>CM028134.1:303532500-304132500 GCA_016271365.2 Neoceratodus forsteri | reverse complement strand
CTGGAATCTTGTATAGAAATAAAGATTCACTCCCCCTGCCTGTCTGCTGCAAACTGCTCACTAAAATGATACTCCCCTTATTTGACTATGCCGGCATACTTTATGGAACCATCCCAGCACCTTTGCTAGCTGCTGTAGACTGGATACTATTTATGATGCTTTCTGCCACTTTGCATTAAATGCCCTCCTCTTCACCCACCACTGCTTCCTCTACTCCTCTTTCTCATTGTTCTCTCTTTCCCCGCACTGTCTGCACCATTCTGACTTGAATGTCTCCTCTCCTATCTCTCCTATCTTCTCTTGCCCTTCTCACTGTCCTCCTACCCTCTTTGTTCCAGAGATACCTGCACCTTCTTTCTCCCCCCATCCCTCATCCTGTTCAGGTCAATCAGCATTCTCGTACCACCTGCCCACCTTCTGGAACTCTCTCCCCAACTCCCTTAGACAATCCCATTCCCTTCTATGTTAAAAGCGCACACTCTCACAGTCTACCCTGCCTCTCTGCTCCTGCCCTTCCTCTGGTCAGTAGCCCTTCTACTCCATTCCCTCTCTCCTCCTTAAACCATATCACTAAGGTCCCTCAGGCATCATTAGCACTTACTACTGTTCTATGTCTCCTGAGTTGTTAACTTGTTGGTCTACCCTACACATGCATTTTTCTTTCTTCTTGCAAAGGTTTATCCACATGTCATTGCCTACCACTTAAAATTCTGAACTACTCATGACCTCCATAATTAAGCCTGCTTATGTTAATAATTGTTACGTGCCTCTATTCTGTACCTAATGTTTTCACTGCTCTCTTGTATCTCCTTTACTTATGTGTTGTTTAACTCAAATTTTTTATATATTGTATTCCCATCTTCCCTCACCCTGGGTTGCACCTGGAAAAGAGCGATGGCTCAATGTGCCTTTCCCAGTTACCAGCATTTAATTAAATAAGCAAATAAATTATATTGTGTTTCTCTGGTGTCTAGTGGTCCCCTTGCCCCCATCACCCTGCCAGTCTGTTGCACAATAGTCCATCATGTCCAGTAGTTCCTCTTTCCCTTATTACCCCATTAGTCTGTTGTAAAATATTCCCCTGGTGTCCAGTGGTGATGTACTCTAAATTAAACATATTGACCTAAAAACTTTCTGAGACAGTACTTTGGTGTGACATATAAATTAATCACCTAAAGTCACTTGATTTACAAATGTGTTTAAACTGTACTATAGGAAAGCCATGGCCATGTAGTACAAGTAAAGAAAAGCATTAAACAAGCTAAAAAATTATATTATATATCTGGTAATGCCTTCTTGTATCTTCCAGTGAATGACAACTACTGTTCTGACAGGTTTTGACTTTTTTTTAATTTAGACAATTTTGATCGATTTTAATGTTGACAAGTGTACCTTAGATCTGCCGGGAAGGAGGTGGGGGGTGGGAGGATAATCAAAGCATATGTCTAGATGCAGTTTTCAGTTGTACAGCCTCGGACATGTCTCAAAATGCTGCTGTACCCGATTTTCAAAGCTAGAACATAACAAAGTCCAATTTTCAAAATTCTGCCTTATTTTTATCCAGTTTGCAAACTTCAGATATAAACGTGCCTGGATGAATTTGCTGGCCAAATGTAACCTGATGTGTAATTTACATCTACAGTAACTCTACCATTTTTCATCCAAAACTAGTTGTAAAGTACCATAAAATGGCACGAGGTCATAATTTTATTTATTTAGCTTTTGTTTACTGGGTAAGTACACTAGACAAGTATTATGCCTATTTTCAGGAATGACCCGGGAGAATACAACATGAGGAACAACAGTCAAGGAGACATGGCAAAGAGAGTACAGTTTTTTGTCACAGTAAACAAACATGTGGGAAATACATCATTTGACTCTAGGGGAAACATATAGTAGTAAGCACATTTAAGATTATACACTCTTGACTAGCTAGTTCAACTGACAGATATATACAGGTCATCATACATAGGAGTGGAGCATAGCTCAAGGACTGGATTGATCATAATATAACTTATAACATTGTTGTATACACCCCCTAGGCTAGTTGGATCGCGGACAGGTATATACAGCTCATCACATTTTTCTAAATATGCACATGTTAGGAGAAACAGAAACACTTGGTAGTACAAGTTTCTACCAAGTGACCAAGGTGCAATATGTCATGGTTAGCCTATGACCGTGGAGCTATAATGGGTGTAAAAATGCCCAAGGCTTTTAGGCAGGAGTAGTCAGAAGTCATTGATACAGTGGGAAAATATCTCCAGGAATTCAATGGAGACACCCTGGAGGTTCAGAAAAACAATTTGACACTTTACTTTAGGGAGGTTTGGGGCAGTCACACTCTGATGCTAGTTTTAGGAAACCCCACAGGGAATTTCGAAAACTCAGATAGGAGGGGGCAGCTCGGATATCCACAGGCAGTGAATTCCAGAGTCTGGGCACGCTTATGGCAAAGTCCCGATCCCCCATGAGGGTCCGGGTAGGAGGGACTTTGAGCATCCCTGATGTGAGAGACCTAAGTTGGTAGGGGGTGGGATTCAGTTTAGGCAGAAGCTGGGCCAGCCCCTGGGGGGTGCTAGTTCTGATCACTTTCCCAGAGAGGCATCCCAAACCAAAATCAAGGTATCTAGCTGGTGAGAGCCAGCAGAGTTTCTCATATAGCTCACAATGGTGGGTGAGTCGGGGGGCAGCCAAGGCAAAACGACAAATGTTATTGTAAGCAGTGTACCACTGGGTGAGATGTGTCTTTGGAGAGTGAGCAAATAGGTGCAGCCCATAGCTGAGGGAGGGAAGGAGCACACCCTTCGCTAGGGCAAGCTTGGCTGCCAGTGTAAGGTTATACTTGGCCCTATAGACCAGACCCAGTTTGCAGTTTGCCACCCTGCAGATGTTAAGGATATGATTACCCATGTCAAGTTGGGGGTCAAGTGTTACCCCCAGATATTTGATGGAGCTCACTATGGGTAGTGAGGATCCATCTGCACTGGTGACATGTAAGCAGGCCGATGAGGCTTTGATTTTAGCCATTGAGCCAAAGAGCATAGCCTGTGTCTTTTTCAGGTTCAGGACCAGCTTGTGACCAGTAACCCATGACAATACCCTGTTAAAGTCATCAGTCAGGTTCTGGTTTAGGGTAGTAGCATTCTGGGAGTGAGCCAGGATTACCAGATCATCTGCATACATGGTGGCACTACAGCTGGTAGCAACCATGGGTAGTTGATTGATGAAGAGGGAGAAGAGGAGGTGACCCAGTACCAAGCCTTGAGGCACTCCGGAGGTCACCGGTAGGGGCTCGGAGATGACTTTATTGAAGCAGGTACGCTGCTTTCTGACATGTAGATAACCCATTATCCATTTCATGGCATGGGGGGAGAGGCCAAGTGACCACAACTGTGCACCAAGCAGTTTGTGGTCAACAAGGCCAAAGGCTTTGGAGAGGTCGATAAATATTGCACCAGAGAGTTTGCCCTGGTCCATGGCTGTCCGGACACTTGATGTAACCAAGATTAAGGCTGTGGTGGTGCTGTGTCCCTTACAAAAGCCATGCTGGGCTGGGGACAGAAGTTCATGAGAGTGGATATATTTCGAAAGCTTCTCAGCCACTACCTTTTCAAGGAGCTTGCTAAGGGTTGGGAGAATGGCAATCGGTCGATAATTGTCAGGCAGTTTGGGATTTCCTTGCTTCAGTACAGGGACAATCCTCGCCTCTTTCCAGATGTCTGGGATGGTCCCCAGACCAAGGGATAGGTTGAAGATAAAGGCTGCTGGTGAGGCAATGTGTGCAGCACTAAGCATAAAAGTTTAGGCTCCAGGTTGTCTAGGCCAGGACTGGAGTACTGGGAGAGGCCAGCTAGGCATTTCTGCAAGTCCTGAACTGATACAGCCCTGAGGTGAAACATTTGATGAGGAGGGTGACCCTCTAGCAGAGTGGAGGGAAGGGGGTGGGAGAGAGCCTCATCGGGTGAGAAGAGGGTTGTGAAGGCCAAGAGGTCAGAGAAGTGATTATTTAGGGAGTTGGCAATAGTATGGGGATTATTGCAGGAGACTCTATTTATGACCATGACCGTAACCCCTGGATGGGAGGATCTGCTGACAAGGGATTTAATATCTCTCCAGAACCTCCTGGGATTACTGGGAGAGCTTTGTACGGCGGACTTGCAAAAGTCACTCTTTGCTGCCCTGATGGCCTTTTTGCACTTGTTCCTGAGGTGTCTGTACCTTTGAATAATTGTGGGATCACTGGTACCTTTGGAACGAGCCCAACACTTATCTTTCTCCCACATCTGAGCTAGGAGATTCCCATTTAACCAGAGGGTAGCAGACCCCCTCACCCTACGGGTGACCTTGGGAGCATGCTTGTCTTGCAAGGCCCCAAAGGTGGAGAGGAAGTAAGAGGTTGCTGCCGAGGGGTCAGTGGCACCATACACCCCAGACCAGTCAGTAACTCTTAGGTCCTCCAGGAACTCCTCAGTATCGAATCTAGAGTAGTTTCTGACATGCATAATTTTGTGTGGAATTTTGGGGGTGGGAATTTTCCATACACAGAAAACCGGTAAGTGGTCAGAGATGGAGTCAGATAACGTACCCGCTGATGAGATCCTGTCAGGATGGTTAGACATGATCCAGTTCAGTAAGGTGCTGGAGGGTCCATTTGCTGTCTGCCTAGTTGGTTCCTGGATGAGCTCGGTCAGGGCAAGGTTAGCAAGCAGAGGCTCAAACTGCCTAACATTACCACTATCCCAGTTAAGGTTTACATCCTACAGGATTATGAGTTCATTATCCCCAACTCTGGGACCAATTTTGTCCATGAGGTGAGTTAATCCAGGTAGCCCACCTCTTGGAGGATTATAGGTGCACACCAGGTGCAGTTTCTTTGCATCCCCAAGTAGCAGTAACACATGTAGCAACTCACAGGGGGACACGTTTGAATCCTGGTGGGCAATTTGGGAAATTTTTAAGTGGCTCTTATGGTAGATTAGTATGCCACCCCTCCTCTTGCCCCCAGCTCTGTCCAGTTGGGTGAATTCATACCCAGTGAGTTCAAAGGCAGAGTCAGAGACAGAGGGTTTCAGCCAGGTCTCCATCACTCCTAGGATGTCGGGTTTGTAGAGTGCAACCCATGCTAATAGCTCATCATGATTAGGTAGCAGGCTCCTAATGTTAAGATGAGCTATTTTTAGCCCCTTACCCATGACCCATACGGGAGGGATTTTGTGGGTCAGATTTAATGGGCCAGGGTTGGTTTCAATATCACCAGCCAGTAGTAGTGCAAGTAGGAGGAACCAGGGGAGATACCACCTCCTATGCACTTGACAACCTGGGAGTTTTTTAGCATGGGTACACTTTACCATGGCACCGAAGATCTAGACAGCAAGTAACACTGCAAGACATTATGCCTTATGGCAAAATCGCACTGCCAATACAGCGCGATTGCTGCCATGCCATGAGGCATAAGTCTTTTTTCTGTGATGTGCTATGCCCCCACACACCCCAGTACAGGGGATGCACCCTGACCCCCCCCCCACTAAAGATTCTCAACTCCGGGGGGGGCTCAACTCAGGGAGCGCACATGGAAATAAAAAATAAAATATTCTAGGACTGGGAATCAAACCCGGTCCAAGATGCAGCACCTGGGTTCCTGTTGCTGTGGCTCAGTCCTGTGAGCCACAGCAGCTGCTCGGCAGAACCCACTCCCAGCAGAGGTCATATCCTTTGCCTGGGAAAGTGCTACTGGTGCAATACCACATACAGCAGTATACGCAGGATTGCACCATTAGTGTTTACAGACTCTGCTGTACCCGTTTAGCCATAATGTCTTACGCTATTAAGCATGTGACATTATGACCTGGTAGGCCTTAAAACAAATAGAAATTCAGCATAGATATCCCATTTTTGAAAATAGCTCCAAGAAGCTAGAAAATGGTCCAAAACTCTCAGGGTACTCTATTACAGTAATGTTACTAGGAGTTGCATCGATCTCAAGACTTAAAATTATGACTTTTAACCCTTGCAATACTGTGGAATGATATATCAGTCCAAAATTCATATACCTTCTAATTCTGTTGGCAACCTAAGGGTTAAAAATAACACCCAATGTAACTAGTGGGTGTATCCATTTTATGACTTTTGAAAACACCTCCTAGCATAGTTAGGAATTTTGCACATTTTTTTTTTTTTTACTTTTCTATTTATGCCTTTTCCTCATCAATTCTGGTCCTTCCCTCGGGGTCCCCCAACGCACCACACTGGCTGCGCCATGAGGACTGGAGGAACTCGCTCCATTAGTGCCCTTCTCCAGTATTCTCATCATCCCAGATGATCCCCCAGGTGGGGAGGAGGGGACCCCTTACCCTCAAAAACCTCAGTGGAGCATGCACCTGGAGTTGCAGCCCAGGCTCCTCTCAGTCTCTGGTGCGGGAGCCCATCACCTGGCCCAGACATGTTTTTTTTCCAATATTCTGGTCCCTTCCCCCTGCAAACATCAGCACTCAGAGAGGACCAATGAGACAGAGGCATGCAGAGACGTGCCTTTGTTCCAGTCCTCGGCCGACATCCTCCCTTCCCTGCCATTCTGCATCCTCTGCTGCACCACCACCCATGATCACCCAAGTGGTGGTATGGCAGTGAGGACCATAGCCAACCCCTTCCCAGAGAAGGAGAGCAGCCCATTGGGCACTCAAACCTTCTCCTCCCAGCCGGCCCTCCAGCAACCCGGCCTCGCTACTGAACCCGGGTTGCTGACATCTCAAGTGGTAGTGCTACTGCTGCGCCATTGGGCCGGCTCAAATTTTGCCCATTTGATGACTTTTTTTAAATACCACCTAGGTAGACAGCTAACAGGCAGGTGTGATGTCTCTTAAAAGTCATGGGGCCCAAAATTCAAAACTTAGCCCCAGTGCAAAATTAGCACTGTCCAGTATGCAAAAATAGCCTGGAATCATTAGCATACTATATTCAAAGGAATAGCCCAGGGTCTAAATCGGTTGACTATAGCATGCAAACAAAGGCATGCAAACAGGCTGAGAGTGCAGTGCAAAAGTAGCCTGGCAAATAAGACAGTTCTGAATATAGCTACCGGGCAGTGCAAACAGCAACAGTATTCCAGTGTACACAGTGGGGGAGTAAGGCAGAGTTGCAATAGGTGGCCAATGCAGCTGGGAACAACTGCAAGCAAAAGTGCAGGCCAAATACTACAGAACTGTGCTATGGTTTTAACAGGTTAGCCTGGGGCAAACCCGTTAGCCCGACACTAACATGTTTGCCCAAGGCTAACATGGTAGCCCAGTGCTAAATTTTGCTATATTCAAAACTCTTATGCAAATAATCCTACTTAGTCAATCCATTTACAAACAGCCACATTAGCATCTCATTACGGCTTGCTTTGCATACATTACCATGTAGTTTGCCTGGTGCTATTGCATGATGCACACAGCTCCACCTGCATGTCAGACTGGAAGTTCAGGTTGGTAGCCACAGGCTGGGTCATGCACACAGTTCCACCTGTATGTCAGACCTGAGCAACAGGTCCGTAGCTGCAGGCTACAATTGCACACACAGCAGCAGAGCGTACCTGCTTGGATGTGCAGCTGCAATGTAAGGGTGCTAGCTGCGCTTCCGAGCAGACTTGACAGACAATAGGGCCTGTTCCTGCTGGCAGATTAGTATGTTAGTATCAATAAGTGTTTAATATATTATCTTCTATAACAGCAATGAAAGGCTGTGCACAGCTTTTGATGTGGGTTCATGACTTCATGCAATGCCTTACTAAGCTATGACATGGGCAGGAAGGGCAGATTGGCACCAATGGATGTGATAGCGGGAACAGTATGCACTGACACTGCTGTCACCCTCTGGAAACCTCAAAGATACAACTAGGTGAACATACAGGAAAGTAACTGTGTATGTGAGTTGCTTACAGTCAAACATATGGGGTGAAGGCCAGCAATGTAGGGAGGGCCCATGACATTATCAATGCTGCTGGGGGCCCCCAAACCCTGAAGCAGGCCTGCCTCCCCCCCCAGCCCCAATCCTGACACATGCAGCCATTGATAACCTACATGTACCCTGGTAGTCTAGTGGCCCTCCCCAATCCCCGATCCCTGATCCCTGACACAATATGTAAATACAAAAACTGTAGAACTATTAATGTATAATGGCATTAATATATTGCCATATTCACAGATTTGCTCCCACCAGAGACATTAAAATGGCATTACACATCAGTAATTACTTGCAAGAAAACCATGCAATCAATGACTGTTGCAAAAGACCATTTAAATCTAGGTTTGCATCACAATATTGTAATCCCCACTACAATACTGCGGCTACAACAGCACACAACAGTGGCAGTAACATGTTAGTACATTGCAATGTCAGAGGTGAGCAGTATTGCTTCAGCAGTCACCCTGAACATTTTAATGTACAGTATCACAACACATACAGAAGAAGTTGGGTACAACAAAGACAGGAAAACAAATGTAAACAAATTGTTAAAAATGAACAAACCTTTATTAACATCAAAACAAAAGTAACGTGCTCCCCCCAACAGCACACCAAGACACATTGTAAACACTATGATCACTTATATGATACAAGCAGCAGCATCAAAGTCCAACACATTACAAAACAGTATCAGAGGTTACTGGTATACAGTCTCATTAGCTTTAATAGACTCACAATCTGGCTAAGACATTCTCTATGAGTGTGCAGAATCCCCAACTGCTTCTTCACTTCTTTCTGAGAGTCTAGGAGGAGGTGGGTTATTGCTTGCTACAGTTCAGGTGTTGAGTTATTATTTACAAAAGGCGGTTGAACCTGTGTGGTAGCGTTTTCTTGTGCAGTTATTAAATCTTGGGTAGTACTAACACAGCCATCATTTTGTCTGTTATTCTTGCTTCCATTTGAGGATGACATTTTTATTGAGTACAGATATCTGAGTTTTATCTGTTTGAGGAGACTACTTGTAGAAAATCTGAGTGCAGCATGCCAATTGGAGGGTTAAGGCAGCAGTCTTCTGTTTATATTTAGTTTTGGGTCTTTTAGAGTTGTTTTTCTATTTTATTTGTTACGTTTTCACATTATCATTGCTGCAAGTACAACAGACAATTAGCTGATTATCTTTATTTTCAATCTCACTTTCCAGAGATTTGATGTAAGACTTAGTAGTTTGTTACTACTTTTGTCCATTTCATCCTTTAAAACATGTATGTACTTCAACGGGAGATTGTTTGTCATATGAAGTGCATTTATACACCTGCCCTGATCCCCTATATATTACAGCCCCCAAATATCTGGTGGTCTAGTGGACTTCTCACCTCCCCACATTGCCTACCACCCTGCTTCCCCCTAGTCTCGTAATGGATATGGTGACTGGCTCAGTCCACCACTCACCTCCATGGCCAGCTGCCAACTGAACTCTGAATGAGCATGTACTGTATACAGTATGCGTTCATTCAGAGCTCAGTCAGCGACTGGCTGCGGAGGTGAGCAGTGGGCTAAGCCAGTCACTGGCTCAGTTATGGGAAGGGGGAGTGGTGTGGTAACCACTGTGGGGGTTCACTAGACCACCAGATATTTAGGGGTTGAAATATACTGGTGATTGGGGCAGGTACTGTCCACTGGACCACCAGGGATTATTCAGTATTTATTATGGAAGATTGGGGCAGGGGGCACTAGATTACACAGACAATGGGTTTGTTAATGAGACGTGTCAGGGATTAGGGATCAGAGTTGAGGGGAACAGCTAGACTACCAGGGAAAGTGGAACATTTCATTTTAACATGTATAGGGGATTTGGGCAGGGTGGCCACTAGACTAGGAGGGAAAGTGAAACATTTCATTTTAACATGTGTAGGGGATTTGGGCAGGGTGGCCACTAGACTACCAGGGACTATGTTAGTGATTCTGCATACCATCTATTGGGGATCGGGTCTGGGGGGGGGCAATAGAATACAAGGGAATTTGTTAGTGATTATGCAAATCATGTATTGGAGATTGGGGTTGTGGGGGCTACTAGACAACCATGTTGACTTGCATCAGGCACTCCATGGAACTTGTGTAGCTGCTGTGTCCACGTCCTCCCTCCCAGTCCTTACTTTGCCCTGAGTTAAGACATGCTTTCCTTTGGTGGTATTTCATGTCACGCTAGCAGTCACACTAACTCTCTATGCATGGCACTATACCTTTGAATATCCTGGTGCACATGTATGCATGTCCCTGCCCCTTACAGCATCCTGTGCATTCATTATCTATTTGTGCCGGTGCTAACACATTGTGCCAGCATGATTTCAGCTTTTGAATATGGTGCTCTGTCACCATTGCAGCGCAATCCTGGATGGCTCAGAGGTAATGTTAGAAAGTATTTTTTCATGGAGCGGGTTGTAGATGCATGGAACAGCCTTTCTGAGGAGATTGTGGAGTCAAGAACAGTGGGATAATTCATGAATGCATGGGACAGACATAAAGCAATTTTAGTGGGGGGTAGGAGGAAGTAAGCTGTTGGTTAACTAGAATGTGCAGCTTATCCATCAGGTAGGGAAATGGGCAGACTAGGTGGGCCACGCAGTCCTTATCTACTGTCAAATTCTATGTTTCAAATGGTTTGCGCCTGGCACTATCGTTAGAATATATGGCCCCTGAGGTTTATCAAGTTTCTTAAAGATGATGCACATTCATTCCTTAGTAAAATTACACAATAAAAATGTTATGTCACAAAGTGAAGAATTATTTATTAATATTTTTATTTTTATTTATTTATTTACTAAAGTCTCAGAATTACAACCTTTGAGTCAGAGACTCATTTACAAAGGCTCTACGTCATGTAGATCACAACAATATACAACAGTAAACAATAGTAACAAAATGCACAATACAATACAAAGAGCATGTAAATAACAGGAACATATAATGTAATATACAAAGAGAGCTATGTGGTTACAAGCAGACAAAGTTGGGTGCAATCAGTAGAGAGGCCTGGAGGGCAATGATACAGGAGGAGCAAAAGGAGGAAGAAGATGGGGGATAGGGAGGGGAGGAGAATAGGTGAGTGGGGGAGATATAGTGTGTGCAGTCAGTAAGGACATTGTCATAGGAGGGTGTGGCTAAGGGGATGGGGGGATAGGTAGGGGGAATAGGGGGCAGACCAGTATCAGTCAGACCTCTAAAGGGCGGGAGATGCTGCCATGAGGGAAAGGTTAGAGGCAGTTGCATATCTGAAAAGTTATCAAGCTTTGAAAATGCAAAAAGTGTGAGCTCACTACAGGATGTAACTATTTGGCTAAAAAGTTAAATGTACCTTTTTAATCATAGTAAGCATTAAAATGAATCAATTATTTGAGTGCATGGTGACCTTAGGGTATTGAAGGTTAAGCTGTGATTTCAGATCATAGCAGTATGTATTTTATGAGCATAATAATGCAAATCTACTGATAATATTTAAAATGTTGTAAATTTAATCAATTCGTCTTCATTATGTCCTTGGAGGATAATATTGTCTTGTTTAAGAACTGGCAGTAATACCTATAATTGTTTTTCATATTTTAAATGCAAGACATTTTAAGATGATATAAGGCTTCCAGTTTATAATTATCTATTATTTCAAGAGTCACACCACAGAGAATGACACCATGAATAATTTAGATGTAGCTCCACCAGTCAAGTGTTTCTAATGATCTGAACATACCAACAAGCACTGTGCAGATGAAACTTGATAAGTTTGTGTATTTATTTTGTGGAAAACAATTCTGTGCACATATGAAGCAGAGGTTCACTAGTAAAGAATGTAAGGAGTGTGTTGGTACAATGACAATGAAGTAAGTGAGCAGATACACACACACTCAAAGCTAGAGACAGACAGCTGGGTCCAGGGGGGAGATACCGGGGGTTTGATCGGTTGGAGGGTGGATGGTGCTGTCCGGTGCCTCTAGGTGTTCCAGGAGGATCTTCTGGAGAGTTGTTCCCAGCCCGGGGGCCAAATCCATGGGCTCAGTGGGTGAAGGTCATCTCCTGCACGTGTACTGGTGACCCCCTTTTGTGATCCTTATCCGTTGATGTGCCAGATTTTTGGAAAGAACGTTATACTCTGTGGACCAGGTCAAGATTATTGGGAGAAGAAAATCTGAATCTAACCAAAGCATTGGTGAGAACTTTCCAATCGGAAGTACTTATGTTTTGTTTACTGTTTACTATTATAGCCAATGTGAGAGATTGGCTTAGTGGAAATTATTATTTGGTCTGATTTCTCTTTTGGAGGTGAGAGCTCCAAGGAATTCATTTATAAACATGGTATGATTCAGTTTAAAATCATGTATTTAATTGATTTTTCATTGGAGGTGAGAGCTCAAATGGACCTTTATCTACAGCTGGAATAATTGATTAGACTTCAATTCTGGACTCTGTGAATGAGTTTTTTGCTTTTTGATAGAGTATTTCTGCATTGTTTGTTCTAGTATTTTAAGGGGGTATTTTATTTTATTTATTGTTCTTTTTAGGGTTGTTTAAGTTGGAGGTGGGAGGGTTTTGTTTGTATGAGGGTGAAGAAAAGGGTTTAAAATATGTGTTGGGGTATAAGTAAAATGGTTAGACAGTACTCCCCCTCAAGACTTCGGGATCTCCGTCTCTTTGAACTACCCCCACTTACGGGGAAGGTTTATGCTAGATGTCGAAATCTCAGCATTATGAGCTCAAACTGCAGAAAGATACAGGGATCCTGGAACTCTTGGGGGTGGGGAAGAGAACGGATACGGGCAGTGAGGGCTAGGAGACACCCTGGGGCAAAATGGGTACTGGAGCAAGGTCCTCCTTGCCTAGTTACCATAACCAAGGGCATTAACTTGGAGTGTGTCAGGCAGGAGGTGGGATCACCCTTGGATTTCCATCCCTTTCGGGTGGTGTTAAGCAATGCCAGATCGATTAGGAATAAGACTGCAGTGATGGTGGACCTTATTTCCTCAGTCTACTTGGCTTGCATCACCGAGACCAGGCCAGATGGAAATGCGGGTCCTTTGTTGGACTTCGCGATTCCAGCTGGATTCTCAGTGATTCACTGCCCAAGAGTGGACTGGAGGGTTGGGGGGTTGCGGTCTGTTTTAGACAAGATCTGGATCTCAGGGAAGTGCCAGTTGGTGACACCAACTCCTTTGAGTACACAGTGGGTGCAGGTGCAGGCTATAGGACCCTTCTTATCTACCATCCACCAGGGGATGAGAGGGAGTTCCTGAAGAAGGTTGCAGACTTCATTGCCGATATGGTACTGGAATCTCCCAGATGGTTAATTCTGGGGGATTTCAATGCCTGGGTTGACAATGAACTCTTGCCATTTCATCAAAACCTCCTCTAATTGATGGATTCATTGGGCCTGTCACAGGTAATTACCTCTGCAATCCATGGGAAGGGGCACACATTGGACTTGGTGTTCCATCTGGGGATGGAGGTATCTGATGTGGAGGTGGAGCCAGTTGGATGGTCTGACCATCACGCCCTGAGGTTTAGATTTGCGGCCCCCAGAAGTAGGCCTGCCCCCAGGGAGTTAGTACAGTTCCGTCCTTTAAGAGGGGTTACCTCAGAAGGCCAAATGACAGAGCTGGACTTCTCAGATTTTCCAAGGGATAGCATGGATCCAGAGCCTTTGGTCTTAGCCTATAATAGGGTTATAACTGAGTCCCGAAGGCCTTTGCTCCAATTCATGTTCATCCCAGTAATCTTCACTTAGGGGCTCCCTGGTTTGATGGGGAGGTCCATGAGTGGAGGAGGAAGGGACAAAGATTGGAAAGACAGTGGCAGAAAACTCAACTGGAGGTGGATAGACTTGAATTGCTAGAACATTATAAATTCTACCAATCAACAATTTCTCATAAGAAGGTGGAGTTCCTGTCCAGGGAAATGGCTGCAGTGAGGAATAGACCATCCCAGCTCTTCTGGACTGTGGACAGACTGTGCAATCCAGTCTGTCTCCAGACTGGTAGAGCATTATCACAGGTACAGTGTGAGGAGTTTGTGAAATTCTTCGCTGACAAGATATCTACCATCAGGGATGAGATCCACCAGTGTCCTTCTATTGGACATTGCACTGATCAATCAGGTGGTACTAATGCCCAGTTGTACTGGTCTACCTTTAGACTACCAGCAGTAACAGATATAGTGAGGATCATCCAGATTCTGCAACCTACCTACTGTAAGTTGGATCCAGGTCCTACTCACCTGGTGGTGGGGTGTGTAGATGTTATTGGCCCAGTCCTGGCTGGGATAGTGGTGGCATCATTAGAGAGAGGGATCTTTCCGGATCCCTTAAAGGAGGTGGTAGTACACCCCCTGCTGAAAAAGCCCTCTCTTGACCCCGACTGCCCAGCAAATTACAGACCAGTTTCTAACCTTCCCTTTGTAGGGAAGATTATTGAGAAGGTGGTCGCTCTGCAACTGGAGGATCATTTGTCCAACCACAATATCTATGACCCTCTCCAATCTGGCTTCAGGAAAAGGCATAGTACAGAGACGGCTCTTGTTCGGGTATTGAATGATCTCCTGATGGCAAGAGATCAGAGGACCCATTCCATCTTGGTTCTCCTGGATCTCTCAGCAGCATTTGACACCATGGATCATGGGGTATTGCTCGACTGCCTGCGGTTTTTCTGTGGTCTGAGGGGAACAGTCCACAGCTGGTTTTGATCTTTTCTGGAGGGCAGATCTCGGAGAGTGGTGTCTGGAATTTACACCTCGGCCCCTCATTGGCAGCCCTGTGGGGTACTGCAGGGGTCAGTGCTGTCCTCTATGTTATTTGCGGTGTATATGCTTCCATTGGGGGACATTATAAGATGGTATGGGCTGAGTTTTCATTGTTATGCTGATGATTCTCAGCTCTGCCTGTCTTTTATGCCTGATAAGGAGTCTGATTCCATCACAATGTTTAATAACTGCCTCCTGGAGATTCAGGATTGGATGAGTGCTAGTTGGCTTAGGTTAAATTCAGGGAAAACTGAGGTGTTTGTTGTGGACCCTGGAGGGAGAACAACAGGGGCTTGGACTGGGAAACCCTGGGGTTTATATCTTGGGGGGGTCCCACTTCTTGCCTCTGGCCTAGTGCGTAACCTTGGCGTGATTTTTGACGAAGGACTGACTATGAAGATACAGGTGTCGGCCGTAGTCAAATCTGCCCTTTTTCATCTGTGGAGCATTGCCCAGGTGAAACACTTGGTTCCACTGGAAGATCTTCCCATCTTGGTCCACGCCTTTGTCACCAGCCATTTTGATTACTGCAATGCCCTCTATCTAGGGCTGCCGGGGGTGGATAGCCACCGCTTGCAGCTTGTGCAGAATGCGACGGCCAGGTTGTTGATGGGAGTCTCAAGATCTAGCCATATGACACCTGTGCTGCGTGATCTGCACTGGCTGCCAATATAGTGGCAGATCACCTTCAAGGTCGCATTATTGACCTTTAAGGCCCTACATGATTTGGGACCTCACTACCTGAAAGGGCTCTTGGTGCCTTGCTGTCCTGCCCATTCTTTTCGCTCCTCTGATGAGGGATTGCTAAAGATTCCCATAGTACATCAAAAGATGTCTGGAGGTAGATCTTTTGCCTATATGACACCAATCCTGTGAAGTTCTCTACCTCGTCAGATACGAGATTGCCTAATTGTTGAAAGTTTTAAAAAACAACTAAAGACTTTCCTTTTTGCCCTAGCATTTGCTGGAACATAATAAGTGAGTGTACTATATGACTGTTGGATTTATTTTTGTGAAAATGTTTTTAAGTGATTTGAATTATTGTAAAAGTGCCCTGAGCTTGGGAAGGGTGCTTGATATAAATAGAATTTTACTAACTTACAAAATGTATTAGAAAGCAGCTTATGGCGGCGCATGCACAAGCTAGAAAAGTGAATGGATGCCTAACTGAAGGCTCTGTTCCACCCACTGGTTAATTTTATCTGGAAAACAAAATACAGCATATCCTTGAACATGGTTTTGGAATTGTTCTTTGGGAGAAATATAGGGCTAACAAACCTGAAAGTTTGGAATGGATAGCTGGTCAGGGAAATTTACTACATGATGGCAAAGTGATGCAGCCTGACGGAACACCATATGGCAGATAAAAATGGCCACGGCTGCACCAGATGCCCAGAGTGGGACTGCCAGCTCATTAGAACTTAAGGAAATAAAGACATTAATGCTGTATGTTCTAGTGGAAGTAAAATCTTACAGTCTCAATGGCAGCGCTAGAAGATAAGGTACAAGCATTAAATCACCATACTCTGGATGCTGAAACCTACCTCTCGTACATTGATGAGAAAGACTCCAGACACGAGTCTAGAATCCAAGAACTGGAGTGCATGGTTCAACTCCTATGGGCCTGGGCTGAAGATTCTGAAAATCAGAGCCAAAGAAATAACCTCCAGTTTGTTGGATTTCAGGAGGTGACAGACAGGCAGGACACAACCAAGTTCTTACAAACTAAACTTGCACGGTTATTGCAGTACGAGTGGCGCCTGGCCCTAGAAACTGAGCGGGCACATCGTACCTTGGCACTGCCACTGAAAGAAGGGAGTAGACCAAGGCCTGTCCTGGCAAAAATGTTGAGAATCCTGGAGAAGGAATGCATTTTAAGCCTGGCACAGGAGAGAAAGCAACTTGTGTGACAGGATCACCATATATGCATATTTAATGACTACTCAATGGACTGGCCAGAAACATAAGGCTTTCACTGAGGTGAAGAAAATACTGCAAGACCACCAAGTTCAGTACTGCCTGGGGTACCCGGACAAATTACAAATATTCTGGAATGGGATCTACCATACTTTCAAATCTCCTGAGGAAACAATGGAATATATAGAAAGCCAGTGGCAGTCCCACAACCCTGCCCCCCAACCATCAGCACAAGCAGCATCCACTGGCACCACTGATGCAAAACCTCCACAATGCATGAGGCCAACTGCACTGGGACCAGTCCAACCAATTTGCCATGCTCGCAGACGATTGCCCAGGGGATACCATGGGGTGGTCCACTACGACAAACAAAAGGAAGCAACAGAAGCAGAAGAGGAAAAGTTTTCAGGAAAACAAAGTCATATCTCCTGGCAGACTGTCCAGATAGTGCAGCAGAGCATCCTCCATGATGGGATCAGAATCTCTGGGTGAACCAGCTCTGAAGAAGCAGGGCAGAACCCAAACTCGGAACCTGAGGGAGCCCGGCAAGCAGAATCCACGTTCATCAGCCTGCAGCTCCAGGAAGATGACGGATTACTTCAGAAGGAAATTATCAACTCCTGGGCTGATGTTGTGAGCCAAGCTTTTCCTGAAGGCTCGGAACCTGACCCATCTCAACTGGAAGCCACTGGGACCTGGAGTACCCACCAAACAGAGGCCCTTCGAGAACAGAAAGGAGAGACACCTGAGAGCTCCCAATCAGCCACTGGACTTTAGGTCTAATGAACAGGCAACTTAAACATACTGGGTATTTAAATACAGCTGTACCAGAACACTTTTAGGTTCCAAACTGATCCGGCCACCATAAGTAACTTGGCACTGGCCTCTAACCCCCACCCTCTACTTTATCTCTCCTGGTTACCATCTTTCTTCTAAAATTCCTTCTCCCTCCCTCCCTTCTATACCCTCTCTCTTCCAAACTCCTCTGCGCTTAAGTTTCTGGTCTTTGGTACCCCCCAACAAAATCCAAACTTGTGTCTCCCAAGGTTCCTCTTCCTATTTAAAAAAATATATTTAATCTCAAGTCCAGTCAATGAATTATACTAAGCAAGGGAGCAAGAGTATATCAGAGGTCCATTCAAAATCAGTGCAAAAGTCTTTTACTCAACCCCTCAACAAACTACTCAAAAATATTTGTTTTATTATATTCAATAATGTATTTCTTCTTTTCTTTCATATTCGTTTCTCATTTTGCTCCTTTTCTTTTTCTGTAGTAACGTTTCAGAACTCAAGATTCCTTCATCAGACTTAGAGCATCTATATAAATGTATTCCATCTTCTACAATACTTATTCTGTAAAAATCAAACAAAAAAATCAACTTTAGTATGAATATTCACATTTTAGTTCCATATTTCATTTTACATCAACTGAACCTGGATACCAAACTGACATTATTTTAAATCAGATTAAACCAATGAAGCAGGGGGAACATTTTGTTTGATTTTTACAGAATAACTATTGTAGAAGATGGAATAGGTTTATATAAATGCTTTAAGTCTGAGGAAGGAACCTTGAGTTCTGAAACGTTACTACAGAAAAAGAAAGTGAGCAAAATGAGAAACAAATATGAAAGAAAAGAAGAAATAAATTATTGAGTATAATAAAACAAATATTTTTGAGTCATTTGTTGAGGTGTTGAGTAAGAGACTTTTGCGCTGATTTCTCTGGTAACCCCCACTTACCCTTTGAAAAATTCAGGCGCAACAACTCCCCTGCTAATCTCTTACCTGTCTCTCCCTCCATGAGGTCCAAAAAGAGACCCCCCCCCTTCCCCGTCATCACCCCTCATCTAACACTTTCCTCATGGTATATGAGATTTGAATGAAGGTACTGTGTATTTCAGCAGGTTTTTATGTACCGGAGGATGCCACTGGCTGAGGGTAGAACACATCGGATGAAGAGAGATCTAAAGGGGTCTGGCTAGGGGTGGGGGAAAGGGAATGTTTACTGGTATGATGGATGTTTATTATAAGTTGTAACTGAGTATGATATTTGTTGTACCTACGGGGAATTGCGAGGTCTCAGAATGCCTTTCAACAGTAAGAAGGGTTAAGGTACCACCACAACCAGAGAGCAGGCCTTTGTCATGCGAGACCTCACCTGAGAGTGGGAACAAAGGGTGCACATAATGTGGTTGTTTAAAGGCTCGCAACTCTGAGACCCATGGCGGCTGGCCCTCGAGGGGCTTGTGATACTGGACGTGAAGTGAGAGTCGGTGGAGCTGGCTAACAACCTGTCTTCATCCACCAACCTCTGGAATGGCCCCCAGGGAAGGAGACAGAGTTAAGCAAACCTCGTAACCCCTGAGGGTTATATGAATGATAAGTTGGAAAGCCACAACCGTATGCAGCTTGACTCCATTTGACTCTGTTTAGTGGGAAGATGGGGGTGGGGATCTGTTCACCAAATGGCATTTGGTCCTGGGAACACAGCATTCCCGACCCACTACAATGTGTGTGAATGCCCAGGATGAGATAGGGAGAGGTACAGCTCCAAGCCTGCACAGCAGCAGAGAGGTCCAGGAGGAAAGAGACTCAAAACTCAAACCCTACTCCCCCACTGAGGAGATCACTGCAAACACTTTCAACAACCACATGTGCTGATGGAACATGACAGCCGGGAGCTGTCAGAATGGGTGAAATACACAGAGTACAAGCAACTTGGGAGGAGCAGTAGGAAGGAGTGGTACTTAAGCCTACCAAAAGACACCTGGTGAGCAGAGATTTTTTTTTCCTTTTTTCCTCTGTTTCTTGCTCCTCAGAAGAGATAACCAGTAATTTACAGGTTCCCCACACCAGGCACTTGGGTTAATATCCGAATACTGACACTGCAGTGCAGCATGGGGGGGGGGGGCTGCTGCACTCCTGAGGTGCCATCTTTTGGATGAGACATTAAACCGAGGTCCCATCTGCCTGTTCTGGTGGTAGTTCAGGTGGATGTTAAAGATCCCAAGGCACTTCTCGAAAATAATAGGGGAGTTTTTATTCAAGGAAACACAACAAATCAACATACATACATATAAGAAAAACTAGAAAAATTAAGAAATCAGAAACATTTAGTGCAGACCAGCATATAAACAAAAGATCAAAAGAACAATTTACATAATAAATCCATTACACATACTTCACCCCCACTAAACCCCCATTCCTATCATCCCCCAATTGCCACACTCCTGCACACACCACACAAAGATTTCATTACCTCATGCATATTTTGTAAAATACATCAATCCTTTCCACCATATTGTTACTTTGTTTCTAGGATGTTTCCCACATTCCTGCTTATATACCTCCTTTAAAGCATGTTCACACATTCAACTAAATCCTTTTTATGACATTTCCCTTTGCTGAACTAACAGCTGGCAGCGACTTTGCCACAAATAGTATTTCAAGATTGCAAACACAATTTGAACTGTTGAAACATGATATTTAACTAATAACTCAGGAAAAATTCCTAAAACTAAACTTTTATAGCTTATATTGTTCAACCACTGCATCTGCCACTTATTCGCTAAAAATTCCCACAACCCTACTGCATATTCACATTTCAGAAGGAAGTGTTCCTGTGTTTCAACATCAGCACCACATCCTAGATATAAGCAGTTCCTTTCCTCCAGTCTTATGTTTATGATTGCCTCTAACTCCTTCTCTTCCATGTGCCATTAACCATTGCACATCCCACATTTTTACAGGAGTTCTTGGGCTGTTCAACATTTTGTATACATAAATATTTTCACTTGGAGTCACCCCTTTTATATCTACTTCTAGTACTCCTGTTTCCCCCAAAAACTTTATTATACATTCCTTTTCTGATATTCTGCAAAAACAGTGTTCTGGTAATTTTCCATTTCTGTAGTTTGCTTATTGTAGCCCTATAATATTCTGTTATTTCTCCCTTCCTTGTTCCTTTAGGGGTTTCATCCACCTACCTTTCCAGAAATTTGTTCAGTACATTCTCCCCCCCATTTCCTTTCCATCTCGCACTCCAGGCTCCGGTAGCAATACCTTAATTAAATTATTGTACCAAAATAAAGTGTGAAAGAAGATGACAGGGTTAATCATTTCTAGGCCTCCATTTTTCCTTTCTAAACACATGACCTCTCTTTTAATTGGGTTCAGTCTACTTCCCCAAATTAACTGGAAGAATATGCCCAATATTCTAGTTTCAAATCCCACCAGTAGGGAAAAAACAGTCACCACATACAAGAAACAAGGAATCAAAAACTGTTTCACAATGAACACCCTCTTCAATTTAGACATTTTCCATACCTTCCACCTAGAAACTTTTCTTTCACCATCAGCCGGAGCCATTTCCCAGTTAATGTTACTCATATCCTTTTTAGCGACCCCAATCCCTAAAATTGTTATTTCCTGATCTAATATTTTTATTCCACAGCTATTTTCCTCCTTTGTCTCTGTATTCCCCAAGCTAAGGCCCTTACTTTTATTTATGTTTAATGCTGCCCCGACACCTTAGAAAAATTCCTCATATTTTCCATAAGGCTGGAAATTTCTGACTTTTCAAAGAGAAAAACACACAGGACATCTGCATAAGTTGATACCTTTATTCTATTTCCTTTCTGCTCCCCTTTTATCCCCCTGATTCCTTCTGACTGGCTAATTACTCTTATTACAGGGTTAATAGCAAATACATATAACAATGGACTCAAGAGGCAGCCCTGTCTTACCCCTGATTTAATACAGATTGTTTTACCACCACCCCCTCCTATTTGTGTGGTTACTGAGGCATTTTGATAAACCAATTTTATCCACTGCCTAAACTCCCTAGAAATACCATAATTTGTCAGGACTGTTAGCAGATACTTGTGGTTAACTCAATCAAAAGCCTTAATTTGATCTAATGAAATCACAATTGCGGTTTTACTACTACTTGTTACATATTCTATAATATCCCTTATTATAGCCAGGCTACTCTGAATATTTCTATCTGGGATAGCACATGTCTGTGCAGGGTGGATCAATTCTGATGCAATCCCCCTCAATCTTTTTTGTAAGATTTGAGTAAGTATTTTAAAATCTGAATTTAAGACTCTAAGGGCCAGATATTCAAAACTTTGTGCCGGGCAAAAACCATTTGCACAGGTTTAGCGTGGGATTAACGCGGGTCTGCTATATTCAAAAGGCCAAATAACGCGGGCAAACTGCATTAGCGCCTGGCAAAATTATAATGTATGCAATGGGCAAACTGACATGAATACAGGCGCAATGCTATATTCAGCGCCTAGCGCCGCGCTAAGTGGTTTTGTGCGACTTAGTGCAACGCTTGGCGTGGTGCACATATGCCCAGGAAAAGCTTGTCTACTGCAATCAGCTCGTGACACTATGGCTTTGCGTGGTGTTTTTGTGGGTTTAGTGCAGGTTTTACGTCACCCTAACAAATAAATATGACACATAGATAAAGCCAAACATAGAGGAAGCATGCTGCTAACTGATGGCATCACAATGATGCCATCATCTGCCACCAGTCCCAGCTATGCCAGGCAGTAAGTGGTGACCCTGCCACCAGTGGACAGCATGGCAGTGTGACCATACAGCACACACCTATGGACCACACTTCTGTGGACACCAACAGATGCCAGCACACAAATGCAGCACTGTGGGCATGGAGGATGTTGAGGGGAGCATGTATGGGTGGTGAGGCTGTGCTACAGACTAGGTGTGGCCACAAGGCTGGGACACATCATGCAGTGCACATGGGCCAGTATTGGAAATACCTCAACACCAGTGTGCCTTTTGGATAATATATGCCCCTCCTCCGGCCACATACCGCACAGCTGTATAACTGCCATAGCACACAAAGCCAGAAATGTACATGTCACTGTGAGCATCTCATGCCACAGGTGCAGCATCTGTGGGTCACACAACAGCTCAACAGTAATGTCCACTGTCAGTAAACACCTGCAGGTTGGGCCTCTCATTGTGTATAGTGCAGTCATCATCACTGCCCTACACACCATAGGCATTGCTGTGTCCACACACTACTGGCCCCCTTGCTACTGTAGTTTCTGCTGTGCACTGTAGCATGACCTACAATGTGACAGTTGCATGCAGCACCACCACCATCTGTGCCTATGCTGTGTTGTCCCAGTACAGCTGCAGGCAGCAGTGCATGTGGAAGTAGTGTTCAGAACTGTATAATATTCCCCAAGCTGTTTGCGCAGCGCTAACATGTTTGCGTGGGTTTAGCGCAGGGCTAAACAGTTAGCCCCGTGCAAACTGCATGCAAATCTGGGCATAATGAGATGCTAATCTGGATGTTTGCCCACAGACTACCTAAGTAGGCTCGTTTGCATGTCACTTTTGAGTATGGCAAAGTTTAGCACTGGGCAAACGTGATTTCACCGGGCCAACGGTTTAGCCCTGCGCTAAACCCGCGCAAACGTGTTAGCTCTGAGCTAACAGTTTGGGGAATATTTTATAGTTTTGCACACTGTACTTTTACATATGCTGCTGCCTGCAGCTGTATTGGGTCCACGCATTTGCTGGCACACACATTGGCCACATAGTTCATCTCTACCTACCTTCACTTCGCTGTGCACTCTGTTGCTGTTGTGGTTTGCATTTCCTGGTTGCCATATTCAGAGCTGTCTTATTCCAGGGCTAAGTTTGCCCTGCACTCTCAGCCCAGTTTTCCCAGCTTCATTCCCATGCCATATTCAGAAGCCGTTTGCCCTGGGCTATTCCTTTTGAATATGGCTTGTTTTGTGCTCTGGGCTAAGTTTGCCTGTCGGGCAGTGCTAATTTAGCCCCGGGGCAAAGCTTTTGATATCTGGCCCTAATAGGTCTCCAATTGTTTAAATCTAACTTGTCCCCTGATTTAAATAGGAAAATGACCAAACCTTTTGAAAATTCTTCTGAAATGCAGTTGTTTTTGAACATGAAGTTAAACACTCGAATCAAAATAGCTGCTAATATTCCCAAAAATGTCTTATAAAATTAATTTGGGATCCCATCCATCCCAGGAACTCTCCCTAATTTCAACTCCTTTATAACTTCTTCCACTGATATTTTCCATCCAATGTCTTCCTGCTTGTTACATTGAACTTTCAGAATGTTAAGTCCTGATAAAAAAGTATCTATCTGCTCCACATCAGGATCTTGTCCATCCATTATCTCTGATAACTGTTGTTCAATAATCATTCTAATTCCACTCGTAGTACAAATGACTTCCCCTGTCTCATCCCTGCACTGCATTATCCTTGATCTGTTCTTTCTTTCTTTAAAGGCTTCACAGGGATCTGAAAAAGGTGTTTTTCTTGTTCCCAAATTCAATTCTGAATTTAATGTAGCTGCCCTGTCATACTGTACAAGCTTCATTTTCCCTTTAATTATTTCAGTTTGACTTGAGAAATCCTCCTTACCACCATATGATGCTTCAAACACTCTGAAGAGTTGATTTCTCAAATCCAGATATTGAAACAAATTTGTTCTTGCCCTTTTTCCTAACCTTTGCATCCATCTGCACACTTCTTTCTTTATATCCAACCACCAGAACAACAGATCTTCATACAAACTTACCACAGAGACCTTATCCACCAGTAATGATGCTAAACCCAACTTAACCCCATCTTCTTCCAACCTTGTGATGCTGATTTTCCATCTTGACATTGGCTGTTCTATTCCTGTTTCTGTACACAGTGTTACTTTAACTATAAAGTGGTTAGTAAAATCTGGCGGTAACACACACGCTTTTAAAGTATATATATTCTATTTGAAATGAATACATAATCTATATTTGAAAAAAGTTTTCCTTTTACAAATGTGAATTTTACTGGAGATTTTGCTTCATGCAGACTGTTCTTTAGCTCTGCTATCTCTATGTACCATTTTAAAGCAAAGGAATCACAATATACTTTTTTCCAATTTTCTTCCTTTCTTGTACCTCTAATGTGCAGTTGAAATCCCCCCCAAGTATACATTCTGAGCAGTACTTAAATATGGTTGAATGCTCTCAAATAACTGAACCCTCTCTGTCTTAATTTGAGATGCATATATCATCACAGATCTACTGGGTTGGCCATGCCATACACCGTCCACAAGAAATGCCCTTCCTGGCACAATATCTACCAATTTTTGGAATTTAAACCCCATACCAGAAAATAAAATTCCAACCCCATCACCTCTGCCAAGTCCAAAGGACCAATAAGATGGCCCCAGACCCACCCTGTCTGTGTCTGGGCAACCATCTGCATAGAATTTAACCAAGTCTCTTGTAGAAACACCACTTCACATGCCAAATTACGTAGTTCCACCCAAACCACATCTCTTTTTTCCCATTTAATATGCTGTAAATGTTTGCAGATGCTAGAGAAAACAGAACCATTGGATTACAAATGCCCTTTTCATCTTACACCAAATAGCCCATTTCCTCCTCTTTTTCTTCTTTTTCTTCCCCCGACTTCTTTTGCCATCACTTCTTTTAGTTCTTGACTTTGTTGCACATAATTTACTGATGAAGCATCCAAATCTTGATCCTCCATGTTAATGTCTGCTTCATTTTGAGATCCCAGGATTCCAAATGGGGTATGTGTTATAATTCCTGCGTGACATTTTGTTTGCTCCTTAAGCTCTTTCTACTTTCATTTCCAGGGTTGCTTTCAAAAGCGACAGGAGGGGGAGGGGGCATATCATCCACCTCATTTTGTTCCTTCTCTTTTCCTTTTCCCACCTTACTCCCTCCTTCTTCTCCTTCCATACCTATCTGAGATTCTGCCTCAGTTGTTATTCTAGCTAAGCGCTCCTCCTCTGATTCCCTTGCTATCTCCTCCTGAGCCACAAAGATCCCTGTCCCATGTTTATTCATACCCTGGGAAGAGGATTCCTCCTTTCTTAGGTGATCTTCTGGTTCTGGTGGGGCTATAGGCTCTCTAGTATTCTCCGCTTATTGTGCTTTTCTAATTAATCCCTCTGGATTCATACTCCTAGAATTATTACGTGCAGCCCATGGGCAGTTCTTGCACATATGCCCATATTCTTCACATTAATTGCATTGGACATGATTTTTACACTGCATGTTACCATGGCCTATCTCCACACATAGGCCACATCTGACTGCATCGCATATATTAGACAAGTGGGACCTCGGCCCACAATCGTACCATGCCTTGGGCTGACCAGGGTAAAAAATGACTCCTCTGTCCCTTCCCAGGAAGAAACTGTTGGGAATATGAGCAACCCCCTCCTCAGAGTGCTGCAGTTTTACCCTAAAATGCCATCCTCCCATCTATAAATACTCTTTGTTAATTATAGCCTCGGGGGGACCTAATACCACACATTTTTGCTTTAACCACTGTGCTATATCCCCCCTATGAACACAATCATTTCTGAACATTACAGTAATCATTTTAATCATGTGCTTAGTCAGTGGAATGGCCACAAATTGGATCCATAAAGGAGAAGTTTTTATCTGGTTGTACTTATTCCAAAACATTTCCAGACCTCTCATGGATCTGAAACTAACGTCAAACTCATCTTCCCCTGAGATGTGTATCAAGACATATATTTCTGATGCTACAAATCTCATTAAGTCTTTAAGTAATACAGTCCCCACATATCACCTATCGGGGAAAATTTCCAATCCCCCTTTATATCTTAAATGGACAGCAAATCTTCATGGGGTGGGATCAATGTAGCTTGCAGACCCTGAAGGCCTACCTCTCCGTCTAACCAATGGGGTGGGGAATTCCCAGGCCCTGTCTTCTCCTGCTCATTTGTGTTGCTATTAGTATTCTTAACAACCTCTGCTTATGATGTTTTTCCACTAGCCCTATATTTCTCATTCCTTTACTTGTACTTGGTACTTCATTCTCCCTCCAGAGGGGTTCATCCCTATTTATTTCAAGCCTTACCCCAGTACTATGCCCCTCTGGGGAGATCTCTTTCATAGGTACATGCTCTTTCTTTAAAGCATCTCCTCCCCCTTTCTCTCTTTCAGTTTCTTCCAGCCCATGTGCATAATATTCAGTATTTTTTCCTTGCCCATCCATAATTGTATTTCCTGCAATAACCCCTGCAGTCTTACCACTCTGCATAAAGTCCAGCACCACTCAGTCTCCGGTAGCCATTTCCCATTGGAGCGCTGTTTCCACCCTGTTCCTTGCAGCATGGTGCCTGGAGACCATTTTCCTGAAGTGGTTGCTTCCACAGGTAGTCCAAATGCATGGACCAACTCTTGCCTTGCTGACACCCCTTGCACACTCTCACAAGGGTTTGGCTCATTTCCTACCCATCTTTGTTTCTGTCTCTCTTTCAGGTGGTACGCATTAACTCCGGGTTCTGGGCTGTCCCTCTTCATGAGATCCTTTCTTCACTCATTTAATCTCCTCTCATCATCATCCTTGAGGAAACGTTGCACGGTAAGGCATTTTTACTCAAAATGGAGCTCCATTTCCTCCGTCGCCATGCATTTATCCTTATTGCTAGTAATCAGCATTACATCCTCATTCTCGACTATTTCCTCTATACCATCCATCTCGGTCTCAATGTCTGCATATCTATCTACCAAATTATTGGACACTGGAGCCAATTCAAACTGTTCCTCCTCTTCGGATACTTTTTCCTCCATCTCAAGTGTATTCTCCAACGTATAAGGTAGTGCATCCACTACCTGTCTCCTCTCCTCCATCTCAGCACTGAACAGATACACTGTCTGTTGCAGCTCCCCCTACAGCTCAGTAGGGGAATTTCCCCAGTGTCCTGGCCAAATTTCCCCCATTCACTAAAAAAATACCACCAACAGCTTCCTCTGGTTCAGTTTCAGTTGGTTACCATCTATATCTCCCCTTCCCCCGGTCACCCCTGAAAAAGTGGCTTCTAGTCTCAGTGGGCCTACCGGGTCAACAAAATTCAAAAAACAATAAATAATAAACATTAAACAATAGATAGTGTCCACCATCCCCCAATGCACCTGCGTATTTAAGCTAGTGTCCCACTCCCATAAGCAAGGCCTCTTAAGGGGCTGTCCTGGTCGAAGGGGACCCAAATAAAAAAAAATAAAATAAATAAATCACATTCTAAAACTTATATGACCATCCATGGATGATACCGTCCAGAATTTGCACTTCCAAAAACACATAGGGTGGCTGCAGTTTTCTAGGGTTGGGGGACAGATAACCTGGAGCCCCTTCCCCCGTAAGGTTAGCTTGACCTCCCCGGATCAAGACAGAGTCAGAGAAGACTGCAGAACCAGACTTCAGAGAAGCTCTCTCAATCTCTCCTTGCTCTCTCCTTCTTAAGCCCTGATCCTCCCCCCACCAACCCAGGGCACAAACCACAAGAATGACTTAACAAGTTAGCTTGGGTGGCCATAACTCACCCATCTTGGTTTACTTGCCAGACAATAAGGCAAAGGCAGGTAGACCTCACCGAGTGGAAGAGATCACCGACTCTGCCATGCCTATTGTAACTGAGGAAAGTATAGGGGTAGCCCACCCTGCATGGGATCCCTCAGTAACCATAAGAAGTATGCACTTTAGCAAAGTTGTTTCACTTGTGTTAATGATTGTTTTCTTAATCTGTGCATTGTATCTACTTACTGTTTGTTATACCCTTGAGTTTAAAGGGATTCACCAGGACACTGGCAAGGGTAGCTTTGCTTCCCAAGTTAATTATGCACCTAGTAGTAGGACAGACAACCAAGACAGCATGATATGGAACTGCACACCTGCTGGGGAGCAGAACAACACAAGGAAATAGTAAAGGGAATGATATACTTGCAGGGAGCAGGGGAAGCACCAGTCCATACAGGAAGGACCTAACAGCCTCACCAACACAGAATCATAAGTGAACAAGGAAGCAGACCCCCAGCCCAGGACCCCAGGAGTACAAACAGAACTGCCACTAAGAAGGCAAAGGAATCCCTATTTGTTTCTGGAACTAAACAAAGACTCTGCTGTTCATCACACAATTAAAAATGGCTAGCTCAGGGGTTAAATGAGTGTCATGGAAAGTGAAGGGGATCAAAACACCGTTGAAAAGAAGGAAGCTCCTAGATCTTAAGAAAGAGGGTGCAGGAATCATGTTCCTACAAGAAACCCACCTGACAAGGGGGGAGACCCAAAAACTCAAACAGGTGTGGGTAGCACAGGTATTCAGGTTGACTTTTAGTTCCAAAAGCAAGGGAATGTCGATTTTGATACACAAACAAATCCCCTTCAAACCACATCAAATCAAGAGTGACTAAGAAGGGAGATTTGTGATAGTGCAAGGGGAACTATGGGGCATTGAAGTCACCCTGTATAATATATACAGTATCGGCCAAATGACCCAGAGGCCTTGTTCTACACAGGAGTCACCCAATCCCTCCAAGAAATGCAGAAGGACCAACTGATAGTGGGGGAGGGACATGAATGCCACCATGGACAATTTATTAGATAGAAGCCTGGCCCCAAAGGTCTGCCAACCCGGGTCACAGAAGCACTTAAATCCCTTGCACAGGAACTTAACTTGGGTGACATTTGGTGGCTGGTTAACCCCATGAGGAGGGATTTCTCCTACTACTCACCCACACACAAGACGCACTCTGGAACAGATACAGTATGTGGCTCAAACCTGGGGCATGAACCCCCCACATAATAGAGGCACACATCAGCTGTATCCTAATTTCAGACCATGCGCCAGTGTCCTTCTCATGGCTGCCTCCCATGGGGCACCAGGGGAGAGGGACAAATGGAGACTGAATACATCCCTGCTGTGGGACCCCCTGTTCTGTGCCAAATTGAGAAAGAAGATTAAAGATTTCCTGATCAATAACAAACCAGGTGAAACCTCAGCAGCCACATGGTGGGATGCCCTTAAGGCCTTTATGCAGGGAAGGTGCATCAGCCATGCCTCTTACACACATAAGCAAAGAGAAAAAAATGTTGGAAGGCTATAATATGGATTTGGTTGCCCTAGAGAAACAACCAAATAACACTCCCAGCTCTCCTGAAAGTTTAAGATTATCAGTCATGGGCATGAGATAAAAAAATTAACACCTACTTGCATCAGAAAGCAGAATTTGCCTACTTCTGACTGAAATAAATATACTGGGAGGCCAGGGAGAGGCCCGGCTGACTGCTAGCATATCAACTCAAAAATCATTCCAGAATACAGGCAGTAAAAAAGAAGGACAGTACCTTAACTAGGGCACAGGATGAGATCAATAGAGTTTCTATCCTTCTATAGCTCCCTATATTCCTCAGAAACATAGCCACCTGGAGGAGCCATTCAGGGTTTTCTAGAAAGCCTCAAGCTTCCAAAGCTCAGCCAGAAAAAGCGGGAATGGCTGGACAGGCCTCTGAAGAGGGAGGAGCTGAAGCAGTCCCTAGGTTCCTCTATTCCTGGGAAGGCCCCTGGGGGGGACAGCCTACCAGCAGAGTTCCTGGGGTGTTCTCAAAATGTCCTTCTGCTCCCACTGATGGAGGCACTGGTGAAGCGGCTACCACAGGCACCCTCCCAGCATCCATGAGAGTGGCACAGATCTCTCTCGTCACTAAGCCAGGGAAGCACCCGACCAGTTTTGGTAGTTACCAGCTGATTTCATTGATAAATTCTGACTGTAAATTGTGGGCGAAGGCTATGGCCACCAGACTGAAAGACACAATCACAGCACTGGTAGATCAGGACTAAGTAGGGTTTGGAGAGGTACAAAAAACACCAGAAGGCTAGTAAAGCTTCTATGGAAAACAAAAAAGCCTCCCCCCCAGTCACCCCAGTGTCTCTAGATGCCGAGAAAACATTTGACAGGGTGGAATAGGGGTTTCTTCAGAAAACACTGGATGCCTTTAATATAGGCCCTGTTTTCAGATCATGGGTCCAGGTACTATATTCCAGTGTCTCAGCAGAGGTCAGCACGAATGGGTGAGTGTCCGTACCCTTCCCACTGCATTTGGGCACCAGGCAAGGTTGCACACTCTCCCCAGTCCTCTTTATACTAGCCTTAGAACCTCTGTTCCATGCCATTAGAAATTCTAAGAACATCAAAGCAGTGGAGATGGGGGGAGCACAAGGCACTGGCATATGCGGATGACAGCTTTCTAACCCTCAGAGACCCAGGAAAATCCATCCCTGCCCTACTCAGACTGATAGACACCTATAGTAATCTATAGGGACACAAGTTGAACATAGCCAAATCCCAGTTTATAGCCTCAAATGCCTCAGTTAGGAAGGTGCCCAACTATCTTTGGGGTCTGTTACATGCTCCACAGGAGATCACCTACCTGGTAGTAAAACACCCCTAGACCATCCAGCAGCTGACAAAGGACAGCCTACACCCCCTGCTGGTGGAACAGGAGGTGGGAATTGATGCACCTCTCTCTTGCCGCTCCCAAATTTCAGTACCTGCTGGACAAACTCCCCTTGCACATAGAGCCAAAGATCATTAAGCAACTCCATGCAAAGATAATTTCCTTCTTCTGGGGTAAGGGCCTAAAACACATAAGCTGGGCCAAACTCAGAAACCCATTAACTAAGGGGGGGCTCAAAATCCCTGCCTTTCAGTTCCGAGTCATGGCCCACACCATACTTCAGATGGCAAGGACAGCCCTGGGTACGGAGAACTCCCCACCACCCCATTGGGCGGAATGTGAAGCCTCAGTGTTTGGCCAACCCCTGCTGCTGGCAGTACAATTCCAAGGAATCCCAAAGGGACAACCGGTACCCCCTGCCATAGAAGGAAGAGTGGAGATGTGGAAGGCCTATTGCAAATTAAGCCACTGGGATCCTGGCTGGGTAAAAAACTACCTACTTTGGCAAAACCCAAACTTGACAATTGGGAACAAATAAATAGTGGACAAGGTATGGGCCAGTAAGGGTTTAAATTACCTTAGAGATCTCCAACACAGGAAATAGTCAGCCATGATGAGTTTCCAACAACTGCAGTCTAAATATAGTTTACCTAAGCACCACCTATGGAGATACCTCCATGTCAGATACTCCATCACAAATACCCTAGGCCCCCAAATCTGGGAGAAGGAATGCAATGACCTAGACGCACTCTTATTGCATGACAAGGGGCCGCCCCGGTGCAGTAGTGCCATATATGGGCTCATCTGAAGCCTGCTTCTAGATGGAACACTCAGAGTCAGATAGAAATGGTCTAGAGAGCTGGGTCTAAATATCACCACACAAATGTGGAACTCCTGTTGGAACTCAGTAAAAAACTCCACAAGAGACATCCAAAACAGATTCATCCAATTTAAAGCACTTCACAGATGGCACAGAACCCCACAACAGTTGTTTGACTGGGTTTTGTCACCCTCGGACAGAAGCTGGAGATGCCAAATAGACTGTGGCACAATTACGCATATTCTTTGGTCCTGCCCCTCACTGTCCCCATTCTGGAACACCATCCAGGACATTCTAAACAGTATATTATCAGCCCAAACACCACTATCCATGTTACTGGTGATGTTAAACTACTACCTACCCCCATTCATAGGGCTTGGTATACCTCCAGGGGAAAAAAGATGACTATTAGGAGCTTTGACCACAGCAAAAAGAATTATTCTTAGACACTGAAAAGACACACATACTCCAGACCCTTAGGAACGGATACAGGAACTGGGGAAATTAGCTAGCTATGAAAGAGTCCACCACATAGTTCAGAATACGTTACCCCTGTAGCAAGCCACCTGGGGAAGGTTCCTAGCATCCCCCTTATGTAAATTACCCAAAGCCAGTGGAGTTCCTGTGCTGCCTGTGTAGGAAGAGTGGAAGCAAGACCAAGAGCATACTAGTTTACAGCTATAGCCTAGAATCCCAATGGTTCATAGTATTCACAGGAATGTTGCTATGACTTAAGGAAGATTAGTGACACCCACCTGGGGAACTGACAGGAAAGGATCCTTCCTCAGAAAAGGGCTACGAAAGAGGCAACGTGTAGTTCCATGTATTACTATAGTGAATTCACTCTGAACCTGAAGGCTATGAAGAAGGTTTAGTGCTTAGCTCTTAAATCTGCCAATGTATACAGCAAGTAATGTCTGTTACTGTCCTAACTTGCAGGTCTTAAAACCTGTAGTCTGTAAATATATGAGTGTGTCATGAATGTGTTTTAGCCTGTTCATTAATGGGTATTTACCAGACCAGGGCTGTACAGTTCAGTTACTGCGAAGCAGTGTGTGCCATACCAGACTGCAGATATGTACTTGTTAATTACAACAAAAAAAAGCAGCTTACGGCTTGTTTATTCATGCACAGTGCCATATAGTGAAAAAATGTTATTATACAATGGCAAGAAAGAATGCTTGGCTCTGATTGGTCTATCTGGGGCTGGATCCATGATGTTATCCCAACATAACATCACAGATCTAGTCCCAGCACATACATGACTAAATATCATCAGTAAAAAAAAATCACTCCACATGCAGAGTAGGGAGATAGAACAATTAGCTATTTACCGTACCCACAATTCCTCACCATGTAAATTAGTGTACAGGCTCTTATATTTCTGTACTCACTACAGAAATATGAGACTACATCTTTCAGTAAAGAAATCTTGTCAGCTGTCAGTGTATGCACATAAACATCTAGGGCCAGATATTCAAAACCTTGCACCGGGTGCAAACCGTTTGCGCCAAAATTGCACTGCTCCCAGCTGCAATATTCAAAAGTGCAAATAGCGTTGGTGCAAAGTGATAGCGTCGGCACTAAAAAATAATGTATGCAGGGGACTGAGTGAGGGTTGGGGACATGCATACAGGCGCACTGCCATACTGAGAAATATAGTGCTGTACAGTGGGCATTAGTACCACATGTAGCGCAGTGTGGATTACTGACTATGAAAAGGTGGCTGTAACTCTAGGCAAACATGGTCAAGTGTCCCTCCCCAATTCCTGATACATGTAGCCCCAATAGATTGCATATTCCTTGGTAGTCTAGTGGTCCCCACAACCCGCAATCCCCGACACCTGTTACAGGACAGCACTTTCACTCTCCCTGGTAGTCTAGTGGTCTCCCCAGCCCCGATCCCTGATCACCGACACATGTTGGTAGAAAAATCCTTCACATAGCAGTGTAGTCTACCCCCACCCCAGCCCTAATCCCCCACAATAATAAGTTAATTTTCCCTGGTGGTCCAATGGACTGCTCCAGCCCCTATCCCCCATAAATTTAAATTCCCAAATATCTGGTGGTCTAATGGAGCCTCCCCACTCTGCAGTGCCTACCACCCTGCTCCCCCATCCCGTAACCGAGCCGGTGACTGGCCCAGCCCACTGCTCACCTCTGCATCCAGCCACCGACTGAGTTCTGAATGAGCACATACTGTGCACAGTATACATTGCCATATGAGAGATTTTACTAATAACATGTGTTGCCAATCTGGGAATGGGGTTGGGGGGACCACTAGTCTACCAGGGAAAGTGAACTGTGTACTTGTTACATGTGTCCACAATGTGGGAACAGAGTTGGGGGGAACACTAGACTACCAGGAAAAGTGAAAGTTATGTTTAGTACATATATTGGGGATCGTGGTGGGGGGTTGGACCACTAGACCACCAGGGAATGTGACAGCTATAAGTATTACGTGTATCAGGGATCGTGGCTGGGGGGACCACTAGACCCCCAGGGTATTCCAGCATCCATAATATTGTGACATCAGGGATTGGGGAGGGCCACTACACTTCCGTGGATTGTAGTCTTTTTGAATATGTCTACATTACTTGGGGATCAGGGCTGGAGGGACTCTGCACTACCAGGGAAACTGATTATATATATATATAGATAGATATTTATATATATGTATATATCTCACAACATGTATGTAAGAATGAGCAGAGGTGTAGCATGGTTGGCATGGGCCCTGGTGCAAGGAATGAAGATGGTCCCCCCCATGAAAGGAATGAAGATGGGCCCCCCCCTTAAAGGAATGAAGATGGGCTCCCAGTAAAAGGAATGAAGAACCCCCCCCCCATGAATGGTTAAAAATTGGTAAACTTTCAAACAGTTAGTGAAGTGGCCCTTTCTGTGGTAATCTTCAGTCCAGACTCCCCTCCTTATCCTCCATCCCCAGGCCCTTCTTATTCAGTCAGCACTCTTGCTTGCACATAGTTAGTTCAGCGTTCACTCAGAGAAGAGATTGAGTGAGAGTGGAGTGTCTGAATCGCACAAGCACAAAATTGCATCCGCGACTCACCCGCCCCGGGCCAGGCAGCAGCAACCGATCACCCGACAACCGCAGTCTGTATAAATATTTTTTCGGGGGCAGTAATAACAAGAAGAAAAACAACCTGTGGGTGTTGGAGGGGAGGGAGGAAGTCTGCTTTTTGATGGAAGGTAGAGGGTGGGTTTTTTTGCTGCTGGCATGGACAGGGAGATGTGGGAGGGTGCTGGTTTCCATCAGTTCCATCAGTGGCCGAATACCAAATAATGGATACCGAATATTTGGCCACCGAATACCGAATGTTTGGTCGAATATTCAGGAAACGGTATTGGCACAGCCCTGGTTATTAGGTTCATTTACCCTAAATATTTGGTATAAGGCAACCACTGTGGCCCAGCATCAGAACATCATGCTGCCATGCTGACAACTGGGGTTGGGAAGCGAGCCCCTGGAAGTCATGTCAGGAAGCAGATCTTGGGTAAACCTTAAAATCTCTATTTAGCAGTTTCTATGAATCTTCCAAGAAAGTATGCATCTATGTTTTCAATTATCTGGCTCCAAAGGTGGCTAAGTTGTAATCATAGAAATATTTTCAGAAATGTTCACATGCATATTAAATTGTTAGACTTTGAGCTCCCATAACTTCCTCACCCTTCATCCAATGTCATGAAACTTGGCAAGCTTTAGGGCCTGCACCAGACAATATGCATGCCAAACTGCAGACCTCTAGCTTTAACACAGACTGAGTGACTGACAATTAAACAAATTCAGAAAATTCCAAAAAAATCACATTTTGTGAAAATTCACAGACTTTCACAAACATTCCGTAGTATCAGAATTTGATAATTTTGCCCACCTTTAAGATACAATTAATCAGTATAGCAAAATAGTCCATTTAGTCACACTGAAGAAATAAATGTGCAATATTGCATATGCTTCACTGCAGCACCAGAAACAGTTATACTACGCTGGTGAACACTATGTCAAATCCAACATCCAGAATATAATAATGAGGACAAGTGAGTGGCATCTATGGATTGCAGAAAGACAGAGGCACAGGAGAATTCAAACTCTTTGAAATATTCAAAGTATGGAACCCAGAGGTCACCATAGATAAAGGATTCATGTACAGTTATGAAACATGGAAGAATCTGACCCCATTAAAGAACATATACAGTAGTCACCATCCCAGTTGCTTAGAGGGCTAAGGCGCTGGACACCTTATCTCTCGCCACGCAGATGACCCATGTTCGGGAGCGAGTGTGGGCCATCAGAGGTCGGTACGGGGGGATGCAGAACAGGACCAGCTGCTATCGGACAGATCTCCTCTCCAGGGAGGGAGCCTGAGCTCCCTCAATGCTTGACTGCCTCACGGTGGAGGCCAGGAGGCATTGCAGCTGAGGGAAGACAGGAGCGCTAGGCCAGTGGGATGGGATAATGGGGCCATCAGTGGAGCAAGACGGTGCATTTGCCTCTCTGTCTGGGGCGCCAGGGTAATTAGGAGAAAAAACAGGACAAAGTCAGGGGCTGACACAGGATGATGCCTCTGGGCCAGCTCCTGGGGGGTCTGCCAGGGCACTCACAGCATAACAAGACCCCAAATGACTCCCAGAGACTGGTAGAGTGGCAGATGGTGGCAGCAGCCCACTGAAGGAGCATAAACACATCTATGGGAAAAAAAAGAACATATGAAGTACTTTGTACTTAACATGATGACGGAACACATCTATAATTAGTGAGCATAATAGTTGGAACATCAATGGTAATCTTTTTTAAATTAGTTATTGGGCTTACAGTTACAGAACTGCAAAAGGGCAAACAGAGGAGTATATTGCCAAATCAGTAAAAAAAAAAAAAAAAAAAGGAACAAGATATGCAGCCCATGATACTTTGCATTGTGCGGGCATGTGTGATTTTGTATTTTCTTGAAACTTGGCTTCCCAGCCAAATGCCCTTTGGGGTAACCCTTGCCTCAATGTTTGCGCACAGAGGTTCTTTGTCTTTTAAGATATTTTTTTGATATATGAGCAAAAAGAAAAAGACCAAGGGAGGTCTAGTAAGCTGAAAAGGGAAGGAGGGTTGTATATAGAAGGGGACCACCAAAAAGCAGACATACAGAATAAATGCTTCTGTTCAGTATTTACAGAGCAGGAGGGAGGTAGTGGGCCAATGATAAATGACAAATGCTTTAAAGGAAGGGAGCTGGACACTAGTTTTTTTGCAGTGGAAAGGGTCCTAAGGGAATTGTCTTCATTAAAAGTAGACAAGGCAAAAATAGGACCAGATAGAGTGCACCTCTGGGTACTGAGGGAGCTCAAGGAGGAGTTGGCTGCACCTTTGACAGACCTGTTCAACCTGTCACATGAAACAGGAGTGGTCCCGGGAGACTGGGGGAGGGTTGATGTAGTCCCACTCCACAAAAATGTAAACAGAGAGGAGGCTGGAAATTACAGGCCTATCATCCTGACTTCAGTAGTGGGCAAAATAATGGAATCACTACTGAAAGGAAGGATTGGGGAATACCTTGTTTCCAGTGGTCTTCAGGATTTGAGTCAACATGGGTTCACAGGGGGGATCTCTTACCAGACAAACCTGATCAAGTTCTTTGGGTAACCAAGGGAGTGGATCAGGGAGGAGCAGTTGACATAGCCTACCTGGACTTTGGTAAGACCTTTGACACCATTCCACATAAAAGACTGGTGAGCAAGCTGAGATGCCTGGCAGTGGGTCCTAAAAAAATAAGATGGATAGAGAGCTGGCTGAACAACAGAAGTCAGAGGGTGGTGTTAAATGGCATCTATTCTGGATGGAGCAAAGTGATAAGTGGAGCACCACAAGGGTCAATACTAGGAAAAGTCCTCTTCAATGTCTTTATAAGCGACGCTGCAGAAGGACTGTAAGGGATGGTATACTGTTTGCAGATGACACATAAATCTGCAACAAAGTAGACACCCTGGGGGGGTGGGTGTAGAAAGAATGAAAGAAGATCTAAAAATGCTGGAAGAATGGTCACGGGTTTGGCAGCTGGGCTTCAATGCAAAAAAGTGTAAAATCATTCACTTTTGGCACAGAAACCCAGGGCAACATATCAACTGGGAGGAAAAGTACTAGCAAACAGAAAAAGGACCTGTGGCAATCATTTCTGATGACCTGAAGGTAGCTAAACAGTGTGACAAGCCAGTGGGGAAGGCTAGCGGAATGCTAGGATGTATAAGGAGGGGTATCACCAGCAGAATAAGGGGAGTAATGATACCCTTGTATAGATCACTAGTGAGACCCCACCTCGAGTACTGTGTACAATTCTGGAGGCCCCACCTCAGAAAGGACATAGACAGGGCAGAAGTGGTACAAAAGAGGGCAACCAAAATGGTACAGGACCTGCATCAGAAGCCCTAAGAAGAAAGGCTTAAGGAATTAAATGTACACTCTCTAGAAAGGAGGTAAAAGGGGGGGTTATGATAGAAGCATTCAAATACTTCACAGGTATAAACAAGGTACAGGAAGGGAGCATTTTCCAGAGAAAGAGATGCTTGAGGACAAGGGATCACACTATGAAGCTGGATGGGGAAGGCTGAGAGGAAATGTGAGGAAATACTTCTTCACAGAAAGGGTGATGGATGCTCGGAACAGCCTCCCAGTGAGGCAGTGGGAGCTAAAATTGTTACAGGATTCAAGAAAGCATGGGATAGACACAAGGGAATCTTAGAAGAAAGGCAAGGGAGGGGTGCAAATTGGAGACTGAGTAGGGTCTGCTGTGGCACTGTAGGTAGGGAAGAAAAAATTACTCTCCTTAGTAATTGTGTTTCTTCTAATGGAGTCTTGCTGTATTCTGATATTATGCAGTTAGCCCCAGCACTTGAACTGCTCCAGAGAGGAAAGAGTTAACTGTATACCAAATCATAGAATGTTGAGATCGAGTTCGGTTCAAACCTCTGTCTACTGCACTTTGAAGTGCAACCATCAGATTCTTATGAGCTAACATTAACTAACTACCCCCACTTTGTGGAAATTGTAAAATTTACTAGCCAAAAAGGCAACCAAATATTTTGGATCCCCATAAGACTCAAGTCTAGAAATCCAAAACAAAAACTAGGTAGTGAACAAAAGAATTACCAAATCATATAAATAACCCACTCCCCCTGTCTAAAGAGGGGAGAGTGCCAAGTACACCCCTGAGGTGCAACACTGCGCCTACCAGCCCACTTCCCAAAAAAACAGGTTCTGAGAGGGGAGCAGGGAGGGAGTTCAGAATATAGCAAGACTCCATTAGAAGAAACACAATTGCTAAGGTGAGTAATTTTTTCTTCAAACAACATGAAGTCTTGCTGTATTCTGACATTATGCAGACTATCAAGCAGTACCTCCATGGAGGAGGGAATCAAACCTATTTTGGGAAGAGGATCTGCATGCAGTACTGCTGTACCAAACCTAGCATCACTCCTAGCCTGGATATCCAGAGAGTAATGTTTTGTGAATGTATGGACTGTTTTCCAGGTGGCTGCTTTGCATATCTCTAATAAAGGTAAATCTCTGGCAGCAGCCAGAGAAGCAGCTGTACCTCTAGATGAATTAGCCCTCAGGCCTGAGGGGGGTACTTTGCCTAGCTTTTCATAGCAGAATTGTATACAAGAGGAAATCCACATGGTAATAGTTCTCTTAGTGGCAGGTTTGCCCTTCCCCACTTCCCCGTAAGTAAGGAACAACTGGAGGGTGTCAAACCTAAGAGCCTTAGTACATGCAATGTAGTAGCTAAGAGCCCTTTTAATATCCAAACTGTGTAATTTTCTCTCTCCTGAAGAAAAATGATCAGTGAAGAAAACAGGAAGAGAAATGGATTGGTTCAGATGGAAATCTGAAACCACTTTGGGAAAGAACCTCCTGTTGGTTCTAAGGACCAACTTATTTCTATGGAATGAGATAAAATCAGGCTCCACTGACAGAGCTTGCAATTCACTGACACGCCTGGCAGAGGTAATAGCTACCAGGAACACAGTTTTCCAAGTCAAGTACTTAAGCTCTGATAAGCACAAAGGCTCAAAAGGGGGTTGCCTAAGCTGAGCAATGCAAACATTAAGATCTCAAGCAGTAGAATCCCTTAAGGAGGGATTAGTATGAAGCAATCCTTTGAAGAATTTACAGAAAACAGGGTGAGATGTAAGTGAGGAGGGCCTTCCCACTGACAGAAGAGCAGAAACAGTTGACAAGTGTACTTTGAGGGTAGCTGGTCTGAGGCCTAGGCCATTAAGATGAACCATGTAATCCAGAACTGTAGACAAGTCAGCAGTATCTGGGGATATATCCTTTTTGGAACACCAAATGCTGAATCTTTTCCATTTGGAGTTACAAGTTTTTCTGGTGGCAGGTTTTTGAGAGGCTTTGAGAATGTCCAGAACCCCTTGAGACAGATGCAAATTTGTATATTCTAGCTCTTCATGAGCCATGCCTTGAGATTGAGAGACCGAAGGTTGGTGTACCAGATCCTCCCCTGAGAGGAGGTTAACAGGTTATGATTCCTGGGAAGAGATAGGGGAAGATGGACTGCTAGGAACAGCAACAAGGGATAACAAGGCTGTCTGGCCCAGTCTGGAGCAACCAGGATCACTTTGCAAGACTGTGACCGTATCTTGACCAGGACTTTGAACAGTAGAGGAAAGGGAGTGAATGCATACAGAAATGTCCCTTCCTAATCCAGAATTAGAGCATCCAGAGGGACTGAGCCCAAGACTGGGGGTCTGCAACAGAAGAGTGGAAGTTGGTGATTGTCTGGGGCTGGAAAGAGATCTATCTCTGGAGTGCCCCACCTTGAAAAGTTCACTTTTAACACTAGGGGGTCCAGGGACCATTCTAGATGGCCCTGGAAAATCCTGCTCAATGCATCTGCTAGCATATTGTCCTTCCATGGAAGGTGGATTAATGCCAGAGAGGTCTGTAGAGAATAAGCCAGGGACCATAATTTCATAGCTTCCATGCACAAGGCCATGGACCGATTGACTCCCTGCTTGTTGATGTACCACATGGTGGTGGTGTTGTCTGTCCTGACCTGAACCACCTTGTTCTTTACTGATTCCAAGAAGGCTTGCAGAGCCAGGTACACTGCCCTGAGCTCCAGAAGATTGATGTGGAGAAGAGACTCCTGAGGAGACCACACTCCCTGAGCTGTGAGAGCTCCCAGGTGAGCTCCCCACCCCCAGGAGAGAAGCATCCATGGTTAGAACCACAGAATGAGACTGAGTGATGAATGGGACTCCTTGCCTGAGGTTGTCCTGATCCAACAACCATTGAAGAGCCTGGGTCAGGGTCTGAGTCACTAGAATAAGCTTGGTTAGAGGATCTTTTTTCTGAGACCAAAAAGCCCCCAAATGGAACTGGATGTCCCTCATCTGAAATCTGGCCCCCCTTGCACCAGTGCAGTGGAAGCTGCCATGTGGCTCAGGAGTTGAAGGAAATGCCTTGCTGGTCGAGACACCAGAAGGTGGAAAGAGAAAGCCAGCTCTATAATGGCCTTTATCCTTGCCAGAGGGAGAAAGGCTCTTGCTTTGACAGTATCTAGTTCTAACCCTATGAAGGTTAAGAGTTGCACTGGCTCGAAAACTGATTTGGGAAGACTGAGGAGGAATCCTAGAGAAGTGAGCACTTGTTGGGTCACTTGTAAATCTGACTTGACTTGGTTTGGAGACTGACCCAAAATGAGCCAGTCGTCCAGGTATGGGAATATAGAGATGTTTTGTCTCCTTAGAAAGGCCAATATTACTGCTAGGAATTTTGTAAACACCCTTGGAGCTGATGTTAGGCCGAAGGGCATTGCTTTGAACTGATAATGGCCTGAAGGCAGTTCGAACCTGAGGTACTTTCTGTGGGAGCACCTGATGGGAATGTGAAAGTAGGCATCCTTTAGATCCAGGGAGGCTAGCCAGTCCCCTGGCCTTAGAGAGGGAAGAATTATTCACAGAGTCACCATTTTGAATTTTGGCTTTAGTAGGTGCTTGTTTAGGTATCTTAAGTCTAGGCTGGGCCGCCACTCCCCTGTTTTTTTTGGGGTAAGAAAGTATCTGGAATACAGACATTTGCCCCTGTGAAGTGTAGGAACTCTCTCTATTGCTCTGAGAGCCAGCAGAGATGAAACCTCTTTCTCTAGGGCAATGGTTTCAGAGACGTTTGCAGGTGGAAAGGACCTGACCCTCAGCTTTGGAAATTTTTTGAAGCTGAGTGCCAGTCCCTGGCTTACTACCTCCAGGACTCATTTGTCTGAGGTAACAGACTTCCAGTCCTGGAAGTAGTAAGCCAGCCTGCCTCATACAGGAATTGGGGAGTCAACCCAGGCTGACACATCAGGGTCTGCTTGGCAGGAGCCTTAGACTGAGAGGAGGATGCAGCCCTACTCATCCCCCTTCTACCTCTCCCTCTGAAGAACCCCCAGAGTATGTAGTTAAATTCAAATATCTAGGAGTCTGGCTCAATCATAAACTTTCTTTCACTGACCATCTCGAAGAACTACAGAAGAAACTAAGGCAAAGATTAGGACTATTCTACAGAATTAACCACCTGCTCACAAATGAGGCCAAGATTCAACTGGTTCAAGCTACTTTCCTATCTTTAATAGATTACATGGACCTGCTCTACAGGCACTGCACTGCCTCTGCGCTGGCTAAGTTGGACACCCTCTACCACAGAGCTATCAGGTTCATTACTGGCCTTCCACTTTCCACACACCACTGCTCCCTGTACTCTTCGTTAGGCTGGACTTCCCTTCACTATAGAAGGAATAGAAACACTGCCCTATGGGCCTTCAGAGCCTTGACCAACAAGCTCCCCTCATATGTCTCAGATTGTATTCCTCAGATTGTGTTAGGCACCTACGCTCTAAGGTGCTATTCCCTAATTGCCCTCCAAGTTCCAAGGGTCAAAACTCATTTCAGCAAAGCTGCTCTAAGCTTCTCTTTACCCATATTGTGGAACAGTTTACAAAGAAACTTGAAGCTGAGCTGCCCTGTTAGCCTGAATATCTTCAAGGTGCTCTACGATCGCTACATGAAAGCACCTTGCAAATGTTTTCCTCACCGCTAGCCCACTAATTCTGCAACTCTCCCTTTCCATCCTGATGCTCGTCATGTTTCTACCCCTGGCTCTCACTCTTTCCCTATTAACTCTTCCTGCTGCACCCACCCTTCCCTGTCCACTTCAGCCTGGCTAAAGTCCCACCCCATCCATAACAGTGTCCCAATTATCTACCCCTCCTCCATCATTATCATAATAAACAAGTACACGACAGCCATTGTCACTTTCTGTGGTTTTAGCTCAACTTTTCCCCCAGTCATCAGTAATATATCCCTCCTCTTCTTTACCTTTCTAACCTGCCACCCCATACACGGCCTCTTTCCCCTGTATGTGTAGTTGCCGGCTGCCTCACTCAAAAGATCTCTGCTTATAACTCCTGTATGCCTATGGTTGATTGTACATCTGCTGACTTCTTCATTTGCAAAATAATGTTGTTGTTTTTTTATTTATTTCAACCTTGTACTGTACTGTATACACTGTATATACTTTTTCTTCCATGTATATTATTGCTTTTTGTATACCTGCTTCTGTACTGTACTTTGATGTATTCATGACCAGGTCCACCTTGCAAATGAGCCTTGCTCAATGGTGCCTGCCTGGATAAATAAAGATTTTGACTGATTGATTGAAAAGGAGAGGAGGCCTGTGCCTGGTAGAAAGACCTGTGAAAAGGTCTGCTCCTGCCCCTAGCCTGCTGCTTCTGAGGAGTTGCCTGCTTTTCCTTGGCCTGTGCACTCCTGTAGGTGGTCCTGTACTCATCCATCTTTTTCATATAATTCTCTGTCTGCTCCCCAAACAGAGAATTCTCGACAACAGGGAAATCCATGGCCTTAGGCTGGGTGTTTTGTGATAGGCTAGTACACCTGAGCCAAGCCAGTCTCTGAAGAGCCACAGATGTAGCCATGACTCTTGATAACACAACATTGGAGTCCACAGCAGCATGAAACTGGATTTTTGATGCATCAGTCCCATCAGCAGCCACCTCCTTCAGCTCCTTGGCAAGCTGGGGGAAGCCTGTTTAGCCAGTTCCAGAACAGTATCCCATCTGGACTTCTGGTATCTGGCTGTGTAGACCATATAATTAGCCTGCCTGCGTCCCAAGGAAGATGCCATGTACTGTTTCTTTACCATGGCATCCAGCTTCCTGGAGTCTTTATCTGGGGGGGGGTGAAGCCAAGAGTATGTTAGCCTTATCACAGGCTGCAGCCTGCACAACCCCAACATGGCTGCATTGCTGTTACAAGTACTCCATACCTGGGTCTGACAACATATACCCCTTGTCCATTCACCTGGCCACAGGAGGTAAAGAATTTGGAGTCTTAAGGAACTTCTGTGTCTGTTTCCCAAAGGATTTGTGAAGGGGAATAGACAATCTCTTGGACTCTGGGATGTTCATCATCTCCACATAGTCAGGCTCCTCTTGCTCCTCGAGAGCTTCATCCAGAGGGAGTTGGAGGGTTTCTGCCACTTTTTTTATAGAACATGAAGTGGGAAGGGATTCAGAAAGCCTGGGAGTGGAAACACTAGAAGGCCTGTCTGGGGAGATGTCATGTTCTATGGGATCATCCAGACCTTCCACACCATCATCATCATCATCATAGTTTTCATCCCCCTCCAAGTCCAGTTCATAATAGTCTTCAGGGGAATAATCCTGAACTGGAGGAACCGACCAAACTGAACACCTACCAGGAGGTGTCGAATCAGTCGGAACAGAACGAAACGATTCAACTATGCTAATTGCCCGGGCAATTTCTTTGGCAGTTGGACAATGCGGTTCTGGATTCAAACCAGCCAATTTCTCTTTCTTTTTTCTTTTTGTCAGAACTGATCCCTCAGGATCCGCTCTCTGTTTGCCCGAGGGAGTCTCGCGCAGGTCAGTGGGCACTCCTTCAGGTTCGGTCAGAACCGAACCGGGCTGGCCATCCAGGTCAGTGGACTTCTCGGCCTCCTTTTTCCTAAGCCTGTCCAATCTTTTAACCAGGGTGGCTTTAGGGAAATTTTTACATATTTGGCAGTCTGACTCCAGGTGGTCAAAACCCAGACAGTAAACACAGGTGGTGCGGGGATCGGCCTTAGCAAAGGCCTCCCCACACTCACAACAGTGTTGAAACCCAGTGGGCCCATTTTTTCTCTTGGGTTTCTGAGACAAAGCCATCCTATAACTTGTCCTTTTTATGACAACAGCCAGACAAGATCCCCTTATCAGTTTCTAACCATGTTACGGGTGTTGGAAAAAAACAATAAAACACGTTTTTTTTTTTAGAACCAATACCTCACACTAAATTCAGCTAAAAGAAAAAGACACAGACAAGAAAAAGACAACCGGTTCAGCCAGACTGGTTGAAATACAGTTTTTACAATTTCCACAAACAAATTCAGCACTAGTCCACTACCTATGTACTTACTGTACCACAGACAGGGATCTGAACCTAAATAAAGATAAAAATAGTGGTATAAACCAACGTTTTTAACCGGACCGTACCATTAGCAAAGAAGAAATCTCCGGAGCGACTGTTCAGTTAGGCGGAGTAAAGAATCTGACAGTTACACCTCAAAGTGCAGCAGATAGAGATTTGAACCGTGCTCCAGCTCAACGTTCTATGCTCTGGCATAGAGTTAACTCTTTCCTCTCCGGAGCAGTTCAAATGCTGGGGTTAACTGCATAATGTCAGAATACAGCAAGACTTCATGTTGTTTGAAAATAGAGCAGAGGTCCTTATCTGCTGACAACTTCTATGTTTCCACATTGCAGTCAAAGATACAGACATACATTTATATTCTGTGATTTTTCTAAAGATTTTTTGTCACCTCCTTCTACCTTCATTTTTAATTTGTCCCTCAGCACTCAAACTTTTCTTTCATCCTGGAAATATTAATTATCCTCTTACACAAAGGCAGGGATAAAACTTTGGTAGAGAATTACTGCTCAATTTTCTTGCTTCTTATAATTTCTAATTTCATAGAGAAAATCATTTTATTTCAGATTATTGAATATAGAATCTCTTCAATTTTCAGACAGGCTTCTGACCCAATTTTCTACCCAAATAACACTTATGGATTTTCATGACTCTGGGGCTCTGAACAAAGGGTGTTTTGTGGGTTCTGTTGTCACTGATTTTTCAAAAGCTTTTGATGTGATCAGTCGCTCTTTGCTTACTCATCTATCTTCCCATAGCTGTTATTCATATGTTACCAACTGGTTGTCATCCTATTTGCATATTAAAAGTCAATCTTTCTCTTGGAATGGTTGCTTTTTCTTTCCACTTTTCTTTTCCACTGGGGTTTCTCCAGGGGTTTATACTTCTTCCTGTCTTATTTATTCTTTTCTTAGACCTTCTTTCTGTTGTGGATCATTGCTCAGACAGATTTTATGTTGATGTCATGGTTCTTTTTATGCTCACAAATCTCTGTTTTTTTCTTTCTTCAGCTCTCCTGGGCAACTTTGGCAAAACTGTGAAATGGTGCTCTGATAATCTATTACTGTTAAACAGAAACAAGCATTTGTCAATGCCGAATGATTGCTTGCTGGTATTAGCAGTGGAAGTGCAGGAGTTAGACAGATGCAGTATAGGAAAGGCACTGAAGTACTGAACTGACGCCAACTCCACCCCCACCCTGCAGAGATGGACAGGCATTGGAGTGTGGCCTTGGGTCTTCACCCATGACGGTCATGATATTTCACTTCACCCTACCCTGCAGACACTGACAAGTGTCGAGGTGTGTCTTGGGGTGTTTGGGCTTTACATTCACCTCATTCCATAGGAAAACACACTGTAATGGGTGCAGTATAGGAGAATGGGGTGAACTCTGGGGCAAAAAGGTCCAAGGCACACCTTGATGCCTGTCACTGGCTGTGGGTTGGGGGTGGAATGGCACCACCCCCACCCCACAGCCATGAGCATTACTGTTGATAATCCCAAGTCACACCCCTGATGCCTGTCAGTCCCTACTGGGTAGGGCATTATGGTCAAATATCCTAATGCCCTGGGCATTTTTTGGTATTTTTACTCCAAGTTTTCAACATGGGCTTTTTGTGACCCCACCGAATGAACAGTGACACTATCAGTTCATTAGCTGAAAGGTGATTTTGCACAGCGACTGCGCCATTTGGCACCACAGGTACGAAAACACATTTCAAACAGGATGTGAAAAATGACAGCTGTACTGCTCATCAGGAGGTGTAAAAAATGGCAATGTTGAAAATCTGGAGTGAAAATATGAAAAAAACTGTTGAAGGCACGAGCGTGCTTAGAAACTGCGCAATGCATACCCGTAATGTAATTAATTTGGGGATTATTTACAGCAGATTTTCAACACAGGCATTTTGGGACCTCCACTCAACAACAGTGTCACTGTGATTTTCTTGATGTGTCCTGAACACTGATTTCCCACAGCGACTGCGCTATTCTGTGCCAGCAGTGCAAAAACACATTTTCGGCCAGGGTGTAAAAAATGACCGCTGTACTGTTAATAAGGAGGTGTGGAAAAACGTCAATGTTAAAAATCTGGACTGAAAATATTACAGATTCGTGAACTTACAAGGGTGCATGGAAACTGCTTAATGCACGCTCGTAACACAGTCATTTTATGGACTTCTGTCACCAAATTTTCAATGTAGCCATTTTAAGACATCTGTTCATGAACAGTGTCACTGTGATTTTCTTAATCTGTCCCAGACATTGATTTCACACACCTACTATGCCACTGTGCTCTACATGTGCGAAAACACATTTTGGCCAAGATGTGAACAATGACATCTATACCATTGATAAGGAGGTGTAGTAAAATGACAATGTTGAAAATCTGGAGTGCAAATATTAAAAATTCTCGAAGTTATGAGCGTGCATAGGAACGGCGCAATGCACTCTCGTAAAACAGTCATTTTAGGGAAATTTTTCACCAAGTCTTCAACACATGGTTTTGTGAGGCCTATCTCATGAACTGTAACACTGTCATTTTGTTAGTCAGTCCTGAAAGGTGGTTCCACGAAGTGACCGCGAAATCACCTTACAGGACTGAAAAACCAGATGACAGTGACTGAATACATGAGAAGGGGTCCCAAGAACCCCATGTTGAAAATTTGGTGCAAAGATTCGAAAAAATGACTGTGATATGAACAAAGTTGAAAAACCCTATTTATACCATTATAAAGCTTACTGGCATTTTTCAGTTTGCGGTTGACTTTGAAGAGTGCAGACATGTTCCCAGTCCACTGAAGATCATCGAAGGCGGGCTCTGGAGGTAAGTATGGGGTGGAGGGGTGTGGGGGAGGTGGGGTGCGCAGAGGGTGGGTGCAGCTTGGGGGGGCAGTGGAGCCAATGGGGGATTGGGCACCCCCATTGGCCATACAGTGTGCAAGGAGCACATGATGATGAGAGACTTTTATAACACCGGGGTGGGCTCCCAGTGTGGCACCTTGAAGTTTGCTTTATGGGGGAGCACTGGAGCCGACATGGATTGGGCACCCCATCGGACATACAGTGTGCTTGGGGGGTAGTGTGCATGTGCCGAGAGGGATTGGGCACCCCCTCAGCATACAACAAATGGGGGGTGCATCATGCTGGGAGATGCAGTGGTGTACAGCTGAAATAGGATGACTGCTAAGGTGATGACGTGTAGCCAAGTTGCATACTGCTGATGGCACGGCAGTATGCAAATTACTGACACGTTACAACCGCTGATTGTTTGTTTGTTTGTTTGTTGAATTTTGTTGACCTGGTAAGCTCACTGTGCCTAGAAGTCCCTTTTTCAGGGACTACTGGGGGGGATACAGATGGTAAGCAACCGAAATTGAACCAGATTAAGCTATTTGTGGAATTTTTAGTGAATGAGGAAAATCTGGCCAGGACACCTGGGAAATCCCCATACTCTGACAGTAGGGGACTTGCCATCCATCTGCAGGATGGCCACTTTGCCTGGAGCACTGGAGGGTGCAGATGTTTTGCAGAAAGGAGAGCAGGCCTCCTCTCCTGTTCTGAGCTTGCCAGAGGCTGAAGAAGGTAATTTGACTGCTGTTCCTGATACTTCTAATGAGGATATCATGGATATTTACGTATCAACAGAAGATTTGAGCATGGAGACAGCACTGGTTAAAGAAAATGAATTAAAAAATAATTTGGATGTGAAACACCAGGAAATTTTGACTTTGGTTCAGTTTGAAGAAGAACGTCATAAACTAGAATGAGAATGCTTGAAAGCACAACTAGCTGTATTACTTTCTGACATGGCTCCTGTCATCCCAAAAGTTAGGCCTGTCAAACAGCCTAATGATGCAGCTGTTACTGACAACGCCACGGCAGGGCTGGGTGAGTCCGATAAGGTTTTCATTGACTCTTCTCCGCAAAAGGCTGGCAGCAGTAACACCTCTTCTGGTGTGTGCCAAGAGCCTGTTTCTGCTAAAAACACTTTTCCCTTGTCCATGAGTGATTTTTTCCCTGTTGATGACAGGAGCAAGCTATACTGTCATTCGAACTCTCAGCTCCTCAATAGTCAGGTGCAGCCTTTCCTGGCGGCAAAACCACTCCAAACTGAACCCGAAACTCCTGTTGTAAAATCGCATCAGACTGGCAGTTGTAACACTGATCATGGTGTGTGCCTGGAGTCTGAAACTTCTAGCATGACTTCTAATGAAAAAATCACCTCTGACTCTGCTTTACTCAGCAAGCGAAGCTCGCAGCGTGAGGTTTTGCATAAAACAAATCCTGCGCTGACTTCCCCAGTAGTCAATCTCTCTAAAACTGCAGGGTTTGTCTTCAAGCATCTGAAAGTTGTGGACACAGACCCCAGTGTTGTTTATCAAACTCAGCCCAACTCTCAGGAAGGCAGTACTAATTTTGTGTTTGGCAGCGAGTCATCAAAGGGATAGCACAGAAGAAGACAGCACAGAAAGGGACAGAGCGGGTGGACAAAGACAGAAATAATAATGAACCAAAAATCATTCATTCTGTTCCTGTTCCTTCAGATAATCTTGCTGTCACCAATTCCTCTGATACTAATTCATCTGGTTCCCGGCCCACAGATCCATGGACGCCACAGAAGGCACTCTCAGGTGCAGGATGGAAAATATCAACAGGGGGTATATGGATTCCCGACCCCTCATGGGATTTTTTGCTCTCCCAAGCTTCTGCTGAATGGAAACCAAGGATCCCTTCCTGCCCTTTACCAGATGTTTCATTAAAACCTGACCATCAATCTCCTAGTTCGCCTTCTGATGTAATTTCCCTCAAGACTTCTCCATCAGCCATTGATAATACTGACTGTTTTCCACCTTTAGAACCTGTCAAAAATTCTCAATCAGATAATCCTCCACCTTGGACTCAAATAAACCACAGGACTCAAAACCTTTGTAGTCTGATCTTTTTCCAAAAATTAAACAAGAAGCAGCTCCACACAGAAATGCTGTTCGCATTCGTTATAAGGCAGGGTTGCAGGATAGACCTGATAGATGTTATATGGGGAAAGTACTTCTAAAGAATTTGTTACATTTTTCTCCACGAGAGGTCTATGCATTCATAAACATCTCTGGAGAGGATAATTACGATGTTAGTGTTCATACCTGATATGCTCTGGATTTGTTCTGGGAATGATATGGACAGGTTAAAACGTCTCCAGCCTGGACCCCTTTTGTTTTTATACCCCTAACAAAACCCGTGGTGAAATATGTTACAGTTCTGTTTCGCAACGAGAGGTTCATGTCAAATATAATAGACTACATGTTCATTTCATCAAATGTACCTAAGGGGTCTCTATCTATTATACCTGTTGCTTTATCAGATAATCTATTATTGCTTCTATCACTAAATCATTTTGTTAAAAGATCCACTTTACACAGTAGATGGAAGCTTAATGTCTCAATTTTGAAAGACTCCATGGTTATGAAGGATATGACAGCCTTGCTTCAAGCAAGATTATCAGTTGAATTTGTGTACCTGATAAAGGGGAATGGTGGATGGACACCAAAAATGATGTACAAACTTGTTTTTTTTTTAAATATGGTAAAAGAATTGGTAACAATAAGTTTTTAAAGTCTTTATCCATTAGACAACAGTTACACAGATTAATTTCTGTGATGAAACTTTCTAGATTTGATTATTCCACTCAGATCACCACTGTGAAGGAGGCTATGAAAATCTTTGAAAATGATAGAGCCACATTTATTCAGTCATTATTGTTTAATGGTACTACAACCTCCTCCATAGGAGACCCCTATGAAGCCTGTATAACTCTAAAAAATAACATTTCTATGGAATCCTTACTTTCCTCGGACAGACGGAGGGTGAGTTCACTTGAGGATCTAGAAGCTGTTATTCAGCAGCATTATGAGTCTTTAAACCCACAAACACCTATCTCGACCAGTGATATGATAGATTTTTTACAGACTATTGTGGTTCCAGATTTCCCAATAGAACTCCTGAAGTTGCAATCCCCTATCACCAAGTTAGAAATCAGACAGGCAATAAAGGCCTTAAAACTTCATACTGCTCCTAGCTTGGATGGTATCCTTCATGTGTTTTATTAAACTTTTTGCTCACAAATATTAGAGAGTTTACTTATAACCTATACACACTGGTTTAGTACCAATACCATACATCCTTCCTTTTCTGAAGGTTTATTGTTTTACCTCTATAAAAATGGAGATCGCTCTCACATTAGTAATTAGAGACCCATAGTTCTCCTTAATACAGATTTTAAAATCTTAGCACATATTTTAAATACCCATTTAAAGGCTTATGCCTCTTTGGTAATTTCCCCATTTCAGTATTGTGGCCTGCCGGATAGAAATATTCAACAAGCCTTAAGGACCTTGAGAGACGTAATTTATCATTGTAATAATTCAGGTTTTTTGGGTTGTGCTGTGACAGCCGATCAGGAAAAAGCCTTTGATAGGATTTTCCATCATCACTTATGTTTAGTTTTATGAACTTATAAAATACATTTACCCTATATAAACCAGTTGCAGTTATTATATTCCGTTTTTACTGTCAGACCTTTTATAAAGGGTGTTGTTGGCCATGGCTTTAAGGTGCATTGTGGAGTTCAACGGGGTGCCCGTTGAGCCCTCTGTTGTATGTTTTTTCCCTTGATCCTTTACTTCATTTCATTATGACACCACCAAAATGGACAGGGCTGGCAGGGATTAGTATCCCTCAAGCTCTATGGCCCAGATATTCAAACTGCGCCAGTCTGAGGCGCAAGCCCCTGCGCTGCTCAAAATAGTTGCGCAGGGGTGTGGCCGGGGTGATATTCAAAGGAGTTGCGCTGTTGAGCAACTCCTTTGAATATGCCCCTCGAAATACAGCACTGGCGCGCAAGATGATGCAGTGGAACTGCGCCACCGCAAGTTGCCAGAGTTGAGCATTCAACCTGGCGGTGGCTCAGTACCATTGCGCCATGCGCCAAATTCCGATATTCAAAAGGTGACATGCAAATGGGGCCATAATTTATGCAAAAGGTGCAGGGGGCCATTTGCATCTCTTTCTCAGCCCCATTTGCATGCCATTTGCATGTAGGTGCGCCCGATCGAGGACTTGCTCCTGGCCACCCTGCCAGGCAGCAGCCGTCGAGGACGGCGCACCGCACCACTGCTTCCGAGCGGGCATCAATTACATACCCCCACACTCCCACAGCCCGATCGCGGGCATCACAGTTATGCCCCCCACCTCCACAGCCCGATCGCGGGCATCACAGTCCCCCCCCCACACCTCCCACAGCCCGATCGCGGGCATCACGGTCATACCCCCACACCTCCCACAGCCCGATCACGGGCAGAACACATACATGTCGCCCCCCAACATCACCCACAGCCCGATCGTGGGCAGAACCTGTATAAACCCCCAGTGCCCGATCGTGGGCAGAACCTGTATAACCCCCCCAGTGCCCGATCGCGGGCAGAATGTAACCCTCCCCCAACCCGAATAACTCCCTGGTGGTCAGTGGACGTAAAGCCCGGTCGCGGGCAGAATGTCTAGCAGAACCCCCAAACATCTCCCTGGTGTCTAGTGTCCCCCACCCACCCATGAAGCCCCTCCACCGCCCCCGCGGCGGCGACAGCATCCACCGCCTGCCGCCCGCCGCCCGCCGACTGACTGTCCGGTAGGGCTGCCGCCCAGTGGTGCAGAGCTACAGCCAATGGGTGTGCAGCCCATACCGTACCAGACGGTCAGATTTGTGAATGATCATTCACAAATCTGGACTGTCCATGTGCGGTACACGACTGACACCCATTGGCAGCTCTGCGCAATAGGCGTCGCAGCCACTGAACGATCAATCAGCGAACAGCGAAGCGGCAAGCGAGTGGGATGCTGTCGCCCGCCCGGCTGCGGGGGCGGGTGGAGGGCTTCGTGGGTGGGTGGGGGGACACTAGACACCAGGGAGATGTTTGGGGGTTGTGCTGTGACATTCTGCCCGCGATCGGGCTTTACAGTCCACTGGACCACCAGGGAGTTATTCGGGTTGGGGGAGGGTTACATTCTGCCTGCGATCGGGCACTGGGGGGTTTATACAGGTTCTGCCCACGATCGGGCACTGGGGGTTTATGCAGGTTCTGCCCGTGATCGGGCTGTGGGATGTGGGGGGACACGCGCGTGTACTGCCAGCGATCGGGCTGGTGAGGGGCACAGGGGTGAGTTGGGGGCCAGCCAGGGTGGCGGCTGCTGTGTTGCACCCTGCAATGCGGCAGCTCACCTGTGGTGGCCCTCGACCAACCTTTTTGGCTCAAGCTTGTGCGGGCGCAGCTTGGGGTTGCGCATGCACAACTCTCTGAACCCCGACTGAATATCGGTTGCGCAGGTTATGCATGGATCCTCCCCTCCTGTTGAGCATGCATTCATTTGCATTGCTCTCTTTGCGCAACCTGGTGCCAGTGGCGTAACTGCCTCCTGCTGAATATCGGAGAATGGCGCATTTTGGACTTAGCGATGCAACCCCTGTTGCGCGCGCAAACCCTTTTGAATATCTGGGCCTCTGTGTCCAAGCCTATGCTGATGATATTTGTGCATTCTTTTCACATTCAGAGCAGATTACTTTCTTTTTAAAGGAAATTTTACAATACCAGAAGGTTTCAAATGCCAAATTAAATATGGTGAAAAGTAAAGGAATATTCATTGGGCCTGGTATAAACCATGATACCATCTGGCATGGACTTATGATTTCCTCCACTCCTTTGGAAATTCTGGGGATCATTTCTGGTCTTCAGAATCTACCTGACAAAAATTTGGAACTGGTTATTCATAAGGCAGAATAAAAAGTTAACAGATGGAAACAATGGAAGCTTACCAAACTCAAACAGATTGCTATTTAAAAAAAAAATCATTTTACCACTCTTACAGTAAGTGGCATCCTTATACCCTTTACCTATTCACTTAGAAACCAGACTTTATAGTTTGTGCTTTCAGATGTTATGGGGCATGAGATTAAACCCCATCAAATGACATTACACTTATCTGGCAATTAATTTGGGAGGTCTTAACATGATAGAACCTGTTGTTTTTTACATACATTATTTTATAAACACTCAGTTGGTGATGTACTGCATAGTATTGAGACAGTCTCCAGTGCCTGGATGTGAAAATCCCTTGCCACATATCTTCAATCATGGCTTCAGATGGCACCTAAATTACATCCCTGTCTTCAAATTCCCCCTTATTTTATACCTGCAGCTCAGAAATTGTATAAATGGGGTATCACAAAGGATTGCATTTCTACACATACCACACAAGCGCTATATCAAGATATAATGCCTAGAAATTACCCTAGGCAACCCAGTTTTAAGAACTGTCCCTCAGTCGATAACCACTTCATTTTTCATCAACTAACCCTTCCAAGAATTCCACAGAAAATGTGGGAAAATCTCTGGCTTACAGTTTATGTGAGTCTAAATTTAAGGGGGAATGCTAAACATAAGAGCATGGTAGAGAGAAACTGTCCTTACATGGAAAGTGTAGCACAGTTGGAAACCATGGAACATTTCTTGCTGCACTGTTCTTATGTTACTGCTTTATGGAATTTTTTGGCAAATAAATGGTGTTTGGATTGTCTTTGTTATTTATCATATGATATTACCATAGTTGGGAAATATGTGTCTGGTATAGCAAAATACCATCCTGACACTTCAATCATTTTCTTTTGTTGTCTCAGATTCTACTTATGGCAAGCCCAATGTCAATGGGTCTTACAACAGAAAAGAATGTCTTATGATTGTTTGAGTATTCTAGTTTCCAATGAAGTAAGGAATATTTATAATTCAGATTGTTTATTATATTCTTCACAACAGTTGCTGAATTCGTGGAGGGGTTTCACTTATTTTGTTAAGTATAAATAAGAGTTTTTGCTGTTTTAGTTAGTTGTTTGACAGAGGTGTATTCCACTGCCTATGTGTAAATTTTTTCTTCCTTTTTCTTTCTCCTCTGTTGTTTTTCTTTCATTAACAAATTATCTATATGATTCTGTTTGATGACATGATTGTTTTGCTGTTTTTTTTATCCTTTTCTTATGTGTTTCAAGAAAAATCTCCCCTACTCTTTTCGATAAGTGCCATGGGATCTTTAACATCCACCTGAATTACCACCAATCCAGGCAGATGACAGCGGTCTTTCTCTTCCAGCTGTACACCACTGCATCTGAACTGCTGTCATAGACAGCTCAGACATTCATTGGTGTCCTGCTGCCGTGCCTGCAAAAACAATTAGGGCATTGGAAGCGAGGGTGCCACACCTACGAAAACTCATATGGTGGCACTATGTTTCTTGCACATACGTGCAAGCAAACATAAAAAAGACTCAAGCAATGCAGATTGGGTCACAGCATTCTATGTTATCAGCAAATTCTCCTTTCTCTATTTTTTTAAAAATCACACACTCAAGCTTGTGAATGAATTTAAATAACTCAGCCTTATTTTTGATTCCTCTTTGATCTTTAAAACATATATCGACAAAACAGTTTCCAAAGTCTGTCAATGTCTGTGGCACATAAAACATGCTAGGCATTACATGTCAAGTTCAGATTGTAAACACATGATTGGTTAATCCATTTTCTCCATTTCAAATTACAGGATACTATTTACTGCCAGGTTTCTGCTTCACATCTTCCTTGCTTAAATGTCATTTCTTACCAGTTACTTCATTTTATTCTAAAATCAAAATGGGATGAGAATCATTGCACTTTGCTGAACCAACTAAATGTGTTGTCTCTGTCTTCCAGGTGCACTTTTTACTGGCTGTCCCTTATTTATAAAACTGCAAATAATCAGACCCCTTCTTCCTTATCTGAAAGGCTAACTGTTCCTGTTCACAAATATAGCCCCAGAGAGGCGCCCATTCATGGTTTTTCCTTACCTAAGTTTGACACACACTTTGGCAAAGAAGCCCCCTCCCCCACAGTTCTGTTGGAATAATTAGTCCCCTCAGCTTAGAAACTCACCCACCATTGTTATCTTTAAACTCAGTATAAAAAGATAACTGCTGCAGGAACAATCCACTTATAATAATTACTTGTTGATTTTGTGTCCATTTGTTTTTGTTTTGTTATACACATGACTTGGGACATTCTGTAAAAGATAACTTATCCTGTATTTTATGCAACTTTTAAATAAATAAAAAAATGTACTGTCTCTGGTGACCCACAGTTGTACTGAAGGCAAGCAGGAAAATGCTCTAGATATCACAGAAATTTCAGGAAATATTTGGTCATGTCTTTGGCTGAAACTGTACCTGTAGACATCAGGGACCCAATTCTCCAAGCTCCCAGCATGGCACAAGGGACTTGAACCACAAGGAATGGTGCAAAGTGCTACTTGCACCAAAAGATAGGCCCTGATCAATTCTCAAAGGCAGCCTTCATCAGCCACAGGCAGCGTGCACCAAAGGTGGGCTTGTACCAACTGTGTGGCATAAAATGGACTACACCATGATGCTAGGTGCTTGCAGAAGATGCAGGCTGCCATATCCCCTAAATCTGTATTCTCAAAACTCTCCCAGAGAGCAAATTTCTATGTACCATTAGGCCAGCCAGGATACTTAGAAATATGACCTCTGGGAGAGTTGAGAAGTTTGCAGCAATGTGCCACCATCTCCCCCTACCCAGCCCTGATCTCCCTGTTATTAAATTAAGTTCCTGGTGGTCTAGTGACCTGCCCAAACCCTGATCCCCCAATACACAAAGTTATATAATTCCTAGTGATCTAGCGTCCCCCCCTTCCAAGCTCAGATCCCCTGTTATGTAAAATTGAATAATCCCTGGTTATCTAGTGGACCCCCTAAGCCCTGATCCCCAGTTATGAAAACTTAAAAACATCCCTGGTGGTCTAGTGGACCCCCACCTTGTCTGGCAGTGCCCCATCACCCCATCCCCCATCCAAAACCTGATGTGCTCATTCAGTGACAGGCTGTCAATCACTGTGCACATACAGTATACAATACAAGCTCATTGAAATCTCAGTTGGTGGCTGGCTGTGGTGGTGTGCAATGGGCTGTGCCAGTCACTGGCTCAGTTTTGGGATGGGGGAGTGGGGTGGTTGGGTACTGCCAGCTGGGCTGGGGGAGTGGGGGACCACTAGACCACCAGAGATGTGTTAAATTTTCATAATGCGGGATCAGGTCTTGGGAGGAGGTCTGCTAATTCACTAGTGATTATTTAATTTTACATAACGGGGGATCAGGGCTTGGGAAGGGGGTCCACTAGATCACCAGGGAATGTTATTATTCAACATTTTAATTTACAGCCAGATAAGTTCTGCGATTGGGGGGGGGTCACTAACCACCAGTGACATGCTAGAGTGGAGCTCATCCTCCCTATAGCTTGTGGTAAACCCTCTAGATGCACCGTCTGTTTGATGCATGGCCAGGGTTGCAACAAACCCAGGGACTTTGCCTCTGGGACCCTGCCCAATTGAAAATCAGGTGCAGGGTCTCTGGTGCACCAGATATTGATGCAAGCTGCCTTTTGCCACAGCTTGTGTCAGTCTAAGGGCCCATTGAGAATCGAGCCCTAGATGTCCAGAGACATCAATGACTAAGTCTACCCTATACTGCTACTACACCTTTAAAAACCTTATGATGTCATGTAGGGTAAAAGCAATGCCTAACCCCACTGTAGTTAGGTAAAGCTTCCCCCGTGTGACATAAGGTTTTGAAAATTTTTATCATTGTAGCTTCAATAAAGAGAAAGCTTTGACAGTGATATCTCTGGTCCCCCACTGGCTATAGATTAGCCTTCTATAACATTTACAAAAGCTTCTCACTGGCTTTCAGACTGTGATGGACACTTAATGAATGCCCCTTTGAAGGTAAGGCAATTATACAGAATTCACAGAGGTTATCAGACCTATGCTATGTATGTATGCTACAAAGGTGGCCACCTTAGGTTCTATCATGACTAGAGATATCCTGATACTACTGTCACTGTGGGCCCTATTTACAAATGGTGTGGATGGGAATTGTGCCTCTTAAACCCAGAGCATAGCCCAGCTGCACCTGGCCCTGCACACTATGCCCCCCGGCACACCATTCACAAACCCGCTACACCCCCCCACATGCCCGGCGCACAGGCCGAATGTGCAGCTCCTAGTGGGAGCAGCCTGGGAACAGGCACGTGGGGTGTATTTGCACTCCATGCCATTTATGATGGCACAGGTGTCTTATGCAGGGGGCAATGGCTATGCCTTCTGAAGGCAGCCATAACTGTTTCTTGCCCCAGATGCTGCTGCTGGTTGTAGTGGGGATGGTGGGGGTCAACAGACCCCTCCCTGTGGCTGACCCCATCATTTGGGCACATTTGGGAGGGTGGGGAACTGTCAACTGGGGTCACCCACACCTCAAAGCTGTGTCTGCGTATGCACCCATCAGCAACATGGTGCCTGATGGGTGCAAGGGATCCACTACAGGTCCCAGTCTTGGTAGCCGATTGGCTGCGTGTCCGGGTCCACAGCCCTGCATTGGACCGCCCCCAAAAACCTGTGCACCGGGGGAGCATGTAATGGAGCCGGACGGGGACCACTGTTCATGAATGTGGTCCACGCGTGGATCTCCAGTGAGTGTAGAGCTGTGCGGGGGGTATACATGCAATTCACGTGTACACACCCTGCATTCATGAATAGGCCCCTATGTCATCATTCACAACTAGTTGTAATTCTTGGTGTTACTGTTTTCAAATATTACATTTATAACTTATAAACATACATAGTCATCTGAAAGGTTGTTAAAATATAGGCAGGTAGCATTGTACTGAAACAGAGTTATACATGTGTGTGCCTCATGGTGCTCTTTAGTCTGTGAGATATGTTGATCAGGTGGCAAACTGCAAGAAGTAAGGTAAGTGTGAAGTGATGGCCTTGACTATTTTTGACAGTTATTCATTCAATATACTGATACATATTAATAGATATGAAGGAATCTGATGTTGATTATCACCGTCAGTAGGCTAACCTAACACAGATATGTGTACAGTGAGATACAAGCTAGATGTTTCACACTATACTTCTCACAATGTTTACAGAAGTGCCAACTTGATACTGATTTACTATAGTTTTATTTTTGGTGCTCTTTACTGAATGCTTTAGGTCATATTTACTGTACAATTGTAATGTAATGGTTTTAATGTTTACAAGACTGCGAAACATAGAATTGTAAATATGTTTTGCTAAACTGGCTAGTCATAATAAAATGAAATGAAATTAAATTGGTAGTAGCACCTTGTATTTATCACTGGTCTGTCTGCACGTCTTTGCACCTGTATGGACAATGGTATTTTCAAATTGAATCCTTCAACCTATTTTGTTTCTGATGTTTCAAAGTCAAGGCCTGAACCTTTATTTCATTTGCTAGAAGGGAAACATAGTTGGTGTTTCACTTAGCACTGATATGGATCTGGACTTGACATAATTATGTTAAAAAATAAAACTAGAAAATGATAATATTTATTGCTGTTTGTTTAGTTTCTCTATTCTTTGTAGTTTATTAATTTGTACAACTGGTTGAAATGGTCAGTGTTTTAGAAACAATTATGTTTCTTTAAGCTGGGCCTCTTTCGACTTGTCATCTTCTTGAATACTTGTATTGGCAGCAAGCAGTTATATGTGACTCAAAACTAACACTGTTTGCTTCTCTGCAAAAATATATATTTTTTAAAATAGATTTTTTTAGTTTGTTTCTCTGTGTGTGAATTTAGTGCCCATGAAAGGAGCTGGACTGACAGCACTGGAACCTGAAGTCCTCCATTTATCCACATGACAGCTACAGCATGCAGGTAAATGGACAACTTCAGGTTACAGTGCTGTCAATCCTGCACCTTTCATGGGCACTAAATTCACACACCGAGATAAACTCAAAAAAATCTGTTTTAAAAAATGTATTTTTTACAGAGAAGCAAACAGTGTTAGTTATGAGTCACTTACAACTGCTTGCTGGCAACACAAGTATTAAAGTAGATGGCAAGTCTATTGCAATAGTCATTCCTTTGCAAAAGGGTGGTGCCTATGCAGTTGAAAACTACAGACCCATATCTATTCTCTGTCCTCTAGCAAAGAAACAAGAAAGAATTATTTTCTATCGACTTCAAGTCTATTTGGAATGTCACCTCCTCCAATCCAAATCTAATTGATTTCTTTGACTGGGTTACCAAAGCAGTAGACCAAGGAAGAGCTGTGGACATGGCCTACCTAGACTTTAGCAAGGCATTTGACACAGTCCCACACAAAAGATTAATAAACAAATTAGCCAGCCTGGGAGTGGGTCCCAGGGTGGTAGCCTGGGTAAAACACTGGTTGGACAAAAGGACACAGCGGGTAATAGTAAATGGAGTCCACAGTGAAGAAAAGAGGGTTACTAGTGGAGTACCGCAGGGTTCAGTACTGGGGCCGGTCTTTTTTAATGTCTTTATAAGTGACATTGCAGAGGGACTGGAAGGGAAAGTATGTCTCTTTGCAGAGGACACAAAGATCTGCAACAGGGTTGATACGCAAGGTGGGGTGGAAAGGATGAAAATTGACTTGGCAAGGTTGGAGGAATTGTCAAATATATGGCAGCTTTGATTCAATGTAAAGAAGAGCAAAGTAATGCGCCTGGGAAACAAAAACCCAGGGGAAGAGTACACAATGGGGGTGTGAGATGAGATACTGACAACAACAAAAATGGAAAGGGACCTGGGGGTAGTCATATCAGACGACCTAAAGGTGGGCCATCAATGTGAGAAGGCAGTAAGGAGGGCTGGGGGGATACTGGGTTGCATAGGGAGAAACATCACCAGTAGAAAACAGGAAGTTGTTGGCCCTCTGTACAGACAGTTGGTAAGACCACATCTGGAGTACTGTGTACAGTTCTGGAGACCCCATCTCCGCAAAGACATAGACAGGGTGGAGGTTGTCCAGAGGAGGGCAACCAAAATGATGCAGGGTCTGCATCAGAAGACATATGAAGAATGACTAAAGGAACTAAAGATGTTTAGCCTTGAGGAAATGAGGGAGGGGGGACACGACAGAAACTTTCAAACACCTCAAGGGAATTAACAAAGTCCAAGAGGGTAGCATCTTTCAGAAAAAGAGATGTGCAAAAACAAGGGGGCACAATTTGAAGATAGAGGCGGGACGGCTCAGAGGTAATGTGAGGAATTATTTCTTCACAGAAAGTGTTGAGGATACATGGAACAGCCTTCCTGAAGAGGTCATAGAGTCAAAAACAGTGGGGGAATTCAAGAATGCATGGGACAGACATAAGGCAATTCTAGTGGGGGGTAGGAGGAAGTAGTCTGTTGGTTAACTAGGATCTACAGCTTATCTGTTAGGTAGGGAAATGGGCAGACTAGGTGGGCCAAGCGGTCCTTATCTGCCATCAAATTCTGTGTTTCTATGTAATCCAATTGTCAGCATGGCTTCAGAAAGAATTATAGCATCCTTACTGCCATTACCAAGGTAACCTCAGATATCCTTGACTCACTCGACAATGGGCTTTACACCAAGGTCATATCTGCAGATCTAACTAAAGCCTTCCATTTGGTAAATCCTAACCTTCTGTTACATGAACTACACTCTCTGGGTATGGGCCGTCTATCCCTTTCATAGTTCCAGAATTACCTATCCGACTGCTCTCAAGGTGTAAAATGGTCTGGGCCTCTCTCATCATTTAATGCTATAACCCATGGCATACTACAAGGGTCAATCATGGGATCACTTCTGTTCTCTCTGTTAACAACTTACCCCTTGAACTGTGACGGGTCTCAGGTACAACTTTATGCTGACGATGCTGTTTTATACTGGTCATCATGTGATACCCTTTGGCTTAATAGCAACCTGGAATCAGACTTCCATACACTTGAGACATGGTTCCTTAAGAATCACTTAGTCCTTAACCCCCCAAAAAACAAGGCAATGCTATTTTTTAACCCCACCAGACAAGTGCCACCTCATGGCTCACTCCATCGTCAGACTTCCTTAGGGGATAACCTTGAATCAGTGCAATCTTTCAAATACTTGGGTATTCTTCTAGACCCCTCCCTCTCCTTTGAACAGCATGTCACACAGCACACAAAAGAACTCAATTAAAAGCTAGGATTGCTCTACTGCCTTCATCCTGTCATCTCAGTCATGCCTCTCCTGTATAAAGATTGCTACCTCTTCCCTCCTTTCCATAACTTTCTATGGTGCTCCTACACTGCTCTCCACCAAGACAACCACACTCTCCCAGATGAGAATGCTTTATCACAGGGTAGGTTGGTTTGCTGTCAGAGCCAACTCACATTGTCACCACTGCTAGGTTCTAATGACACTTGGCTGGCCTGATTATAATCAAAGATTGCAATTCTCCTTCCTCTGCTATATTTACAAACTTACCTTCCTTTCTCTCCCCCTGCCTAAGTGGCCTACTAACATGCAAATCCTCTCCTTGCCTTTTTAGGTCATCCTCAGCTCCTCTGCTTAACATTCCTTATCCCCACCTTGCTATTGGCAAATGATCTTTTGCCTACTCTGCACCCACCTCTTGGAATGCACTCCCCCTATCCTCACTCTCACTCTCTTCTCTTGCTATGTTTAAGTGCTCCCTCTCTTTGCACCTCCTGCAGCTCAAGCCCTACATCTGCTTTGTCTAGTTCCTCAATTCACCTAGCCAAATTTTTTAGGGGCTCTACCTTAGCAGTCTTTTCCTCTCTTCCTTAGTTACTCATTCAGTGCCTTTCAAGCTTTGAATACATAGTTAGGGGCCACTTTCCTTTCCGAGGTAAAGTATTTTTACATTTGGATGTGTTCTAGCCCTGGCTCTTTTGCTACCGAATAACACAGATTGTATCTTTGTTGTACCCTCAGATACCCCTGTATTGTATTGTATTGTACTCTGTATTGTTTGCTTTTTGACACTGTTCTATGTTCCAAGATGCACTAATGTATATATACTGTACTTTGTACTGTTTGTATATTATTTGCTGTAAATTTTATTTTGTTTCTAGCTCACTTTTTGTAACTATTTGTCACATGTTTTTGAACTGTATCTTTGTCCCGGGTCACCCCTGAAAAAGTGACTGCACTGTCTCAGTGGGCCCACCCAGTTACCAAAATTCCAATAAATAAATAAACATGGGCAAACATAATGCAAGCTTCCCCACGCTGCCCTGCCAATGTGCCTCAACCCTGCTATGGAGGGACCACCACATAGCAGAGATGGTAGTTTAGACTCCATGCCCATTCAGTCCTTGGCTCCTAATGTGAGACTGCCAACAACAGTGCCAATTGTGTTGGTGATATTGTGATGTGGATACCTGCCCACTGGAAACTGGACTGAGACCACCACAACTCGTTTCACATAGGCCATAACACAGACCTCAGCTGATAATGGCTTTTATCCATACTGACCTATGCCGGCTTTGAACCCATGACCTAAAGGTGAAAGGTTCCTTAACACGCCACCAGTATACTGAGCCATCCAGTTTCCCTGTAAAAAGAAATTGATTTTAAAAATGAAACAGAAATTATTTTGTTTTATAGGGATTCATATTCCTGCATTTGTAAACTTTCACAGAGTTTTATTTTAAGCTAGTAAATTCTATTACATTTTCATTTTCTGACTATATGTAATCTTCAGTTTACAAATACAAATTTCTGTAATCCCTGTTATGTCATCTGATCACTCGTTATCACCTTCATAGAGTCTTTGAAGGACATCAGCACCTCTGAGACCATGCGATTTACAATAATGGGGCAAAAATGAGCATTTGCATTTTCTGTCTTATAGATATTCTGATTGTATATCCTTTCAAGTGGTTTCAGTAAAAGCATTTCCAGCTGATTATACAAAAGGGTTATGAGGGTGCATTTTTCATTCTTCTTGAAGGACAATATGCTGATTCTATATTCTTTTCAAGCATTTTTTTAGTAAATGCATGACTAGTTGATTATATTAATGGGTTAATAGGGTGCATTCTTCATGCTTCTTCATGTTCTGTACATAAAAGGGGATATTACACTTTCTGAGTTGTAACAGATGATAGCTTACAGTGGAAATGGCTTATTCCTGCAGCAGTGTATGTAGCCTTGAATAAAAAGAAATTAAACTTTAAGAGGCATAATCAGTAATGGAGTACATTTATTTATGAGTGCAGATCTGGAGTTTTTATTTGGTATTAGCATTCAAATGTAGGGACCCATATTCAGAGCTAACTGCAAGTGCAGCACAGCTTATTGTGCTGCGTTTGCAATAAGGAATGTCCAACTCTGAACACTATTCAGTTAGCATGCAGTTACAGAGAGGCTAACTGACTGAACATTGGGCTATACTGGCACACTGCTAAGTGGATCTGTGCTGCTCAGTCATGGATCAAAGCTTCATATGGCTCATAGGAGATTCTGCTGACAAAATGATATAGCAATATGGCTCCTGTGGGCCATATTTAGCCTTAGCATGTAAATAAGCTGATTGGATATGCAAGGCTCTAAGTGGACATCTGTATGCCCATTACTAGCTAATTTTAATGGGCACAGAGAGCCCCTAGCGCCACTGCATGGTGGCAGTGGTAACACTGCCCTGGTAGTCTAGTGTTCCCCAAATCCATAGTCACCCATCCTGCCATGTAGTGTCAGATCCCTGGTAGTCTATTGGCCCCTCACCTAGTCTGAACCCCCCATTCACCCACCTACTAAAGACCCCCGCACCCATCCCCTCACCCTGATTGCTACTCACTGTTACAATGGCAGCAGAGCAGCTAGCACAGCCCTCCACTCACCTTCTCAGTTGGCCACTGTCTTGTCTATCATAGAGCACAATCATGACTGTTTCTCAAATGCTCCCCCCCAATGGTTGTGAATTGTTGTAGTCACTCTTCTTAGGATCATCTCCTGGTGGTCTTTGTTCTTTTTTTATGAGAGTTTGAGAACTGTACAAAATATTTAAGTTGTGGCCTCACCAGGTAAATGTTCAGGGGTAAGATTACCTAGTTCTTTCAGCTTGAGAAGGCTTTACCTATGCACCCCAGCATCCTGCTAGCTTTCCCATATGCCTCATTACAATGGGCTAAAGTCTAGCCCCCAGTGTCCTGAAAATGTTCTTAACTACCCCCACTGGCTTCTCTTGTTTGTACAAACCATCAAAATAGCTGGTCTAACCAAGTAAGGTCATCCAAATTAATCACTTGGGTACAGGTAAAACATTTATTTAAAAGGAAATAAAATAAGCAGTAACACGTCCTGCAGGGTGATTGCAGGAGGTGTTACTGCTTATTTTATTTCCTTTTAACTAAGTGTTTTAACTATACCCAAGAGATTGGTATGGACCCCCTCACTTGGTTAGCTGGCTATTTTGTTGGTTTGTGTGTTCCGGTGCACTGTGGCTCCTGAGGTCATCTCCAGTGCTACCTTTGGGATTGAGTCTTCTCTTGTTTGTGCATACATTGAAACTAGCATCTGGCCTTCCTCCACATCTTTATCCAACCTGACTATCCTACAGAGAACCATCTGTGGATATCTCTGGGAGACAGTGCACTACCATTCCTATAGTCTACATTAAAGACCACCATCTGAGTGCCCCTAACAATTAAATTCCCCATTATTAGTACTTTCATCACAGCTGTCATTTTCTGACTAAACCCATCCACTGCAGGTTTGACTGTGAATGAGGCCCTGGGGGCAATAGGGTGTTCTTCTCTGGTTGGGGAAATAGCACGCACTTCTTTCTTAAAGTAATGACAATCAGTTTCAAGTTATTAGCCTATAATCTCTACTCCTGTCCAGAGACAGGAACCATTTGGCCTCCCCCCTTTCCCATCACCTTCCATCCCCTGTTGTGAACCCTATGGTGATACTGAAAGAAAGTAGTGACAGTGGACAACTCTGGCCCCCACTCATACCTGCTCTTCAGCTACCATATTGTGGCCCCTGCTGTGGCTAGCTTGAAGTGGAGCACAGCGAGTCTCTGGTAGACTGTATAAACCCCATACATCCATGGTGTACTCTGAGGAGTGAGGCTCTGAAGGACCTTGAGCTAAGTGTCCCTCAAATTTGCTTCTCATCTGCCTGCTGCCCATGTCAGCTCTTGGTACCCTCTATGAGTTGTTCACAGTGTTTGAGACAGAGCTAGCTGCTGCTGGGAATCCCACAACTCACAGGCAGCATGTTGCACTGCCATGCAGGTGGCCCATGTTCAGAAGTGCCATCCAGAAGCTGTGTTTTGAGGCAGGCAAAACCACAGTGACTGCCAGTTGACCACAAGCTGTGGTTGAGAGGGATGCCATTGAACAGCTGGTGCTGCAGTGACCCCTGTTGTGGGCTAGGGGATCTTGCTTCCTCCATATGATGTCATTACATTCTACAGAGGCCATCGGAAGAAGGCTCCACTAATGTCGGGGGAGGACAGAGGTATTGTCATACAATCAAGAAAATCTGTATGCCATCTATATGGAGGCCAAGCTCCTGAATCCCTAGATTCAAGATCCACCACCAACGTATCCTTCTTTACACAGTGAAGTATCTCAAGAAGGGAGGACAGCTCTCCCCCAGAGCACCTGCCATGGAGTTGAAGCCATGGAATACATTGAAACAAGGAAGGGACCAAGTGGAAGCAAAGGAATATTGCCTGATCAAAGTATATCCTGGAACCAGGGTAAATCCATGCAATGGAAGTATGACCAGCGAGGAAAAGCTCTATGGTAAAAAAAAGTACTAGCTGCTGCTGTTCCCAAGATAGGGTTATTGTAGACTATACTGAATACTGAATATAATCTTATGAAAACCACCTACCACTCTCTACTCCAAAAAAGGTTTTAGCTGGGCCCTCTGCCAACACTAGTCTTCTGACACAGATTAAGCTGTAATGCTCCATTTCAGGGTCCCATCCCAGATTAGATTTTCTTAAGTTTTCTCAATTCCCTGCAATAGTAGCAGGCCTGAATACAACTACGCTGACAGCATTACAAAAACAAGTGCCAGTGCACAGGATTATCACATACAGCCCAATTAGCATACCCTTGGGGCTGAACCAGATATTTCCTACCTGGGACCAGGTGAAGAGTCAAGCCTTGTGTATTGCAAACCTGTGGACTCCCCTGCAGATGCTGTGCAGATGCTATCCTCCTGATCCATTGTCCTCAAGTTCTGGGGTCTTTCAACCTCTGGGATTCTCTTGGAGCAACTGTTTGTTATAGCACAGAAAGCTTTTGCCTAGCCCTGACAGATTTCTACTGGAACTTAATGTCTAGATGTTTTACACACACATGGTCCAAGTTCCCCTAAACATCTTGGAACCTTACATTTAAAAATAATCACTTGGCCCCTTAGATTACAATAAATTAGTTCCTTTCCTACCCCTATATGGATATGCTTTATCTCAGATCCAAAGGACTATTATCTCTCACACTCCTCCTTTACTGGCCCAAGTTAAACTGCCCTTCCACAGACTACAAGTCTGTCCCTCAATGAATTACATGCTTCTCACATCTTTTGCACTAGCTTGAGAAACTTAACTCATACTACTGCAAGAAGGTCCCAGTTTTTCAAGGGTTCAGATATTCCAAGGATCCAAAGTTTGAATCCCAATTATACATTTAAAATGTGTGCCATTTTGAGTAATGGTGAGAAATGATGACACCTCATGGCAGAGTGGTTTCCACCGGTAGAGTAATGCTATATTTAATCAAATGTTATTGTTATTGTTTATATTTTGTTTACAGTCTTAGGATCCTTATGTTTCACATCTTAGGGAACCAGAATAATGGACAAATAAAATGCATTCTTTTTGCAATCAAGGTTGTTTCCACCTTGGCTGAAGCAGATAGGGCTCCCTTCGACCCTGTCCCTGCCACCCCTACCATCTCCCACCTTCCTGGGTATACCTATCAGCTGTCAAACCCCAACAGATTACACACCCTTGGTGGGATCAGGAGGCAGAGGGCTGCCCCCCCCAGAAGAATACATCCAGAGTCAGCTTCACAGGGTGTCTGGTGGCAGAGAGTGTGGGGATCAGCATGCAGGGCATCATATGCACCTACTTTACCATTTTTTCCTCCTGTTATGTCCATTATTCCATGCTGGGGTATGCATGCAGACATGTACATGTATGGATGCACGTGCACATGTGGCAGAGGCCTCACAGCTCCCTCCCTTCCTGTGCTACACTTAGACTCGCAGTGACACCAGGACTTCAGCTGGTGGCAGTCATTTGGCAGGAATGGCATGCCTTCCTCTCTGTGAGAGGAGAGCTGTCCATCAGATGCTCATCCTCTCCCCCTCCGGCTGACCCCCACCAACCCAAAATCACTCCCAATTACAGCTTGCTGGCATGGTGAGCAGTAGCACTACTGCTGCTGCACTGGGCAGACTAAAAAATGCATTTTTAATTGCATGATTTGCACTGGACACCAATGCAAATCTTGGTATATAGTCCATTGTGCTTAATTAACATGATACTTTGTCACCGAATCAGTTAGGGAAGGGTTCAGACCAGCTCTAGACATTTATGAAGGTTATTGTAAATGTCAACAAAGTTAAAATCTGTATTCAAAAGACTTTGCAGAAAAAGAAGACGAAGAAGAAGAAAAAACAGCCAGTATATTTCCTTGCATTAGTATACAACTGTAGGAGACCCTCTACTGCTGTATATTATTTCAAGTGTTCAAAGTTTGAATCCCAGTTTTATTATTAAAATGCATACTATTTTCAAGGATGCCGCCTCTGAGTCCTCAGTAGTTCCAACTGGTAGGGGAATAAATGAAACATGATGAATATTTTGACATTGTAGACTATCGTCTAAATCATACTGTACCAAGTAAGTTTAGCCAGAGACATAATGCAAAATATCTTCATATATTACAGTATATCACAGGTTATCCTCATTTATTTCAATAGGATTTATTGTTATATTTGCCAATATATTTAAACATATGGTGCATCTTGTCACTGGTTGTCACTGTACTTAGTATTGCTTTAATGAGAGAATACAGTTGTGTTACAGCTCTACTGCTACCAATCAATGTTTTCAGTGAGTTGATGCTCTTAATCAAGCTACATCTACTATTGCCAACAAAACAAAAAAGGCGAGAGCTTGACTGGTACATGTAAGGATATATGCTGGCATATGCACATGAAAATAAAACAGAACCATGTAACCCACTCCCCCACCCCGGACACACCTGGAAACAAGCTATCATAACTGAGGGTGCCTTTCCTTGTCCAAAAGATTACAAATTTCAAATAAAATGCAAAGCCACGTGCAAGTTTTTATGTAAGGTTTCATGTAAGAATTCTATACAATGAGATTGTAAGGATTGTGACATGTTCCTTGCTTCATGCAGCAAAAAATCCTTGCCATTATCATGAGATGCAAGAAAAATGTTGTGGGGGTTACTAAAACAAACAGAAGAGAGAGAGAAAGAAAGAAAGAAGTGGCATTAGCTAAGACACCTATTTGTTTCTCTCTTCCGTTTGTTTGGGTTCCATAAATGTGCACACCACACCATTGTGTTTGAAAATGTGGGGGGTTACTGCGCTACAGTATTGGTTTTATGTCCTGATGTGGAGCTACAGCTAGCAATCTTCTGGTTCTAGAGTAGGGCATTCAACCTACTGAGTCACTGACACCGAGCTGCTCCAGTATCTTACAAAAAGTATATAAACATGTATGCCAGCAGTAATTTTGATAAGTTCTTACATATTTCTTGCCTTTTTAAAAGGAAATGTCTTCATTTTGCTCCCAATATTTTTATTTGAATGCACAAGACCACTCTTACAACTGTTAGAATAGTCTCCTCATTAATAATAACACATAAAGCTGAGATCAAAGTACTGTACCCTACCCTACTTGTGACATCACAGTCATTACCATTACGGATTATGATGTTGTTACAGAAAGATATAAAATCAGGTGGAGAATAAAAAAACAACTGCAGATAAACTCTAAAGGATTTTGACCCAGTTTTTATACAAATTTCCTCAGTAATGACAGGAAAGAGAAATCTAAGAAAAATATACGTAATATTAGCCTAATAGTATCGAAATAATACACTTTGAAAATTTTTACTGAAGTGCGTGCAGTTTTTTACAGCTGAAAGTGCACCTAAAGATTTTTACCAGCATTATGAAGAGATGCATTCATACCTGTATGTATACAGAGTAGAGCAATCTTCCTTGCATAATTCTCACTAGTTGTCATTCATCTTTAAACATTAAATTGTGTACTTGTCATGTTTCTTGACTAAAGTAAGCATAGAATTTGTTTACTGTACTATTCCTACAAACATTGTATAGTTGTAAGAATAGTACAGGAAAAAATCCTGTGCTTAACACTAGTCAAGAAACATGAAAATATAATTATTTTTTACCATACTTCATTTTAAACTTGCATATTTCTTGACTAGTGTTAAGACTTCTATTTCAATCTTGCAAAAACCTTATGTGTACTTTCATACACCTACTTAGGAGGCATTTTAGTGTGACAGTTAAGGGCACTGAGCTGCAAGCCAAGATACCAGGGTTTGAATCCCAACAGCCCCCACTTGCATACTGTGTGACCCTAAGCACATTACTCAACTTCCTTGTGCTCCCAGGACACACCTGGAAACAACTCTGGCTTAGTGTGCCTTTCCTGGCTAAATAATTTCCCATTTCCCTTACTTGGAAACTGGGAACTTAACAATTTCAAACTACCACCTTTTTTCTGCTATTCATTCAGTTCAATAAATTTACCCTCCCTTCAGTCCTTTAGAAAACTTTCTGAATACTCAGTTTAGTGAACCCACACTCTCTAACCTTTTTTGTCTAAACAAAAATCTCTCCACCCTTTTCCTAGCAAACAGTGTCTTGAAATCCATGTTCTCATGCCCCAGTTGAGAGTGCCCACCATACCCACCAGAAAGATTAGCTATGTAAACAATAAAATATGAGAGGGTGTTGGTTTATATTTACAATCCACATACCTAGGTGAATCAGGAGGGATGATGTGCTTATACAGAGTGTCTTCAACCACTTGTAAATGCAGTGAATAAACAATCACCCTGAAGTATCTCATTGCATTTGTACCATGGATGCTATGAAGCAAAACTTATAAAATATATACCATAAATTTAAAAATACAAAAAATACATTTTAATTATTTTTTTGTTTGAAGAAATATGTAAAAATAAGAAACAAGTATTGCATCTTTGACTTCAGAAACACTAGGTGGCACTGTGAAAACATGGCACAAGGAAATCTCTTTGTGATCATTTAGTGTATTGATTTTATGGATTTTATTTTTTTTTTTTATAGCAATTTTAGTTAGCAGTGCTGCTTAGGTGGGATGCCCAATCTGCCAGCTAGATTGAAAATCCCAGGAATATAGCCCAGTGTTGCCACCTACAGTACATTAACAATCCTTATTTTGTAGTTATGCTGCCCCCCCAACCCCCTAATGTTGTGGTTGGTTGTGAGCTGTGTAATTAGTAGGCATGTTTATTCGCTGCTTCGGGCAGTGGGAGACATTAACATAGTTTTCATGGAGTAGAATTCTAAAGCCCTGAAATGTTGGTTGTTGGGCAACAGTTGTGTTTCAAGGGAGCAGCAGCAGGATGTGCAGCTGTTAGTAGTACAGTACTTGAAAACAGATAGTTAGCAGACTTAGTACTTGTGAATGGATGTTAGTAGTAATGCTACAACCGATTTCATGAATGGCAGTCATGGACAGAGACAATCAAAGCTGGTTATGGACCCTGTAAAGTCTTTGTGAATGAGATAATAAAATTAAGACATCAAGGTGAATGCATGGTTTGCAATTTTTGTTTGATATACTGTATTTAGTTTTGTTGTGTGTAGTTTGGGCAGTGAGGGTATGTGTAATAATCCCTCTTTACAAGACACTGGTTAGGCCTCATCTGGAGTACTGCATGCAGTACTGGAGGCCACACCTTCACAAGGACATTAACCAAACTGAGACAGTCCAGAGAAGGCAACCAAAATGGTGCAGGGACTGCATCAGAAAACATATAAGGACAGATTAACGGAGCTCAATATGTATACCCTAGAGCAAAGGAGGGAGAGAGGTGATATGATCAAAACATTCAAACACCTTAAGGGCATTAACAAGGTGAAAGAGTCTAACATGTTTCAATATAAGAAACAATAGCAGGACAAGAGGACACAGCATGACATGAGATTAGAGGAAGGCTGATCAAGGGGTTATGTGAGGAAGTTCTTTTTCACAGAAAGGGTGGTGGATGCATGGAATGGCCTTCCTCAGGAAGTGGTGGATATGATTACAGTGTAGGGCTTCAAACAGGCATGAGATAGGCATAAGGGAGCAATACAGATGAGTATGAATAGATAGGCCATTGACAGAGCAAAGGCTGATGGCACATTTATAAGGTAGAAAAAGAAATGGGCAGACTGGATGGGCCTTGTGGTCCTTATCTGCCATCAACGTCTATGTTTCTATGTTTCTATGTTTTAATGTTATAAGGCCTACATTTTATATTTCATTAAGATGGCTGGCAGGATTTTTTTTAAAGAGTTCATCCTGGTTGCCTGAAGAAATGTGAAACCATTGGTTTCTTTCCCTAGACTGCATGGCTTTGAAACTTCCTAAGTAAATCAGCACTGACCCTAGCTATCCCAGGGCCCTGTGCAAACCTCACTGCTGGGCCCCATATCAGAAATTGCACCGGCCCCCCAAAAGAACATCCTCATCTCTAACATGGCCTTCCTATATCTTCACTTTCAACTAGTTTTCTGCCATTTTTGCACTTTACTTGAATTAGAACATAGAGGATCAGGATGAAAGGAAGTCAAGTGGACAACTGAGGCTGTTTGGAGGTCCCTCTGCTCTTGGGAACCTGTGCAAATGCACAGTTCACATCATGCTAATGTCAGCTCCAAGTAAATCAGTATGCAGGAAATTTCCTACCTATTTTATAATGCTAATATAGACTTTCTGACCCATCCAACCAGCTGCTAAAAACTGTCCTTCTGGAGTGACATCTTACACATCACAAATTTTTTTTTTCAATTTATACAGCAGCCATTTTGTATAATGCCACTTCGTCAATAATTTCATCATGGTTCTTAAACAGAAAACACTTAGGATGCAGAGATATCTATTTTGCCTTTTTCAATTGCAATCACTCAGAAATCATTGAGTGACCCATAGTTGGCAAAATGGATACAAATACAAGTGTTACTACAGGGTATGACAGCAACAGGAAGCATTTATTTTTGGCAGTTTAGTGTCCAGGTGGGAAATGGTGTATTGGTAATATCTTGTCACTCAGGTGAGTTAGGCTGGGCTTCATCTGCTGGTGAGGAGTACTTGGATTGTAAGGCAGGCAGTTCTCTTGGCTGCAGGGGGGGGTATACACTGAGTATACATGTGTTGTGGGACTATGAGGTTAGGCAGTATGGGAGGACCTTTTTAAAATTAATAATGAACAATGGAAAAATGTTGAACAGGCATGAGGGAGCCAGTGATATAAAAAGATCCCACCTTTCAGACATAGGCAACCTGCTCCAAAAGTTAAGTGATTTTGTGTGGGAACCAGATTTCATGTGGTCATCTATTGATGTGGAGGCATTGACACACCTTTTAGGCATGAACAAGGGATTGACACATGTTAGCATTTTCTCAACAGTGGTAAACAGTGGGTACTCAATGAATTTCTTGCAAAGTCAATATATTTCATTTGAATCACAATTTGTTTCAGATTCGACAAACAAGTTACATACAAGCCTTTGGAACCATGATGGAGACCAGCATTGCCCCATCATATGCAAATTTATTTTTAGATCTCTGGGAAAAGGAAACCATTTACTCCAAGTCATTCCGTTATGCAGATGACATCAGCTGTTACTACACTTCATTGATGACATCATTTGCATGTGGCGGGGAGGGCAAAATAAAGCCAAGGCATTGACTCATTCAGTAACAATGAAGTGATTCTCCAATTCACTTTATAAATGGGTTTCTGTTTTACTGAACTTCTGGATATGCAGTTAATAGAGATTCTGGGGAAAGTGTTCAAAACAGGGACTTCAGAAAGTCAGTGGTTACAAATGCCCTCCTTTATGGGAGAGTGCACACCCCCAGAAGTTTAAGAACTCTATTCCTTTTGGATAGTTTCTCAACATCAGGAGGAACTGTAGAACAGATACTTACTATGAAGAACAAGAAAATGAACTTAACAGGTTTTTGTTCTGAGGATATAAACATAGTACTCACACAAACTAGAAGTAGAGTGTTAAGAATGAATATACACAATTTAATTACTCTGAACGAAAAAGTTGTGATAGAAAACACTCCAGTTACCTTGTCTACAGATGTAATGAATTGTCTGGATAAACAGGTAGAATTATTCACAGATGTTGGCCTGTCTGGTTGAGGATGATGAGTGGGGACCTCACATGGGAGAGAAATCATGTATAGCATTCAGGAGGTCACCCAGTCTTAGAAATAAAGTAGTCCACAGACACAATATGACTGAGACATGGAAGAGATGAATTTGGTCAGTGGAAAATACACTAGGAATTTTTAAATGCTAAAGATGTAATAGTTTTCAACATGGCACTCAAACTGAGGAATTTATTTATTGCAGTATGGGGGAAACATTGCCAATATGGAATTTCATTAATTGTAGCACAGAGTTTCCTGGGTACTGCCTTACATGGTTCTGTAATAAGGTATATGTTGGGAGAAGAATCTGTCCATTAAAACAGAAGGTTCAGGAGCATGTAAGGGTTATTGTGAGAGATAGGGAAAATTTGATTGAATTACAGTTCAAGCTTGTTCATGACTCAGACTTGAAATATGTATTTATTTATTTATTTTTTATTTAGTTTTTGTTGACTGGGTAAGTGCACTAGACAAATCCTGCCTATTTTCAGGCATAACCTGGGGGAGGGGGAATACAGGTGAATGCTAACTGATCTTGAACCAGATTAAGCTGTTGGTGGTATTTTCAGTGAATGGAGGGAAATTTGGCTATAGCACTGGGGAAATCCCCTTACTGACCTGCAGGAGGAACCTCTGGCAGTCAGGCAATGGCTTCTCTGATCCAGTCCCTGGGCAGACAGCCATGGAGACAGACGTGTGGGTGGCTGAAGAGCTGGTCTCCTCCTCAGAGATGGAGAACCGTGAGACCAAGATTTTTTGTGATGCAGCAGGCTTGTCTCCAAACGACATGGAGATATCAATGCAGACTGTTGAAGTCTCTAGTGTAATCAAAAAATCAGATAAAAATAATAAGGAAGAAGTTGTGATGGAAGTACAACAGTCAAAGCAATCACAAGCAGCAACAATACAAGAACTGTTTAAGCTAGAGGTAGAAAAGTACCTGAAAAAGAGAAGTGAACTATCAGCAGTGCTAGCAGGAATCCAGACAGATGTGGCAGCTGTGGCCCAGCCTGACAACTAGACCAGGGCTGGAGATACTCCCATAGTAACAGAATCAACAATCGTAATGATAGCACAGACAGCGGAAAAAACATAGACGATTTTCCAAACAGAAGGGAAGGACCAGCAAAAGGCCACAGTGTTTTCAATTTTGGCAAAGAACAAGTTGGGACAGTCAGACAGAAAAAAGAAAAAAAACACTGAGTAAACTTTCATGGGCCGACACACCCATAGATGACTAGACCCCTTGGTGTGTGGAAAAATTATTACAAGCTGCAGGATGGGTGCGTGCTCCAGACACCCAGAACTGGATTTCTGGGTTTTTGCCTGTCAGAATCTTTGGGGTAGCATATGCAAAGTTACTAATTCGTAACAGCAGCTGTTTCTGCAGACAGTGACTCTAATCAGGTCCCTGAACCAAATAATGACTGGGGAAGTGCATTCCCTATTAGCTTTACCATCAGAACTTGAATTGACTCAGAATCCAGTACTGGCACCTAATGGGGCTATTGCTCCAGTTCCATTACATACTGTTGAGAATGTTGATACTGAAGAAATGTTAAGTGACTTTTCTGATGTCTCCGATATCCCTTGTACAATCTCTGATGGTAGTGATAACCCCCACCACAAACTGATAGAACTAATGCTTTAAATGATGAAAATATAAATGTTTTTTCAAACATGCGGAATTTGATGCCTTATACCTCTTTATTCCACCAGTCAGTGTACCCAGCAAAATGGCATAAAGCCATTTGACTTCTGTACAAAGGGGGTTGGGAAACATTCAAGGACAGGGTATTTGTGGGGAAAACTCTTTTGATAGAAAACATGCATTTTAATGTAACTGAATTATATGCTTTAATCCATGTTTCTGTGGAAGCAACTTTTGATGTCAGCTTTAAGCTAAAGAGTGGGCTAAATAAATTCTGGGCCAAATACAATCAAGTTAGGAATACCCCGCCATGGGCTCCCTTTGAGGTAATCCCACTAACCAAGCCTCACACTAAATGATTACAGTCTTATTGTGTAATGAAGAAGTTAGTGTTGTGGACCAAACTTACTGGCTAAAGCAACATTGCACTGTGTTGGGCCATCCAGAAGCCATTTTTGACATGGAGGGCATCTGGACTGGGTGTGGAGGGCCCGAGTCATCCTAAAATCAGATGACTCTGGACTACAACATCTCACAAACTGCTTTTTTTGGGGTAGGGACAGGGGAGTATGTTTTTACCCCGGCTAGCCAAAAACCTGTTACAAGTGTGGACAGCCAGGACACATCAGTAGTGTTTGTGACCAGCTTCAATGTACACTTTGTCATGCTGTAGGAGACACCAGTAGCCATTGTAAAATGAGGTTATCTGTAACCTCTGTGGAGGGAGGGGACCTACTTATACGACATGCCCAGATGCTGCCCATAGTGCTACTACAAGCCACAGATGCAGAAGAACAGAGGTTATTGGTGACCTTAGCAGGGGGAACACAATAAGGTGAGTTTTGACCCAGAGACTGTGATAGCCCCTCCCCGGCAGCAAGTGGTGCAAAGCTTAGACAGAGGGGAAAGGCCTGGGGACCCCGGCCAGGCCTCTAACACCAAGAATAGCGACCCCTCCGCCATTAGTGCCAGATAGTGCATCTGACAGGACAAATCAGGCAGACAAGCCATCTGGACAGGGTACAGTCCCCCACCCCATGTTGAACAGCATCAGGACGACCGGGGGCCCAGGCACAAAAATGACTACAAGATGAAGGCAGACATGGTTTCAACCAGCCCCCAAGGTGCCCAAAATTTCTCCCACACCTGTCTCCAACAGATTCCAAGCTTTAGCCAAAGCAGATATAGCAGATAATGACTCAGAGGCATCGTCTTTAGAATCTAGCCAACATGACAGGCAGTCTGAAACAAACCTTAGTGACACAAAAGGAACTAAAACACAAAATTACAAAAGGAGGAAGAAAATGGTCATTAAGAAACAAGGGGCAAAAATCATCAGGAGGGAAACTCAAACCACCATGAGGCTATCAGAATTCCTTTAAATAATTCCCTATGCAGTAGTCATTGGTCTTATCAACCACCAATGTAAATAGTATTAAAAACAATTTAAAAAGAGGGGTAGTGTTCCATCTACTGAAAGCTAGCGAGACTAGTATCTTTTTACTTCAGGACACTAGACTGCATACCACCCTGGAAATTGAGAAAGCTACCAAGGAATGGGGAACAGAGGTCACTTACTGGTCTTTGGGATCTGAACCATGCTCAAGGGTGGGGATCTTATTTCACAACCTCCAGGCATCTGTATTAAAGATAACTGACCTAGTTCCAGGGAGAGTTTTAACATTGGAAACCATAATTTCTGGAACCTATTACCATATTATTAATATATATGTACCACAATCGAAAGCAGAACTCACAGCTATCTTTAAATAGATCAGCCCCTATCTCCATTCTGCCCAATCAATGACTTGGGTGGAGATTATAATTGCGGCCTTAGTAAACAGGATCACAATAGGCAGACAACCATGTCCAAAATATTTTGTAATATGTCTTTTCTGAATACAACTATCCAGACAGCAAACCTAAAAGATGCTTATTATTTAAATACTGGAAGCACAGATGCAACCTTTTACAAAGGCAATTCATCCACAAGAATAGATTTCTTTTTTATTTCCAAAACCCTTCTCATCCAACTGGTGTCCACCACGGCAGTGGAATACTCAGACCATAAAATTGTAAAATTCAAAATAGGTCTCTCAGATATTCCACATGAGCCAGGTTTCTGGAAACTTAATTCTTCCTTGTTACAGCATAGTGGGCTAAGACAAAATATCACCTACCTCTTGATCTGCAGAAAATCATTATTTAATTTTATGAGAACCTCACCCAGTGGTGGTCTGACAGCAAATATGAACTTAGAAAATTATTAATAACATACAGCAAATGGTTGGCCCATCGGTGCAATGGTAGTGCTGCCGCTCATGATGCCAGTGACCTGGGTTCAGGAACGAGCCTGGGAAGCTGGAAGGCTGGCCAGGGGAGGAGGCTTGAGTGTTCCTGGGACTGCTCACCTTCTCTGGGGGAAGGGGGGACCAAGACTTGGTGCTTGGCTGACCCCGTATGGAGGCCTGAGGTACAGTAAGCCCAGCCAGTAGCAGGGGAGCTGTGTGGTGGACTTCGGCGCTCAGCACCTTGATGTCAGGGCACACACCATGCAGGTTAAAGAAAAGAGAAAAATGGCCCACAGTGCTCCCAAGAGATGGAGCTCCAGGCCCCGATCCCCAACATCTCCTACCTGCCCCGGACCTGGCAGCCCAACGAAATCTAAAAATATGGAGTGTATGGGCCCCATCTCATCCCTGCCTGGGTTGCAGAACCTAGGCTCCATGGGGGTGGACCACTCCTGGAATCAGGTAGGAAAGTGGGGACTAAAGACTGTAAGTGACTCCCAAAGGGAGCGGAGTGCCACGAGCCTGGGGGAGCATAAAATTGAAAGTAAAAAAAAAAAATAACATACAGCAAGCAAAACAGAACTGGAGAATACCATAATTACTTAAAAAATAGGCAGCAGCTACAACACTTGTCAACTCTAGCCCAATCCACAAACCACAACTTTACAGACCAAATTAGAATTATTAAGGACCAAATGTCTCAATACCATTGCAAACAAATAGCAACTCTAAAAATGCAGCAACAACACAGTACGGGGGAAAATTTGAAACAATATGTCACCTTATGAGCTGTCAGGAGAGAACCTGAAAGAAAACAATGACAGGTGTGCATGACCCTCAGGGCATACTTCAGACTACAGTTAATCAAATTCTGAAAACTGTTTCAGAATATGAGGCAGCCCTCTTTAAGGAGAAAGAACAGATAGAAATAAAGTACCAAGATTTATTGAAAAAGTCTGAGATCCCAAAAGGGTCACTGGATTTGATAGAATCATTAACGAGGCCCATCGACCACATTGAAGTGGATGTGGCAATTTCATCTTCTGCCTCTGGCAAAGCACCAGGGAAAGATGGTTTCACTTCAGAACTTCGTAAATTAATTGGTCCTGAACTCTCCATAGTACGTGCTCAAGTTTTTAACTATCTTCTTAACAATCAGGCCATTCTTTTGGAAATGGCATCTGGAGTCCTGATTTTCTTATTTAAAAAAGGAGATAAAACTAACCTAGTCTGCTGGAGGCCTATCAGCCTCCTCAAGAGTGATTTTAAAATTTTTGCTAAAATTTTGAATGCAAAGCTGTTAAAAACAGCTAAACATATGATTATCCCAACACAATCATGTACTATTACTGACCAGCTGATCCTATTAAGGGAAATTTTTGAAAGGAATAATGTAACAGGCCTGGAGGATATGTCTTATCGCTTAACCATTGGCAAGCATTTGACAATGTAAACCATTCATTTCTCTGGTACACATTAGCTCAATATGGAATTCCCCATGGTTTTATTTCATGGCTACAAGCCTTATACAAATCTGCAATGGTAAGTCCTTTAGTTAATGGTCATCTTAGTCCTCTTGTCCCCTTCACCAAGGGAGTCAGACAGGGCTGCCCCCCCTAACACCACATATTATATGTTTTTGGTATTGACCCCCCTCTCAGACTCTTAAACTCAGCAACCACAATCTATTCCATATCACTTAACCAACAACCCATACCATACAAAACATTGGTCTACGCAGATGACTTGGTACTTTTAGTATTTATTTTTATTTATTTATTCATTACAAATTGGGTTTACAGCCTTTGAGTCAGACACTCATTTACAAAGGTACCTTGTCGGGGGTGGGGGCAGACATCAAGACAGTTATTACAGTGCAGATTAAAACAGAGGATAACATTACAGGTGCAGTAAAAGGAACATTTAACATAGATACACTTAGGTTACATAATGTAGTAGTTTGTATGTTACTTAGGTTACATAATGTTACAAAATTGTGAGTTACACTCTTAGATATAGTAGGTCCTCAGAAAAGACAGTGGGTTACATCCCTGTTTGGACCTAGTAGGGAAGGAGTGGGTCTGGGGAAGGGAGAAGCTGTCCAGTGGACATTGTCAAGCCAGGGGGAAAGGCGGATGGGTACCACAGGTTACAACAGGGGGTTAGCTGGACCTACAACAGTGGGTATTAAAGATATGGTTCTGAAGGGCTGTTTTGAAGGAGCCAATTTTTGGCAAGTTGGAGATGCAGCTAGGGAGGGAGTTGAACCAGGTGGGGGCTTGGTAGAGAAAGGATCTCTGGGCAAGAGAGGTCTTGGTTCTGGGCACCTTAAAAGTGACCTTAACAGAGCTATGGGTGGTGATGGACGATGATAACTGCTGTAGGGAGGTGGAGACCCCCGGGGGGGGAAGAGTCCTAGCAATGATTTCTTAGCGAGAAGGCAGGTATGGTAGAGCAGTCACTCCTCAAAGTTGAACAGATTGGTGGTAGTATAGAGAAGGTAGGCATGAGTTCAGCTGGGGGCACCGGTCAGGAGCCTACAGGCCTTATTGATGGAGAGTTGGATTTTGGAAAGGGCAATGTTGTCAGCTGCGGCATAGATGGACAAGCCATAGTCCACGAGGAACAAGATGGAGGAGGTGATGGTCAGTCTGAGGGCAATCTGAGGCAGGCAGTCCCTGGGCTGGTATAGCAGGCCAATCCAAGAATTAATGGTGTCTGACAGGGCATTAATGTGGGTGTGGAAGGAGAGGACAGTATTGAATGTGATACCTAGGTACTTGTATGTGGTCACTTCTTCTAGTGGGTGCAGAGTGCTGGGGATAATCAAGAGGGGATATTTTTAGCTTTATTTTAGTGGTGGGAGAAGAGCATCGATTTGGTTTTCTTTAGGTTAATGACCAGTCTGCGGTCACCGAACCACCTTCTGGCTTGGTCATAAGCTTGCTGGAGGGATAATTAGATGGAGGTGGGATTGGGATGTGAGGCAACAAGGACTGCATCATCAGCGTAGAGGAGCATTTTACCAGTACATGAGCTGGAGAGGATGTTGAGGTAGAGACTAAAAAGTATTGGAATCATGATGGAACCCTGAGAGACCCCAGAGTGAATGGGAAGAGTGCTGGAGAGGGAGCCGCTGATCTTGACATGCTGGGGTCTAGTAGAGAGGTAGCTAGAGAACCAGGAAATGGGACCACCAGAGAAGCCAAGTTGGTGGAGAGAGTCGAATAGAAGGGGAGGACAGACAGTGTCAAAGGGCTTGGAGAGGTCAATGAACATTGCTCCTGCAAGGCTGCCAGAGTCGAGAGCAGCATGCAGGTGTTGGGAGAATTCCAGGAGAGCCGTGGTTGTACTGTGTCCTGGGCAGAAACCATGATGCTCTGGGTGCATAATGTCATACTTGGTTAGGTATTCAGAGAGCTGGATCAACACCACTTTTTCAAGGGCTTTAGAGAGTGGGGGGAGGATGGGATTGGCCGGTAATTGTTGGGGGTGGACCAGTACCCACTCTTATGTATGGGTGTGATTTCAGCAGTTTTCCAAGCACTTGGGAACTGACCCAGGCATAAAGACCGGTTTGGAAGGTCAGTCAAGGGGACTAGGACTTCGTCCAAGACCATATGGAGGATCCTGGAGTCAAGGGGATCACTGCTAGGGTTATTGCTCCCTAAGGCTTTTAGTAGGTGCGGCCTGGCTTCTTGGAGGGATAGGGTGCGCAGGTAGAATGGGGGGTGATGCAGGACTGGAGGGAGAGAGGTGGTGATTGGGTCAAAGAAGCTGCTGGGGAGGACCGAGCTTAGGTCAGAGAAGGCAGTGTTAAGGCAATCAGCTATAAGGAGTGGATCTGTGGTGGGGTGCCTTTGATGGAGAGCTGAGATGGTGGGGAGGAGCGGGACCTCCCATTTAGCTCTTTCATATTATCCCAGAAGGTCCAGACTGAACCCCAAGTGGAAGCGAGGGTGGTCTGGTAGTGCTCTGCCTTGGCCTGCCTAATGGCCCAAGTGCACTTATTGCATTCTGCATTGTAGGCCTGTCTCTCAGATGCCTTTCCAGATTCCACAGCAATGTGCCAGAGATCATCTCTGTTTTTGAGTCTCTGGAGGAGGGTTGGGGTGTTCCATGGGGCACTGCATGTTTCGGAGTGGATCCTGGTGAGGGGGCCAAAAAGGCCACATGCCTTACAGAAGGCATTTGTGAAGTGGTCAAGAGCTGAGTCAATGTCAGGGGCATGCTGGACAGGGAACCAGTCTAGCTGGGCTAGGTATTGTTTTAATTTTCTGAGGCCGCTGGGGCATAAATGGCGGTGTAGAGTGGCCTGGGACACTGGCTTCATAGTGGAAGATGACCAGAGACAGCGGACTGTTGAGTGATCGCTAAGAGAGTCAGGGAGGACAGTGACATCCTGGATTTTGTAGGGGCGGTTAGATATAACAACATCTAGGAGAGTGCTAGTGCCAGTAGAGTGGTAGTAAAAAATCAGTCTTCAGCAGCAGAACCCATTAAACTATGTACTGAATATGGAGCTTGCTCAGGGACAACACTAAACACAGACAAATGCATTGGGAAAGTATTAGGCGATCAATCCACAACCCAAACCCACATTGCAGGCATCAGGCTCAGCAAAGAAGTTTTTTAAATACTTGGGATAATGTTTGACTCAGAACAAATAGGCATTTTAAACTGGGAACTTAAACGTCAAATAGGTACACAAGTAGTTTAAAAGTGGAACCAATGGGCATGAGTAAACACGAGTATTTTCCTTATAAAAACCTACTTACTGCCAGTTGTCTTATTTATTAGTATCATCTTTCCTCCACCAAAATCAAAGGCAACTGCCCTCTATGGCCTCTTCTTCCAGGCCTTCTGGGGAAGTAGGCAGAATCCCATTAGAAAGAACATCTTACATCTTCCCCTAGAAAAAGGGGGACAAAGGATGGTCAATTCAGTCCTTTTTTTCTTTTGCCAATTCTTATTCATGAATATAAGACCCTAACTTGTTAATGCAAATGCACATTGGTGAGGACTGGTATACTCAACTACCTCCATGTGGTTCCCGTTATGGGATAGAGACCAGTTAAGGGTGATGAGGGCAAAGAGTGATGTACCCTCCTATTTCAGAGAAATATTTGTGAAGCTGAAAAGTTGGAAAATTACCAGTTCAATAGTAGTCACACAAAACAAGAAGCAAGTATATGCTCAAGTGATAGAAAGCCATTTTTCAGAAGAACAGATATTTCCAAAATGTCTAGAGGACTATAGTACATATCTGGAAAATTTAGTATCAGAGAAAAGGATTCAACAGAAATTCAAAGATAAACAATGGCTCTGTTGCCATGAACATCTTAACGTTAAGGCAAACCAAAAACACAACAGAGTAGAAGAAAGAATATGTTCAAGGCCCATTGTAGCCATATAGAAACTTTAGAACATTTATTTTTCACTTGTTCATATATTGTTAATTTCTGGTCATTCATATCACAAAAGGTGGGAGAAAAACTATATTCTGAAATATCTTACCCAGTATTAATATATTAGGCTTACACAGTAGAATGGAACAGATGGGATACAGGTACATATTATTTTTGCAGTGTTTAAATGGTACATATGGAATTCAAGAAGTATATTTACTCTCTTGCAAAAAAAAAGTGAGTCATATCAAAATTCTTGGGAAAGTACTATAAGAATTAAACAGAATATATTATACTGAAGCAAAAATTGTGACCCAACAAGTATTACGTACTCAGAGGAGAAACCTATTATTGATTACCGATAATGATGTACCTATAACCTGAATGTGCTTTAATTGTAAGTGTAGAATGTGTATTACCTTTAGTAGGTTATTTTTTTTGGTCTTTACAGTTTTTATTTGTAAGTCTATTCACTTATATTTTGTATGCCTTCACCAATAAATAATTCTCCTACTCTTTTCGAGAAGTGCCATAGGATCTTTAACATCTACCTGAACAGGCAGATGGGACCTCAGTTTAACATCTCATCCAAAAGACAGCAACTCAGGAGTGCAGCACCCCCATCATCCTTCACTACAGTGTCAGTATTGGGATTTAACTCAAGTGACTGGTGTGGGGATAGAACCCAAAGCCTTTTGATCTCCTGGCCTCAGAGGCAATTGTGCTACCTGTTTAGCCACTGCCATTGTTGAAGTGTCCATAATTTGCCATTTGTATGTTTACAGTTTGTGCATTGGGGCCATCACAATGGTGACAGATTGAAGAAATTACTCCAAAGGTAATCCTATTGGATTTTTAGATTTAATTGCTTAAAAACCTGTGCGCCTCAGTGATGAGTTAGATTTTAAACCATTCCTACAAATTAACTGTGACTGTCAATGATGTTAATAGTATGGGAATATTATTTATTGTCAGTGGTAGAAGCAGAACCAGAGAGCCATCTGTATTTCTGCTTATGTGTAGATAAAACATACATTTATTTCAGATAGTGAAATTTCATATTCTTTTAACAGTGAATTCATTTTGTCTATTTCTATTTTATTTTTACCCTTATCAAATCAACTCAAATAGGGAAATGCATTAGTGGTTAGCAGACGGAGTGCTGAACTAAGCTAAACCGTCAACCATGGAGCTTGAGAAGATAGCAAGCTCTGGACAGATATTATCTGGCTTTCGTGTTATTGGGTATTTACCATCAATGGCAGAAGCCAGACTTGCACTGTACTGCTCTGTCATCACCTTGTATAACATGTGGATTGTCAGGATACTGTGGTTCTACAACAAAAAGAAAATGCTTACCACTATTAAATGTTATGGAAAAGGAATAGAACATGGACAATCATGGGCCCAGAAAGTATCCTGACTTCAAGACACATGAACCTGAAGAGAATATTAGTTATGCATGGGATATCAATTTTTTAAAATAGTAACAATTTGTTTATGCACTTTATGATATTCTGAGAATGGTGTTATTGTATGTATTTAATCAGTGTTCAATTCTACACCTGAGCCTGCTTGATGGCACCGCCACAGCTTCATCACATCCTGAAATGTTGGTATTACTACTGAAAAGTGATGAGTTAACTATAGGTCTATTGATCTGAAGACTCGTATAAGAACTTATAAACTTATGAACTTATCCTTCTCACTTACTGGTTATCCACCGTTCACACAGAACCTCTTTTGGCATATGGACAGCCATGTAGAATATGTGAGAGCCTGCAAAGGATGCTGGCATGTGGTAGCCCAGCCATTTTTCACCTGGCTTTCTGCCCTGAGCTGGAGCATGGGGACGTGTGTACCAGTGAATCATGCTCAAGCCTGCCCCCTCAGAGTGTTATTCCCCTGTGCTGCCACCCAGTCTCTGCCAGGTGACAGCATCAGCAGTGGAGCTGCTGTCCCCCTTGCTGAGAAATGAGAGCTGCCATTGGATACTCAGTCCTTCCTTACCCAGCTGGACCACTGAGTGATCCTTGTCCATTCCCAAACCCGGGTAACCGGCATGGGAGACAGAAGCACAATCGGTCTCTCACTGGGTCAGCAGGAAGTACTGTATTTAGTTAGAATGCACCTTTTTAAGTGAATGTTTAAGTTATGTGGTGTTGTCATGTGACTAGTGGGCTGGGATAGTTAAGTGATGGTACCATAGCCAAACTGCACCCCCTGTCAAAACTCTACCTTTGGAGGGAAGCAGCTGGGTTGCGAAGGAGGCTGTTTCAGGGGTAAGGCTGTCAGTGTTTTTTCTTACTATCTGTTTTGTACTTCATATGAGCAGGGCCACTGGAAAATTGCGCCTGCAATTTTTTTGTGGAATCCGCAATTTTCACCATTCTCCTCAAAAACTGACATGTTCCACATTTTCTTGCAATTTTTGAGTTTTTATATTGAACTGTATAAAAAGTATTAACATTTTAAATAAAATACTCTTAATATAGTGACAATTTTGGATGTAGACTTGGGTTTGGCTGAAACAATGCAGTGCAAGGTAGAGCAAGGGTTTTATGTGACACTGATTTCTTTTGAATCTTTGTCTTGTTTGATTTCAAAATCCACTGGCCAAGCATAAGTACATTTAAACACTTAACATTTGTTTTGTGTTGAAGCAGTCTATCAGGAAACTTTTTGTTAACACACAGACTGAAACAAAAGATGGGAGAAAAGGTGCAAATTATCTTATTCACTTAAATGGGGTGCTAACTATGAAGCCTTTTTGTAAGTGACAGGGCAACTTATTCCTTGTGAGCATACTTTCATTCAGACTAGTTTTGATTCAAACAGCTGAGGATTTTTGGATGACCCTGCCAATTTTAAACTTGAATAAGCTAGTTGATAACTGTGATCTCACTCTTAGCAACTACCCCCTAGATGCACACATGCAAAGACTACAATAAAAACAGACTAAAGTCTAAAAACAAGCTTAAAACACATAAAATGTATCTGAATATTTATCTTTAACTAAAGAAAATCATTGCAGCCAGAGTAAAACAGAGGTAAATTACAGGGTGCCCTGATTACTGTATGATGAAGTAAAAATATATTAGTATTTTTTTTTTACATTTTTTGGTAACCACGTAAGGCCCACTAGGCACAACTGCTTGTTTTCAGGTGCAACCCAGGAGCACTGAGTAGGTTAAGTGATTTACTCAGAATCACATGGTATGCAAGTGGAGGTTGTGGGAATCAAACCCAGGTCTGCTAGATGTCGTCAGCTCATTCACGGTTTGTTACTCTTACCTCTAGATTATACTGCCAGTCCCAATAACCCCCAGATTTAATGTTTAAATATGTGATTTCACCAATAGTGTACAGTATCTACAGTACAAATTATGACCATTAAACACTTTAACAACATTTTACTAAAACTCAATTATTCATCACTCTGTCTGCTTATTTTTTCTTATACCAAAGTGGGTGAATACCATAGCTGGCAGAGCACTGTAAACAGCTGTTGATTAGGCTGCATTATTCTACAGCCAGAAATAAAAAAAAAATCTTCTGGCTTTATACAACATTTAGTTGTTGTGGCTCACTTTATAGAATCTATTTAGCACTGTATGAGGCAGATGCCTTTAAATTTTGGAAGATAGGCAATGCTTATGATAGCTTATCAGTTTAGTATTCTTGTTAGGAACATAAACTTTTCTTTATGTTTTAAACATATTCAGGTGTCAGTGTATCCATTTAGTAATTTATACTGACTAATATATGCTGCAGAAAACATTAAAATATTTATTGTGAAGCACTCAGGGTCTATAGCAGAACCCCCACAATTGTCCACAATTTTTACAAAATGCTCCACAATTTGGGGTAACCTTTTCCACAATTTTCCAGTGGCCCTGCATATGAGCCAGCATTAAGAAGTTTTAGTAGTGTTGTAGTGATGTATTTTGTCATATGTATAAACTCCTAAAAAATGCACTTTAATTGAGACCTTTCTAAAGGCTTATTAATTTGCAAATCAATAAAATGTGTCCATTTGGAATTATGAAATATTACTGTTGCAGCCTGATTTTCTATACCAACTCAGTGTTTTTATACAGTGTGCCTACCCCTGAGTGGTTGATAATTTTTAACTTTTGCTCATAGACATTGTTGGGGATTAGTCATCCCAAGAAGTCCGCACCACCCCCAGATCATGAATGATATAGCTGCTTTTGAATATGCAAGCAATAATACCCAACAGGGTGGGCGGTATTGGGCAATACCGGACCACCCAGGGGTGTAATGAGCCCCTAGAAGGTCCAGTATTGCCCATACCGCCCACCCTGGAGGGTATTATTGCACTTAGAAAATGGGCTGACTGTGTCATTTTTTTATAGGATTACAAAAAAATATAAAGTAATTTTATAAAAATTACTACAGTACCATCTTTGCTTCTTTTTTGTGTAAAGTAGTCCCTGGTACAGTAGTGTGCTGTTTCAGCCTCCCTCTCCCCTCTCCCATTACTGTGTGCCTTTGTTTCTCATTTTTTCTGCCACTCCATTGGTGATTTATTTGTACATATACTGCTAGTAGAACTAGTAGGGGAATGTAGGACACAAAAAAGAAAGTTGTAAGGAGCGCCCATTTGACAATCACAGTAAGTTGCGAACCGCAGTATTGTTTAGGCATAGCAGGCTGGGAGAGACATGCACTGTACTTGAGGAGTGGTTTTGTGAATTAAACCAAATGGTCCAATGGGTTTGAAGTTACTTTCTTGTGTGCCAACTGCTTAGTGTCCACTTGAAATTATTACGAAAATTAAGGGAAATTGAGGGGAATACTTCTCCAGCGTGTTTGGTTGGGGGGGGGGTCCTGGCTCTGCCGTCCGCTATGAGTAGAGTGGTTTTGTTTTTTGGCAAGTGCTTAGCTGGAGGAGGAATGAGAGAACACACTGAGCTCTCACAGAGTCCTGCTAGCCAAACTAAATTCAAATAGCAAAAAAAAGAAATAAGCTCACCTGATCTTGTGTGTGACGACTGTTTGGAGCTGGTAGTGAAGTCCACAGCATTGGGTGCCACTATTTCTCACTAAGTGAGACAAAAAAAATTGCAGATATTTCAAATCAAAATGAGGTGGATTTAGCCAATTAGAGAGCAGGGTGAGCACAATGATGCTTCATTGCATTGGCATGCTGGTACTTTTAACTTACAGGGCTCTCACTGTACATTAATGTACCTCATGTCAGCCAATGAGATGTTATATTTTCTTTACCTCATTTTCTAAAAGTCTGTAGTGTATGGTTAGTCCCTATTGTTTATGAGTTTACCTATACTCTAAAATGCTATTGTGGTACAGTTCAAATGTCATGAGAAGTTGTTGTGGTGTCTTTTTCATGTCACAATGATACCACAACAAATTTCATCCTTGACATGCCACCTGATTGAATGAAGACATGTTTGTGGACAAAAAATCAGAGCAAAGTGGTAACGCAACTGACTGAGTGGCCCACCAAGTCAGTTTGGACATGGACAGCCATATAGGGCTCTGTAGTTCCAAACACTATTCAGTTTTCTCTTTAAAAAAAAAAACAATTTGGCCTTGGATCATACTGTATGTTTACAGAAGGATGGAGGGACAGGAGCGAGAGACATATTGACTGCAACCTGGCAGCGAGGTGATTGCAGACTAAGGTGAGGAAGCAAACAGCAGCATAGGCTCAAGGTACAAAACCTTGTCAAAAAAAAAACCTTTTTCATGTGGGAGAAACCATACATTACATAAAGCAGTATATGGGTGACCATAAACAACCAAGTCTGTGTTTCCATCTCAAACATGTGTTGACATCATCCAGGGTTCCATGGGATAATGGTGAAATTATACTAGCGACAGGAATATGAGGGAATACATAACAGTGACACCACAAGCAACCCACCAATAATCAGAAAACATCAAAACAGTGAACCCAGAACAAAAAAAAAAGAAAAAAAATGTCACCATCCATTTCATCAATGACACCCCAGGTAAATGGCCAGCAACAGAGTCTGGAACACTCGAGGCACACTCTGCTATGACCTGGAATGTACTCTCTACACTACTTCATGCCCATTCCTGTACCTCACACATGACATGGTGCATGGTGCATAAGAATGATGGTGATCTATCTACCCCTAAGCCACTCCTAAGAGGTGTACCACAAAGCTCCATCCTGGGTCCCATCCTTTTTGCCATCTACATCAACAATATTGACTCCAATCTCTCTCTCTTTCTAATATCCACCTTTTTGCAGATGACACTGTACTTTATGTGAGCGATCCCTCACCATCAAAAGCCTGTGAGCTCCTACAGTCTCAATTCTCCCTCCTCCAGCATAACCTATTAAAAAAGAAATTATTACTAAATGCTAAGAAAACCAAAGCTATGTTCTTTGCCCACAAGAACTGTTCTTCCACTATCCCATCATTCACCCTCCTCAACTCTCTACCATCCTTGGTGAAAATCTGGGATATGTTGACAAATTCAAATACCTAGGAGTATGGATAGACAATAAACTAGACTATACTACTCCACGTTGAAAGCTCCTGAAAAGCTAAGACAAAGACTTGGTCTATTCTATAGAATCAAACACTACCTGACCAAAGATTCCAAGCAAAGATTAATCCTTGCATCATTCATGTCCCTCATTGATTATGCTGACTTCCTCTATGGTCATTGCTCCCTCTCCCATCTAAACAAACTAGACACCCTGTATCATAGAGCTATTAGATTCATTACTGACCTTCCCTCTAGCACCCATCATTGCTCTCTCTACAATGCAGTCAGTTGGACATCCCTGCAACATAGAAGAAGAAAAAATGCTGCTATCTGGATCTACAAAGCTCTGACAAACAAACTCCTTCACACATCTCAGATTGCTTCAACCAGATCACATCCAGGCCCTACACCTTGAGGATCAACAAACTGATCCTGCTGAAGATTCCTATCACCTGCACCAGTATGGAAGAGCTGCAATCAGTTATTCCTGGCACTTATCTGGAATTCTATCCAAAAGACCTGAAATGGAAACACTGATCCCCTTACATCCTTGAAAAAGCTGTACACCAGCCTAATCCCAGATTCATGCAATTGCTTCCACAAGGCCTAGTCCTCCCACATCCACACCCCCACACCTCTCACCCTCACCCCCCTTCTAAATCTCCTCCCTATTCTTCTATCATTGCTCTGGTCCTTTCCACATCAATCCTCAAACATATATGCCCACCCATGTACCATTATCCAAGCCTTATCCCCACCAGACTGTTTGTTTCTCACCTTTAATAGGTTTTTGGTTTACTGTCCTTTGCCTTGTATATATGTAAATAATTGTACATCTGTCTCACTCATAAATGTTTGTATTTGTGCTATTTCAATATCATGTTTTTGTATACACTCTGTAACCTTTTTTGTTATGACCACTCAGGTCCATCTTGTAAATGAGCTATGCTCAATGATGTTCGCCTGAATAAATAAAGATTTTGATTGATTGATTGATTGATAACTCCTAAGTAACTCAACAGCCATAGCCACGCACAGTGCTCCACAGCACCATAGCCCCATCTCACACCCCTCTTATACCACCAACGACCTCCTGATATAAAACACCTGTGAATCCTAATTACACACACCTGTAAAACCTGCAGTATAATGAAAATAGCAAAAGCCTGCACAACACTACACATACACACACACACACACACACACACATGTGGCACCCAGAATCAAACCTTACAGACTCAAACCTCACTAACTAACAACTATACTAGACCACAACATCACAGCAACACATCTGCTGCAGGCTGAAATACACGCTACATTCTTCACAATTTTTCCAAGCACCATTACCCATGTTGCATCCTACCTCCCTCGCCCCCCTGCACCCCCTATCTTTAAATAACTACCTCTGAGAATGCACAATATTTTCACATGGTGTGCTATACTAGACGGCACACTTCACCATCCCCATGCACAGTCACCATTATTACATCCTCACACAGTCACCATTATTGCAATCGCTCTTTAGTGCATTTTGCAATTTTCAAAGTTGCCCAATGTGAGTTGCTCAAACTGAGTAGTTCAAATTGGTTCATTCATGTCACGAGATACCATTATATGGACTTTTCAAGTTTCACTTTCGAGGTCTGTGTGATGTTATCACATGTCCTCGATGGTAACACAGCCTTGGTGTATATTGTCACCCATACACTATTCTGTTGTATATATATTGAATATATTGTAATAATCATAGTGATGAAGTAGTACCACTATACAGTGGTTAGTGAGCTGGCACTTCTTTTTTAAATCCTGACATTCAACTGTGCATAGAGTGGCCATATTTTAACACAGAGAGCTATTAATAAAGAAGTACACTGTTTGTGACAGGAGCTCTAAACTGCCAAAACTGATGAAATTGGGATTGGGAATTTAAAGACTAGAGGGAGTAAGGTCAAAAATCTGAAAAGATCAATTTTAAGAATTTTTGTTTGCTCTATATAATGACAAGTATATGCTAAAGATTTGAATCCTGAAACTTTCAGGTTCCTTAGATTCTGCCCCAAAGATGGTACTTTTGGTGTTGGGAAGGAAAGGATTTATAATAAAAAAGTTATGAACATTTTTGAAAACTGCAGGCTGCACATGCACAAGACAGTTTTTCTGCCAGCTTTTATGGCTGCTTGGTGTAGCCAGCAGACATTCTGTGGGAACACCAAAGAAGGTTGAGAGGAAGGAAGGATGAAATGTATTCAGTGAATTATGAACTACTTTAGTGTGTGCCTCCACCTAACCCTGGCAAAGACTCGCTCTAGTCAAACCACCTGGGTTTGTGTTCCACTTTCAAAGCTGTTTAACCTGTAGAAAATCTAATTTGTCAAGCATGCCCTGACCATATGGGATTTTCCCTTTTTTACAGCTGATGTTCATGCACACCAAATGTTTTGTTACACTTAAAAGGGGATTTAGGGTGTGTGTCACTACTAAGCCCATTACAGTTCAAAATAGCAGGGACTTGGCTGGATAGACCAATGACCATGCACTGTGGTCATGACACCACTAGCTGCTTGCTGTGCAAAAACATCTTGCACTTCAAAGGACTGAGCCACTCCAATCAGAGAGGGTTTCAGTATTCTGATTTGCATGAAGCTGCTTATCAAGCAGTTGTCGGCTTTCGACATCAGGAGCTTGTCACGCAGTCAGCATGTGATGGAAATAAGTGAGGATGAACTGTTCTGCCAGGCATCACCCAAGTGAGGCATGGACTGCTTTCCCTTCCTGCACTCACTGCTTTCATCCCTCCATCCAAGTTAAGTTCCCAGTGCTGTCTTTTTTCTTTAAAAAAAAAAACTCCTCCCACTCTCTCTCTGTTTGTGCATTCACTCCCTTCCTCCAAACCATGACTGAAATTCACAATGCTGTTTTTTTTTATTATTATTAAATTATCACTGTTCCTCTATGAGCAAACTGTTGCCTTAATCCTTATCTTGTGACCAGGGCAGGGCAGCTTCATCAAAAGAAAATCATCCACCGATGTCTGTTGCAACCATCGCCGTAACAGACAGCCCCCAAGCTCAACCCATGTTATTATTATGGCACAGGGTGCCCAATCCACCATGATGCCTGCAACCTCCCCTGTAAAAGAGAAAACCATCCATTGATGTCTGTTGCAGCCACTGCCATAACTGCCACCCTCCCAATCCCAACCCATGTTATTATTATGGTACAGTGGTACCCAAACCCCATGCTGTCTGTTACCCTTCCCCACCATGTCTGTTTTAGTTAGGCAGCACCAGAAATCCCACCCCCAGTGCTACCAAATATATCACTGACTTTGGAGGTGTACAATCTCCCAGTGTCGCCACCTGTAATAAACAAAATGTTCCTTGTCATTTTTTAAACCTGTAAAAAAAAATCCATCAATGTCTATTGTACCGTTATTCCCCCATCTGACTCTCCCAATCAGCACCCATCAACCCACCCCCCAAGGGGTACCCACCAAGGGTCCAATGCCGTAACTTTCTCTGGACCACAGACATGTCTTCACTCTTCAAAGCCAGACTGCAAACTGAGGAAATCAGGTAAGCAGTTCAATGTATTTCAATGGGATTTTGAACTTAGTGGCATAACTTGGCCATTTTAATATTTTGCCCCAAATTTTCAACATGACTTTTAGCCCACTGCATGAACAATGGTAGTGAAATTAGGTAAATCTGTCTCGAAAGGTGATTTCACATTTGCTGCATGAAAATGCCTTTTGGGCAGGAGTTGAAAATGTTCTTTGCCCTTGTTCATGAGATGGGGTCATAAGAAGTCTGTGTTGAAAGGCTTGTGTAAAAATATTAAAAAAACAACAAAGTTATGAGCCTACATCAAACTTTGCGAGCACAGGCCAGTAACTTTGGTCATTTTCAACATTTTGACCCCAAATGTTTAACATAGCCATTTCTTCACAGCACTTTGTGAATGTGATAGCTGTCATTTTTCAAATCCTTGCTAAAATGTGTTTTTGTACCTGTGGTGCAGAATGACATTTTGGTGGTAAGTGATTTTTTTTTTTCCCAATTGTTTAACCAGGTGAGACACACTAAGTTGAAAGCATGTTTACAGGTACAACCTGGGAGCATACGGAAGTTAAGTGACTTGCTCAGTAATGATGTTTTGGTTGGGGATTTGAACATTTTCACCCATTGAGTTCATAAGATGAGGTAATAGAAGGCTATGCTGAAACATTGGTGTACACATATGAGAAAATGCCTAGGTTATGACTGAACATTACCCTGTTTCAGCATTCACTCATAACTTTGCTAATTTTCAATATTTTGACTCCAAACTTTCAACATAGCCATTTTTCCACACCATCTCATAAACATGACTTTTGTGATTTTTGAAATCCTGGATGAGATGTGTTTTTGCACCTCTGGTGTGAAATGACATTTTGGACAATATACTTTCAATGGTAAATGTCATGTCTATAAGGTGACTCCTAAAATGAGTATCTTCAAAGTTGGGGTCAGAATAAAACAAAATGTTTAACAAGCATCAAACATTCTGCATTGACAAATGCATGTTCAAGCTTGGAATATATCCAGGCTTCAAATGCCATTCTATCTGTGTTGCTTCTCTTTGATCTGTTTGAGCAGGCACCTGCTTGTACAGCTTGGAGTGTGTAGTTTCTGTGGTTTCTGTGCCTCTGTCAAACCCTGCCTGCTGAAGAATATCCCCATATTACATATAAGGACATACATAGCATGCCACATGTTACACACACCACTTATGTAAACATTATGAGAAGTATATGCAAATCACAATGCATATACTTTCCATGATGGTTTGCATTATCTATCTTGAGTTCACCATGACCCAGTTAAATGACATCATGAGGTGGGCCCCCCCGATTAAGCTAAAAGGAGACCCATATACAGTCACAATGGTGGGTGGTGCAATACTGGGGAACAGAGAAGTCCATTTACAGCCACTCAGTAAAACTACCACACATTTTTTTAACTGATTGATTTATTGTTTAATTAATTTATTAACTGAGTTATTTGTTGTTAACCCAACAGATGCAGTGGGCAAATAAATGCCTGTTTAAAATGAAGCCCTCAGGCAAAAGACTGCCACAATAGTACATGAAACATAAATAAGAAATGCATAATGCAATTCATAATATATAGAATAATTTATGGGTGGGTGTGTTTAACCAGAATTTTACACACACCGGAGGCATAGGATGCTACATAAACCACGAGGGCCTACCCACCCATATGTTATTTTATTTAATTAATGATCATTATTTTTTTTCTGTGCCACACTTGAGTTAGTGCAACAGATCTGCCAGAAACAGACACACACACACAAACACATGCACATGCACACACATACACACTCACACACACACACACACACACACACACACACAATCTCTCAGTCACTCGCTCACTCAGTCGTCAGTTGTGGTCTGTCAGGAATGCAGCCGTGGAGCCCCACTTGAGAGGTAAGTATGGCAATATCAGCTGGATACATTTTTGGCTCTTTGAAAGCAGGATCATCCAGATTTATTGATAATTGCATAAAAAAAATATTACCTGGCATAACGTTAAATGCGACGGATACATTCAAATGGCCCATCCCATGGAAACCTGGTTAGCGAGGAACAGAGCCACCATGTTTGGAGTGATAATCATCCCGCCCAGTCAGAGAGTAGCAGCAGCCAATGAGCTGCCTAGATCTTTTTTGAGAGTCAGGCAGTGATTACAATATCCCATGTTATAACTGAAAATATCAACAGGGGAGGTTGTAACTAAGAATAAAACCATGGTTATCCACAGAAAAAAATAATGACCATTAATTAAAAAAGACTAATATATCAAAACAAAATAATTCAGAATTTAATTAAGAAACACTGAAGCTATTTACTGTAAATGCAGTTTCAGACATTTTTTAAAGATATCACTATAGTGCATTTTCATATCTTTTTTTTATATTTAGATTATCTATACTTCATGCAGTTTATTGTTGATACAGAGAGCAAATTCCAGGATATAACATAATTATATGGAAAAGTAAGTAACCCCTGTGCAGAGTTTATAAAGGGGTACAACAAATTATTTTTTAACATTAGATTGTAGATTAGTTTTAAAGCCCACCAAATGGAAACTTAATGCAAACAGGATTGGGCAAATAATGTATACAAGACTAAATCCAAGATTAATGGGACTAGAGCTTCAACAGGACACTGTCATTTGCTGATGTGTAAGCTACCCAGTCGTAATCAACTAAGAATAATATAAGATTCTGTTTAGCCACCACCATGGACTTCTTATTACATCAGTCAGTTTTCCTGTCTGCAGGACAGGTAATCTCTCCTGTGACAGTCATACTAAGGGTAATATTTTTACCTATTTTAGACTGCATTTACAAAGAATAACCCAGCCCAGCTGAGATATAATCCAACAGTGCATTTTCAGTGGGGTCTAGGGCTAGGCAAAGTTTACTTTCTACTGGTGGAATTCTGACAAAATTATAATTCTGTGAAATTTCAACACACATTTTGTAACATTTTGCAAACATTTATATTTCAGTTATTTCCATATCATTTTATAATTAATAATCCTGATTACACAAAATGTGGTAACAAAAATATTCACACAATTTAAATCAAAGTTCTCAAGTATATTGACTGTGCAATTTTAAGCCATTACAACTTTAAAACTAGAAAAAGCAATATTAACAATTTAAGTGGGTTTATAAGACCTAAAACGGAAGCTGTGATTGTCAGGTTTCTAGTTTCTTGCTTAAAGCAGTAGTGCATTGAAATCGGGCAAAAAAAAAGGCTCTTCCTTTTTTTTTTTTTTTTTTTTTACTATAAAAGACTACTGGTATATTTCAGTTTTATTTGGTGTTAAAACATTCTAGCTCCACCAAAATGTGAGTATTTTATAAATGTTATAATGCAGTTATTTTTTTCTCAAAAAAAAAGGTGATCACCGCAGTTGTCTTAAAAATACCATTGTAGACCTGATAAGGGTTAAGAATGAGAAAAAAACATAGTACATAGCAAGGGAGGTGTCTTGAAATGTAGATTTGTCAGGTATGCTAATATTTTTATTAATTGTAGCTGAAACTAGAATTTTGGAAAAAATGTTTTTCATTTTACTGCTTTCTTAAAGAATGGCCAAGATATAAGCATCCAAAAATTGCAAAATAAGATCAGTAATAGTGTTGAAATTCCTGAGCTTCTGTGAAAATTGTGTAATTTTGTGATAATTAAGTGTAAACGATGTCCATATACTTTGTTCAGTCATATACTTTAACTGCTGTGGAGGAGGAGTCAGTAAAAGGCTTGGCAGTGTGGTAATAATAAGAACATAACAGGAATATCCAAGCACTCCCAAGAAAAATGTTATGTATGCAAAACAAAAGCACTGGCAGCGATATAACAATGTTGAGATATTGTACTATATTATGCCTTTACATGTAGTGCAGAGAACTCCTGTCTCTCTGACTCTAGCCCCAGTGCACTGTTTTACTTGCGAGTGCTTGGAATTCCTTTTTGTATTTATACTGCATTTTAGGGTTGGCAGCCCCGATACCAGCACCAAGGTTGTTTTCCACTTGAGCACACTGAATTCTGAACTGGTTCCTGCTAATAATGTAACATTTATAGGGGGATTCATAGTAAAAATATAGTAGTGCCTATCATCAGGTACCCTCAAGTCAATCAATATCATGAGAGAAGAACCATCAAGAATAGTCAAGGCCATTATTTTGCACTTGTCTGTCTTCCTACAATTTCCCAGCTAACTACTAGTGCTCAAAAACTAAATGGCTTGTGGTAGTACACATGCATAGCACAGAGCATTGTTTTTGTACAATGCCACCTGCTGACTTTTTAACAACCTTGTAGATAACAATGTGTATTTTTAGCATTTGAAAACAGTGGCACCATGTAACACCAAATAGTACAACTAGTTGCAACTGAGGTCATTGTGACAGAAGTATCTGGATATCTTCAGTCATGATGTAACATAATGCTGGGTGCTACTGGAGTAGGGGTGTTGGTGGGGTATTGCAGGACCCTGATGTTTTTGCAGGTAAGTTATTTACCTGCCTGTAGTTCATATGATTATCATACTCCACACATTGACTATTCTGAGAAATCAAAGCACTTGGAAGTCCAGAAATTTAAAACATCATAGAGACATGCTGGTGGAAGAAAATGACTGGGGAACCAAATAAAAACAATTCTGGCTTCTCCAATGGGATAGATCATGCAGGACAAGGAATAGATTGATCTCTTTCTTCTGAATGGAGGCTGTCTGTGAAAAACAAGCAGAAACTGAGTGTGACAAACAGGTCCACTTAGACTATTTAGTCCAGCTCAGACAAAAGAGGATGGAGGGACAAAACAGTCACCCGGAAATAAATTACATGATTGCACACAGCTAAGTGAATTCAGTGGTAAAAAGTGCAATCTGAAAGTTAAATTCCACAAGTAGAATTCTAGTAGCATTATATGTTTCCATGAATTTTAGAGCAAATTTTGTCAATTACTAATTTTCAAACAGTCCTCCATAAACCAAATTTATCCACTTTGTTAGATTCAGGACGCTTTGACATTGCGTATGTATGACAAATTTGATGTTTATATCTGCAGTAGCAGTGTAGCTACAAACATCTAAAATTTGGGGACGTTTTCATAGAATTTTATAAATAATTAAATTGTGAAACTATGAACCTATGTAACAATTTACTTAACCAACTCCCTCTGCTTTTAGCAGTTTCTTAGACCCTTCCAAGAAAGCTATGCATGAAAATGTTCAGATGTCAAGCTGCTGAGTAGTTAGTAAATAAATATTTACAGAAATGCTTGCCTAAAAACAATTTGTCAGAGTTTGAACACCTATAACTTCTGCACAGCTTATCACAATGCCACAAAACTTGACATCACTTTAGTACTCATTACGAAACATAGGTAATACAGTTTTTTTTTGTCTTTAGCTACAAGAATGGCTGTGTTATGACCAAGTAAAGATTTTGGAAAATTCTGCAAAATTTTGCGAAATTTAAAGAATTTTGCCAAAGTTCCAGGAAAGTTGAATTTGGAAATTTTGCCCAGCCCTTATGAAATACTGTTGCCATTTCTACAACTTATCTAACCATATTAGCTCATTTGCTGTGAAGTATGCCATATCTTGTTGCTTTTAGTGTCCAGATTTTACCAAATGTTACAATGAATTCACTCAAGATAGCCCAGGTTTGATGCAGTATCTAATTTTCAATGGTGCTCTGCTTGTACTATTTCTTTTTACTTTCTGTTTAGAACACTCTTTTTCCTCTTCATCTTCCAGGTCCTCATTCCACCTCCCCAAGTCCTTCTACCTACTTTGGGAGTCAGCCAAGGATCCATCATTCTACTAGCTTCTGCTGAAAAACCTCTGTGGACACCCTACCAAATCCATAGCTTGTCCCCTTTGGGGGGGCGACCTGGGTTACGTAAGTCTGGAGGAGAATCTGTATTTGGTAATCAAGCTTCAAGCTCTAGGATGATGAGCTGGAGAGGTGCAGGAAGAGTCATCAGGGTCCTGCTGTGCTGTGAGGGTGGGGCAACTTCATCGGCCTGGAGCTGTTGGGGTAATTTATTCCCCTTTATTCATCCCTAATTCCTCCCCAGGCCATGATCCTGGAAAGCAACCCTGTATAGCACCTATCAAGGTCAAAAGAAGAATTGGTGAGCTTCACCCTAACTTTGGAACACTCATGCTGGATACTTTCTGGGTGTGTAACACTTCCACATCTCTCAACAGGCATGCAAACATGTGCCAGTGGAAAGCCACTTAGCGATACTACGTATTCCTTCCCACATGACATCCTATCCTCTTGAGCCACAGGAACATTCCTTCAGCAGAAGGAGGTGCCCTCACTTCAGTGTCTGGAAATGAACTCCAGAAACCCACCTCACTGGGTGGCAACAGACATCCTAGTCTTTGCACATGAACTTGAGCTGTCAGGATAAACAGTAACTTTACTGTTGTGATAGCTGGCTGGCTTTAACCTGTTTCTGCATTGTATATACCCATACGTCCTGCACAGGAAAAATGCAATATCTCTTTTTCAGTTGCACAACTGTGCTCCCATCAAAATTCCCTCTTTCTCCTCCCCTCAAGTCATAGCCCTCCACCACCTGTAATCTCCTACCTGCCTACCTTGCCCCTCCAGTAAGTTATGTCTAGCTTCCTACTTGACTTGTGTGAGAGTAACCATTATCAGTTCTGAGTCTTACCTTTTGGCTTAATCATGCCACCATGGGTATTTACCAAATGTTTTGCAGTTGTAGCAGCAGCACTTCAGAGGGAAGGGCTTTATGTCTTCCCATATCCAGATAACTGGCTCCTAAGGGCTCCATCTAGTGAAGTGGTTCAGTACACATTGTCCACAATGATACACATATCTAAGGATCTGAGTGTTATGGACAAGCTACCTAAATCCATAATAGTTCCTTACCAGTTCCTTCAATATATTGATGTACTGTTGGAAACAGTGGTGGGCAGTACATTCCTGCCTGCAGACAGGGCAGATTCCCTTTTTTTCAGATGCAACTGGTACATAAAACTCACTACATGTCCAATTGGATGATGCTATTTCTCCTCGAACTTATGGCTGCTGCCATAGTGACAGTTCCCTTTGCCCACCTTCATATGTGCATACTGGAATGGATTATTTGGGTGAAGTTGAATCAACAAACAGATTAGCTGAAACAGATGGTCCTCATTATGTCCCCTCTCTGCAAGGATCTGGCACAGTGGATAGAATGGCAGCAGCTGTTTCCAGGCATCCCATTCTGATTCCCGACTCCAGTGGTGATCCTAAAAACAGATGTCTTGGGAATGGGCTGGGGTGCCCATTTGGGTCCCTTTCAGACCCAAGGGTTGTGGACCACCCTGGATCCAGATCTCCATATAAATGTTCTGGAGACAAGGGCTGATCCGCTTGGTCTCCAAGCCATCAAAGAACACCTCCACCCTGGTTCTTTGTTGATATGGACAGACAATATCAATATCAGTGTAATGCATTACATCAAAAAGCAAGGGAGCACTCCCTCTTACCCCCTGTGCAAGGAAGTGATGAGAGTGTGGTGCTGAGTGATGTCCATGTCCTTTAGCTATCAGCAATATTTCTCCCAACTGTCCAAAATATCTTGGCAGACAGACTAAGCCAGTCCCATTCCTGGTACACGAATGGGAACAGCTAACCTCTGTGGCAAGTGACCTCTTCTCAAGATGGGGTCATCCAAAGATGGATCTTTTTGTGCCCCCACACATTGCAAAACAGCCACATTTCTGCTCACTTGCTCCAGGGCCTGGAGTATTTTTTTTATGAGATGCATTGTACCCCTCCTGGAAGGATAGGTTCCTTTACATCTTTCCTCATACACAGTGTTCTGCTTTTGCTGTGGGCAGAGCATACCACTTTAATACTAGTGGTTCCCATCTGGCTACACTAGATTTGGATTCCACTTCTGCAGCATCTTGCAATGGAGCCTCCTATTCAACTACCCCTTTGTTTGTGTTTACTGTTCCAGGATAGGGGATTCCTTGCCATTCAGACTTATGGTCCCTGCATCTGTATGCATTGCTTCTGAAGACATAACCATTGCCCACTTTGGGGTTTGCCCCCAGGTAGCTGATGTATTGCTTGTGGCTAGAAAGCCTTCCACAAAAAACCCTAGTCTTTCAAATGGAAGTGTTTCTCCATATGGTGTGCTTCCCATTAATTGGATACATGTTCTGTCAATACTGTATTGTCCTGTCTTCTGTCTCTATCTGACTCCTGTCTCAAATACTCATCCATTGAAGTGCACTTGGCTGCTGTTTTGGCTATGCATGGCCCTTTTGATGGGAGTAAAGTGACACAGCTGAAAGTATGCAGTACATTTCTAAATTGTATTTTTCTCATACATCCCCCTATTCATAAAGCGGTTCTGCTTTAGGAATTTAATTTCATACTTGAAACATGGACTGTCTCCATTTGAGCCTGGTGTGACTTACATACTAGTTACCTACAGATTAGATTACAGTCTAGCCAGTCTGCTTGAGCCATAGACCCCTGGGTGGGTACCGAAGCCATCCCCCCTTATTGCATCCCTGTGTCTTCAGACCTCCATCCCAGCCCCACCCAGCAAGCCAACCTCTGCTTCATCCCCTTTCTGTACCTGTCCCACCCTCTCTTGAACCTCTCCACCATCGAAGCCAGAACCAGCTCACCAGGCAGTGCATTCCACAGTTCCACCACTCTCTCAGTGAAATACCTTCTCCTCCTCCTCCTTTTCCTCCTCATGCTTCCTCCTTCAAGCTTCCAACTATGTCCTCTGGTGATTCCACCCTCCTTTAGCATAAAGATCCCCTCCCAATTTATGCTATCTAGTCCCTTAAGGTACTTGAAGACCTCAAACATGTTCTCCCAGTCCCTCCTCTCCAGCAGCAAAAGCAGACCAAGCTCCCCTAGTCTCTCCTCATACGTCAACTCCCCTAGACCTTGGATCATTTTGGTTTCTCTTCTCTGAACCCTTTCCAGGAGCTGGATGTCTCTCCTCAAGTGCGGCCTACAGTACTGCACACAGTACTCAAGGTGTGTTCTGACTAAGCCATTGTACAGCAGCAGAATCACTTCCCTGCTCCTCGAGCTACTCCCCTGTGCAATGCAGCCCAACATCCTGATTGCCTTTACTGCTGCCTCCCTGCACTGCTCAGAATTATTCATGTTGACATCCACCAGGACTCCCAGGTCTTTTTCCTCTGCCGTGGCCTTCAACTCATTCCCTCCCAGGGTGTACTCATGTTTGGGAATCCCCCTGCCCCAGGTGTAACACCTTGCAATTGGAGGAGTTAAAATGTCATTTCAAGGTGCGGCCCACCTGTGCAGGGTCTTCAGGTCCCTTTGCAGGGCCAACCTCCCCTCCTCCCCCTCCACCAGTGCACCCAGCTTGGAATCATTCACAAAGAGACTAATTTCACATGCAATACCCTCCCTGATATCAGAGATGTAGGCATTAAACAGGACCAGCCCCAGGACTGAGCCCTGTGCTAAATAGCATGTGGTGCAGTTTCAGTTCAGGTGAAACTACACCACATGCTATTTAGCTTAAGCAAGAAATGAGCATTGTAATGCTAGAAATCTGAGTGAAGGGAAGCTTGGAATGGTACACCTGGGCGGTCTGAAGTGAAACTAAGCACAGACTCCTAGTGGTTGTAACTTGTTTCAGATAAAATGTTATAATCTGAAGCTAGAAACAAACAGGAAACTGAATCCTAGTTGTTCTAAAGCCAATAATGAAAGAATTTATTTAGGACCACAAGATCCTAAGCCCCTGAGGAAGCCCGGTGTTGGGTGAAATGTTGGGCTTACCTAGGGGATCATGGTGTTCTAAGAAAATATCAAACTAAAACTACATTTCTTATGATGAACTGAGTGGCTGGTCTCCAGAAACTTTCTTTCACTACATTGAAGTCAACCGTTCAGCCAGCCCCAATAGGATCACTTGGTCTACTTTATACAAAGGGCACCCACCCATGTTCTGTTCCTTGGCTCAAAGAAGATAGACCAGTTCCTTACCATAACAGTAGATCTTGGAGGGAATCTCCTCCACTGGGTCACAGCACACCAGCCCTCCTTCCCCCTTTTCATTTTTGAGGTATTAGCTGGCAGTTTGTCCACTGCCTTATCTTGAGGTGTCCATTAGTGCCTTATTTCTTTTATTGTCCAGTCTTGTGCCTCTCCTTGTGGGCCTAGAACTGATCTGGTCTCCTAGTTCCTCATGGTAAGAGACCCTTCGAGCTTGTCTCCAGTGGGGAACTGAAGAGCAATGGGGCTTTGTACATTTTATAGGAGCTGACACTACACATCATCGTAGGTGGCCTCCAGCTAATAAAAAATCTTTGAGTGGTCCTGATGCCAAAGGCATTCAGTTCCAAAGGTGTGGTCAAATGGAAGAAAGTCTCTCAAAGATCTACTGTTATGGTAAGTAACTGTTCTTTCTGCAGAATCCAACCGGAAAAATGTTTACCCTCTCACACAGAAACAGAAGTCCTTATTTGGAACCAAGGTCACAAATGTATCTGGCAGGGTAAGTAACAGACAGTGCTCTGGAAAGCTAGTAAAGATAGGAGTGATTTCTGCGGTTGTCAAAGAAGCACTAGGAATTCAAATTGTGAAAAGCACTTTTATTTTCAAATATGCTTATGTGAATAATTTATGTATTTATTTATTGAAATGTTTCACCAGGAAGACACACTGAGCAACAAGTTGCTTGTCTTCTGGTGCAAACTAGGGGGTAGGGAACAATGGGATAGAATACAGAGAAATGTTACAATGTTGGAATACAATTTGCTTACTTGCATACAATGAGAGCAGGAGGGATTACAGGTGGATAACATTGGCTAACAATGCAACAGTTAAGTATAGTAGATATGAAGATACATATAGCAAATTGGCAACAGTTGGTGACAGTTGTTAACACTGGAACACATATAATAACTTGGCAACAGTATGTAGCACTAGATGGTAAGGTGACCCAATAGTAATTGGTAACCATTAGGGTAACATAGATATTCAAGATTTACAGTGATTGGAGTAAGAGAGGAAGAATGGAAGGAGGGAACAAAAAAATTGCAGAGGGCAGAATGGAAGAAGAGAAAGGAAATTTATGGAGAGACTCAGACAGAACACAATATTGAAGGCATACAGAGATGACAGAGTGGACCAAAGTGCATATAATAGGGGTATAGGGCTAGGTTATAAGTGCTTAATTGAGTGTAGGGGTAGGCCAGTGTTTGGCTATGTTAACTGGAATGGGAGCAGGAGGAAAGGCGAGGTAGAGTGTGGCAGGGTGTTGAGAGAGAGCGGTATTGGAGGTGGGGGGTATCCAAGGAGGGGAAAGGGGGAGTTGAAATTCAACAGTGTTCTGTCATCCCTATCTGGGCAGGGCAGTGGACAGCCCTACTATAGGTGATGAGAGTTATTTATATATAGTGATGCGAGGGGGGGTGTTGGGGGAGGGATGTTGTGGGAGAAAGTAGCAGAGGTCAACTATAGTGGGGGGGTAGTACCTCACCAGTGTGCTGGGTGACCCTGCCTGTAGAAGGCAGTGATCTAGCAGTGACTGAGGGAGGTGCAGTAAAAGGAGAAATAGGGGAAAGGGGGTAAAGATGCTGCCCACCATGCGCTGTGGACCCTGCCTGCACAAAGCAGTGATTGCGCTCGCTGAAGGGAGATAGATTAAGGGTAGAAAAGAAGGGGGAGGAACACTTTAGGAGGAGGGAGAGTAGGGGACTAGGAGGAGCATGATCAAAGAGAAATAGGAGTAGTGGGGAGTAGGCATATGGTAATATGGGCTTAGGGGAGATAGCGGGAGGGTTAGGGTGGATCATGGCAGGCATAGGAAGGGGAAAGGAAGTTCTTGAGGGCAGAGTTAATGGAGTAGCAAGAGCATGAGTGGCAAATTTGAGGGGGAAGTGATTTCTAGATTTTTGGGAGTCGATGAGAATAACTCGATTGGCCAATAAGGGTGGAGCAGTGTGGGACCACTAGGGTTCATGAGTCAATAGATCTTAGAGAGTGGGAAGGTGGAGGTGGTTGTAAAGGCAGGGGAGAGATAGGAGGGAAGTTCACCCAGCCAGTGCTTGGAAGTGAATTTTGCTGAGTGAGAGACATCAGTTTGTCTGGGAAGGGAGGGATAGGGCATGGTAGAGATCACAATGATGAGTGCAGAGGGGGGCATCAAGGGCAAAATGGCAGAAGGAGTTGAAGAGGGCATCTAGTCTGGCCAGGGATGACTTAGGGGCAGCACCATAGACCGCATCACAGTAGTCAAAAATAGGTAGGATCATCTTCTGGACAATCTCATGCCTAGCTGGGGTTGGGATGCAGGCATGATTCTTGAATAAGGTGCCGATCTTGGGAAGTAGTTTTTTTCTGAATGGCGTTGATATGACCAGAGAAGTTCAGGTGCTGGTCCAGCCAGACACCTAAATATCTAGAGGAGGATGTGTCCTCAAGTAAAGTCCCATCAAGGGTGTGGAAGGAGGGGGTTCTATGTGATAATGACGACTGCCAAATGGCAAACTGCATTATCGTGATGTCAGGGTGGTGAAAATATTTCTGCCACCCTGACAACCTCGGCACACAGAGGAAGGGCTCCAGGGATTAGCATTATTGCTTTCTGAGGGCTCTTACACCCCCCCACACCCCCTACTAAATTATTCTCAACTCCAGGGGGTGCATGTTGGGAGGGGCAAAAGCATATAAATGCACATTTCGGACTGGGCACAACAAAATTGCAGTAGCGCCCGGACCCAGAGCCGAACCCAGTACCTCCCACACCACAACAGGATGCCAACCCCTGATGCCATGGTGCAGCTTGGCAGTCAACCGCAGCACCACCCCTACATCCCTTCCACCACTCCACGCCCATGCTCACCATGCGCACTCCCCCTGTGTGTGCGTACATATAGTGACATCATGTTGCTGCAGTAGCCCACCTCACCACATCCAGTTGCCCTACCCTCCCCATCACCATTCAGGCTTTTGCCCAAAACATTTCACCATTTCAGATGACGCCTTAGTTCAGGTGCCAACATCACAGGCTACCGAAGGAAGGTAGAGAGAGAGAAACCTGATAAGTCTCTGCCTGGTGCCAAAGGTCATGGAGACATTTTTTTTGGCATTGATAGATAATTGGTGGTTTACAAACCAATGCTGAACTTTGTCGAAGTTGTGCTGCAAGTTGGATGCAACCTCGGTGGGGCAGGAGCCAGATGCATACAAGAATATATCATCAGCATACATGTGAATGGAGGAGAATGGAGAGCAGGTAGATGGGAGATGGGTTAGAAAAACAGAGAACATTATGGGGCCTAACACTGATCCCTGGGGGATGCTAGTTCTTATTGGAAGGGGTGTGGAAATTGCGTCAGAGATCTCAACTGATAAGGTTCTGCCAGTGAGGTATGCCTTGAACCAGTCTGTGGCTAAGGGGATAACCCAGCTGTTGATAGGGTGTCAAGGAAAAAGTAGTGGGAGACTGTGTCAAAGGCTTTGACCAGATTGACAAAAATGGCTGAGGTGATTTGGCCATTGTCCATTCCTGTGAGGATAGAATCAGTGAGCTGAAGAAGGGAGGTGGTGGTGGAGTGATTTTTATTGAAGCCAGACTGATAAGGGGTGAAGAAGGAGGAGTCATTGAGGTAAGCAGTGAGCTGGGAAAGGGCTAGGTGTTCCTGAAGTTTGGCAAGATTAGGGAGAAGAGAGAGATGGGGTGATAGTTGCCAGGGAAGGTAGGGTCTCTGCCTTTGGGGAGGTAAAGGACCACTGTATGTTTCTATGGAGAAGGTACTGAGGCAGTTCAGAAAGAGAGGTTTAGGATAATAGACAGTGGGTAGGCGATGGCTGGGGCTGAGAGGGATAGTAGTTTAGGGTCAAGGCCATCCGGGGAGGAGCCTTTTGAAGGGTTGATCACTAGCAGGGCATTTAGGGTGTCATTTGGGGAGACAGCAGTGAAGGAGAAGGGAGAATTGGAGGGGGGTCATTTATAGGCAATAAGAAGGGAGAGAGGGAGAGGGAGAGGGAGGGGGAATAGTTTGGGAGGGATTGGAGTAGTTCATCAGCACAAGTGGTGTAATAAGAGTTGAATTCAGTAGCTACTATAACTGGATCAGCAACGAGGGTGGTGTTTATCTTAAGTATGGAGTGGGTGGACAGGATGGGGGGTGAAGAGGGCGTGGACCACTCTCCAGAACTTGGAGGGGGAGTTGATGTTTGTCGCGAAGGTAGATTTGAAGTATTTTGTTTTGACTAGCCTGGTAGCCTGGGTGCAGGCATTAAGGAGTTTTTGGTAAATAAGAAGGTCATTTGGAAGCTGGGAGACTTAAGGAATAAGGAGGGGATGCTTAGAGGAAAGAAATGTAATTATGTATTGATTTTTTAAACTTAAGGAAGTTTTACTTTTGACACTTTGTTGAAGATTTTCAGTAAGTAAAGGTGGCATCCATATTCATGGTGGCAATCATGTGTGAGTGAAGTGGGTCATGAATTGTATATGTAAATTGCTCAGGTTCCAGATCTCAAGTCCTGAACTTTCTCCAGCCTGCGCATTCATAAATGATTAACATATGGGCTGCAGAACATATTTAATCAGTCAAGAAGCATCTGTCTGATAGAGAATTAGTTATAAAATAAGCTGCATAAAAATAAGCAGGCTCAATGGCATAAGCTAGGGACCTGCAATTATCGAGCAGACTCAATAGCCCAAATGGTCTTCTGCTGGCTTTTTCATATGTTCATATGCTAGAATTAATACTGCTATTACCTTCAACTTTCACAAAGTTTATCTGTATCTCAATGTCAGTCTTGCAACATAGGTAAGATGCCAAAGATTTTTAAACTACTGGTCCGAGATTAAAGAAATTGGTGGCCAGTTTGCTCTTTTATACCCTTGCAAGACCCATGTTAAGCAGCACAAAAAGAGCAATCTTTGACCTGAAACAGATTACAAATTTTATTTAGGAGTGAAAAAGAAACAATCAGCAAGCACCTGCAGCAGAAATGGAGTCTGACATTGAAACAGATTCTGGAGAGGAGAAACGTCTGCTATTTGATTCCCCTATTTCCTCAGAATCAACCAAATCTGTTAAAACTGCTAGTGCACAGATCTGCCAGAATAGCAGCTGTGATGTTAGACTCAGATACAGTTCCCGTACAGTCCAGATGTCACCTGTTGCAGTTTCGACCACTACCACTGGACAGACTCCAGCTAATACAGAAAAGATATGCAGTGCTTTTGCCTGCATTATGCACTATACTACCTTTAAACTAAACTAACTCTCCTTTTTCATTTCTGTGCTAATTAAATTTCTTTCTCATAAACTGAAATTGAGTCTCAGTTGAACATGTTGATAAATAACATGCAGCTAGCCTTATGCATTAGCTCAATTAATAACTTTTTTCTTTTCATATTTCTTAATACAAATATGTTGTAGGACATCTATACACCGTACAGTGAAGTTCAAATGATGTCACTGTGTTCTGTTCCATTCTAGTTTTCAGCTAAACTGATGTCACCCGGTTCTGGAACTAAGTAATTAAAAAAATGAACACCGAGTGGTAAAAAGGCTGAATTGATATGGAGCCCTAAATAAGGAAAAATTAGGAATATTTCAAACAAAAAAACACACAATAATACTGTACACTGGAGTGATAAGACATACTTCACACATGCCCAAATTTACAATGATATTAAAAAAATAAACAATGTTGGCTATGTTCCCTGTAAGGCTGCTACCTACATATTGTAGGTAGTTACAGCAAAACAAATAACTGTTTGCGGCTGGTCCTCTGGTTCATCTTTCTCCCCATGTCTGTCCGTTTAACCCCTTTTAACCCATTTAGACCAATATCAAAGAGAAAAGAAAGAAAATTCAAACATTTTATCCTTTAGTTCAGTATTCTTTTTCATTACACTTTATATCTGTCTGTAACTCATCTACAGAGTCTATGCATTTTTCTTAGCAACAGGAACAACCCAGTCCTTGGAAGAAGGGTAAAGTGTGCATACTTCCTTCCCCTCAGACTCATGCTTGTGGTTACCCAATAAACCTTTTGGCTATCTCAGGTATCCTTAAAATGAGCAAACTGTTCACTGGGGGTCAGACCTCCCTGTAAAACAATTAATAAGATTAGTAACAGCAGTGTCAAACTAAAATAAAAAAAGAGAGATAACCACCTACCTGCAAGTAAAAGTTAACAAGATGCATAAGAGCAGTACTATCAAAACAAAACCCACAGTTTCCAAACTTTTCCAAGAATAAGCAGAACCCAATTGTAAAGGAGATTATGGCATTTCAGCTTGGCTAGCATATTAAATAAACAACTGCAAAGATACAAATTCTACCTTTTCATTCACTTTACAGGACCACAATGGTTATGATTGACAACTTGTTTGCAACAGCCCAGCAGAAAACAATATGGAGCAACAAGTTTGTATTTCAAAACTGGCCCCTAGAGGGCCACTAAAGTGGTGCTAACAGTGCACTACTTCAGCAAAATGACCTGTCCACTGCAAAACAATGTACATAATGAAACACCAGTTACAGACAGAATTAGCATCCTCCAAAACAGCAGAACAGAGAGGCAGTTTGAAATAAAAGAAGCATGTAGGATGTATTAACAATATAAGAAGGCAGTTAATTTGAACTTTTTTTGTGTGTTTCTTCGTAAATTTCCCCAAACTACATGCATTTTTCTAAAGTTTGAAATCCAGTGCAAAGCATCATGGCCATGCAAATTTTGAAGCATTCAAAAGGAAATGTTTCAGCTGGTGCTACATTCTCTTACAATAGCACTGTTTGAATCTCACTGTGGCCAACTCATACACTCAGAACATAACCACTATCATCCTTAAATACACAAAATAACACACCTGACAAGCATGACATTTTCAAACTTCACTTGAAGCCTAAAAAGAGCAACCTGTGGGGGACCTACATGTAAAATAATTAATAAGAAGCATAGGAACAGCAGTGTCAAAATAAATGAACCTGAGTCTACTAAATGTGTATTAAAACATGAACATAGCACCACCAACTGCTTGAAAGAGAATAGATCCATTGATATAACTGGAACAGAATGTAAGGGTAGTGTTATTCTCATACATATTTAGGAGACTTAATCTGATGAGCCACACTGGACCAGGTGTATTGATTTGTACTTGAAACTATACTTCCACTTTCCAAGTTACAGGCTGATTGTGTTTCTGGCCTTGGTCCCCAGTACTGGATTACACAGTGTCATCCTGATTCTCCTGCCCGTGCACTACATATAGAATAGTGGATGGGAGACCATCCACAACAAGATTGTGTTTCCATTGAGGGTATTGATGACATCATAGAGACCTCGAGAGCGAAGCTCGAGAGGTCTCCATGATGTCATCAACTCCCAAGATGGGTAACAGCCTTAGTCGTGGTGGATGGTCTCCCATCCATTATTTTATATAGTACATGGTTCCCTTATTTTTTTTTACTATACATTTCACAAGATTTCATACCATGTATGTTTGCAGTCACAGTTGGTCCCGATCCTCACTACAGACTATCGTGTTCCTCACCTGTTCCTGAAAATCCTGGTCCTCGATGCTGTTTTCTCTGTTTCTGACCCCAAACACAAACAGCAACTGTTTAAAAAAAACTGACAAATTGAATGTTTTAAAACACAGAGCCAACTGTGGCAGTTTGTGTACAAACATCTTTTTGAACTGCTCACTAGACCGCTCGCTAAGCGCCGCCACCATTGTTCTAAGAATTTTTTAGTGAGGACAGCATTTTCTACCAATCAGGTGGCAGCTCAAGGAAAAAAAGTTGCTGCACTATCAATGTGACATCAGAATGATAGTACAACAACTTTTTTGATCTTTGAACTGTCTTACAACAAGCTTTGGAAAACCACTGTTTTCCGTACATAGTAAGCCCTAACCATATACTATAGGATGTTTACTGTGTATTTGGCCTTATGTGGAGCACTGGAAAGAGACACAAATGAAAGGTGTCCATGGGCCACTTTTTTTCTCTTTCTTTTATTTATCCCCTGCTGATTGGCTCCCTTCCACTGCCCCCCCCCATCACCACCACTGGCAACATGCCGGCCATCACTTCTCATCAATTGAGGTGCCAGCTGGCCTGGTGCAGCAGGGAGACTGGCTTTATCCCACTGGTTGACTTCTTTTCTCCTCCAGTTTTGTCCTGCCCCTGAGCGCAGAGCCAAGGAGTGCAATGACACCAGTGGTCAAGCTGCGCATGCTTCTGTACATGGCATGCCGGGCAGTTTGCTCAGCTCTGCCTCCCTTGTGTGGGTCCATTGCACTGTCCCCCAGTCACTGCTAGGGGTCAGTCAAGCAGCGGACTCCATCCCCACCCCTCCCCAGGAGAGGAGAGCTGTCCTCTGGATGCTCAATCCTCTCCCTCCCTGGCTGACCCCGGTGACCCACTCACACATCTCGAACATGGATCACCTGCATGGCAGGAGGTAAGGCATTGCTGCCTCAACTCTTCACGCTACTGGGCCAGCATGGGCCAGATTTCCAAAGCACCCCTATATCACTGCAATTTGTGGCAATCTATGGCTGTGGCACACTCTGGCTCTTGTCAGAGACCCTGTGCCATATTCATGAAGAACTGGGTCCCTGTGCCACAAATCTGGGAGTTGCTGCACCCACAGGTGTGCACCAAAACAATCAGTGCACCTGTGGGAAATGCCATAGGGAACCAGCTGCCCCCCACCCACTGCAACACCAGAGGAGTTGGGACAGTCTGGGGGGTACAGAAACTTGCCAGGCAGGAGTGGGCAGACAGCAGAAGGGGCACAGGGTGCTATGGTGGGTGTTGGGGATGCTGTTGGTAGGCAGATCAGTGCAGTAGTACCCAATGGGGGTGCTGATTATAGAACACTGATACCAATGACATGGCACCATTCCATGGCCCAGCATGGGCACAACCCTGGAAGCAACCCCAGCCTTGGCACTGCTGCCAGGGCTGTACCCATATGGGCCCATGGCACTGTGTGGCAGTCCTTCGTGGTGCCAAGTCATTGGTGTATGTGTTCTATAATCATCATTGATCTGACTACCCACAGCCTCCTCAACACTCACTGTGGCAACTTGTGCCCCTTCCCCCATCAGATGAAGCCCTTGATTGGGCTGGAACCCCAGGTTTGAACTGTGGCTGTGATTTCTACTTAGCCTTTGAACCAGGAACTGAATACTCCTCGCTATCCATCTACTCCTAGCTACTCCTTCTCTGCTTGGAAGACAGCATACTCTTGCACAAGGTGCTGTAGCCCTTGATCGGGCTGGACCCCCTGGTTTGAACCATGGCTGAAGTTTTGACTTAGCCCTCAAACCAAGAACTGAGGTGGAGATGGCAGTGGGATGACAAAGGGAAGGGGTGTGGGGCAGCTGCAAACTAGGGGTGTTGGCTGAACACTTGAGCAGACTTAGATAGACTGGGTGGTCTGTTTCTGCTGGCACATTCGTATGTTCATATGAATACACTTCGCTATCCACCCGATCCCAGCTACTCCTCCTCTGCTTGGAAGACAGCGCACCCTGGCACAAGGTAAACCCAATGGCCTGGGAACAGCTCTCATTTCTTTTGTCTGTTTGAACTTGGCGCCATTTCCTCTAGAAACTGTGACTTGGCACCTGGACTCCAAATTTAACCCTCGTCTTGGGAAGACTAAGTTTTCAACTCACTGCCTAGTCAGGAGGTTGCCCTCCAATAAATCTTATATGTGCCTTTGTTAAATGATGAATTTACAGCAAAGCTAATTTGTAGGTTTAAAAACAAAAGTTAGATGTGCCCTGTTCATTGCTGAATTTAAAAGCTATGCTAGTCTGCTGTTTAGGACAAAACATCTCACAAGTGCCCTTGTTAAATGTTGAATTCATTGCTAAGCTAGCTTTCTGATTAAGAAAATAAAAAGAAATCGAATTCATAGGTGTAGGCAGGCATACTCCAAGTACTCCATGGTGTGCAATTTTATTTAAGGGGGGTAGCAAATAGGCTCTGAACTGCTTCCTTTTTCCATGAAAACTAAAAGAAAATACTGAATCTTTCTGTAATTTTATTCATAGGAGTTGAAACTAGAAGGACTGGTCACTAATACTTTCTTTGCATCCCAAGGACAATACAACTTTACAGGCTCTGGGCTGGTATGTGGGTGTCTTAGGGGAACAATGCATGGCATTTGGATTTACCCACGCATAGCAATAACCATTGTCATGAGATACAAAAGTTGTATTTATTGTGCCAAATGAGGCAACAAACACGGTCCTGGTGTACATCTGTATATTGTCTGGCTACACCCGGGGGGGGGGTAGCGCACCCTAACAAGGGGAGGGGTAGCAGTGAGTCCACTTGGTGTGCAGAATTCAAATCCCTGGCTACACCCCTGATTGAATTTGTGCCCTTGTTAAATGCTGAATTTAAAACTAAGCTGAATTATTTTCTAAGCTAGCTTTCTGAGTAAGTAAAACAATAAAAAAACAAGTTGTGCCCTTGTTAGATGCTGAATTTAAAACTAAGCTATCTTGTTGTCTCACTTACCCACCCTCTCTGAAATCCCTTTGTTTAGGAATCCTTCCCCTCTCAACCCCCACTGTTCTCTCTTTTACCCACCCTCTGTAAAATCTCTGTCTGAAATCCCTCCCTTTCTAGCTCACAACTGCTATAAGGTCTCTCCTGTGCTCTTTCTCCCCCGAGGTGCTGTAGCCCTTAATCAGGCTGGACCCCCTGGTTCAAACCACTGCTGTGGTTTTGACTTAGCCCTCAAACCAGGAACTGAATACTCCTCACTATCCACCCGCTCCCAGTTATTCCTTCTCTGCTTGGAAGACAGTGCACTCTGGTGTAAGGTAAACCCAACAGCCTGGGAATGGCTCTCATTTCTTTTGTGTGTTTGAACTTGGCACCATTTCCTCTAGAGACTGAGACTTGGTTTTTGAACTCCAAACTAACCCTCACCTTGGGAAGACTATGTTTTCAACTCACTGCTTAGTCAGGAGGCTACCCTCCAATAAATCAGAACCCTGCCACAGCTGCACTGTGGCTCCCCACCATCTCCGCCACCCTTGCCTGGCCCTACATTTATAATGGTGGACGGGTCAGATGACTAAGTCTCTGAGTTGCCATTGGCAAGTTATAGCACTGTACAGCCTAGGGAGCATGGAATTGACATTTGTCCTGTGCAGCTAGTAACTCAGTTGCTTGATACAATCATTGTCTCTGAAACCTCATCCACTATGTAGGGACTCTGTCTGCTGGGCGGTGGAGGTGTTTCCCCATCTTAACTGGGTACTCCAATTCCATTTGGCTCCACTACTCCCTCAGCCTTGTAGTGAGTCTAATCCCCTTATAACAAGTTACTCTCTTAAGCAGCTACAATACCTGTGAAACATTTAGGGCTTCCTGTCTTAGCCTTACTCCCACCACTCGTAGCTACACATCCTATTGGCATTTGTGGCCAGATTGAACCCTTCTCAACTAACTACAACCCCGGCTCATTGTTCCCTATCATCTCTCTCTCTCTCTCTTTCTCCCTTTCTATCCTCCCTTGCTTCACCGATGGATCAGCATTTTCTCACACATCCACTAGTTCCTATTTGGTCTATCTACCATCCCCAAGCTAGTACAGGTACGCTCACAGAACTTGAACACTGCTGGTGTGCTAATCTCATCCTTGCTGGGCAGTTTATCTTCAGCCTAGACTGCATTTGACACCCAACTGCTGCAAACAGTCTGGAAGCTTGGATTCGTCCTATACCTCATATTCCTTGCAGCCAGGTAGTAGGGCATATGCATTGGTCTCCTGACTGCTGGCCTTACTGAACTATAGTTTACAATCCTACATATTGGCCTGACTTGCAGACGTTATACTCCTTGCAGCCAGGTAGTGGAGCATATGCATTGCTCCCCTCACTGCAGACCTTGCTCAGCTATAATTTAACAATCCTGCACTTTGACCTGACTTGCCTGCTCCCTGACTCTCTGTGTAAGACTGATTCATCTGCAATTTACTTTACTCTAGCACTGTTTTCACCAGCTTGGAAGCATGGCAGTCTGCTCTGTGTTGTCCATGGCTTTGTCCATCGCTGTCCTTCCTCTTGTGGGACAGTGGCTCCTCCCCCTCCCGTAAAGCAACCATGTTCTAACCATAGCCTCACACTGCAGGGGTGATCAACAAACTGGTACACTGTCCTTTAACTTTGAGAGGAATCCCCCCCTCTCCACCACCATTACATGAAAACCTGTTCACTGCTTCCAGTGTCACCTTGGTGCTGGCTCAGTTGTTTTCCCCTACTGGGGGGCATATGGACTACACCCATATCTTCAGGGGCCATAGTAGAAGGGTCAAGCTCATTCTGAAACACCTGTTTACAGCCAGAAAATTATTTATTATTCTACTATTACTCTCTGGGGATGTCCACCCCAACCCCGGCCCAGACCTCATCAAACCTGCCAACCCGAAAAAAGCCTGTGGCTTAAAGATAGCTGCCATGAATATCTATAGTCTACTCCCTAAAGTCACCCAGTTGCAGGCATGGATGCAGCTTCACTGCCCTGATATTATCTGCTTGACTGAGATCTAGCTTACTCACAAGGATAAAAATAACTCAATAACACTATCAGGATACAGTACCTTTAGGCTTGATAGAACAGGGAAAAGGGGCGGGGCTGCATTATCTATGTCAAGGAATCTTTGTGGGGTAGTTTACTATCTACTGTATATCAGGGGTCACTAGTAACTATGAACTGCTTACAGTACGTCTCCTGCTAGGAGGACAAGGAAAGACACTCAGTATTGCCACTGTCTATCTGCCCCCTCACAAAGCAAAACTGAGGCTTGGTCTAGTCTTGGAGGTTATTTCAAAGGCTACAAAGAACTCCAAAGTCATAGTCACAGGTGACTTCAACATCAACTGGCTCAGCAAGGACACTGATCCACTGAAGGATCACATAGCCAGTGCATACCTCACACAGATGTTTTCCGAATGCACCAGAATGAACTATAAAAAGGGCACAGGCACGCTTCTTGTCTGGATCCTGTCAAGCTGCCCCTCTAGGATAAAAAATGCTGAAGTGCTTTCTGACTGCCACAGTGATCACTCCCCGTTGATCTGCAGGTGGGCTAGTAAAGAAAATAAAGCCCCACCAATTACCATACACAGCAGAGTGATGAAGAGAGAGCAAGTTGGCCCATTCAAAGCAGCTCTATCACAAGTGAACTAGTCCCCTGTTGATGAGGCACAGGATATTAACCATGCCCTACAACAATATGTGGACAAATTAATGGGATCTGTGATATCTACGCACCCTTGCGGAAAAGGAAAATTAGAGGATCCTTTAACAGGTGGATTACCTGTGACCTTCTGGATGAGATGAGAATAAGAGATAATCTGTGGAGCAAGGCCAGGAACTTGGGGAACGCAACTGACCTCCAGAACTACAGGGTGGCTAGAAATAGGTTCACCAAACTTACTAGACTTGCAAAAGCAAAATACTATAAAGAACAGATGGATAGAAGCTGGGGTAATGGGAAAAAAATCTGGAACAACATCAAGGACCTGCTTGGACAAGATGACAGAAAACACCCTGCTATGTTAAACTTGAATGGCACCCCCACTCAAAATCCCCACAATATTGCTGAAGCATTTAACACAGCATTCACTGATCTGAGCTCTGTTCTGCCCCTGGATTACCTAACTCCAGTTGATCAGACTCAGCTTCAGATCAGAACCAGTATCACTCAATCCCACTTCTACTTCAAGCGGGTTACTGTCAAGGAGGCTAAAACCTAAGCCTCTAGGGTCCTAGGTAAAACTAGACAAAGCAGTGACAACATTGATATGAAGCTGGTAGCCACTGAAATCAATGAAGTTATTGCCCCTATTACCAAAATCTTTAATAAATCCCTCAGCCTGGCAAAATTCCCTGCAGTCTGGAAATTGGCACTGGTGACCCCAGTACTCAAAGGTGGGGACCACTCCAGCACCACCAACTACCGACCTATTTAATTTTATCCCCCATCGAAGGCATTAGAGAGAATAGCAGATCAGATCTCTGAGTACCTGCAGAAATATGGCCTTCAATGCCCCCAGCAGCATGATTTCTGGAAAAACCATTGCACAACCACTGCCCTGGTTGAATTCTCTGAATACGTACATAAGGCAATGGATGGAGGCCACTTGGTGGGCTCTGTCTTTATAGATCTTACCAAGGCCTTTGACACCATTTACCACCTTATCCTGCTTTGGGAACTGCTGTCACTAGGGGTGGCCACAGAAGCAGTCCTTTGGTTCATGGACTATTTGTCCCTCAGGTCCCAGAGTGTCAAAATAAGAACCACAATGTCATCAAAAAGAAAAATAACACTAGGTGTCCCACAAGAGTCCATCCTTGGTCCTTTTCTGTTTAGTTTATTTCAGAACAACCTCTTGCATGCCTGTAAAAGCAAAATTATCGTGTATGCAGATGATGCCGTTATCCTGAGTAGTAGCCCCCAGCCTACCCAGCTCCAAAAAGAGCTACAGACTACCTTCAACCAGCTGAAGGAGTGGCTCTGCTCACAAAAACTACTCCTCAACTATAAGAAGACAAAAAATGCTGATCTCAAGTCACCAGCCTATGAAAATGCTCCCGGAATTGGCCATCTTTAATAATAAGGATGTACTGCTGGAACAAGTACACTCCTTCAAGTACCTTGGAGTTACTCTTGATGATACACTATCATTCTCTCAACATACAAACTTGGTTGAAAAATCAGTCAACATCAAGCTAGGTGTCTTATATAGACACAAACAATATATTTCACCCTCTGCCCTCAGGATGACAGTCTCCAGTTCAATCTTGCTAATCTCTGACTACTGTCTGGTTGTCTATGGAGCAGCTTCTGAAACTGCACTTAAGAGGGTGGTGACTGCCCTCAACAAAGCCTACAGATTCACACTTGGTACTGGGAGATTTGGGCACTCTTGCTCACTCTATGAGCAAACTAAATGGCTGAACCTAAACTATAGAATAAAGTTCCAGATGTGTCTCTTAAGCAAAAAAACACTTCTTGGTAAGACTCTGCCATGATTCACCGATATTTTGCAAACAAATCAATCTTGTTATCAGACAAGGGGCATGGGCCGTGGACCTCTGACAGTCCCCTTTCTCCACTATCCAAAATCTTAGATTGTATAGTACATGACCAAATTTTAGATTTCTTACAAAAATACAATATACTTACATATGAGCAACATGGATTTAGGAAAACAAAAAACACTACTAAAGCTCTTGCTTATTACACAAACCATATGCATGAGACCTTAGACAGTGCTGAATATGTAAGCTCTGTATACATTATTGATCATTCCAAGGCATTTGACCTTGTTGATCATCCAGTATTCTTAAATATTTTAGGTTGCCTTGTTTTTCCTCCTCCTGTTCTGCAGTGGTTTCATGATTATTTGTCTCAATGCATACAACAAGTAAAGTTTCAAAATATTTTTCTTCCCCTCTTCCTATTGCCTTGAGTGTCCCACAGTGCAATTTAGGGACAGTTACTATTTAGTCTATTTTTCAATGATCTTCCCTTGTCAATAAAAACTTCAAATATACTGCTGTACATGGATGATATTGCCATATTTCCAAAAACCAAAGATCTTCGGAAATTAGCTTGCTCACAATAGTCTGATTTTGACTTGGTACTAGAGATGTGCAAAGGTGGGGAAATTCACTTTGTGGATTAATTTGCAAATTCACCATATTTCACAAATTAATCCACAATGAGAAGTTGGAACTTTGCAGTGAGGTGTTGACTCCACCAAGATGCGAGATCGCAGCTTTGCCGGCAGAGTTAGGGAACTCCACATTTTGTGGAGTTTTTTTAGTATCTATAGTTGCCCCCCACCAATTGCCATACCATGTAGAATAACATTCCCTGGTGTCTAGTGGTCTCCCTGCCAGTGACTGGCCCCATGCAAAATGAAATTCCCTATTGTCTAGTGGTCCCCCAACCGATCACCAGTCCAATGAAAAATGAAATTCCCTGATGTCTAGTGGTTCCCCACCCCCTGATTACCTATTGCCAGCCTGATGTAAAATTAATAATTTTCCTGGTGTCTAGTGGTCCCACCTCAACCGCTGATTGCTGGCCATTGTAAAATTTATAATTTCCCTGGTGTCTAGTGGTCCTCCTGCTGATCACTAGCCCAATATAAAATGGATTTCCCTGTTGTCTAGTGGTCCCTTCCCCCCATTGTTGACCACTAGTCTGGTGTAAAATTAGTAATTTAACTGGTGTCTAGTGGTCCTCCCTCCAATCACCGATTGCCAGCCCAGTGTAAAATTAATAATTTACCTCCCCTCCCTATCCCCATCCAGAATGTCTATTCCCTGGTATCTAGTGGATCCCTCACCCCTACCCAACAGCTACCACCCTGCTGCCCCCATCCAACTTGAATTGGGCAACCAGCACAGCCCTCCTCTCACCTCTGTGGCTGGCCCCCAACTGATCTGTCAATAATGAGAGCATACTTGTACAAGTACGTGCTTATTCAATGCCAGCTCATTCATTCTGTCAGTGGCGCAGACAAGAAAAGAGGGCTGTTCCGGTCACTGGGGGGTCTGCATGGGGAAAGTGGCATTGTGGACCCCCAACAGAAGGTGGGGGTCTACATCATGAGCTGTTCTGTCAATGAATAAGTGTGTGCTTGTACAAAAGCATGATCATTCATTGACAGCTCAGTTGGGTGGCTGGCTACAGTGGTGAGAGGAGGGCTGTGCCAATCACAAGCTTGGAGTCTGGGTGGGGGTGGAGTATGGTGGTGGGGCACTACCTGCTGTGGTGGGGGGTCCATTAGACATCAAGGAATGGATATTTGGGGATGGGGATGGATAGTCCACTAGACACCAGGAAAATGATTAATTTTACATTGAGCCAGTGACTGGTGATTGGAGTGTGGGATCACTAGACACCGGGGAAATTATTAATTTTACATTGGGCCATCTAATTGAGGGAGGTACCACTAGACACCAGGGAAATTATTAATTTTACATCAAGCATGTGTTCAGGTGGGGTGAGGGACCGCTATCCACCAGGGAATATATTTTGCACTAGGCTGGGGAAGTGGGTTTGGGTGGGGGGAGAGACTGTTAGCCACCAGCAAATATATTTTGCTACTAGGATGGAAGCATGTGTTCAAGTGGAGGGAGGGACTGTTAGCCACTAGGGAATAACTTTATTTTATATCAGGCCAGAGATTTTTCAATTCAATATCCAGCTGACAATGAGCTGGAGAGGTGGGGAACAAGTGAACACCAGAGAAAGACTGCTGCTGATTGGAGAATTTGCAATTGTAATGTTGCCCCACTTTCTTTTTTTTAAGTGCAAAAACCAAAAGCAAGGCGACATCACACATGGCGAAATTCCTATCACACCAAAAAACTTCAAGAAATGATCCATGGAGGCAAACTTTGCAACTTTGTGGGAAATTTGCCTGCAAATTAAAACTTTTCTGCCCCTCTGCTTGGTACACTCTTGGATTATTAATCATAAAATGTGTCTGAATACAAAAAAAGACCAAAACAATGATCGTCTTCTCTCAGGAAGCTCAAAGTAGCTGTGCAGGTCTCCAGATTTTGACCTTTAGTGGTACAGTCTTGGTGCAGGCCAAAACTCATAAACGTCTTGGTTTGCTCCTGGATTGTAGGATAAGTTATTCTGAAAATATTGAGAATCTGATAAAGACTGTTAATCAGATATTCGGTCTGCATTTTTTTAAATCTGTCTGATTTTATTCCTGAAGCCAAAAAACTTGTAATAATGTCATATATATTTCCAATTATAGGCTATGGAATAGTTATTTATTCTTCTGCTTGACAGTTATTACTACATTGTGCAGAAATATTACTAAATAGACCCTGTATATTTGCTTTCAACTTGCCAAAGGATAGACATATTCATGAATTGTACAAAGTTTCATCCTTGTTAAATTTGATGCAATGTGTATATTATCAATTTGGTTACTGGGCTTGTAAACAGAAGAATAATGGTGCTCCCACTAAACTAGTCTCACTAATAAGGGCTCCTATTCTGACTGTAATCTTTACCAGATCCTCAATTAACTCACTTTTTAGGTTGCTCAAATTTAAACAAGTGCCAGACAATTTTCCTTTTATTATCATGTTGCCAAATTCTAGAATTCTATGCCAGAACATCTAAGAGATATTGAAAAGTTTTATTTGTATGTATTGCAGCTTAAAAAAAGAATGTTCATTGTCTAGAAACCCTGTAATCTTTGTACAACTACATATTGTAATAGTATACATTTATGTCTTGTCTGTGCTTCTGACCATGACCACTTTTGAAAATGGACAATATTTGTCTAAAGGCCTTGTTTATATAAAATGAATTGAAAACTGAAAAAAACAACATGAGATATCAACTGCTTAAGACATGAGGGACACAATTATGACAGGAGACTTCAACCTGCCACACATTAATTGGGTAAAATTAAGGGCATCAAAACCTTATGGAAATTATTTTCTCAACATAATTGAGTAATTTGACTAATAGAGAATGAATCAGTAAGTAAAACAATGTTCTAGATTTAATCTTAACAAACATACTAGATTAGATTAAAGAAGAAAAGGTGAGGGAACGCCTAGGGAGCTTGGATCACATGATGATAAAATTTAATATGTAAAGAATTCTCAATAAAATAAAAAGCACAGCTACTACTAGAGGTGTGGGAAGTTCAACATCACAAATTTCTTTACTTAGCAAAGTGCCTGCTTTGCCTAGAGAAGTTTATGGGTAGTGGAGCTTCACCTGCGAATGTGCTCATGAAGTGTGACTATGCGTAGCTTTCACTGGGAAAGGTACCATTTATCTTGTGAAGAACTACCTGAAGTCACTGTATTTTTTTATTTGTTTTCTATATTAAAAGAAAAAAAAATCACACTCCACCCTCAGTGTCATAGGCACCCACCTCCTCCCACTATATCACACAGTTTCAAAGTATGTCTCTCGTCCTTACCCCTTAGGCCTCCACCTCCCTCCATGCACATGATGAAGTTCTATAAAATGCCCTTGCTGTCCACCAAATTAAATTCCCCTCTCCTCCCCATTCTTCCAAATAGTGAATTAGCCCCTCAACCTTCACCACCCTCTTACCAGTAGCCGTCATCTTCCCCCAAGTCCCCAAACCCTATTTGCAACAGTGGATTGTTTCCTGGAGAAACAAAACAAACAAATAAAACAATGTCCTCCTATGGAGTGAGCATCCTCACTTGTGTGCTGTGAACTGAATGAATGGTGAGTGATATATATCCTAGTAGTTACACATGAACTCACTCTGGTAAGTATTATGCAGGTAATTTAATAAATACAAGGGTGTGACCATTTTCTCCAAGACTGGATTTGTGTGTATTTTGTCCAAGACTGTGACATTGGGGCCTATCAAGACAATTTACATTACTAGACACATGAAATCCTTACCACTTTGTGAGGGCAGAAAACCTATGCCATCCAGTACACTCATTACCACTCAGACAAAATATGGATTCCTATGCAGCAGGTATATGGATTCAAATTGTTCTACAGGATTTGGCCCGAATCTGTCAATACACAGCAAAACATTAGTTAAAACCGCTTGCTTTTGGAAAATGACAAAAAGAAGCATTTTACTGGAACAAATAGATGAAAATATTTCATGGTTTACAGTAACCTGCATATGTTAATGCCAATACCATCAAAAATTACATAGACCTAGTCATATATCCTAACCACATCTAAAATAGTAATGAGCAGGTTATTCCAGTGATATTGACCTAATACAGAGCATGTGATGTAGTATTACCAGACGTATTGATAAATCCATTGATTTCTCCCATTCTTGTAGTCTTTGGACTAGAGGAGAAAGGATCAGTAGCCATTGACCTTCATTATGTATTAAATAAACAACAGATGGCAGAGATTCAGGAAAGCTTTCCTTTCTTTCTTTTCACAGCAATGTCCACCCTGGTGCATCCCACTGAGTCTTTATCTTTGTTTGTCACGCTGCCAGAGCTGGCAGTGCAATACCTTTCATGCTTCATAGCTTTCAAATCCTGCCCCATTAGATTCATTTTGTGTGTATCATAAATAATCCACAACTTCCTCATAACTTTCTGTAATTACCTAATAGTATTTATGAGTCTTACAGAAACAGGATAAAGTGAGTTATTCATGCTTCACTCAAGTCTGCTCATACTTTTGGTGTTAATTGCATCCCACTGCTCCTAGTTGTCAATGTATGATAACAAAGCAGGACCATTCAAACTAAATCTTTCTACAGTATCTATGCACAGTATCTGTTTGTCTGTCCATATTTTTGTCATCTACTAACTCTTATTTTCCCATAGTCTTCAGCATTAAAAAACTTTAGCTTCATTCATGCCATGGAAATAATATTAATACCCCTAACACCAGTCAGAAATGTAATCTATACTAACATGCAAATAAAAATGCTTTCATAAAAAGTATGCACCAAGGAGATTTCAAGCATGTCAAAATACAATATTCTACATTTATATGTGTTCCATGTCTATATTATATAAAACAATGTGTGACTTTGAGACAGATTTAAGGCAATATGTAAGGTTTCTACTTTTAGGAGGGCATGCATTGTTCTAGATCTCTCCTTATATTTAGTAATAAAGTAGTTTGACTAACACCAAACACTGACACTACAGTGCAGCACAGCACAGGGTGGGGGTGGGGGGCTATGTGTTGGAGGTGCTGCTCTTCCGATGAAACATTAAAACAAGGTTTTGTGTACCCATCTCTGTTGATTATCTACATGGAAGCTAAATGATTTTCCCATGGCACTTTGCAGAAGAGAAAAGAAGTTTGCTTTCTTTCCTGGGTGACATTTCCTTTCTCAGTAGTACCTGTTGTATTCCAAAATAGCTTTGAGTATGATATTATTGAGCTAAAAGAGTCTCTGATGTTTCTGGGGGAATTTTGTAACCCCCCTCCACACACACACATATGCAATGTTTAAATGCAGTTCAGTTTAGATTTGATATCATTTAACTCATGTTATTTTCCTTTATGAGTACAATAATTATTATCTAATTATTAACAGGACAGCAAAAGCACTGCCCACTAGACTTCAGTTTCTCTGGCTGCTTGTCTATGCAAAACATCATACTTTTCTAATTGTGACATCACGATCTGTTGCTGTGAAAATGCATAGAAAATTATAAAGGGAGGATGTCAGATGTAGGCAAACAGCCAGAGCAGATTAAATCTATGAGACAGAGATCCTATTTTCATGTTTAAGGTAAAGATGCAGAGTGAGGTGCTTACAGATAATATGTGAAATATGATCAGCTATGTATTGTACATAAAACATTATATTTAACCTGTGATATCAGGGACTCTTGGCTATTGCGTGAATATTTCATATAGACCATGACCTGCCAGATTGTAACTTACGAACATACAAATTTGCCAGTAGAAACAGGCCACAATAGTCTATCAAGTCTGCTCGAGTGTGCTGCTCAAATTAGCTCCATGGAGCTGCCTCCCTCCCCTATTCCCCCCTTGAGTCAATTATCCCTTCTCTAGTACCCTTCCCCTTCACCATCCCTGGAACACCCACCTTAATTTTCTTCTTCAGCCTATCCCCCCATCTTGTAACTAGCCACTGAATTTTCTGCAACCACCTCGTCTAGCACCTTATTCCACCCAGACTCCACCCTTTCAGTGAAAAAGTTCCTCCTCATTTCCTTCTTAAATCTTCCCCCACTAGCTTCAGGCTGTGCCCCCTTATTGTACCCTCCTTCCTTAAGTGAAATATGCCCTCTGATCCTACCCTGTTTACCCCCTTAAGGTACTTGAAGGTCTCTATCATGTCCCCCCCTCTCCTATCCTCCAGGGAGTACATGTTTATCTCACTCAGCCTCTCCTCATATATTTTACCCCCATACCCTGGATCATCCTGGTCACCCTCCTCTAGACCTCCTCCAGTAGCTTTATATCCTTCTTCTGATATGGGCACCAGAATTGCACACAGTGTTCCAGGTGCAGCCTCACCAGTGATCTATACAGTGGCAAGATAACTTCCTCCCTCCTAGAGGTTTATTCCCCTGGTGATGTAGCCTAGCATTTTATTTGCTTTGGCTGCTGCCTTGCGGCACTGTGCCAAGTGTTTCATGCCCCCTCTGACCACCACCTCAAGGTCCTATTCCTTCTCTGAGACTGCCACCTGTACTCCCCCCCCCCCAGCCAGTTGCTGGCCCTTGGGTTCCTGGCAACCAGGTGCATGACCTTGCATTTCTTGGCATTGAAATCCAACTGCCAGATGCCCAGCCATTTTTCCAGCCTAGCCAGATCCTCTCTTAATTTCTGTCTCCCCTCCACTGTGTCCACCCTCCTGCAGAGCTTGGTATCATCTGTAAAGAGGCAGATCTTACTTTTGACCCCATCTGCTATGTCACCTCTAAAGATGTTGATCAGCACAGATCCAAGTACTGAGTCATGTGGAACCCCAGTGGCTAGAGGTTGAGGTTTGGATAGTTTCCACCCTACCAACACTCTCTGAGTTCTATCCTATAGCCAGTCCTTCACCCACCCCAGCAGTTTGTCCCCTACTCCAACGTCCCTCAGCTTGCTGATCAGCCTGCCATGTGGCACTGAATGGAATACCTTGCTGAGTCTAGGTACAGGACATCCACTTGCTGTGTTCTAAAGCAGTTTGGTATGTGGTGTGTATGACTGGGGCAATTATGGTGAAATTATTGCATTCCTAAGGTGTGTCGTTAGACATAAGGCACAGCTTAGTGCCAGTGAACACACCTGGGAAGTGTGATTATTGTTGCATAACTGCACACAACGAATTGTGTTATTGTGCTTATGATATGCTTTCAAATGTGCTACCAAATTTACAGTTACCCACCCGACAGCAACTTTTAGACAGAGAGGTCCCCTACAGTGACTATAGCACCATGCTGCTGTAGGGAACCAGCTGAAACCTGACACAGTCTATCGGTGGTCCTGCACCCCCCCAAATCAGCTCTGACTCAGAGTTGATAATCTCAAGTGGGGGGGTACAGGGGAGCTGCTCCCAGCACGGGGAGTTTGGGGGCAAAGCCTCCCAAAGAAAACACTTACTGGCACTGGAGACCGGCAGCTGACTGCAAAATGCAGTTGACCTGCCGGTTTTGCTGTCGGGGCATTCGACAAAACTTTTGTCGAACACCAGTCGTGGATCCCCGAACTGACATTTTAAAGAAACCTAGATATTTTTAATGAAAAGATTGATGTTTAAAAACTTCCAAAAATTGTTTTACAGTATTATTATTAATGAAAAACATGAATAAATACTAGCGATCTGATTGGCTAAGTATATCATATGATTCTTCAATTACCGCAGCACAACTGGACATCTCCATTTGCAGGATAAACTTCAATTAAATATGTAGCTGCAGGCCCTGGGTATTTTATAACACATTCCTATAGTTCTTAAAGCACATGTATTATAACCATGGATGGATGAACCTGTTTCTGGAGGAATCACCTTCTGTGACACAAACACTCTACTGCCAGTTGCACATAGTTATTAAATGTTGGATTGTTTTACTGATTGGCAATTTGGCAGATGTGTCTTATAATGATTAATTGCATTTTAATAAAACATATTTAATTGTAATCCATATAATTTGTGAGTTATTGTTTTTAATACTGAGTCCAGTTAATAATCACAATAAGACTCTCAATGTCAATAGTCGTTGCGGGATTTACACACTTTACATGTAGTTTAAGTTACTCAGCTATGTTTAGTGCCATACCACACAAGACATGACTTAATCCCACAGTAACTCATATCTTGTTGTGCCTCCTTGCATAATGTCAAGATGACTCTGGATGTGGTGGTGGTGTGAACATGGGGAAGGGAATGTGAGTTCTTGTATTCATTGTGTTTTTGGTATTATATCTTATCTATAATTTTAAAAATATTCTAAAATAAAAAAAAATGAAAAAACATTATATTCCATACCTGTGCATTATTAAGTTATTTAAAGTATTAACCATACAACTAATTAAACATTCCTGACAAGGACAGACTGTGATGCAAAGATAGTTAAATCCACAAATATGTGTGTGCATGTAGAAAGTTGAGATAATATTGGGATGATCTTAACAGGATCCTAGATAATGTACCCACGTAATTTGCTCGCAGCCTTTCAATAGGTGGAGTTTCCAAAGTACAAACATATTTAATGCTGTGCAGTATTTTTCAATTCTGATGCAGTGGCATTCCATAGAATTTCAGAAACTACCAATTAACTTCATAGAACTCTACCAAAAGCAGAATTCCAAATTAAATAACATGAATTTAAAATACAGAGAAGTAATTTGTGATGCATATTAAACATGGAATAATTTTCTGCAAACCACAGAAAGCTAATATGCAGTTTAGGTAATCTGTGGATAAATATATTTTTTTGAGTTTGGCTAAATTTTTTTTAAAAATTTCACAAAGCATTTCAGAGGCAGAATTGCCATTCTGCTTGAAGTATGCCAGCAGAAATCCACATTCTGCAAACTTTTTAGAAATAACTATTTTTTTGTTCTAATAAATGCAGTCAACAAATGTACTGTATCACTAGAAAGTGTTCAATTAACTCTCTCTAGCCAGTGAGAAATATTGAGCATATTAAGATTTGTCTGATGGAGGAGCTGCCACACGTTGTGAGCCAACTGAAGGATTTAGTTGACAAAAAAAAACAAAAAACGTTCAGGATCAATCCAAGTATAATTTATTTATTTCCATAAGGGACAAATTTGGACCACAGAACAATTTAAAGAGATATGCAGTTTAAATAAATAAGCAGTGCAACCTGTCCATTAAGGACATCGCTAGCCCATATGATCTGGCCTTAATCTGTATCATGTAATCTCCCAGGTTGCACCTGAAAATAGGCATATGACTGTCTAGTGTGCTTACCTGGTTAACAAAAGCTAAATAATAAATTAATTAATATTAATGTGGTGCAGAATATAACTTTTGGCTGTGGAAGGTGAACAGAACTGGAGATTATTCTTTCATTGGCCAACTGCTGAAATCTACAACCAGAAATAGGAAGCAAACGAAAGACTGACCCAAATATGAAGGAAAATTCTTGACCCAGCACACAAAAGCAGTGAGCATTTCAAGTAGAGGGGCACACACACACACACACAATTTTAAAGAGACTGAATAAAATGAGAGAAAAGAGAATTTTGAAAGACTGAAAATAACCCTCAGAAGATAACATCTGTGGCATATGCTGTAGTGCTAACAAGAATTTAGCATATTAACATGGAGAGATCATTGCTTACAATAGTACAAATTAGTAAACATAACAGAGCACAACCAGTGAAGAAGTAGCTAGCTGGGCTACAAAACATTGTGAAATGAATTGCATGGTGGCAATGAGCTTGTTGAGTAAATGTTATATATATATATATATATATATATATATATATATATATATATATATATATATATATATATATATATACACACACACACATGCACATGGAGAGCTAAATCTTGGATTTTCTCAATGATTCTGCTTCCATAAAATGTAATTACATTTTTGAGAATATTTTCCCCTAAAGATGTGTGTGTGTGTGTGTGTGTACGTGTGTGTGTGTGTGTGTGTGTGTGTGTGTGTGTGTGTGTGTGTGTGTGTGTGTGTGTGTGTGCTAATTTTACAATTGTTGAATGCAATTTCACCACATTTGACAATTGTCAAAGTCCATACCCAATGAGTACATATACCATGTTTTTAGTCCCTTTTCTATGAGTGGTTGAGTTACAACCCACCATATCTTTCACAGATTTTTTTAACTTTACAAATGAGTAAAATGTATCATTGTGGTCCTGTTCCTTCAGAACAGGTAAACAGAATGCCACATTATTTTGGGGCCGCACTTTTCTGCCACAAAGGTTGTATTTGGCAATAATCAGTTCACTAGCTCTAGGGGTAGTGAAGTAATAAACCGTCACATTTTGCAAGTAAGTAAATCATGACATTTCTTAAGCCTCCTGTAATTTTGAAAGATTGATGAATATATAGTGAAGGCAGAAAAGGACCAAAGGTCCATCTAGTCTGAAACTAGAAACACTCTGTTGTCAAATGTGGCAGGTACATAGTCCCAGGAGATTAACATGTGGTAATCAACTTTCACATATTACTTTAAGGCAGGCCAAGCTATAAGCAGTCAAACATTGAAGATTAACATATTTTCTTAAGATGGAATTTTATGAGGTGTTGCATAAATTATGATGTTTTGTAATAATGTTATGTAACCCATGCCATGAATTTTTCCCAGCAATATACCAGACTTGCCAAAGAGGCAGAACAAAAAAGGTTGAGCATAGTGGCAAGTAGATAATATTTTGGGTGGACTCCATTTTTAGGGCAAAGGGAGTAATAGAGGAACATTGCATAACCATGGTAGTAGTTTAAATAAATAATTTGCATGTCTGCAGCACATCTCAAATTAGTACTATCCAAAGCCAGGCAGTGAGACCTGAGTGAGGAACAGACTATCGCTGTCCATAATGACATAAATGACATAGGAAGAATGAGTTCTGAAGACAAATGGAGGTTGTCTACTGAACTAAAGATGTTCCTAAAAGGAAATGTATCCAGAGTAGAACTGTACAGAATGTGTAATTCTTCCAGCAAAATTAGTGAGGAATGGCAATTCTATATTGGAAATGCTTTGGGGAATTTCTTATTTTAATTCCACAGAATTCTGAGAGTATTTCTTTGTAAACCATGAAATAATATTCCATGGATCTCATAATCTGAGGAATGCAGTAAAATCTAGCTATTTGTGGAAAATGAATCCACAGTTTACATAAACTGGAATGCAATTCTAGAACATACCGTGGAACCTCATACTCAACAGTGCCATTGCACAAGATGAGACTAAGGTACAGTAGCCGGTAAAAAATATATATATACTATACTTACATAGAACATATGCTAAATTAATGGGCATATGGCTAAAAGGTGCAGACCCACAACGAACTACAAATAATCTGATGGCATTTTGTGCCCCTGCAGCACTTCATCAAGGGTTAATAGACAAAAAAATCATGTGCTGCTTTTATGTTTCAGGAGATTGATGTCATCACTACCTCCTACCATACTTAAGTTATAATAAATAGAAATATATCACATGTACAACTCTGTCTATTACAGATAATTTCATTGCATGCACTAAAGAGATAATTAAAAGTCCATGTTAATGACAAACAAAAAAAAAACACTGAGGGCTGGATTCACAAAGCTTTCTGAAGGTGCAAAACCTTCCCTAAGTCCCCAAAACTGCTGTAGCTATGGAAACAAAGTGGAATTTGCACTGAGTGCTATTCAAAAAAGCATCCACAGCTGCAGAAAACAACACTAAGGACTGTGGAAAAAAGTGCAGCTGTGGAAGTCCCTGAGGAAAAAAAGGTGTGAGATAAGTAAGGCACAGCCCCCTGAAAGGCTACTCACAACCATTTTTTTTCTACAGTTGCGGAAAAAATGTTACACACAGTGGAATGAGGTGTAACTCTTCCTCAGCAAACTGCAGTAGTGACTCAGCAACTGGAATCAATTAAGGTGGAGGTGAGGCACAAGTAATAGCATCCCAGATAGTATAACAGTGGTTGCTGTAACAACAATAAAAGCACACATTGCCATGATCTAGCAACAATCAACAACCACCGGACACAGTGCAGCCCATGATGGAGCCCCACAGGCAGTAGAGCCTGGCCAGCCTGCAGTGAGTGCTACCCCTGCAGGCAACAGGAACACCTCAGGGAGGGAGGACCAGCAGTGACAGTTGACCACTGTGGTGCCATGGTATTGCTGGTAACCTGTGGTGTTGCAGTGGTCCCAGTTGAGGCACTGGTTGCTCTTCTCTTTGTGGGTGCTTTCAGCTTCATTCTATGGCAGCCCTGTTAAAGTCTGCTGTTCCAGCTAATTAAGTTCATTGTTGCTGTGCCTCCTAAGCTATTTCTGCAGCTGTGGATCCACAGTTGCGGATTTTCAGCACGTGCGCAATTTCCGCCGCTGCTGAATTTCTGCAGCTGTGGGGATTTTACGAAATTCTGCACCTGCTCAAAATTTCTTTAGGAATATCACACAACTGCGGTTCCGCAGTGCAGCAGGCCTTTTTCCCGCAGCTGCAGGATTTTTGGCTTTCTTTGTGAATCCTGCCGTGAATGTGCATGAGATGCTCTGCTGTTTTTAAATTCCTGTGGTGGGATTCAAGCCTTTTCATTGTCATCATTTACATGGTTCTGAAGTTAACCTTTCATCTTGGACTTTTACTTTCAAGGCACCATGGACTGAATTTGCACACATTGGAGGGGGGGAGTGGGGGTCATGCAATATAGATTCAAATAATAAAACAGATAAGTGAAACATATTTCATTTAAGTATTACACATATAGTAAATCCTTTGCTGTGACATAACTGCAAATAAGGGCTCTGCCTAGCAAAACCAAATAGGAAGCCACTTGCAGGATTATAAACATAGAAACATAGAAGCTGACGGCAGATAAGGACTGCAAGGCCCATCCAGTCTGCCCATTTCTTTTTCTACCTTATAAATCTGCCATTGGCTTTTGCTCTGTCAGTGGCCTACCTATTCATACTCATATGTATTGCTCTTTTATGCCTATCCCATGCCTGTTTGAAGCCTTGCACTGTATTCATAGCCACCACTTCCTGAGGTAGGCCGTTCCATGCATCCACCACCCTTTATGTGAAAAATAATTTCCTCACATTCCCCCTTAATTGGCCTCCCTCTGATCTCATGCTGTGTCCTCTTGTTCTGCTATTTTTCTTATCTTTAAACATGTTAGATTCTTTCACCTTGTTAATACCCTTAAGGTGTTTGAATGTTTCAATCATATCACCTCTCTCCCTCCTTTGCTCAAGGGTATACATATTGAGCTCCGTTAATCTGTCCTCATATGTCTTCTGATTCAGTCCCTGCACCATTTTGGTTGCCCTTCTCTGGACTGCCTCAATTTGGTTAATGTCCTTGTGAAGGTGTGGCCTCCAGTACTGCACATTGTACTCCAGATGGGGCCTAACCAGTGTCTTGTAAAGAGGGATTATTACCTCCATCTTATGACTTGATACCCCTGCTAATACACCCTAACATCCCCCTAGCCTTACCTACTGCTTTAGAGGTCTGCTTGGATGATTTCAGGTCATCGGTGATGATGTTGCCCAAGTCTCTTTCTTCCTTTGGAACTGCCAGCAACTCCCCTCCCAGCCTATAGGTGGCTTCAGGGTTTCTTTTCCCTATGTGCATGATCTTGCACTTCTTTGCATTAAATCCCAGTTGCCACTCTTTTGATCATTTTGCTAGTTTATCCAGATCTCTTCACATTCTGCCCACCCCATCTGGATTATCTACTCTGTTGCAGATCTTGGTGTCATTTGCAAACAGACAAGCCTTACCCTCTAGTCCATCTGCAATATCACTAATGAAGATATTTAAGAGGACTGGACCCAGGACTGATCCCTGAGGTACCCTACTTGTGACTTGCATCTGTTCTGACTGTATACCATTTACCACCACTCTCTGTTTTCTGCCCGTCAACCAGTTTGCCACCCAGTTGACCAACTTCTGACCCACCCCGAGCCTACCCAGCTTATTTATCAATCTTCTATGTGGAACAGTGTCGAAAGCTTTGCTGAAGTCAAGGTAGGCGACATCCACTGCTCCCCCTTGGTCCACCACTCTGGTTACCCAGTCAAAGAAATCTATGAGATTAGTTTGGCAGGACCTTCCTTTTGTAAACCCATGCTGTCTTGAATCCTGTGCCCCTATGGATTCCAGATGTTGCACTATCCTTTCCTTAAGGAGTGCCTCCATAATCTTGCCCACTACTGAGATAAGACTGACTGGTCTGTACTTCCATGCCTCCTCCCTGCTATCACTCTTGTGGAGCAGGATCACATGAGCCCTTCTCCAATCTTCTGGGACCTTTCCTGTGCTCAGAGACTCACTAAACAGTTCTGCTAATGGCTCTGCTAGTTCTACCCTTAGCTCCTTAAGTACCCCGGGGATGTATGCCATCAGGTCCCATTGCCTTGTCCACCCTGAGCTTAGTGGGCTCTTGTAGGACCCTTTCTTTTGTGAAGGGAGTAGTGCTCACCTCCCTCCCCACTGTTTCCATGGTACTGAGCTGTGGGCCCTGCCCTACCTTCTTTTCAGTAAATACTGAGCAAAAGTATCTATTTAGGATAGATGCTTTTATAGGGTCATCCTCCTCACATGCCCCCTTTTCTCCTTTGAGCTTAGCAATACCCCCTCTGGACTTTCTCCTTTCACTAATGTATCTCTAGAAAGTCTTATCACCTTCTTTTACTGTTCTTGCTAGTGTTTCCTCAGTTTGGGACTTTACCTACCTTACTGCCTTCCCTGTTTCCCTTAGGGCAGCTTGGTATGCCTCCCTATCTTCATCCTGCTGTGTTCCCTTATATTTCCTGAAGGCCGGCCTTTTGGCTCTGACCTTTTCTGCTACTGTATTTGAGAACCAAAGTGGTTTCCTTCTTATTTTGCACTTCCTTTTCTGTCTAACACAAAGGTTGATATTTCAAATCTTGCATTCAGTCCTAGGGCTTCCATCCCCCCCAGAGTATGCATCCAAAACATCTCCCTTTTCAATAAGCCAGCATCTAAATTCCCACCTCTCAGTCCTAGTGTGGCCTTCCCAGTTCAAAAAAACATGCACTTGTGGATACCAAGTTACTTAGTAAACTTGGTATGGGCAACTATGACATTTTGTATATTCTCAGCCTTTACAGTATGTCCCTAATGTGCTCTCCAAGCCATTGTATAAATGGCATTATAGTTTTGCGAATGAAATGGGCACCACAGGTGCATTCCTGTATATAGACAATTCCAGCAGAATCATATAAGTTCTTTAATTTTGTGCCTTTGTTAGTTTTTTTTTAAAGATTTACATTTCTTAACAAATTTGCAGTACTTACACCACCCACATGGGAAACTACCTACTGCAATGTTGCTCAACCAAGTACCTACTTTTCTTTTTGGTAATGGCTATAAGGAATGAACTAAGGGGCCTGCCTGATTCTTAACTCATATAATAACAATCTTAGGGGGATCATGTGTATGTCTGTGCAGAATAGGATCCACCAGAATGCTGTGTTAATTCCTACATAGGATGTCTGTAATGTCACTAGACTGCTTAGCACAGGTGGTACTAAATTTAACCCTGTTGTTAGAGTCCATGGGGCCCTATTCCAGAAGGGCATATGCCGGCATAAGGTGAGATATGCCAAACCCCATGGCATATCTCACTACTCATGTCAGTCAATACGCCAGCCCCTATTCCAAGATGCGGGTTGTGTCTTGGCATTTTCAGGCTGTGACAAATGCAGTTTATGCCAACACTTATGCCGCAGCCCACAACGCCTGGTGCAACTGCGGGTTACGACAGCAACCTAGCCCAATTCCAGTAGGGTGGCTGTCATAATCAGCAAGTGTAATTCTAAAAGCCACGGTGGCATGGCTAAGTTAGAACAGCTCCGAGCTGCTCTGAGTGCAACCGACAGTGCCATCCGTCAGCTGCCCACCTCCTGGTGCCACAGCAACAGTACAGATGTGTCCCCCATGTCCCCTATTGTATACCCCTGCCCCCCATGCCTCCAAATAGCAGGGACCCCAGGGGGTCCGTTCTCTGGCATGCCTCCCGACACCAATGGCACCTATCCTGCCCCCCATGCCCCCTGGTGTGGCTGGTGGTGTTCTGGGGTGGGGGATGCTTTGGGGTGCCACCTGGTGTTCATCACAAGTTGTGACTTGTGACAGATATACACATGCCTGGGCTACCACCACACACATGGCGTATATCACAGATCACAATTGCCGGGACCCTGCCACTTCTGGAATGCAGCATAGGGTCCCTGGCATAGAGGAGACTGGTGTAACTCACAATTGCATGCAAGTTACACTGGCCATCTTGGAATCGGACCCCATGTCTTTTTAATCCCTAGGGCTCAGTAAATCCTCCTGTCTATGTTGTGTTGTGCAGTCTCTAACTGTGGTTATATCTGCCGGTCTATATCCTTGCTGTTTAAATATTTATAACCAAATGAGAGGGATGGCAACTAGGTGCCAAAAGCAGAGAATTAGTACCCATTTTTCCTGTACAGATCTGAATCTACATACAATTCTGCAATTAACTTTCCACTTTCAGAATTTTGCAATTCCACTTCTGATGAGATTCCATAAAATTATGAAATTCTGCGGAACGCCAGTGGAGGAAGAAGTTGAAAATTCTAAGCTGCTTTAATCCAGAGTGATCTTTTTTGAGATCCTCATAGTCCTGCATGAACTAAAGAACACTATACAACCATTAGGTAGACTAACTCTTGTTATGGATTTGTTGTGAGAGGGAGGGTCTTCTTTTCTGCCCACTTTGGTGCATTACTGTGTAAGTAACAAAGAAAACAAATGCAGAGTGCACAGAAATGAGTGCCCCCCAATGAAAAACCTGCATAGGTCTGAAGATCTGTGGAACCAGTGCTGTCACTGTTCGCACTACACCCCTTTTGCTGCAAACATTTTGCATCCATGCTTTTTTTTTTTCTATGCACTCTGGATTTGTTTTATTTGATTGTTGCCTCATTTTCAGCCAAGTGCTGTACTTACTCCAGTGCACCAGCTATTCTGTGCTTCTGGTCATTATTGTGCAAGTGATGCCTGCACACCCAGGATGGACTGCACCTGCACCATGGGAGAGCATGGGTATTGGCCAGGAGACTGGAAAAGGCAGGCTAATTTAAACTAGAGGATAGGGGAGAAGGCTACTGCGAAGTTCACCTAGAGCTAGAGTTTGATACAGGGGATCAACAATGAAAGGACTGCAGAGCTGGCTAACACCACCAGAAGAAGAGACCCCCCATCAGATGTGCATGGAATCATGGAGGGGAAATCATTTTTGCTTGAATTCATGGCAGTATGAGCATCACAGCCATCAATACTGACAAGCTCATGTGCATGATGCACTTGGAAGACCAGGACTTAGTGGCAATTACAGAGACCTGATGGTGGGAAGGGGGATGGTAATTGAGGGACCAAGGAGGAGAGACTCAAGCTATTCTGAATGGAATCAGAATGGAAAGGAAGTGGGTGTCTTTCTTTTTAAGAAAGAGTATCCTAATGGAGTCCAAGGTGCATATAAGGGGACAGACATTGCCATAGAGCCTATAGTGGTCTTGGTAGGGGAAATGGCAGGACAAAGTTCATATACAGGGGTATACTACATGACTTCAAACAGCTCAGCAGAACTTGATGACCCCTTCCAGCTGGAAAAATTATGAGCGCAGCCAAAATGTATTCAGTAGTGGTTAAGGGCTTTGCAAAATTAAAATTTCACCAGTGATATTGTGGAAGCATTACCTATTTTGCTTCTATAAAATTTCAAGAAAATTTTCAAAATGTTCATGAAATTTTGGCAATATAAAACACGTGCTGTTTCCCCTGTAACTTTAAAACTTCTTAACAAATGTATGCAGATTTGAAATGTTTAGAACTCATCAACAATGGGTAAGCATGCCAAATGTCATTTCTATGCCTCTTAAGGGCAGAGGAGTTACAAGCATGCAAATGTTTGACAAATGTTCACAAACATTCATGCAGAAGTAAATTGTCAAACTATGAGCCCCTATAACATAAAAACATAACCACATGTTGATACATTTAGCAGTGTTCACAAATGTTATGTTTGCAGATTTTTCAGTAACTAGCACCAAACATGACTCCATTACAAATAACAAAATGATCTAGATATTTTCACATATCACAGATAAATAGACTTTCTGATTGTGAACCCCTGTACGTTCAAAAGTCAGGAGCATAAGCACTAACTCTATGGGTGAGCATTCCAATTGCCAGGTCTCTGGCCTAAAAGATGGTTGACTTACAATAAGTCAAAATATTAGCACAGTTTTATGTACTTTTACAGAGACAAACAGTAAGATTTTAATTCCCTGTAAGTTTAATCACAGCTACAAACTTGAATGTTAACAAAATTCTTTGGGTGCTCGGGGTGGTCGAAAGCTGCGAATTCTGCTGTTGCAGAACTTCTTCGAAATTTCAGAAATTTCGTGGAAATTTTGGGACTTTTGCCATTAGCCAAGCTAGGATTTTCTGCTGATTTTCACCCAGTTCCGTAGATTTCTTTGTGAACTTCAGAACAATACATACAAACTATGGAATTTATTCTATCCACAGTTTAATGTATTATTTTACATTTGCATCCTAGCTCATAACACAGTCCTCCCACCCCCTATCTAGTGGCCCCCACAGCAGCTGATCACAGGTCCCAGTAAAGAAATAAAAAAAAAAAACATTGATCCAAATGCCTGATCTCTGGTGTCTAGTGGCTGCCCCCCACCCATTGATTGTGGGTCCCAGTAAAGAAATAAAAATAAAAACTTTGATCCAACCCTGATCTCTTGTTGTCTAGTGGACCTCCACCCCGACAGTTCATCTGCCACCATCCCATTCCCCCACCCTATCCTTCAATGAGCCCTCCTCCTTCATTCATGGTCGACAGCCCATTGAATTATCAATGAATGAGTGCACGCTTGTACAAGCACGTACTCATTCATTGACAGTTCAGTGGGCCGTCTACCATGGAGGAGAGAGGAAGGCTTCACCGGTGGCCTGCTCAAAGGTGGGTGGTGGTGGATGAACTGTCAGGGTGAGGGGTCCACTAGACACCAGGGAATTAGGATTATTATTTTTTTACAAGGGATCGGGAATGGGCAGTCCACTAGACACCAGGGAATACTGGGAATAGAGGGGGATGAGTCAGCGGGACTGCTGGCTGTTTTTTCTGGATTAAGGGAATCCAGGATAGGGAGGGCGGTCCACTAGACACCAGGGAAAAACATTTTTGGGGGCCATGATTGGCAGGTGGGGAGCCACTAGACACCAGGGAGGGATCGGAGTTTTTTTCTTCTTTACCGGGTCCCATGATCCATGGGTGGGGGTGGGGGGTGAGAACCACTAGACACCAGGGATCAGGGTTTTTTTTTGAGACCCTTGATCGGTTGGTGGGGAGGCCACTGGACACCTGGGAGGGATCAAAGTATTTTTTACTATTATTTATTTATTTTTTATCACTGCTCTATTTTTCTCTCCTTGCAGCTGCAGTCCTGCTGCACATCCAGCCACCGCTCCTACTTTCACCTCCGACTCTGAAGCCAACGTGCCCAGCTGGCATATGCAGCTATGACCATCAAAAGGGGCTCCCTCTTCAGCCCCCGCACCTAACGAGGATCCACTACCAGCACATGCCTAATTCAGGCATCATCGGCCGGTGAAGAGAGCGACCATTAAGCTGCCACAAATCATGCTGCCTTTACCTTTTTTCTCCCAATGGGAGCACGGACATGCAATGATGTCCACGCACAACGTGCAGACATCTGCCTTGCTCCCCCCCGCTGAGCACCCATGCCACTGCAGTTCCTTCGGGTGTCCTCAGGGACTGCCAGAGCATGGCGTGCACCCACCCCTTTCCCCAGACTAAGACAGCTGTCATCGGACGTTCGATCCTAGTCCTCCCCTGCTGACCCCCCATGTTCCGGGCTCGTTCCCAAACCTGGGCCGCCGGTGTGGAGTGAGGTGTGGTGTCCAGTGCCTCAACCCTCAGTGCCACCGGGCTGACTTTTTTTTTTATTTATTTACTGGGACCCCCAATCAGCAGGGTCAATGAATTAAACTGTGGGTAAAAAAAAGCCTCAGAACTCATCACTAACAATAATCAGTTTTTTTGCCAGAGTTTAATAAATTAACCCACAGTCTGTATATTTAATCTGCTGTTTTAAGGCAGAATTTCTGTGAAAGTTGCAAAAGTGATTTCCAAACTTTGGCAGAAGCGAAAGTTGCACTTTTGTGGAAATTCTGCTTGCCGGATTTTTTTTTCGCACACCCTACTGGGTGCTTTATTTATTAGTCCATGTGTGGGCATACCAAATTTTAGATATATAAATTTAAAGATAGTGGAGTTATAACCAGCTGAATATAGTGGCAACATTCACTAAATTAAACACATTTCACTGATGTGGAATTTGCTAATTTTGTTAAGCTCTGCTTAATATCAAGGTACTCTTAATAGTTGGATTGCACAGCACGTAATTCATTGTGGTCAGGTCCACAATAAATGTCATTTTCCTTAATCCTTCTAGTAGTGCCTCAGAATACAGCAGTTGTCCATTATATTCCTCTTTCACTAATCAAATATTAAAAGAAACAAGAAGGATAGATAACATGTTGCTGGCCAAATGTTTAAATCATAAACATACTGACTCAAACATCTACCCCCCCGCTCTGTTTTTTCAATCAGTAAGTTTCCTCCACTCCAATTTGCCTGATGGCACCCCTCCATCCCCATCACTGACCTTCTTGTGGACTCACCTGTTGTCCCCCACTTGCTCAGAACTGCGGTGGGTGGGTGACCCACCATATTGGTTATGTGAGAGCCTGCAGGAGGGTGCCAGCAGTGGGCAGCCAGACATCTTTTTCCTCCATTTTCTCCCTCTGGGCTGTAGCAGCAGACATGTGCGCCAACCATGTCATGCTACAGCTGTGTCTCTCTTGCACTCCTGCTAGGCTGCCGTCTGGCCTCCACCAGGTGGCAGTCTCTACAGCGGGACCTGGTGTCCCCCCTCCCTCAGGAAGGACAGCTGCTGTCAGGCATTTGATCTTCCCTCACCTGGCCAGCCTACCAAGAAACCCTTGCCATTTCTGAACCTGGGTCTCCAACATGGCAAGCAGAAGTGCAATCACTCATCCACTGGGCCAGCTTCTACCCTCAATTTTAAGAAACGACTAGCCAGAGTAGAGCTGTCCAGAACTTTATTGCACTTCCATGGGGAAAGCGGATAAATTCACAGAACAAAGATGCTGACAGGTTTGATCACAGACAGTAGAATGCAGTTTAATTCATATAATTTTGCAAAATACAGTATTTCACAGGAAAAAAATTATGTGGAATGTTAATGTTGCATGAAACTCTTGCTATTGACTGCACAGAGCTTGTGGGGGAAATGAAACTGAATTTTTCAAATTTCTTAGATAAGCAAAATGGTCCTCTTCCTGGTGCAATTTATACCTGATTTCCAGTCTTCCAAATGTTTGCTGTTTATTTCCAGGTTTGGATTTAAATAAACCATGTATAAAGGACTCTGCATATTAAGGAAATCAAAATATGAAATAGTTAGCTAGGTGTACCAGAAGTAGCAGGCATAAAAGGTTATTCATTTTTAAAAGTAGCCTGTTCCTATTCTTTTATTTCTGAAGTAGTTTTTTTCTTTTTCCATATGCTCATGAAGGGTAATGTTGAACTGTAATCAGGCCCCACCTCAGCGTAAGGCAGGACGGGTTTAGCATTTTTGCAAAGATCAAACATTTATTTTACTTACAGTGTCTTTATTAATTCAGTTTTAATCTGGTTGATCCTACTGTTCTTCCTGATAGCATGTTGACTCCAAGCACCCCTAGCATCACACCCACAAACTCCAGTCTATACCTTGTCTCGGTATAGCACTGGGACATGTCCATTGCAAACCATAGTAATTAATAGGTCCATCTCTACAGAACTGCTATGCACACTCCCATGGCTGCTTCCCAGCTCATACATCATTCTTAGAGCAGCCGCCAGAGGTTGTGGGTGCTTGGAGACAAAATGCTGGCGGGATGGACAGCAGGATCAACCAGATGAAAATTAAATTTATAAAGACACAGCAAGTAAAAAACCTAGTAACTCTTTGTGAAAACGCTAATCGGGCCTGATTACCTGTGGACGCTTCCTAGTAAGAATGTTTTCTACCAGATAGTATTAGATTGGATGTGAAAAGTAGTGCTTTGTCTGACATCACTAGTTGTTGTTGTCCCTTTTATACTTCACTTGTGACAGCACAAGTCATCAGTCTAGCAGCAAGAGATTGGCTCTTTTTGGACAGTTGAGATGTCACTCACTGTCAGTGGGCTCACGATATCAATACAGTTAGCAGAGAAATATAATTATGTATGCCAGCATACATGTACAGCATGGTTCCAAAAATCACAGCAAGAATTTTCAGGTAGAAAATCTTTAATTAGCAAAAAGGAAAAGTTAGTATTATACAATGGCATGAATAATTCTTATATCCTGATTGGTCTGACTGCACCAGAGATAGTGATGTGATCTGACAATAACATCACTGTATCTAGAGCAGGCAGAAAACTGACCTCATCATATGGCAGCATATAAACACATATTACTGCCCACTTCTCACTAGCCACACTGACTTCTCTATGTATAGTGCCAGCATTCATCCCTCGCTGATAGTTTCAGTTGCTCCTTCATTCTTCAGGCCATACATAGACCCTTTTAACTTCCGACTTCAGTTGGAAGTAAAAACAATCAAAACTAAACCAAGACAAAGCCAAGCTATGACTCCAATGCTTCTCAGTTCCCCACTGGGTAGCATGATCGTGCTAGTGCATGCAGATTTCAAATGTGCCATACTCACTCCTAACAGTGCCAGCTCCTAGAACCAATGACCACACTTGGACTGCTAAGTAAGAAAAAGTATATAGATATAAAGGAAGCTGGACTGTGAACTGGCACTGTTCAGTGTATACTTAAAGCTGTCATCCAGGGTTGTCATACACATACCCTTCACTTCATTATCGGCTATGGTGTACTGCACACACTGAATCAGTGATCAGCAGATATAAATTTCAGTATATTTTCTCTCAATACACACCAAAACAATTTCACATTACACTGGGAGAAACCTGAACACAGAGAAACTGGGTGGGGATGGGAGATGCACACCATAACAGAGAGAGAGACACACACACACACACAGCTGTCAGGAGGGAGGGAGGGAGCAGACCAGCAGCACCTCCTATTATACAAAAATAAAACTGTGGACTTTTTTTAATATATACTTACACATTGCAAAATTTTGTTAAAAATGTATTTATATTTTTTGTCTGTGTTTTCTTTACAAAGGAGCTTTGTATAATAGCAATAAGGCACTCCAGAGATGTGTGTTATTGTGTAATAACATCACTTCTTGAGTGCTGAATGCACTCGGCATGTGACCTTATGCTTCAACCACCTGAGGCACCACATTATTACACAATAACACATACCCTGTCGTGCCGTATTGCTTAAGTACTAGTTGACTGCCTTGGACTTTCTTCCCTTCTTTAGAGCTTGCCAGTCAAGCGGACCTGAGTTAGTGATCCAAGCATGGGTGGCACAGCAGGAGTGGGAGTCTTTGAGGGGAGTCACCAGAGGGAGACACCATGACACCATGGTACTTTGCACAACTTTCACCCTGCTGTTTGTAAGTATGAATTATAACCTAAAACATGCTGCTAATGCTACTGGTAGAGTACTGCAACTACATATTGCATTTCATCTGTAGCTAGGAATTGTTATAACCATCTACTTGCTTAGCTACTGCTAACTACTCCACTACAACATGAAAGTTGTTTTGAATTCCTGTTGCTTTAGCTACACCCAAACAGGGTGATCTTAATTATCTACTTGCTGGTTGTTGGTTGGTTGAAAATGTCTCTACTGCTAAAAAAACTAACCAGAGCTAACTGTATTACCTGCTAATTGATAGTACCATGATTCTACTGAGGCACTGTCAGCACCTTAATCTGGTGTGGTCTGAGTTCTAAACTTAACACATTGCCTACACTGAGCTTATACTGTGACCCTGCCTATACTGAGGCCTTATCAGCACTGTATCTTGGTGGGCTGAGTATTTTGTTTAGCCAGCTGCCCAACCCTGCTTCTGCTGTGACCCTGCCCATAATGAAGCCTTGCTTATCACACTGTTTGGGTGGACTGAATTTTTTGCTTGGTTAAGTGACCATTCCCTGCCTGCTTTGAAGCACTGTTTTTATTTTATTTTTTGTTAACCAGGTGAGCACACTAGACAATCAGATACCTATTTTCTGGTGCAACCCAGGAGGTTACAACCAAATATACAAACTGCAGAAATACACTGTGTTTCAAAATTACAGTGGAGAGAACAATATCTTTGAAAGGAACATACAGAGAAGGCAGTGCATTCAGGTTGACACATAGTAGTACATGAAAAAAACTGAGGGGAAGAAACCAGAATTCTATGAAAAGAAGAAAAAACACATCACAGATAAGGAAAACATTAGAGAAATCAGTAATTTATCCACATGGAGTTACATCAATAGTGTGTATTAGGACACTGATGACAATATAATCATCAATCAAAATTAAATGAGTTCCAGGTAGTGAAATTATTCAGGTAATTTGACAAGAGCAGTGTACCAGGCCAATGAGATGTTTGCGATACCTAAGACTGAAAGAATGCACAGATGGGCAGTGATGGATGTCTGGTGGACTGGAGGTGCTGCGTAAGTAAAAGATCCTTTGCCAGCCTGAGTTCTGACCTTAGGGGACAGCCAGCAGAGCACTTTCACTTGACCTCAGCAAGTAGCCATTTCTCACCAGTTGGAGAGATGTAGCAAGGGGTAGAGGCTGACCATTTTACATTACATTATAGAACACACTTCCAAAAATATGATTATGTAGGAAAGACAGGGGAAGCCAACCCAACTTATCATAAAGGGAGCAGTGGTGAGTGAGCCTGGAAGATGCTGATGCAAAATGGCAAATACTATTGTAGGTGACATCCCATTTGATGAGAGTAGCTTTATAGGCAGACAACTACACTAGGGCACCATAGAGAAGCTTAGGGAGGAGCATCCCCTGGGTGATGGCAAGGCATGCCTGTTGGGACAGGTCATGTGACGCTTTATATGAGACACCCAGCATGGATTTCATGGACTTGCACACACTTGTGACATGGGATAAGTAATCAAATGTGGGGTCCAGTATGACTCCAAGGTATATGCAGGAGGAGAAAGTGGAAACTAAGGCACCATCTTGATATGCTACGGATGGAGGGTAAAGGCATGCTCTGAGTTTGGAAAACGTGCCAAGTAGCATGGATTTTATTTTAGTCATGTTAAGGATTAGTTTGTTTTCAGATAACCAGGTGTACACTGACCGTAAGTCAGCTGTTAGGAACTGGTTGATTTGGTCAGTATTTCTAGAGCAGAGAGGATGGCAGAGAACTGTGTCAGACTTTGAGTTAAGAAGTTGATGTGTAGTGCAAACAGGTGTGAGCCTAAGATGGAGCCTTTTGGAACACCTATCAGTAGGGGGCAGGGTCTGAAAGGGAGGATCCATACATGACCCTCAGGGTTCTGTTTGCTAAGTAATTGCAAAACCAGGGGAGGGCAGTGTGACAGATATCCAGATTGGCAAGCTTGTTTCTAAGTAGGCAGTGATTGACTAGATCAAATATTTTTGTCAGATCAATAAAGATGGTGCCTGTGAGGCTTCCAGTGTCCACTGCAAAGGAAATACAGTTGGTAAGGGTGAGGAGAGCAGTGGTGGTCCAGTGCCCTCTTCAGAAACCATGTTGTGTGTGGGATAGCAGGTCATGAGCAGAGAGGTAGCTGATGATTTGCAAGGCCACTATTTTTTTTCAACATTTTGTTTAAAACAGGGAGAATAGCAATGGACCTATAATTATTTAAATTTTTGGGATCCCATTCTTAAACACCAGAATCACACATGAGGTTTTCCAAGTACTGGGCGCTACACCAGTACTATGGGAGACATTTACTGTGTTATTTTATCAACTGGGAAAGTTAATTCTTTGGCAGCAATTTTCAGAAGCTAGGGTTCAATATCATCCAAGCCTGCAGATTTGGAGACAGGAATCTACATAAGAAGTTTGCAAACCTCAGCAGGACTGACCCATTTAAAATGGAAGGGTTGCTTTGATATGGTTTGTGGGGAGCCAGGAAGGGGACTTCCATTTTGTTGGGGAATCGGCAAAGTAGAGAAAGCATGCATGTAACAGAAGAGGTCTGAGAAGTGCGAGTTAAATGCATTGTCCCTGGTGGTGCTGTAATTGCAGTGCACACCATTTGGTATCATGCAAGGGGAAGAATGAGTCCCCTGCTGACCTAATATTTGTTTTAATTTGCATACAAAACAGTTTAGGGTTTTGGGTGGTGGCATTAAATAGTGTTTTGTGGTGAAGGCTTTTATTTTTCCTGACTTCTCTTTTGCAGATGTTTTACAGTGTTTTATACATTTACCAGTCTGAGAAGGATGAGGAGGCCTTAAATAGCTCCAGTTGTCTGTCACATTCAATGAACTTCGCTAGTTTACTGAGATTTTGCCAACACCCCATCTGTTTGGCCTGAGTGGCCTGTTGCCTTTACTCTGACAATAATGAGGCCCTACCTACCTTCCACTATCAAGTTGGATCTAATTTTAATAATGTTTGGAACCAGGTTTCTATTGTTGTTATGTTTATCACAATGCTACTACTGTGGACCCACCTACTCACTGCATTGTTCCTTGAACCTCCTAGGGCCTCTGTAGACAAGGTGGTCTTCTTAATAGACTTTATGCTGAAACCACAGCCACATGATCCTCCTGAACTGCCCCTCAGTTCTAAAGCCTCACTGCCATATACCCACTACAAACCTGACCTATCACAGATGGTGTTAGGGGAATGTGTTCAGATCATATGCTATGACTGTGTCTCCAGGACCTCTGGTACTTCCCTTCTCCTGAAGGGAAAAACTTGGGGACTGAAATACTTCCTTAGAGCCTCCAGGTGCCTAACTTTAATGCTGCTCCTGCTGTCTGGCAATGTCCATCCCAACCCAGGCACTGCAGACAGAACTTTGCACGGCTCTGGGAACCAACGGGAAACTGAATATAGTATCTCTAAACAGTTGTAATTTCCTACCTAAACATGCTCAGTTTGAAGCCTGGGTGGCATTAGTGCAACCAGATTTTATTTCCTTTACCAAAACCTGGCTTAGCCTCAAATTATCTGACTCTACCATCTCGTTACCATGTTTTAACATCTTCAGAGAGGACAGACAAAGCAAGCAATGTGGGGTCTAACTGATTGGTATGCCATCCACACAGCAAAACCCTACAGTGACAGCCATGTCTGTGCCGCAACCCGATCGACTGTCATTCCATCAGTCTGGATTTTGCAGCGCCAGCCGTCTTGCCACCCCAAGCGTTTTGCACTGTTTACCTCCTACATCTCTGACCTGGAGGTGATTATTGAAGGTATTGGAATTACAAACCTTTGAGTCAGAGACTCCTTTACAAAGGCTCCACATCATAAGAACAGGTACAGTTGTGAGGTGCAGTCACATAATCACAAGCAGCAGAGGACAGTACATAAAAGCAAATTCCAGAAAATATACAGGATGACAAAGTACAAAGAAAATACAATAACACCAAGGGTAACTGGGCACTTGGGTAAAAAATTAGTGTACGGAGGCAAGAGGACAATTACTATCAAGTATCAACTGGTGGCATATAACAGATGATAACCAAAGCTAGAACAAACAAAAGTGCAAAATAAATAGCTATCTAAAAACTTGGTAACATAAGTACGTAGAAGGGTTACATTAGCAAGCAGGGATTACCATGGGGGGACTGAAAGGCAAACAGAGAGGGAAGCAAAGGGGAAGGAAGGCAGCAGGTGGGACTGGGGAAGGGGGACATGTAGAAAAGCAGGGTTGGGGAGTGGAGAGAGAAAATTAAAAGGGAGCAGCCAGTATGACCTTGACCTAGTTGATTAACTAGTTTGGGGAGGAGAGACATGGAAGTGGGACAGGGGAGAAAGGGCTAGGAATTATATACATTTTTTTGTGAGGTGTGGGGGTCAAAGCCCCCCCACAAACAGCCAGGATCTGTCCTGGTGCATTGCCACGATAGCAGTCAGTTGGCAGGATTGCCGGGTGATGTGGCTGCCACATGGCAAATCCTTGTCACTGTAAAGTCGGACGACATCCTAGATGTTGAACTGACATGGTGGAACTGACTGATCTGTCTCAGATCTGACTTGCAAGCCATAAAACTTGAAATCAAAGACCCGAATAGGGATTTTGAATACCTGACCAATAAACTGCTGATGAGGTGATGTCAAAATCCCTTGTCCACTTGATGGTTATTATACCACCTGGTAAACAACAAGCAGGAATAGAGTCCATTTCTAACTATCTTGAATAATTTAATCATAATTGGCAATTCATAGTATCTGGTGACTTTAATATTAAGTGGACCACAAAGTGCAGTACCGGGCCCAGAGGTAAGATTGCCAGTCTATTTCTTGCACTAATTTTCACTGAGCACATCAGATTTAATAATAATCAGGCACTACAACACTACTCAATTAGGCACTGGTAACTCATCCAGACTTCATCAAAAATGTCAGTGTTCTGCCTCCAGTGATCATTCATGGGGAGCAATGCTTGTGGGGAGTAAAACAGCCCAGGCCCTCCTCCCACCAGTTCCTAAGCAGCTGTATTCTAAGCAGAATGAACACATCAGAATTCAAATCCCATGTGGTGCATCTAGACTGGAGCTTCCTTGATGCCAGCCCTGATATTGATTCTGCTCTAGAATTCTCATTGTTGATTGGCATGAGGTATTTGATATCACTGACCACCTTGTGTCCATGGTAAACAGAAGAGTGGGTGCCTTGTACTGTAACTGAATCAAGTTCACTGCAGATGCTAGATGCCTCATAGTGGCAAGCTCAGTACTGTTGCTAGTTGACTATGGCCTCCCTGTCTGTGCAACTGTCTGTGACTCAGTTCTCAGCAGAATAAATCTGGTCTGTAATAAAGCTTGTCACTTTGTGCTTGTGGCAGACAAGTACATCGATAGCTGCACTCTCTATACCAAAACTAACTGGCTACCCCTACCTAGCAGAATTAAGTTCCAAACCTGTCTGCTAGTCAAGAAGGCTCTACTGAGCCTAATTACCCTTCCCCCATCCCAGTTCACTGCTTCTGCCCTGTCTCTAACCTTTACAATGCCTGGAGCATGGCTTGGAATGCCCTTGAAATGCATTTTCATCGTACTCAGGTGGGCAAGCTTTCATTCAATGTTAGGTCCACTGACTGGTTAAATGAGCTACCTGAAACCTTACTAAATCTACTTACTTACCTTTGACCAGTGAGAGTACTACAGGCAAGCCTAACAGTTCAATGCAACTGTAACTGCTAATCATCCTAACTACATCTCTCATGATGTACTCTTTTAACTGTGTCAGACTCTGGCTCTGAGGCCAGGTACCATTATGGTGCTTGTTTTATACTGTTCTGTTTACCTACCTTATTGTAAAATTGTATGCAAATGATCTAGCATATTTGTTGTGTGCTTGTTTGACCATTTTGTACTTATTTAACTACATTCCACTGCAACTTAATTTTTGTGTTTGTTATATTACCCAGTAGTCTCTGTCACTGATGTGGAACCTTTGTAAAAGAGCAACTGTGCTCAAAGGTATTCTCCAAAATACATTAACAACTCAAGTTTATTTCAGACAGTATATGAGCTCTTTAAGGATAGTTCTTGTGGTCCCAATTGCAAGTTTGTTTAGTACAGTTCAATGCACATACAGTATTAATGAGGATACCGTCATATTAAAGCCAGATTCTTTGGGTGGCCATGAGGAAGGCGCATGGGGAAGGGCGCCTTCCATAATGGTGACTCCTACTCGGCGAAATCCCTCATGGTGATGGGAGGGTAGGGTGACTGGATGGGGGGTGGGTGTAATGGGTGACAGGATGTCGCTATATGTATGCACGTGGGGGGGAGCTAGCATGAGCTGGGAGGGGGTGGAGGAGCTGTAGGGGTTAGCGCTGTGGGAGGTTGCCGAGCTGTGTCATGGTGTTAGGGGTTGGCCTGTGGTTGAGGTGGGTGATGTACCGGGTTCAGGTCCGGGCGCTGGTGTGATTTTATTTTGCCCGTCCCAAACCTTTATTTTTACTTGCTTTCACCTCCCTGACATGCATCCCCTGAAGTTGAGTATCCTTTAGTAGGGGTGTGTGATCAAATCCCCACTTGGGGATAGAGCAACAGCCCACAGAAAGTTATATTGAAAGTTATGTCCCCAGAGTCATTTTCCTGTGCACTGGAGTGTCAGTAGTGCCAAAATGTTTCGACTCTGTGCGATAACAGCGATTGCCTTCAGGCTTTCACCGTTATCACATAGAACCAATTCTTTGTGGCTGATGCTGTCCTTAATAGAGAGGTTCCAGTACCTAAGTTTAACTTCCAAACAGCTTGAGAACCCTAGCAAAATATGAACCAGTGAAAATGGCAAGCTATCTCTTAAACTATGTGGAAGCTCCATAGAGCAGAAAAAAAGCAACTGTCAGAACAATAGGATATGCATTATTGTGTCTTCTACAAGCAGTTCTTTCAATTGTTTCTAAAGACAGACAGGGACTTGGGTAAGTTTTGCTTTAAGATCCAGTTGTTAACAGAAGTATAGCAGCATATTAGAAGAACAAAGAAATTCTTCATTTGAAGATAAAAATGAAGCAGCACTCATTGCATCAAGAATAGCTTTTTATTTGTGGATCCCTCCACTCATCAACATATGAAGAATAGCCGCCCTGTAAGTCCAGTCTGCATAATGTGCTCATTTTTACTAATAGTTTATGCATTATGTCACATAACATAGCAGTAGAAAGTGTCCATGTGTACTATATGTACTGAAGAATAGGGTAGCAGCTCCATTTCTAGCAACCAGAGCAACTAATACTGTATACTAGCACATCAGATCAGCTGCAGCACAAATAAACTATTCTGCATTAAATGAAATATTTTATAAATGTAATTTGATAGGATTAACTCACTTCATTTGTAAAGCTTTTTTTGATTATTGATCAGGAGTAATGTAACCCATAGGCAGGGTATTGCAACATGACTGTACATTGTTTAAATATAGCATATTGATGGAGCTGACTGAGATCCTGTTTTTGCCTCATGAGTAAAGCAGTCTATAAACAATAATGACTCATGACTGCTGCAGGTTTATAGACGTACATGGTCTACTCATAATACAGCTTAAACAAGATTGCATTTGGTCCTGTAATGTATTTTATGTATATTACATGTGAATGATGTGTTTTTGAGTGCTAGTAATAATGTTTTATGAATAATATTTATTGTTGTGTCTGGGCAGAAAGAAAACCCATTATGTACAGTTGTATTTTAAACTTTACCATTTTGTAAGAAAAAGATTGCTTTTCCACAACCCAGAACATTTGTTCATATGGATACAGCATATTATGAAATAAAGGTATATAAAGGGTGTATAAAGTACTGCAAGATGTTGCTAAAAAGGGATCTGAAATAATTATGTTGAAGCTATGTCTCTTTTTAGAATTATCGACCATTAATTGTCAGCTGCTCCCAACCTTGTTAAGTTGCTTGGTTTTACTTCCATTGCACATCAGTCATTGGCATCTAATGGAAAAGACTTCAGACTGTGAGCAAGTGACATGCAATGCTCATAGTTATTTAACAGGAATATTTGCCATTTGCTTCTAAAGCTCTAACATAATACAACAAAATATGTTGGTGCATCACTTCTATTCTTTTAAGTTAGACATAAAACCCTTTATTTATTTATTTATTTGTTTGTTTGTTCATTGGGTAGGTGCACTGATCCCATGGACCATTTTCAGGCAAGACCCAGGCCAAAAAGATGGCACATTAAATGAATACATATACAGTAGATTCAACAACAAAAACAGGGAAATACATCAAGTACAGTTGACATAGGTAAGTGAGAGAGATGCAGCAGGACTCTAAATAGGATAACAAATAGATACAAAAGTGCTTTAGTACAAATGGTACAGTCAAATACAATCAGACACAACAGTATAAGTGCAGTAAATTAGGGGTCTGGGCAGACCATATAAGAAGCATGGCATGGAGCAGAGGCAGGGATCATCTCACTGTGCAGGTGTATTTAACCTTCTCCAACAACCATGCTCTAAACTGGGTTTTAAAGGAAGACTGAGTGTCAAGGCAGCATAGTGAGGCCAGCAGTTTGTTCCACAGCTTGGGAGCTGTGATGGACATATTGTCCAGGCAAGTGCAGGTCTGAGGGACTTCCAGTTGCGGTACCATGGACTGCCGGGGCAGCGGGATGGAGCCCTGAGTTGTATTAAGGAGGAGTAAGAGGACAGGGAACTGCTTCTGAGAGCATTATCAGTGATGCACCTGAGTGCATAGCTGTGCCTAGCTTGGAGAGGGAGCCATCCTAGGAATTGGTGGAGGGTGCAGTGGTGCATGGAGGGAGATGCCATTAGGACAAATCAACAAATGTTGTTACAGACAGTGTTGAGCTTAATGATCTGGACTGAGGAGGTGTGGGAGAATATGAAGCACAGTAATCCAACAGGGGGAGCAGGGTGCCTTGAGCACTGGCAAGTCGTGACTTAGGGGTCAGGCAGTATTTAAGATGGAAACCAGCCCTCAATTTCTGGTTTATATGCTGAGCAACTGAGTATGCTAGCTACTGTATATTTAGGATGACCTAAACAGTAAGACATCAACTTAGAAACATTTGACAAAGTGGGAATTTCTTGGTACCATACTGTGTATGAAGGTTGTGTACACATTCTCTGCCCCAATGTGTTCCAATAATTAGCTTGGTGCACCAGAGATAAACATCAGTTCCTATACTGGAAGACAGATGAACCTCAGTGGTGGCATGTGCATGATTGTGAGAAGTTAATGTGGTACTTAATTGCTGGGCCTTTTGTTTCTGAATTGGGCATTCCATTTTAGAAATGGCCTTGTGGACAACTATATCTGCAGGGTCTCTGGACACACAGTTACAGTTCCTTTGCAAACCGTGATGGATTTTTGATGAATGCAGTTTAAACTTTGAACATATAAAGTAAATAAATGTAGACTTTTCTGCTATAAATGAGGCTCTTTCCTGTAGGCAGCTATATCATTTCAGTGGTCACTTTGCTTCTTTTCACTGGCTAGTGTTTTAAAACAATTGTATTTAATTTGACCATATCATCTTAGTGGAGATATTCCCAATAATGTGTTTTTTTTAAGAATTTACTTACTCAGAGTATCCTAACTGAGATGCATCATCCCATTTAGAGTGTGGTCCTGTTTTTATCCTTTGTATGGAATGTCCTCACTGTATGCAGTCATTACATTTACTGATACGAACATACGAACATACGAAATTTGCCAGCAGATAAAAGCCTAGAGTTCTATCAAGTCTGCTCAAATGTGCAGCTAGCACCCCTTATTCTGCAGCTGCCCTTCCCTTCCACCCTTCCCCTTCATTAACCCTCCCCCTTGTCCTGTCCCATCCTCGTTTGAAGCAGTCCACTGTTCTACTGCATACCACTTCAGCAGGTAACGCATTCCACCCAGCCACCACCCTCTCTGTAAAAAAGTGTCTTTTCATCTCCCTCCTGAATCTTCCTCACTCCAGTTTCATATCATGGCCCCTGGTGGCCCTCACCTCCCTTACTTAGAACAGCCCCTCTGTACCCATCTTGTTTATTCCTTTCATGTATTTAAAGGTTTCAATCATGTCAACCCGTCTCACCTCTCCTCCAGTAAGTACATGTTCAACTCCTTCAACCTCCTCTCGTATGATAAGTCCCCCAGCCCCTTGATCATCTTTGTTGCTCTGCGCTGCACACCCTCCAGTAACTTAATGTCCCTCTTCAGATACGGACGCCAGTACTGCACGCAGTACTCCAGGTGTGGTCTAACTAATGACCTATACAGTGGCAGAATCACCTCCTCCCTCCTCGAGGATATACCTTTGCAATACAACCCAGCATTTTGTTGGCCTTGCAGCTGCCTCTCCTACATTGTGCCGAGTTGTTCATTGACCCTATAATGAGCACACCCAGAACCTTCTCCTCCTCTGTCTGGGCTGGCTGCACCCCCTAGCTGGTAACTCCTCCTTGGGTTCTTCATCCCAAAATGCAGCACCTTGCACTTTTTGGCATTAAAGGCCAGTTGCCAGGTGTCTGACCAGGTTTCAAGCTTTGCCAGATCATCCTGCAACCCCTGCCATCCCCCTAGGTCATCCACCACCACGTCTACCTTGGTATCATCAGCAAACAGACTTATCTTGCTCTTGATGTCCCATGATATGTCTGCAATGAATATCCCAAACAACACTGAGCCCTGTGAAACACCGCTCGTCACTGCCCTTGGGTGTGAGAGCTCCCCACCCACCACCACCCTCTGTTGCCTTCCCTGCAGCCAGTTTCCTACCCATCTCACCAGCTTTGCACCTGTCCTGTCCTACTAACTTCCATCCCAGCCTTCCATGTCGCACTGAGTCAAATGCCTTACTGAAGTCCAGATACAGGACATCCACTGCATGGCCCCTGTCCAGTTGCCTAGTTACCCAGTCATGGAACTAGACCAGGTTGGTTTGGCAGGATCTGCCACATGGAACCATGCTGTCCACTGTCCTGTAGTCCTTTGGCCTCTAGGAGGGCCACCAGCCTCTCCTTCAGGATAGTCTCCATTAGCTTACCCACGATGGATGTGGGAGGCTCACTGGTCTGTAGTTTCCCGGTTCATCCTTGGGGCCACTCTTGTGGAGGGGCACCACATGAGCCATCCCCCAGTCCTGAGGTACACACCCCGAATGTAGTGAGGCATTAAATAGGTCTGCCAAAGGTCCTGCAAGGACCTCAGCCAGCTCCTTCAGTACCCTGGGGTGGATGACATCTGGGCCTGGCACCTTGTCCACCCTCAGTGCCTTCAAACCCTCTTGAACTCTGCTCTCCATGATTTCCCCATCTGTCACCACTTCCCCCCCACTTCTGCCATTTCTCCCACCTTGAGTGTCACCCCCTTCTTCTCTTTAGTAAATAATGAGCAGAAGTACTCATTTAGTACTTCCGCCTTATCGCACCCTGCTTCCACCCAACCCCCCTCCTTCCTAATCCTTACTATGTGGTCCTTACATCTCCTTTTCTCCTGATGTACTTAAAGAAGTCCTTCTCCCCTCTTAATGCCTTGTGCCAGCCTGAGTTCTGTAGATGCTTTGGCTCCCCTTACTGCCCTTGTCACCTTCTTTGATTCTGTCAAGTACTCCTCCCTGTCCTCCCCCTCCCTGTTTTCTTGTACTTCCTAAAGGCAGTTATTTTCCTCCTTACCTTTTCCATGACCTCCTTGCTCAACCAGATCGGTTTCTTAGCCCTAGCCTTCTTGCTCTGGGCTTTGCAGCAGGTTTTGGTTGCCTCCACTATCCCCAGCTTTATGAGCTCCCACCTCTGGTTAGTGTCCATACTAGATTGAATTCTAGCCAGGTACCCTTTTACCACTTCCTCCATCCTCCCAAAGTCGGTCTTCCTGAAGTCCAGCGCTATTGTGCCAGATTCCACTCCTTCCTTGCCCATATCCAATGTGAGCCATACTAAGCGGTGGTCACTCCCTGATAGCGGTTCCTCCACTGTAAGTTCTCTCACAAAGTCCCCATTTGCCAGCACAAGGTCAAGGGTATTTCCTAACCTGGTTGGTTCACTGACCATTTGCAGCAGGAAGCTGTCCTGGAAGGCATCCAGCAGTACCTGATCTCTTCTGTTCCTGGTTGTTGGGGTGCTCCAGTCCACTCCTGGCATGTTGAAGTCCCCACAATCACCACACTACCCTTCTCAGAGGTCCTCCTGATCTGTCCCACTAGTTCCCTGTCTAACTCCTCTGTCTGAGATGGTGGCCTGTACACCACTCCCATTCTAAGAACTTATTCTTGGAATGCTGGATTTGCATCCAAAGTGACTCACTATCCTCCTCCCCTTCCTCCCTTACATACTTCAGTCCTTCCTTCACATATAGTGCCACCCCCCCTTTCCCAATCACTCTGTCCCTACGAAATAATCTGTACCCTGATACAGACAGGTCCCAGTCATTGTATTGGGTGGCCCATGTTTCCGCGATGACTGCAATGTCCACCTCTCCCTCTGCCATGAGAACCTGTAACTCTGCAGTTTTCCTCCCAAGGCTCCTAGCATTAAGGGTAACCACCTTCCACCCTTTCCCGCCCTCCCATCCTGCCCTCCTTTCCTAGCATCACCAACAGTACTTGCCATTTGTCCTTTGTCACTGTTATGGGGAGTAAGCTCATATGGTTTCCCAACCTGTGGTCTCTGCATATCTCTTCCCCAACTGCCACCCCCCACTCCTAGTTTAAATTCCCAACTTCCTCTATGTACTCCTCCATCCTCTGTTTTAACATTTTCTTTCCCTCCTCACTCAAGTGTAGTCTGTCCTTGGCATAGAGACTACTGTCCTCCCAGGTCCCTCCCCACCCCCACAACAGTCCATAGCCTTTAGCACAACACTAGGTTCTTAGCCATCCATTAAATTCCTCTATTCTCAGCTTTCTTGTTGTGCTTGCCTTTGGCACAGGAAGTATCTCTGAAAAAGTTACTGATCTTCCTGCCCCCTCACATAATTGTGCTAGTTCCTCAAACCTCCTCTGGACTGTATCTACTGTCTTGTCAGCCAGGTCGTTTGTCCCAAGATGTATAATTAAATGAGGCTTGTCCCTACCCCTTCTAGCATATTTCAGAACAGACTGTTCCACCCTTTCCGCCTATTCCTGGCATGGCCTCCACCCAAATGCGACTATACCTCCCCTGCTACTCCCACCTAACCTCTTAGTATTGAGTCCCCAGCACCAAGATTCCACCCTTCTACTCCCTGCTTGCTTCCATTCATCTCTCTCTCATTTCCAGCTCCTCTTTTTCTCCTGCACATTGTTTCCCCTTTTACCCTGTTGCAATTCTCCCAGCAGAACTTCCCCCGCTCCAGTTTGGTCCAGGCATTTATCAATTACTCCTCTAATTTCATCATTTCCTCCTCCACCTTCTTCCTCTCTAGCAGTGCACAACTATTTTCTGAAGGCCCTTCACAAATGCCCGCCTCCCTCTCTCTTCATAGTAACCTGTTCTCTCCTTTCCACTCCATGACTTTTGCCACTTCTTCGCCTCCCTCACAAGTCCCTATCTCCTCCTTCCATTTGTCTTTTGTCTCCTGACCTGGTTTCCGGCAATTGTTCTTCCTGGCCTGGGCCCTTTGTCTCTGCTTCCCTTCTTCTGACCCTCTCCTCACCACTGTTGGCTTAAATCACCCTCCCTCATCTCCCCTTCTTCCTCCCTCCAGTAGTTAGGCTAAACCCACCCCCAATCTGCCTTGCCTGTCTTAGTTCCTCCTGCAGTCCCTCAATCTCCTTTCTAAGTTTTCTATGTGTTGCACTAAACATCCTCCCACTCCAGGCAATTTTTAGAAAGATTGGTACAATGCAGTTGTTGCAGCCTACCACCCTACCCATTGCTGTCATTACCAACCAGCGACCCCCGACCCTTCCAGATGCAGGATACCAAACACTCCCCCAAGCCTCCCCTCTCTCTCCTCTATCAGTGCAAAACATTTTCTTTATTTCCCTTACCTCCTTTGTTGCACACGTTTAGATATATTGAGCAACTGCTTTTTATATTCCTATCCTTCCTATCCACACTCAAAAACAGACTTTAAGTAGCCATTGCACAACCTCTTCAAACTCCTACTCCTCCTTTCCCCAATACAATATCAATGCGAAGAAGTAATAATGAAAGCTCCTAGATTTGCATTTACTTCCCTTCCACTGAGAGAGCAGTCACCTCTTCACTTGTTGCTGTTCCTTTCCTGGATGTCTGCTTTTGCTATGACAGGTGCATATCCTTTGCCTGTTTGAGGAAGTGATGTCAGAACCCCTGGTATAAAGGAAATAATGGACCAAGGGTGGGACCAGCCCAAGTCTTCCAGAAACAATCAGGTAGCTGAGGCCTCTGGTCAGACCATACCTCCCAACCTTCCTCATCACAAATCATGGACAAGGCTTAAAATGATCGGGGACAAATGACCAAAATCAGGGACACATCTGAAAAAAATAGTAATAGTAGTTCCATAAGCTGTGTACAACATGCTTCTTAGTGTGAATAGCATTTTCTTAATGAGAACTAGACTGTAACACCAGTGGCTGGCATTATTTTAAGATTAAAATCCCTACTCATCAGTGACAGAAAGGCCAAATTTAGGAGGGACAAAAGAAATTTCTAAGGCAAAATCAGGGACATCCCTGAAAATCAGGGACAGTTGAGAGGTATGGGTCAGACCATTAGCACCCTTTCCCCACTCTGCACTCAAACTTTGCAGCTAGTGAAGCCAGCAACAATGAATCACAATTCTACTCAAAGCCCCCAAAATAAGTTTGCTACCCAAAGAAACAGGACTCCAATTCAAACAGCTTCACCAACAACACATCAAAATAGGCTTGGAATTAGAAGACATATATCTCCAATTCAAAGAAACAGACCCAGTTAAATCACACCAATTATGTTTTAAAACAGAAGAAATAGGTCTCTACAAATGCAGCCTGCCACACAGTGAATCAAACAAATGAGCCCACTTATAGCTACCAAAACAGGTTTCAAAATTCCAACAGCCCCAAACAATACCATGCTAGCCCCTTAGTAGTAAGAAAGAAAAGAAAAAACCTTCTACCAAGTAGAATCCACAAGAAACAATGTAAAACAACAAGAAGCTACTGTACTGTAGATCTGATCTTGTCCTCTTCTAGCTCCTTCTGAGAAGCCAAAGCACTGAGTTTCAAACTCTGTGATTTCCTTTGTGCTGCTTTCAAAATCAGACAGTTCCAAACTCTGTGATTTCCCTTGTGCTGCTTTCAAAATCAGACAGTTCCAAACTCTGTGATTTCCCTTCTGCTGCTTTCAAAATCAGACAGTTCCAAACTCTGTGATTTCCCTTGTGCTGCTTTCACAATCAGACAGTTCCAAACTCTGTGACTTCCCTTGTGCTGCTTTCAAAATCAGACAGTTCTAAACTCTGAGATTTCCCTTGTGCTGCTTTCAAAATCAAACAGTTCCAAACTCTGTGATTTCCCTTGTATGATGTCTCAAATAGTATTCCCCATGAAATTTCAAGCTAGAGATGTTTCAGAAAATAGCATCAAATTTCAACACACATTTAGCAGTAGATCGTATCAGACTATAGAGGCTAGGGCAAGAACTGTTAGCTTGAATAATAATAGTTTAGTTGGCTACCACATAGAATGATGCTGTGACTTTACCTTTTTATTAAAAAAACAATTGTAATAGTGATTGTAACATCATTTCTACATTTCCCAATCATACTTTTATTTATGATGGGGCAAATACATGGGCACAATTGAATAAAGATAGAGACAGATTTACTTAGTTTCATTAATTGGTTTAATAATGATTTAGGAAATGTACATGGACAGACAAAAAGACTAAAAAGCCTCTATCTGCCTTGGGAATGTATATATGTTTTTTATATAGTTATGTAAGTAATGACAGATGCAGCTAAATGGAGTTAAATAAAAAATAGTAAATATTGAACCATAAAATGAAAGGACAGAGCTTTAGCTAAATGGGAATATGGTGTTGCAAAGTGATCCAACACATTTACTGTAAAAAATAATCCCTCATTGTTAGCCTTATCAAGTCAGCAGCGTTGTTTGAAGCAAGAAGCTCTAACATGCCTATCCAACTGCACAGCGAACCTAGTCTGATCTCCTTGTACAGTATAAATATGCAGTTGTTTCTGGTTCCTGATCTTTCTCATACACACACACACACACACACACACACACACACTGTAATCTCAAACAGAACAGGAGCTGCAGATATTTAAAGTAACAATACATTGTGTAAGAAACTGAAAACACCAAGAAAACTACATTAGGCTGGATAAACACGTTGGAAACTTCCCAAATATGGCAGCAATTTTATGTTAAGTAAATCCCAAATGTTTTTTCATGAGAACTAATATTTTTAATATTGTAAGTATGGTAAAGTGATGTACCATGTAAGATAATATGTACTAAAAGTGTATATAGTAAACTCAATAAAAATTTAATTAACAAAAAAAATAGCAGTATAGCTTAGAACTTAGCTCAGTTAGAGAAATAAACAGAACTGAATCTGTATTATTACAGCAATCTTAAAAGTATCTAATCATTCCTTTGTCTCCACTCCAGAGACCCTGCTGTAATATAGGACCACAGAGGAATCTAGGGAGGGTGGGAAACTGTAAGCCCCGGCATAGCTCAGTGAGCTTGCCTACCCCTCTCTCACTGGCCATTCTATTTCTCCTGATGCTGCAGGCTGCCTTTGTACTGGGCTTCTGCATGCATTTTCTGCCCACAAAGAAATCTGCAACAGTCCTGACAGAGCTCCTTTGAGCTTGCTCACTCCCTCCCCCATTCACTCCTTCTATTTCTCCCAATGCTGCAGGTTGCACTTTTGTACTGGGCTCTTGCCTGTGTTGGCACCTTTTTCTGCCCACAAAGAAATCCGCAGCAGTCCCAACAGAGCTCCACTGAGCTCGCTCACTCCTCCTCTCTCACCTGCTCATTCCGCTTCTCCTGGTGCTGCAGGCTGCCCTTTTGTACTGGGCTCCTGCCTGCATTGGTGCCTTCTTCTGCCCACAAAGAAATCCCCTGCAGTCCCGACAAAACTCCATTGAGCTTGCTCACTCCCCCTTCCCCACTTGCTCATTCAGTTTCTCCCGGTGCTGCAGGCTGCACTTTTGTGCCTGCATTGATGCCTTTTTCTGCCCACAAAGAAATCTGCAGCAGTCCAGACAGAGCTCCGTTGAGGTCGCTTATTCTGTTTCTCCTTACACTGCAGACTGCCCTGTTGTACTGGACTCCTGCCTGCATTGGTGTCTTTTTCTGCCCAAAAAAGCAGTCTTGACAGAGATCCATTGAACTCACTCACTCCACCTCTCTCACTCGCTCATTCTGTTTCCCCCAGTGCTGCAGGCTGCCCTTTTGTACTGGGCTCCTGCCTGCATTGGTGCCTTTTTCTGCCCACAAAGAAATCCACAGCAGTCCTGACAAAGCTCAGTTGGGTGAGTGAGGTCACCCTCTCTCACTCCCTCAATCTTAATCTGTCCCAAACACTGATTGCCCACAGTGACCGCGCTATTCTGCGCCAGAAGTGCAAAAACATATTTCAGCCAGGATGTGAAAAATGACAGCTGTACTGTTCATAAGGAGGTGTAAAAAAATGGCAGCATTAAAAATCTGGCATGAAAATATTACAAATTTGCGGAGTTACAGGGGTGCGTGGAAACAGTGCAACACACGCTTGTAACACAGTCATTTTATGGACTTTCATCACCAAATTTTCAACATAAGAATTTTAGGACCTCTGCTCATGAACAGCATCACCGTCATTTTCTTAATCTGTCCTGAACACTGATTTCCCACAGTGACCATGCTATTCTGTGCCAGAAGCGCGAAAACACATTTCGGCCAGGATGTGAAAAATGACAGCTGTACTGTTCATAAGGAGGTGTAAAAAAATGCCAGTGTTGAAAATCTGGTGTGAAAATATTACAGATCTGTGAAGTTACAAGGGTGTGTGGAAACTGCACAACACACGCTCATAAAAAAGTCATTTTTTTGATTTCTTACACCAAATTTGCAACATAGGCTTTTTGAGAGCCCACCTCATGAACACTGGCACTGTCATTTCATTACTCAGTACTGAAAGGTGATTCCATGCAGTGACCACAAAATCACCTTTTGGGACCGAATAACGCAATGATAGTGGCTGAATTCATGAGGAGGGATCCCTATAACCCCATGTTGAAAATTTGGTGCCATAATTCCCCAAAATGGCTGAGATATGCACCAAAGTTGTTTCAGTTTGCGGTCGGCATTGAAGAGTGCAGATTTGTTCTCGGTCCACCAAAGATTGTCACACTGGGCTCTGGAGGTAAGTATGGGATATGGGAAGGGTGTGGGGAGACAGGGTGCATAGAGGGTGGGTGCAGGTTGGAGGCAGGACCACAGACTCAACGAGGGGCAGTTTACTGTTTTACAGAGTTTAAAAAAATTGTGGGATGGTTTTTCTTTTTACAGGGACATTTGACATGCTGAGGTGGGCTCCCAGTATGTCACCTGAGTGTTTTTGAGAGGGCTGTAGCTGACTGGGGATTGGGCACCCCCGTCAGCACATATGGTTGGGGAAGAGTCGAGGGGGATTGGGCACCCCCCTCGGCACACAATTCATTGGTGGGGGATTATGCCAATGGGGAGTGGGCTCCCCCATCAGCAAATTCATCTGAGAAAGGGAGATTGAAGCTGATGGGATTGGGTGTCCCATCGGCAAAGAAAGAGGGGGAGACATGCTGCTGAGGGGGACTGGGCACCCCCTCGGCACACAACAGGAACTTCAGGGAGGTGACATTATGCCAATGGGGACTGGGCTCCCTGTTGGCAAACTTGGTCGGGGGCATGCAAGGAAATGCCCTGCAATGATGGGTCACTCCCTCATTGCAATGGAATGTGTGACACTGCAATGACGAGATGGCCCCTGATTGCAGTGGCTAAAACATTTCAAGGTGGTGCACGCTGGCTGAACTAGTGTCAGCAGCAGCGTGCCACCCCATTGGGAAAGCGGCCAAACCCTCAAAAGGCAGTGGGGGCATTGGCCACAACAGTGCTGCACCTCCACAACCTGCTTCTGCAGCAAGCTGCCGCAACATGTTTCTTGCGCATGCATTCAAGCAACATAAAAAAGGATGCTGAAAGCATTACCACATCGACAATCTATACAGGAAAAAAGACATATTGGGAAATCTGGGGAACTGTCACAACAATTCTGGGTGCACAAGGTTCCATCTTTTTATGTGTTCTGTATAGATGTAGTTTTTCTAACATCAGATACTAAATGTTAGTGTTGTTTTTATGACTGTCTCCTAACCACATAAACACAATTGGATCCAAACAGGTGTATTGATATCCTACAGCAAAATGTGCTCTAATTTCTAACCATACAATAAGTCTGTGAAATTTTATAATACATGAAATAATGCATTGATAAAGTTTTAAGGTTTTATAAACACAGAGAACACATCCACATATGCATGCAGCTTATGTTGATAATGTGTGCCTTGTATTCTTTTAATTCTACAATTACTTTAAATAGCAATTAATTAAGGTCCAAGAGAAATAATAAAGAGATGACATGATCTGAGGAATCTTTGTCAAGTTCATGTACTCGATTAATTTGTTGTAGATAAAAAATATTCATTGACATATTTTGATTTTGTTCAAAGATGGGTCACATCAGTTAAGTATATCACCTAGTTTTCAAGATGGTCTTAATTACTGTCAAAAAATGGAAATTGCACACATGTTAGTTTTACAATAATAAAGTACTTTACAAAAAAAATAGAAGTACACAGAAAATTAAAAGAGGAAATATACTGGAGATAGATAAATGGCCTGACTCAGACTATTCCAGTTGTCTTCATGAGTGAGGGAGAAGTATCATCACTCAGGAGTGGCGAAATATTCATATTTGAATGTAAACTTGTCAAAATAGTGAAATGTATTCACTGCTATGGAATAAACACTTTTATATGTAAAATGTAAATATATTTTTCGTGACAGGTTCAGAGCCTGCTGAAAAGTATATAATACATTGATTTAAATTTTTATTTCATTTATTTATATGAAAGTTTGGTAACTGGGAAAGGCATAATGAGCCGATGCTTACTTCCAGGTGAGAGCCGGGGAAGGGGAAAAAGGGAGTAGTCAGGCCGGCAGTTACAAATGATGAGAAGTGCAGTGACAACAGTTGCAAGTGCAAGCTCAGATTAATAACAAATTAAGATGATTTAAATTTTAAATATAGAACAGAGACGGTACACAGGTTGCTTGCAATTACACAAGGGTAGGCAGCAGAGGATCTGGAAAAACTGAGTTAGGGTGAAGTAAGCACAAGAGAGCACAGGAGAAGAAGTGATAGGAACACAAGACAAATAGGGGTTTCTGCAGACATGGGGAAAATGAAGACAGAGGAGAGAGGGGGAGAGAGTAGCTTAGTTGGGGAGGGGGTGACAGAAAAATGTAGGGAGAGTGGTGAGCCTTAGTAGTCATTTTAAGGATAGTAACTGTGGCGGAATAGGGATTTCAGGGTAATTAATTCAGGCAGACCACAGCTAAAGTGCATAAAAAATGCCAGGTGGCATTTATAATTTTATTTTTCTTTCATAAAATGATCAGTAGTTGAACAGAATGCAAGAAATTATTAGTTAGTTCAGCAGTTTTCAAGTCAAAAGTCACTGTTGTGCCCAACGGCAAACATACAACTCCATTAAGTGTGCAAACACACACTCTTGCATCAGAGGTCTTACACATCGTACAGTCAGCTCTTCATTGTCACCATATCTTTTTTCTTAAGCCCCTAGTATTGGACTTCATACATTTCTGTGGAGATGATTTATGACATCACAAATCATGTGATCTGCCCCTTTTCTTAATTTGCATTCTAATATATTTCAAGTTACATTATTTCAATAAATCAGCATCGCTAAGCATGAATTACATCTACATGCAATAGGAAATATCTTATATTATACTATAGCCTTGAACTGAAGGCTTAGAACAACTTCTGCAGGGTTAATTAGTCTTAATAGGGCCAGGCCACTCCCCTTGGTAGTGACATCACCCATTACAGTTCATATATTAACAGACAGACCATGGGCTGCCAGCCCTATAGAACACCCCTGCAGTCCAACAGATAACAACATATTTTGCATCCCTTTTATTGTTTTTATGTGTCTTCAACCCTTTATGCCTCACATTAGGGCCTTATCCCCTTTTACATTTATTTAGTTCTGGAGGCTCCTATTTCTTTAGAGCACTTTCTCCTGTTAATTTTCCCCCCTTCCGACTGCTGAATTTGTACCCCGTCGGTTGACCTTTTCATTTGTACCTATTTCTGGCCCCCTTTTAGCTAGCTTTATTTATACAGTAGCAACCCATTCTTTATAGTTAAATTATAAATTTTCTTACTTTAGTGACTTCCCTGTCCCTGTTCATGTAATCACTTTTGAATGAATAGCATGGAAATGAGCTTGCCTCAGTCAAGCCTCCTATTCTTTTGCTTGTCAATTGAATAAAAATGATTACTACATATTTTATGCATGAGGAGGCTTGACAGGTTGCCCTGCTTAGATCTAAAACATAGCGTGGAGACCGAGAGAACGAGGGAGAGAGAGAGAGAGAGAGAGAGAGGAGCAAGCACACTCCTATTTCACATTACAAGCCGCTCTCGCTTCTCTCATTTCCTAAGGGTCTTTATCCTTTTTGTGAGAGAGATTGTGTCTCTCTCATGTACTCTTGAAGGGAATGGTTGGTTTGGACTTTGGAAGTGAGCGGTGGCCAAAATAACTAAATTGGCCCTTTTCCAGCTGCTCTCTCTTGCCATGACACATCCCCCTTAGTAAAACAAAACCAAAACTCTCTCTCTTTCTTTTCTTTTATTCTTGCTTTTTAAACTGCAGCATGCAGCGGTTCCTCTGATACCAGGCAAGCTGCTTTAATCCAGGATTGCCTCAGTGCCATTTTGTACATCAGTAGACTGGGTTTTTGGAGCATTATTTTGCTCCAATGCAGGATCCTTCCCTGTAAACTCCCCTTCCCTTTCCTTTTCCTTAGGGTTTTTATTTATACAAGGGGCACCAGGGAAAACACCCAGAGACATGGAGTGGTCCTACAATAACGAAGCTGGCACTTTGCCAGTCTTGCACCACCTTTTTCCATTTAAACCCTGTCGCAGGACAGAGTGAACTACAGGAGTAAGAGTGTCCTTTACGTAACACAATTTTAACTCTGTCTACATGTTTGGCCTTAGAGTTCTTTTTAAATTAGTATGGCCTGCACATTCTGCTATGTGCAAAGCACATGTACTTTACAGTTTTAGCTATTTTTAAATAATTTGTACCCAAAAATCTGCCATGATGTAAATCTGCCATGATGCCAGGCACAGCCAAATGTAACAACTAGACATCAGTTGTTTCACTGCTGCTCCTGGTGTGTTCCACCCAAACAACATTTAACATGTCTGGCATGTATCTTTGTATTTCCTGCATTCTGTATTTAAGGCAAAAGGTAAACAAGGGGACAAGGGGCATTTGTTCTGCTACTGGGCACCTTTCCCTGACAGAGGTCACCCTGTCACAGTAAGGATGGGGCTTGGTAAAGAGGAAAGAGGAGCAGGTTCCAAAGGGAGGGAGCCGATATAAGAAGGCACCTTGACCAGACCACGAGTGGGGATGGGGAATAGAGCAGGAATGGGTGTCCCTAGTGCATGGTGGTAAGAGGAGGGGGCAGTGGAGAGAAGAAAGGTAGGAGGGGAGGGAGCCAAACCAATATATATATATTTTTTTTAATTTCGTTGTTTAACCAGGTATAGCACACTAAGCTGAAAGCTTTTTTACAGGAGTGACCTGGGAGCACCAGGAGGTTAAGTGACTTGCTCAGGGTCACACAGTATGCAAGTGGAAGCTGTGGGATTCAAACCCAGGTCTGGTCTGCTGGATGTCACCAGATTTGCAGCTCAGAGCCTTAGACCACTGTGCTATACTGCCTCCAAATATTTACCAATGAAGGCTGAGCAGTGGGACTGGTGATGCAAGGGTAGGGTGATAAAGGAAAGGAAGGACTAGAGGAAACAATGGTGGGTGTGAGGAGGAGACTAGGAGGCAAAATTAAAAAAAGGCGTTGCAAGGGTTACCCAGTCTGGCAAGAGAGGAGGGAGGAGCTGTTCTATATGTCACAAAGTCAAAAATGGATAGGATAATTTTGATTAGCAGGTCCCTGCAAACTTCAGTGGGAAGATAGTCCTTGTTACAGTAAAGGATGTCAAGCTAGGAATGAAGTTTGGAGTGCATAGTGTAGATGGGGACTGAGACTGTAATTTTCTATCAGGCCACACACACCAAGGTATTTGAAGGTGGGGACAATTTCCAGTTGGGTGCCATCAAAGATGGAGAAGACAGGGGAAGGCATGAGCCTTGCTAGTTTTGGGGCAGTGCCAAAGTCATGGACACAGGTTTCTTTTGGGTTTTAACTTTGAACTGGTTGGCATGGAACCAACATAACATATAGTGGAAATTCCTCTGGAGTGAAGATTCAACAGCAGATGTAGAGGGAACGGATACATAGATGACTGTGTTGTCAGCATTTATGTGTATATGTGAGGTGATACAGGCAGAGAGGAAGTCATTAAGAAAGATGGAAAATGTCAGCCCGCTGACACAGCAGCAAGGTGTCCGCATGCAGTGCTGACATCCTGGGTTTGGGGATGAACTCAGGAGTCAGAGGGCAAGCTGGGGGGAGAAGGACTGAGTGTCCTAGAGATGGCTGTCCTTCTCTGGGAGGAAGGGGGGATAGTGTGTCCGGTGCTTTACAGAACCCTGTCAGAGACTGGGGGTACTGCCAAAGCCGGCGCCATTAGTCATGTAGGTGAGGCAGATGTAGGGCTTCAACCACTGCATGCCCAGCACTCAGGGATCAGCAAGCAGAAAAACTGTCCAGTGATCCTGCCATGATGCCTGTCCCCCTGTCCTACTGTACCCAATGCACCTCTGGTTCAGAAAGATACAGTGCTTCATCAATTGACTTGAAAGCCCAAGGAGTCCTGCCAGTGGTGGTGATGCCGCCGATAATCTGGAGAGTTTCTGTGTGGGTGGGGTTGTCTAGGTGGGCCCGCCTTGAGGGGGCAGGTCAGGGTGGTCAGTAGCCATGGTGGTCGTGGTAGGGGACAGAGTCCAGTAGGGACTTAAGGTGGATAATGGGGACACCAGGCACAAAAAGAAAAGACAGAAAATGGTATGTAGCCCATGATAGAGCCCAAGAGAACTCCTGCCAGTATGGGGAGAGGGGGCTAATATTCCACCCTCCTGAACAGTCTGTTGACAATCCATATAGTATGAGTGGAACCACTCAGCTGCTGGAGTAGATAGTCCAGCTGAAGCCAGTTTGTTCAGGAGGAGAGGTGGGATACCGAGTCAAAAGCCTTTGCAAGATCAATGAAAAATGCTGCCTTGACATGTCCCTGGTCCATCCCAGTAAGGATGGAGTCAGTTACGTTTAGAAAGGAGACGAGAGTGGAATGTTTTTTTCTTAAAGCAGACTGGACTAGAAAGAGAGAGAGGAAGGAAGAGGAGTCTAGAAAGTGGACTAGTCTAGAGTGAACTATGGAATCTTGTATTTATAGCACTAGAAATAAGGAAAGAAATCATCATATAGTTCCTGAAAGGAGGAAGGATCATCCCCCTTGTAAAGAGGGAGGGAGTACTGTGGCAGTTTTCTAGGCAAGTGGGATGGCACACAGGGAAAAGGATCAATTCAGAAGGTGAGTGAGTGGGTGAATGATAGCAGGAGTAGTTTTATGAAGGAGTTTAGATTCCAGGTCATCAGAGCTGTATTTTGAAGGGTTAAGGGACTTGAGGGAGAACAACACTTCCTGTGGGGAGACAGGAGGGAATAAAAAACCTTCAGATAAGGTAGATAAGGGAGGGAGGAGGGATTATTTAAGGACTGGATGGATAGTGCACAAGTGGTGAAGAAGTTGCCAAAAAGGGAAGCAACAGCAAGGTTGTCAGAGACCATGGAGTTGTCTGCTTGGTGGAGAAGGGGGCAGTTTTTCGGATGAGACGTTAAACCGAGGTCCCATCTGCCTGGAGTGGTAGTAGTTCAGGTGGATGTTAAAGATTCCATGGCACTTATCGAAAAGAGTAGGGAGTTTTTATTGAAAATACATCAAAGAAACATAAGATCAACATATGTTTATACAACCATAATACAAAAGAAAAGCAACCATACAATCAATCTCTTATTAATATAACTTAACACCCCAAATCCCCTTATTTATATTTAATAAAAACCTGTAATCCTTTCCACCATTTAAATACTTTTCTAGAAGTCCCAAAACATTTATCTTTCATATAAAAGGATTTCATAGCTTCCATTATAAGTACAAGAAATGTTTCATATGACATACTTTTTTTCTGCAGCACCCACTGGCATCTAGCTTGCCATAGATAATATTTCAAACAGCAAAAAAACACAACTAACGTACCCCAGTCATAACAGGCAAGAAGGTGGGGAAAACTAAAATCAAGGTCTGATAGTCGTTTTATGCAACCATGGAAACTGTAGTTTAGTACTTAGAAAAAACCATAACCCTGAAGCATAAGATCATTTAAAAAGAAAGTAATCCATGGTTTCTTCCATTGCCTGACACCGTAAATAAGGGCAATATCTTTCCCCTATCATCTTATGCTTAGCATTCCCTTTAACATTTAGTCTTCCATAAACTGAAAGCCATAACACCTCCCACATCTGAGAAGGGATCCTATGGTAATTTAATTGCTTAATAGCAAATTCCGTATAAAGAGGGGGGCAATTAACAAACTCAGGTTTACCTGGATACAGTTTCCCAAGGAAAAAAAAATATAATCCAGCCCTTATATTATTTTTAATACACTGAAAAGAAAAGGACCACTTAAACAACCTCTGAGCACAGGGTTTAAAAAAAATGGGATATGTGTACTTTTAAGGATCTGTGGGGTAAGAGGTTCCATACAAACATCAAAAAAGGATTTAAAATTATTCACTTCCCACAACTGATGTGTCAGCACAGGAAAGGAGGGATCAAAATTAAAATTCTGAGTAAGAAAGAGGCCATAAAAAAAACTGAGAGGGTCGACCATGCCTAACCCACCTTTAGAGATAGGGAGATAGGTATAGCACTGTTTAATAGGGTTAAGCCTACTACTCCAAAGCATTGAAAAAAAAACAAGCATATAGGCGAGTTTCAATGGCTAATGGAGGGGGATATACCAAGGCTATATATAACAGCCCAGGGATAATAAATTTCTTAATAACAAAAATCCTTTTTATTTTGGACAATCTCCATCGCTTCCACCTCTGGACCTTTGCTTCTGCCTTTTTCAAAACAATTTCCCAATTATCCACTGGGAGATTCTGAGATCCAAAAATTATTCCCAATATCTTACATGGTGTAGAGGAAAAAACAATATCTGACACCATAAACTGATCTTGGGTTACAGGCCCTAAAAGCAGACCTCTGGATTTCCTCGTACTAATTTTCGAATTAGAAACCCTCTCATAAGTATTAATGCAATTTAAAACAATAGGAATTTGAACCACTTCAGTCAAAAAAATACAAATATCATCTGCATAGGCTTGAACAACCACCGTATCTGTATGCAAATTCCCAGAAATGCCTGGCAGTCCATCTGTTTGGTCTAATGTCCTAAATAAGGGGTCAAGGGAAAATGCATATAATAAAGAGCTTAAGGGGCAGCCTTGCTGTACCCCAAAGTTAACTGAAACTGGGGAAGAAGACTGTCCCTTAATAACAGGATAAACTAAAACTTTATTACACAGTAACTTAATCCAGTAAATAAAATCATAGGGTAAACCATATTTTTCTAATACTGCAAATAAATATGAGCGAGATACCCTATCAAAGGCCTTATTTTGGTCTAAAGATAGGATACAATGCCAATTAGGGAACTTATCTGAGAATTCAATTATTTCTTTAATAACAATAAGAACAGACAAAATTCTCCTATTTGGAATACCACAAAACTGAAGAGGATATAATAATTTAGCAGACACAGATCTCAATCTATTATTCAATATTTGGGATAATATCTTGAAATCCGAATTTAAAATAGTTATAGGTCTCCAGTTACTTAATTGTGTTCTATCCCCACCCTTAAAGATAAATATCAATAATCCTGCCGTGAACTGCAATGGTAAACAGTGGACACTGTGAAGAAAAGAAAAAACCTTTTCAAGACAAGGAGCCAAAATATCACCAAAATATTTAAAAAATTCATAGGAAAAACCATCTAACCCTGGAGAAACCTCTCCCTTTAAGGAGGTCAAAACTTTAAGGATCTCTTGCTGGGATATATAATCAGCTAAATTATACAATTCCTGACCAGAGGGGGGAGTGATAGTAAAATCCTGAAAAAACTGTTGAGTAACACTATGTGGGACATCAAACCCCTGCTGTTCCCTTATGTGATCCTGAATAATAGAAAATAAATCTCCCTGGGAGGTTTTAAATTTTCCTTTCCTATATTGTAAAACCTCTAGTCCCGAAGAGCTAATTTTTTCTCTAAAGGCCTCAAAGGGATCCCCTGATGGGTTTTTTGGGGTTCCAAAAGAGAGTTCTGAGCATAACGTCTGTGCTCTATCATACTGGCAATCTCTCATAGCAGACTTGATAAGGGATATTTGGGCAGAAAGATCACATCTAGAGGTATTAGCATCAGAAAACAACCCTTGAAGTTTCTTTCTTAAGGTTAAATATCATAAAAATTTAGTAATAACTCTTTGTTTCCCATATTTTTGGAAAAATTTCCTAATATAATTTTTTGTATCCACCCACCATTCCCATAAGTCCTCATATAAGTCCAAAACAGATACTCGGGCACACAATAAGGAGGATATACTTTTTATAACCCCTGGGTCCTGTAAAATTGAAATATTAAGTTTCCATCTTGGTTTATTTATAGGTTTATGGGGGGAATCACTAAAGGAAAGAGTGATGAGTAAATGATCAGAAAATTCAGTAATAAGAGTTTTATGGACAGGAAAGGAAAGATTTTTGGAAGAAAAAGGTAATCAATAGTGGATGTCAAAGGGCCTCTTCTAAAGGTATAATTTAACCCCTTGTTCTGATAACTCCTCCCATTCCTTAATCATGCCAGGTTAATAATTCTCTCTAATGCTACAGTATCACAATACTTTTTTTCCCTGCCTTACCCCTACTAAACCCAGAAATCTCACAGTTAAAGTTCCCCCCAAAATAATATAACAAGAGGTGTCCAAAAAGGGAGAAAGAGCATTACACATAGCCACCCCTCCTGCTTTTGTCTGTGGCCCATAAACTACTATAAAACGAAAGTCAGCATGTTTCCAAAACCCATCAATTATAAGTCGTCTCCCAGGTATAAGGTCAATTAATTTTTTAAGTGTAAAATTAAAGGAGCCAAAAAGAATCCCTATACCATCAGCTCTGTCCAAGCCAAAGGACCAATAGTATGGTCCCCAGGTCCATTCGGAGTTTAAAAAACGGCACTGATCCAGAGTGTAAACCCATGTTTCCTGTAAAAAACAAATATCAAGACCAGACTGGTGGAGAAAGTGAAAAAGAGCAGTTCTTTTGCAATTATTCAAAAGACTACTATAATTTAAGGATCCAATACCAAGAGAAGTCATAGACATTTAGTTTTTTTTCCATTTATAATCTGTAAAAGATGGTTTACTCCCAGAAGATTGAGAGTGGGCGGGGGTACCAGTATCCATGTCAGAATCCCCTGTTACAGTGTCAAGAATAGCATAAGAATTTTCCATTTCAAAAGTAGGAATTTCTAATGAAGTTGGGGGGAGGAGGGTTTCTTTGGGGGGGAGGGGTACCGGGGGGAAGGTTTAGAGCTTCTAGTAACTCTTTTCTCAGCAGAATTAGAGCTAAGAGGTTTGAATTGCACCAGATCTTGATAACAAACTGGAGGAAATTCCTGAATGTTAAAAGGGTCCGGAGGGGCAGGACCTAGTTTGGAACTAAAGGAAGGGTCTGAACCTAAAACCTCTCTGTCTTCCACAACCACCGCCTTTCTTGCAGGCGTAGTGTGAGAACCTTTCTTCTGAAATTTAGAAAGAGTTTCATCCTGAGCCTTTTGTATTAATAACTCAGGGCTACCTACCAAGGCTTTGTCAGAAGCAGCCCAAGGGCAGTCCCTATACCCGTGCCATGATTCCTCACATAAATCACATTTCACTGCGTTAGCAGACTGAAAGTTACCATGTCCAATTTCCCCACAAATTTTACACCTAGTAGTGTCACAAGAACTAGAGAGATGTGTCCTATTCCCACATTTATAACAAGCACGAGGCTGCCCAGCATAGAAGCACACACCCCTGTCTCTTCTTAAAGAAAAGGAGTTAGGAATATGTTTAATTTCGTTATTAATCTGTTGCAGTTTCACCTTATACCTCCAACTACCATTCCAAAATAATTCAGAATCTAATACTGCCTCGGGGCTGCTTAAAACTTCACACTTCTGGGAAAGCCAAAAGGAGATGTCTTCAACATGGACCCCTTCATTTCTAAACATCGCAGTCACAAATTTAATCAATGATGGAGTGAGGGGGGTAACAACGAAGGGAGACCACAATGGGGAAAATTTCAGCTGATTATATCATTGCCAAAATAAATCTAACAAGAATACAGATCTGAAGCTGACATCATAATTGTCTTCTCCTGAAATATTGATGAAGGCAAATACATCTTTAGGTGAAAACTGTAGAGATTCTTTTAAAAGGAACTTCCCCACATACACTGTCAGGCCGTTCTGCTAGTCCCCTTTATAGCGTATACGAACTGCGTTCCTTCGAGGGGCTGATTCTTTTCGAGATTGCGAGAAAAGATCTGACAAAAGAGGGGTCCAATTTCCAGCCCAATTCTAATAGGGCTTTCTCCGGAGCCCAGTCCTTATTACCATTTGTATCTTTAGTGGGAAGAGAAAATGCTTGTTGGATAAGTCGAGAAGAAGAGACCTTCTGAGACAGTTTAGTTTTAACTTCAGAATGCTGTATTTGTTTAAAGGGCAAATGCCAATTAGCTGCTGTTAACGCAGCTCTTTTATTTTTTATCATATCCGGGGATGACTTGTTTCTAGTTGAAAATGAGAAAGATGTAGCGTGAGCTTGACTAGAGGTGTCAGTCTGGTATACCAGCTCTTCTTGAACAATACTACATACTGTGCTTTGCGCTCTTGGTTCCTCCATCATAGAGTAACTAGAGTCAATCTTGAAGAGCTTTGTTTGCTTGTTGTTAGGCAACCCACTGGGAAAAGGAATAGTTTGAGTAAACAAAACATTAGATTGCAAAGACTGACCTTGTAAGGTTTCTGTAGTAGTTTCAGCAAAGATAAGATCTTGACCGAGGATCAGCTCTTAGCACTTGCTACAACTAGTGACTCTACTGCCAGCCGAACATTCCCCAGTGACGTACTTGCTCTGTAAAGATTGCTGATATGAAGGGGTTCCAGGCACAAGGGCGGCACCACTGTTTGATGCAACTGTGTCATCCATTTTGACAAGACTGTCAGTCGAATGCAACGCAAGTCCATTCGAGGAGAAACTTTTACCAGTATCGTCATGAATAATAACAGGAGATAACAAGTCTTCTGAAAATCCATTTGGTAAGGTAGTAGAACTTATCCGAAATTCAGGAGTAATACTTTGAAAAGAACAATCCGCCGTAACTGTGGTAGTTTGAAGAGTAGATCTTTCTTGAATAGAAACCAAGTTTTCTGTTTTGCAAAGGAAGGAAAGCCTCTCCAATATCGAGCCCAGAGGAGGAGGCTTGCTCCCCTGGCTCACATACATCCTCACCCTCCACCGATTTCTGCAGAGTGGCCATAACGATGGCCAGCAGCTCCACATACTGACTACAGAGTAGGGGAATTTCCACGGTGTCCTGGCCAAATTTCCCTCATTCACTAAAAAAATACCACCAACAGCTTAATCTGGTTCAAGGTCAGTTGGCATTCATCTGTATCCCCTTCCCCTGGGTCATGCCTGAAAATAGGCAGGATTTGTCTAGCGCACTTACCTGGTCAACAAAAACAAAAGAAAGAAAAAAAAAGTTGGAGCGGTGGGTCAAAAAGGGAGTGGATCACTTTCCAGAATTTGGAGGGAGAATTTAGGATAGACTGTGGGTTGGATTTGAAATAGTGGGCCTTGACTGCCCAAATTGCCTTGGTACAGGAGTTCCAAAGGGACCTATAATGTTGGTGGTCAGATTCAGAGTGGAAGGCCATGAAGTGAACCCATGCAAGGTCCCAAGATTTGCACATCTCAATGAGGTTGGATGTGATCCAGGGGAGGTGGGAGCATTTCTCTGTTTTTTCTAAGGGGGGCATGGGTGATTCAGGAGCTAGTGAGCATGGCAGTGAAGAGTGAGATGACTATGTCAATGTTTTGGGAAGAGTATACAGGGGACCAGTCAGCAGAGGCAAGGTCATTTTAGAGGGCATCAGTGTCAAGTGACCTAAGATGCCTGGGTCAGATGTACTTGGGGGGTGGATTGAGGTGGGTGGACTTTCCTAATACAGTAGGTTAATTAGTGATCACTGAACACATTTGATAGAACACATACAAACAGAGGAGAGAAAGAAGTAAGAGACTCAGCTGGGAATTGAACCCGGGCTGCCATGAATGAGATTCCAGTTGTGCTACCAGCTGCACTACCGAAGCAACAGGAAACTGGGCCATCCCAGAGCATATTACTGTTTATCCAATGCACAGCCTAGTACTGCACAGATAATTAAATTCTCAATCACAAGAGTGTGGCATGCATATTTTATGGAACACATGCAAACAAAGGAGAGAAAGAAGTAAATGCCTCAGCTGGAACTTGAACCCAGGCCACCTGAAATACTATGAGCTTTTCTATGCCATACTTGAAAATGTTTGCTACAACTAATGTATTTGAAATGGAGTACTCTGCACTGAGCACCTTATTGTGTTTGATGTGAGTCCTTTAATAAATCATCCACCAGCAACATATTTTTACTATATTGAATCTGAGAGTGACTCTGTAACACTCACCCAGCACTGATTTCATCTTCCTGGCAAAGGATGGAATTATGGATAGCTCCCAGGATATTTTAATCACACTACTAGGCTATGCTACAGTGAAAGTACTGGGGACAGGGCCAGTTGATTGCACAGAGACAACATTAAAATCAAACCGACAGATTCACTTTTAACTTTAAAAAAATGCCTTTATAGGGCTTAACTGGTAAGATTGCATAACCTACTCAGTTATAATATTTTCACATTCCACAAGACAGTTGCCCACAACTCAAAATGTACAACACATTCAGCCATTTTTTTTCTGTTAGTGCTATTTCTGCAGACTCCAAGTCACTCTCTGGATGCCGGCCACCCAACCCTACTCCGCTGCTATTCTCTGTGACCTGCCTTCATGTGAGTGCAGTGTGGCCTGAGTGTTAGATGAGGGGCAGAGCTACCAGGTAGCTGGGGCCAGTTGCAGCTTGGACCTCCATTTTTTCTTTTCTGTACAGACAGGCAGCATACAGTGCTGTTCAGATGACCCTGCTCACTCTTCCAAGCATGGTGCATTGGCAGCTGCCACTCTCCCCTGCTGTGCCATCAGCCCCAGCTTGCCTCATCCCCTGCCAATGCTAGAGGGACAGGAGAGTACCAGGCACTGTAATCCTCCCTACCTGGGAGAGGGGCGCAGCCCTCTGGATGCTCAATCCTGTGCCTTCCCAGCCGATTCCAATGACCCTAGTCCGTAGCCAACCCTGGGTCCCCAGTGTGGTGTAAGGTGTGGTGTCCAGTGCCTCAACTCTCAGCACCACAGGGCCAGCTCTAGACACAACCACTTTACATTTCAAAACAAGAAATGTGTTTTCTATCTAGAAAAGTTCATTTCTTACACTGGATCAGTGCTGCTACATAGCCTATGCAGTACTGATTATCACTCAACTGTCAAACATTGAAATCAGTTTCCAAATGTGCAATTGCTGTATAAGCATTTCACATTTAACCCCCCCAAACTTCTGTACCTTCTAACTCACTCAAGAATGGGTGATGTCCATAATGATGAAACCAGTGTCAGCTGCACTATACTGGCCAAGTAAGGAATAGACATGCCCCCCACACACACACACACCCCATGCATCTTCTGGTCAGTGCATTCCTTTCTTTTTCTGGTTCATCCAACCCTGAGCATTTGATGAGCAGGTGTTTGTAGTACAGTATCTAAACCTTAAACTTGGTAAATAGTAAAGTCTTCTTCTTCTTCTTCTTCTTCTGCCTTCTTATGTTTTTTTCCTATAAAAGTTAATTTCTCAGACTAGATTAGTGCTACTACATATCCAGTCCAGTGATGATTATGATTCAGCTGTTTAACACTGATGATGGTTTCCTGATGTGCAATTGCATTATAAATATACAAGACATGCCCTAGCAGTGCCTTTCTGAAGAACTGCCTTGGGGAGGTGAGCCTTTGCAGTAAGGGCCACCACCTGGCTAAATGAGCTCCCTCAGGCCACTACTAGACTTACTCGCCTTGGTCAGTTCAAATCTGAAATTCAGAAGACCATCTCCCCTCCAGTACAATGTTGCTGTAAAGAACACTCCAGCCATTTCTAGCCCTCCTGGTGCCCCCTGATACAATATGGCTTGGCAGCGGTGACCCATGGCTCTTAAGAATCTCCCACTAGTCCCCACCTACCCACCCCTCGGTCCCCAATTCTCCCCACCCCCTCACCAACTTAGCCCTCCTGACATTCCATACCCCTCACCTCCACACCTGCTTAGCCCCCCTGGCTCTTAAGTTATCACCAGCCATTGTGCTCTCCCCCTCACCCATCTAGCCTGTGGCCTACTCTCCCTTAATGGCTGTACTTGTTGGTGGTTACATTAATTGTTCCCTCCAGGAACATATCTAAGTTCCGTAGCTGCATTCTGGGAATTCTCATACTTTGTGCATAGTTGGAATCTGCACTTTATTCACCTAATCTCTTATGGGATATATTCCTCTGTATTATGTAATTAAGTGATGGCTTTTACAATGTATTCTTTCTCTCCCCATCCTTCTATTTGTAATGCTGTAGAGCCTTTTTAATAATGTGTAACTGACAATGCCTACTAGCAGCTTCTGTTTTTCTCCACTGTCCATGTACTTGATGTTCCCATACCCTCTGTTCGATGAGGATACTTTGTAAATGAGCTTTTAGCTCAAAGGTTATAATTCCAATTTTACAATAAATAAACAAAAATAAAATATTCAGAATTTAACCTCCAAACATGTAACAAGCATTTGTCAATGCCGAATGCTGTTTTGCTTGTGTTAGCATTGGTAGTGCAGGAGTTAGAGAGATGAATAATAGAAATGGCGTAAAGTATGGAACCAATGTCAACCTCACCCTACCCTGCAGAGACTGACAGGCATTGAGGTGTGCCTTTGGGTCATTGGCCATAAAGCTCATGCCATTTCACCTCACCATGCCCTGCAGATTCTGACAAGTCTCACATTGTGCCTTGGGGTCATTGGGTATTACACTCACCCCATTCCATAAGAAAATACATTGAGATGGATGCAGTATAGGAGAATGGGGTGAACTTTGGGGCCAAAGAGTCCAAGGCACACCTTGATGCCTGTCACTGGCTGCAGGGTGGGGGTGGAATGGCATGAGCATTACAGCTGACAATCCAAAGGTACACCCCTGATGCCTGTCAGTTTCTACAGGGTGGGACGTTATGGTTAGAAACCCTAATGCCCTGGGCATTTGTCAGGATTTGCACTCCAAATTTTCAACATGGCCTTTTTGTGACCCCACCTCATTAAAGCATTTGGGACCTCCGTTCATGAACAGTGGCACTGTAATTTGTTAATCTGTCCTGAATGTTGATTTCCCACAATGACCATGCCATTCTGCACCATATGTGTGAAAACACATTTTGAGCAGGATGTGAAAAATGACATCTGTACCATTCATAAGAAGGTGTGAAGAAATGGCAATGTTGAAAATCTGGAGTGAAAATATTAAAAATTCTTGAAGTTACGAGTATGCGTGGAAACTGCACAATGCACACTCTTAACACAATCATTTTGTAGAATTCTTTCAACAAATTTTCAACATAGGCATTTTGGTACCTCTGCTCATGAACAGTGTCACTATGATTTTCTTAATCTGTCCCAAATGTTGATTTCCTACAATGACCATGCCATTGTATGTAAGATGAGCGAAAACGCATTTCAGGCAGGATGTGAAAAATGACAGCTGTACTGTTCATAAGGAGGTGTGCAAAAATGGCAATGTTGAAAATCTGGAGTGAAAATATTAAAAATTCTCGAAGTTATGAGTGTGCGTGGAAACTGCATGCACGCTCATAACATAGTCATTTTGTGGAATTTTGTCACCAAGTTTTCAACATAGGCATTTTGGGACTTCCGTTCATGAACAGTGTCACTGTGATTTTCTTAATCTGTCCCGAACATTGATTTCACACAGCGACCACGCCATTGTGTGCCACATGTCCGAAAACACATTTCAGGGAAGGATGTGAAAAATGACAGCTGTAGTGTTCTTAAGAAGGTGTGAAAAATGGCAATGTTGAAAATCTGGAGTGAAAATATTAAAAATTCTCAAACTTACGAGTGTGTGTGGAAACTACGCAATGCACACTCGTAACACAGCCATTTTTGGGAATTTTTTCACCAAATTTGCAACACAGGCTTTTTGGGAGCCCACCTCATGAAAAGTGACACTGTTGTTCCATTAATCAGCCCCAAAAGGTGATTCCGCACAGTGACCATGAAGTCACCTTTCAGGACCGAATAACAACATGACAGGGACTGAATTCATGAGGTGGGGTCCCAAGAACCCCATGTTGAAAATCTGAAGTCAAAAGTCACTAAATTGGCCACAATATCCACCTAAGTTGAAACCCCCCATTGATGCCATTATATAGCTTATCGGTATTTCTTCAGTTTGTGGTCGGCTTTGAAGAGTGCAGACATGTTCCCGTGCCACCGAAGATCATCATGCCAGGCTCTGAAGTTAAGTATGGGGTGAGGGGGGGTGTGAGGAGATGGGGTGCACAGAGGGTGGATGTGGGTTGGGGAAGGGGGTGCCAGAGACAAAGAGGGACTGTTTTCTCCAATACAGGTTAAGAAAAAACAAAAAGACATCGAGGGTTTTTTTTTATTTTTACAGGATTATCTTGGCACACTGAGGTGGGCTCCCAGTGTGCCAACTGTATTATTTGGGAGGGGGATTGAAGCCAATGGGGATTGGTCCCCCCTGTCAGACAGACAATGTGTCTGTGTTTGGGAGGATGCATGATTCTAAGGAGGATTGGGCATCCCCTCGGCAGACAAACTAAAATAGGGGGACATTATGCTGACAGGGATTGTGCTCCCCCATTGGTAAGTAAATTGGGGAGGGGGCATGCCAACAGGGGGATTGGGCACCCCCGACGTTGGCTTTCAGGTGGGACTGTGAGAGGTGGACGGCGACGGCCACCACCATGTTTATTGAAATGTTACACTAGGCAAGGCACACCCTGCAATGACGGGTCACTCCCTCATTGCAGCAGTGAAATTGTTTCAAGTTGGTGGCATGCTTTTGCAGTGCTGTCATACCCAGCATGCTATTTCATTGGTGCCACAGAGCCCAGCCCAAAAAAGCAGTGGAGCCACTGGCCACAACATGACCGCACCTCCAAAACCTGCTATTGTGAGCTACCACAATATGTTGTTTGTGCTTGCGCTCAAGACAACATAAAAATGAGTTCCAAGTATCCCAAAATCAGTAAGAGTCTCATCAGAGAGCTGTATCTTCTACTGCACACAAGAATGGGAGATGCTTATAATGATAATGAAACCAGTATCCACTGTATTGCCTTGGCCAGGAAATTAATGGAAATGCCACCCTATTGAACTGCTGGGCAGTGCATTTATTTTATTTTCTGGTTTCCCTGACTCTGAACATTTGATGAGCAGTTGACTGAATTTCCCTATCTAAACATTAAACATGGAAAAGATCAAAACCTTTTTCTTCTTCCTCTTCTTTTCAGCTTAACTCAGAATACAGCAATAAAAAGCAACATCTTATTGGATCACTTGATGCATTATGTGTGCCTCTCAGGCACCATTTTGTGGTGGTTTGAGTCCTTCATAACCCAGAGGAAGCAGCAGGTGATTCTAATTCCATCTCTGGAGCAGCTGTGCTCTTCTGTGGTGTTCCTAAAGGTTCAGTCTTTCCTACTGTGCTGTTTTCCATGTATATGTTGTCATTGGGTGAGATCATTAGTTGGTATCATGTGGACTTTCACTGTTGCACAGATGATACTCATCTTTGTCTGCTTTGCACTACTGGTAAGGTTCAGGCTGCCTCTGTGTTGGAGTGGTGCTTGGACGAGATCAGTGACTGTATGGCCTCCAATTGGCTATCTCAAACAAAGAAAGACAGAGGTTATGGTTGTCAAACCAGGTCAGCATGAGTTGGTGATGACAGGTGGATTGATAACACTTGCTTTACTGGGTGATGAACCACTCAGAGCTGTGGATGTAGTAAAGCATCTGGGTGTCATTCTGGACTGCAAGCTGCTGCTAGAACAACAGGTGTCAACAGTAGTCTGAACTGGCTCTTCCTATCTGTGTAACATCTCTCAGATGTAACCCCATTTGGTGCCAGCTGATCTGATGACAATAGTCCATGCCTTTGTCAGCTCTAGGCTAGACTATTGCAACACTTTATAATTAGGGTTATCTTGAGGTTTGACGCAATGCCTGCAGCTGGTTCAGAATACTGGGGCCCATATAATTATGGGAACTTCTCAGAGGGATGATATCATACTGGTCCAATGTGTTCTGCACTGGTTGCCTGAGAGGTGGTACATCATCTTTAAGATATGCTTGATGACATTCTAGGCCCTACACTGTTTGTGTCCCGAATACTTGAAAGATCTCCTGATTGTTTACCACTCAATTTTCCCCTTAGCGTCTCTGATGGGGGCTTGCTCATTGTTCCAAGCTCAATGCAGCTCCAGTGTTGTGGACTATGCTACCTGGAAGCGTCTGCTCAGACTACACAGTGGAGGTCTTTAAAGTCTCTTTAAAAATGTGTGTTTTCTCTAGCATTCCAAAATCATTTTTAAGTGAATTAAACTGATTTTATAGATGGTACTGCATTATTTACTTGCGTTATTTGCATTAATTTTACAGCACTCTGAGCCTCAAGGATAGGGCACTTTGGAAATAAACTTTGCCTTGTCATGCCTTGCCTCCCCTTACCCCTCCCCACAATTGTCAATTAAGTTCAAATAATTATCCTTAAATTCACACTGGCCAGTTTTCTTTGGGGAAAAAATCTCTGTGTCCCTATCATGGCTGTGACAGTCACCATAAAATAATATACCTATTATCAGCACTTTACTTGGAACTTCTCAGCTCTAAATGTTCCTTAATGTTCTTCTCTGGGGAAATGAGTTTTCCCTGCAAATCTTCTGACACAGACTTCTGGTGAGCTGAGAAGAGAGAGAGAGAGAGAGAGAGGGAGAGAGAAAAGAAGAAGAAGAAGAAGAAGAAGAAGTGAAGAGAAGAGAAAGAGAGAGAGAGAGAGATAGAGAGACTCCTTCTTTGGCCTTGTGTCTGCCTCTCTCACTTGACTCCTATTTGGTAAAACTGAAATTTCAGGTTCCAATCTAGCAATCCAGACACAGACATGTAACCTCCACCCTGTCCCCCAACCCCACAGAGGCAGAAATGCCTTGAACCTGCTGTATGACGAACTTGACCATCCTAACTGATAGCCTACTTTTATTGAGAGCCTTTTCACAGGACATGGGCATCCTGTCCTTTCCCTGCTCCTCCCAGCCTGTCTTTTGTATATATCTATACTGGAAGTTTTGTTCTGCTTCCAAAGTACAGATACATTTTATAATCTATTTAGTGCCTTATGGCTCCTTAACAAAGTGTAGTGGACCAATAGGGATACTGATGTTTTCACCCTGCATCATTGGGCACTTAGGGATTAGAAGTCTGCAGCACCCCTCCAAACTACAGTTGCTCTTTTCTTCTCATATTCTTAGGCAATAAACCACAACAGGGTATGGGTTATGCTGGGATTTATCAAGGATGACGTGGTTTGGCCATGAGGCCGCAGGTTGAGTGGTCAAATCCTGGCCAGTCGTGGTAAATCCCAGCATTACCCACACCCTGGAGTGGTTTATTGTGATTGTACAATGGCCCCAATTTTTTGTGAAAAAAAAAAACAATAAAAGAGTTGTTTTGTATTTTCAGTTGTTTTAACAGAATGTATTGGTCTGCTAGAAAAAAAAAGTTCTGCATTGTTAGGGAGATGGTCTTGAGCTTGGAGGATGCTAAGCGATGGGTGATGTTTTTGCATGTCTCCCATCTGGCAGGCAGGCAGGCAAGCATTTTTTTTATTTTAATAAATTGTGTATGTCCAGCATTTGTTTTTCTGTGTCACTATGCATGCAGCTGAAGAGGTAGATGGCCAATGTGGGAATGCAGAAGTTCGGGAGGGGGGGGTGTCAGTGTGACTGACTCTCATCTGAAAGGCATTGTAGTTTTTTTTTATTTTAATTTTTTAAAATAAAATGTCCAAACCCAGGTAAACTGTGCATATTCAGAGTTTTTCCTGTGTTGGTTGCTACGGAGATGTTATGTGAACGAACATAGCTGAAGGGGAAGACAGCCGAAGTCGTGGTGCAGCAGTTCAATGTGTGGTTCAGGGATCAGAGCGGATGAATTTGAAATGTAGTGTTCATTTAATGTTTTTTTTTACTTATTGGGAGAGAGCCAGTGATTGTGTCTATAAGAGGGTGTATGAGACAGAGCAAACACTGCACCATCTTTAACCTTTTTGTTCCAGGGTTGTGTAAGGTCCTACGATCGGGAGGAAGTAATGGTTTTCTTCGGTGCCCGAGATTTTATAATTTTTTTCAAGGGGGAGTAAATAATTGAAGTAGAAATGAGGCAGAAGAAACCAGGAGTTTGAGAACCTGTTATGCGCTATGAAATATGGAAATGGAGGCAACCAACAGGGTAAACCAGAACGTGAGGGAGAGAAAAAAAAAGTTTGACAGGTGAACCAGCTGGGATATGTTATGGGGGAAGAGTTTTAAAACTGTTTTTCCTGCAATGCAGGTATTGTCACTATTTTGAGAGTTACTCAGCTTCTTTTAATTGGTGCACTGAGAGTTGTTGATCACTGCGGTTTAGTGGCGAATCAACAGGATGGTTTTACACATTGATGTTCGGGGCATCTATGTGATTTAAACAGGCTGATTCTAATGAGGCTGACTGTGACTGAACAACTCACCGTGTTTACCAGTTCTCTGTGATAGTCGGAGTGATTTCTGCAGGGGTTCCTGCTGAGGTTGACTGGTGACTGGGACCTTTTCTCGGTATATCGTAGGATTTACCACAGATAAAAGGTGCCAGTTAGCCAATCAGATTCAAGAACTGTCGGCCCCCACTGTATAATATTAGTATAATATAATTTGGGAGGTAGTATAGCACAGTGGTTTAAGGTTCTGAGTTGCAAATCTGGTGACATCCAGCAGACCAGACCTGGGTTTGAATCCCACAGCTTCCACTTGCATACTGTGTGACCCTGAGCAAGTCACTTAACTTCCCTTTGTCCCAAGTCACTCCTGTAAAAAAGCTTTCAGCTTAGTGTGCCACTCCTGGTTAAACAACTAAAAAAAATAAAATAAAATAATCCCCTTTATTTCCCCATCTCCCATCTCATCATTTGCTTCTCTTTCTACTCTCACTACTGCCCTGTCTATTGTACTAAACTATCATTCTCTTTAGTTTTTACAGATCTGGCTGGAAGTCACCTGTTGCCTGTTAGAAAAGTATGTTTATTTTTCTGACCACTTTCTATTCCTATGTGTTAATTCCATACAAGCCTTGATGATTTTTGATTTTTTTCATACCCCACTCAAGGAGCAGGATGTTCACAGAGTTCTCCTCACCTGAACTGGAGAAAAGAAGTATTGGGCTATGTAACAGTGCACCTGCATTTACAATAACTCCAGGGAGTCTGATCAACTATCTAGCTTGTTCAGGTCCTCCTAAAGTTTGTGCCCATCTCAAGGGAATCAGCAACCATGGCCAGCTCAGTGTTACTTGTGGACTTAAATTCCCTGACAAAGAAGAAATGTGTCTTGAAGTGCTTGGGGAGCTTTATCTGGTTTGGGCTTATTCAAAAGTAATCAAAGCTGTGTTTTGTGTGCATTATATTTTCTTTTGTTTGAGTTTACTTAAGCAGCCTGCTAGAGATGCTACCTTCCAGGTCACTGGTGAAATTGTTGAACAACACTGGCACCAATACTGATCACCAAGGGAAGTTACAGAGTAAGGATGAGTTGATGCTAAATTTGTATTTAGTGAAATATGGCAATATTTGGCACTTTAACTTCAGTTTGGTCCATTCAAACATTTGGGCAAGTTCAGATAAGGTTGACCTTCAGCCAAAAAAAAAAAAAACACACTCACTCTAACCTTTCCAATGAGCCACGTATTTCTCCACCCATGTCACATTCCAACCTCCTCCCCCTTACCAATCTTTTTGTATTAACAATGATTACAGCTCCTGATACTGTGTCGCATGCTGACAGAGCTTTTTTAAACAAACTGTTGGGTGTAGAAAAATTAGGTTAAGATGCAGAATATTTAACTATTACTAATAATTAATCAATCAGTGCTAACACTATGAGTTCATTATTTTATTTTATTACCACCTATCATTCCAGAGGAAAAGTATTCTGATTAAACAACTCCTGTGCAAACATTCCAAAGGATTTGGGCCTGAACCATTTCTGCAAAGTGTCTCTTGCCTGGACTGAGGCAAATAAGAAAAATAGTTTAAGACATGAACAAATATGTTTGTGTGAAGAAGAAAAGAGTTAATCTCAAAAGAATATTCAGACAAACAAGTCCTCCATTCATGGAACTGTATGTGTTGCCTCAGAGATCTGTACAATTGTGAGATGTGACTAGATCAGATAAGGATGCATTCCTGTTACATATGTTATGTAGAGTGTTTTGATATGTATGTTAAGTCCTAGTGTGTCCTTCCCTCTGTCTGCTATTAGTTTTTTCCTAAATTAGCCTGCTAGCTGTATGGTAGTTTTATGACCCCTGGGGAGCTCCATCACAAATAGGTTTATTGGCTTTCTTTCTCCTACGATGCACCTTGGCTCAAGTGACAGTGATGTAGCTATGCTCTCAGATTTAGCAGGGTCTGTCACAGCTCAGCCACAAAGATAATACTTCCTTCAGAGAAGTCACACTGCTAGATTTTGGGTGAGTGTAATCATTATTTTTTGACATTAGTACCTTGTCCTGCTATGTTACAACCTATAAGGTGATGTTCAATTTTTACTACTTAGTACTGGTGCAAAAACTGAAAGTGACTGAGAGGAATAGAGTAAACAGTGACATGATTCAAACACAACCACACACACACACACACACACACACACACACACAGCAGAACATAGCAGGACAAAGTACTGATATCAAAAAATAATAATGATTACACTCACCCAAAATCTAGTAGTGTGTCTACTCTGGAAGAAGTATTTTCTCTGTGGCTGAGCTGTGACAGACGCTGTAACAAGACATTGGTTTCCTGCAGGGGAAATTAGACATCACACCAAAGGGCACTCTTGGAAGACTAGAGGCCATAAAAGAAACCAGAATGGCAACCTCCAAGGGCAATAAAACAGTTAGGGAAAGTTAGAAAAAACATCTCTCACAGCCAGAGGAAAAGAAAACACTGGGAACTGGTTAGAACACATAAAAAAAGACTACTACATATCTTTTTCTGATTTTAACATGGAGTTTTCCTTTAAGCCTTACCAACCACAATTAAGAAGGGTTTATATGTCACCTCAGTTGTGCTCAAAGACTTAAAAGGCATGAAACCATCTCATGAAGACTAGTGATCTGGATTTACCACTTAATAGCAGGGTGAACACTTCCCTATCAAATTCTTTATGGTTTGGACACAGAGAGATAAGTATTGAAACCTCTCACTTGGGACTGAATTTGTTATGGTAAGAAAGAAAGAAAGAGAGAGAGAGAAAGAGAGAGAGAGAAAGAAAGAAAGAAAGAAAGAAAGAAAGAAAGAAAGAAAGAAAGAAAGAAAGAAAGAAAGAAAGAAAGAAAGGTGGGATTTTTTGGACACTGACTAAAAATGCCAGCAACTCCAGTTTCCCTGGAACTCTGAACATTTGCTGAAAACCTTGGAACACTGAATCTGGATTGATAACTGATGTATGCTAACAAACAAGGCTTTATAAAAGACAGAACCAGAACTGGACATCTGGACCAGAAATTTACCAGTAAAATACCTTCTGCCTCCCAGCTAACACTTCAGATGAAGATGTTGCATGCAAGCTGACAAAATGTTAGTATTTAAAAATATATTTTTGCTCAAAGACATTTGCTGGGAGTAGCTTTGGGGTGGGGGCAGTTTATTGTTACATGCAGTTCCATGAGTATACATTGTAGCCTGACATGTCTGACTGTGTCGGCGAAAAGATAAACTATAGGGTTTCTTCTTGATGACAAATATTTGATGTCATACACATGAAAGAACCTTTTTAAACTTTGGCTGGGAATATATACGAGCCATAATAATAAAAATAATTTACTATCAATCAAAGGAAAATATTTTGATTGAAGTTTCCAATACAGAGTTATGACATGGGTTGGAGGAGACTTGAAGAGGTTGTGACTGACAAGAGTGGGTGAGGAATGGTGAAGAAAGGAGTGTCTCATCACCATATGCTGTCTATTAAATCCCCATACCAAGGACATGAAGCATCTTTGGCTGTAGTGTCAAATCTGAAACAAAGACAGGGGGTCCAAACTGAAGCTGAAGTGAAATTGTCAATTTTTGCATCTGGTTATCCTTACAATCAGCTGAGCAACATGCTCCACTGAGTTATTTGGGGGTCGGTAGCACATCCCTAGGGTAACTCTTTTGCCACTCCTTTTATATTTTAAGGAGTGCCTTCTAGCTGTAGGGTACACAGTATGTCAGCAATTTTTTGTATTGATTGTTTGGCCCTTGGGCTAACTAAAATACATTTGCCCTGGAAACTCACCTGTTGAACTTGAATGATTTACATCAGGAATATGCAAACCTGGCTGTTCATATCATACATGTTTTGTGAATTAAGCAGTGTGGAAGCGTGGGATCAATGACAGACACACAAACAGAATTTTGTTGCATAAAAAATGCAAATTACTGCATTTATCATTTTATTTCTTAAATCAGAAATAAATGTCCAAAATAAATTGTTCAAAACAAATAAAAAAAAAGAAAGAAAGAAAGCACTGTTACTTCACAGAAAGAAATATAAAGTGTTAAGTCCAGCACACTTTAAACAGGAATCACTTCTTCTTGGTCTGTCTTCCTTCTTTAACAGCTATAGCTTTCCTTAAACAAGATCCTTCTGCTCAGTGTCCAGAACCCTACTGGACACTCCTCCACATCTCCTCTCCCTAGCCAATCAAAAAGGGGTTTATATAGTCTCCTCCTGGTACATTTTACTCCTCCCCTTTTTGGTGACATCATACCTTCTTCCTATATAAACTGTCATTCTGGGCCTGGCTGGCTCCTAAGCAGGTCCTACTGAAACTTCTGGTAAAAACAATCACTTTCATTTCTTTTTCATGACTTCACAATCAATAATATATTGTGTTGTACAGCTTTAAGAAGTAGAAGAAAGTTTGTCTTTAAATAATAGCAAAAGAATTCTGTCAGAAATTCTCTGTTTTGTTCTTTTAACCCAGCCTAAGACAACAGAAAGAAAAACAGCTCTCTGTACCTCAGAGAGTCATTTTAATTCAAATTACAATTCATTAGCTACCATATATAGTTTTTTAACTCTTTCTGCCTGTTTGCTTTATTTCAGATGGCTGAAATTGCAGCTTTTTACCTTCCTCTGCCTTCCACTGTTTACAGGGCTCAATAACAAGAGAAAACAGCTTTTCTTGGATCAGCAGGGACTCTGTTCTGTAAGTACCACTATTCTTTAACAACTCTGCAGCATTGTAGTCTACTTTTGGGGACAAATGCATTTTAAAACAGGATAAAGACAGCAGCTTCTATTAGGAAATAGTTTTTTAAATCAGCAAGACAGTTTGCTTTTGTTTTATGAAAACGGGGCACTTACAGGGATAGTAAAGCACAAACAGATGTGTTTGTCAGGTTGGCCACCCTGACAAGAAAAGAAACAGAATAGTTTGGAATAAGTAAAAGAATATAGAAAAGAGTGAAACAGAATTTGTTTTTATTTTAAAGGGGAATGTTACCCTATTGTATTATGCAAAACAGGGGGGCCTTGTTACATTCCTCCCCACACAAACATCTAACCATCGGTTGGATGACCTGAACCCCTTCCCTTGAAGGGGATGGAACTTCCTCCCTCCCACTCTGGAAGTTCCCCTCAGGGACCCTTAATCTTTAGTATTGATCACTGTCTTATCGACATAAATCAATATCTCAATCAATATATATTCCCTGAGGTTTAAAAATGATAGAATGGTACATTCCATAAATACATTACAGCAGTCCTCAGAATTGTCATTTCAAAACAGTTTTAGCAATTCCTATCATGCTGCGCCAAAACGTGACATGAAATCAGCATTCTGATGCTGGGTACCAGATCTGTGTCTGACTGTGAAATGATATGGCTGGAGAGCCAAGTACCAACGCATAATCCGTGTATTTTTTTTCCTTCATGTTATTAAGCCTTACCAATGGATTATGGTCAGTAACCACCTCAAAATTATTACTCCAAAGATAATATTTCAAGGCCTCAATGGCCCACTTCATTGCCAGGCATTCCTTCTCTACAGTGGAGTATTTCCTCTCCCGCTCATGTAGTTTTCTACTAATATAAAGGATGGGGTGTTCACCATGTTTATCATGCTGTTTAACACTGCACCGATGCCTGTATCAGAAGCGTCAGTGTGAACCTCAAATGGTTTTGAAAAATCAGGACTTGACAATACTGGGGCTGAACACAAGGCAGCTTTTATACTCCAAAAAGCCTAGTCACACTCATCGTTCCAATTTACTTTATCTGGGTTTTTGGTTTTGGTTAGCTCAGTCAAGGGTGTAGCTAAAGTGGAAAAATCTGGGATAAACCTTCTATAATAGCTAGCTAACCCTAAAAAAGATCGAACATGACATTTTGACCTGGGTACAGCACTATTAGTGTCTGCATCCACTTTACTTACTTCTGGCTGTACTTTGCCATTACCGATAAAGAAACCTAAATATCTGGTTTCTGTTTGGGCTAAGGCACATTTTGAGGGATTTATTGTAAGTCCAGCCTCCTTAATGCTCTGAATTACTGCACTTAAATGTCTCAAATGGGTGCCCCAGTCAGGACTGTAGATAAATACGTCATCCAGATAAGCAGCACTGTACAAATTATGAGGTCTCAAAATATGGTCCATATACCTCTGAAAGGTTTCTGGGGCACCATGAAGGCCGAATGGCATGGTCGTGAATTGAAACAACCCTATGGGTGTGCTGAAAGCTGTTAACTCCTGTGCACTTTGAGCTAGGGGTATTTGCCAATACCCTTTTGTTAAATCCAAAGTACTGATGTACTTTGCAGAACCTATTTGGTCTAGTAGGTCATCTATCCCAGGCATGGGACATCCGTCAAAATCAGATATTGCATTGATCTTTCTGAAATCAAGACATAACCTGATACCTCCCTCCTTCTTTTCAACTATCACCAGTCGGGATGACCATGAACTGCGTGATGGTACTATGACTTTGGCTTGTTCCATTTTTCATACTTCTTTAATAACCTCCTGTCTCACCTTTTCTGGTTTTCTATATGGTTTCTGATTTATGGGTTTATGTTGTTGGATGTGTATTTCATGCTCTACCCCTACTGCTCGACCTGATGCTCCTGTAAATGTCTCTTGATAATACTCTAAGAGATGCTCAATCTCTTGTTTTTGTTCAGGGTGTAGGTCAGGATTGATCTGGACTTCTTCTTTATTTGATTTCTTTCTGAGCCGATCATAGGCTATTTCTAGCTCGGATGTATCTTGTTCTATTTGAATGTAGAGACTAATATCTGGAGGTGTTTCAACCCATTTTCTAAGTAGGTTAGCATGATATACATTTCAGGTGGGCCTATGATCTGGCATCTCAATCTCATAATTAACCTGGCTTGTCTGCCTGATTACCTTATAGGGACCTCTCCATTTCACTAATAGTTTGTTCTCACTAGAGGGTAACAATAACACCACTTTCTCTCCAGGTTCAAATTATTTCATTTTCAGGCCTTCATCATAACACTCTTTTTGACACATTTGTTTTAGGTTTACATTTTGATGCGCTATTGTAACATATTTTACCAATCTTTCTCTGATAGCAGTCATATAATCAACAATATTATTATACCCAACATTCTTTCCCTCTTCCCAATGCTCTTTAACAACATCAAGGGGCCCCCTTGGATTTTGACCATACAGCAAAGAGAATGGGGAAAAACCAGTAGTACCTGGGCACCTCCCGATAAGCAAATAATAGGTATGGCAAGTACTTATCCCAGTCTCGTCCCTCTTCTTGTACATACTTCTGCAGCATGCTTTTAAGAGTTTTATTAAAACGTTCCACTAATCCATCTGGCTGAGGATGGTAAGGGGATGTTTTTCCAGCTGATACTCCTAAAAGATGACACAATTCCCTTAACATGACAGAGGTGAAGTTACTGCCTCTATCTGTTAGGATGGTTTGCTGGATTCCCATTCGGCTAAAAACTTTGGCCAACTCTTCAGCTATTCGAGGGGCTGTAACCGTCCTCATTGGAATAGCTTAAGGATAATGAGTTGCATAATCACAAATAACTAAGATGTATTGGTTGCCTTTAGAACTCTTAGTAAGTGGTCCTATCACATCCATTGCTATCCTTTCAAATGGGGTGGTGACATAGGGAGTGGGTTGCAATGGTACCAAATCTTTTTTTCCCTTCTTAGCTACCATCTGGCACTCAGGACAGGCTCTACAGTACTCAGCTACCTCCTGATGTATTCCTGGCCAATTAAATCTAGCTAGGATATGCTGTATGGTTCTGTCTCACCCTTCATGCCCTGCCATAGGTATTTTATGTGCCAGGTGCATTATTTTCTCTATATATTTTTTTGGTACCATAAGCTGTTCTACCTGTTGTTCAGTATCAGGTTCTCTAGGTACACCATATAATACACCTTTATTCACAACAAAACTAGAATGTCCAGGTTGTACTTCTTTTTTCACCTGCAAAAAGAAAGGTTTTAAAGTCTCATCATTTATTTGATCTTGTTGTATTTCACAGGATGAAAGTTCAGGTATACTCTCTATCCCTTCTTTAACATGAGTTCCATGCCACCATACTTTCTCTTTCCTTCTTTCTTGCTTTGATTTTCTTGCCTTCCCTTTCTCATAAAAATAGTCCTCTTCGAAAGAAATTATGTCCCCCAATTGTTATACTTTAGTCTGTGATCTAGTTACCACAGGTACCAATTTAGAAGACATTGGTTGACTTTGTAACAACTTATCAAACTTGGGGAAGTCCTGTCCAGTAATGACTGGTACTGGTAGGTGTGGTACTAAACCGACCACCATTTGATGACTTTCATTTTCCACAGTTAGGTTCATAGTGGCAGTATGGTATTGATGAAAGTCACCATGCACACATCTCACCGTGGTATCTTTACCAGTAATTTCTGTTTCTGGCACCAAATCAGATCTTAATAAGGTCTACTTACTCCCAGAGTCTAACAATCCCAAAGTTTGTTGGTTACCAGTTCTTACTGAGGTCACATATCCTGTGTTGGCAAGGGAAAAATGAGTCACATCTGTCTTATGGGGGCAATTTCAAACAATATGCCCCTTTCTTAGGCACCCATGGCATATTATTTCTGCATATGGTATCCTACCCACTGGTTGTCTTCGACCATAGTTAGTATTTCGGGTGCTAGGGACAAAAACTTTGGCTGGTGTTTGACTTGGGACTGGATTACTAGGTGGCCCCCTTGGTCTAGAGAGATGAGCAGCCAGATAATCTTTGGCTAATTTTATTGTAACTTCAGAAGATTCAGGTTTGTGTTCTTTTACCCATAACTGAACATCCATGGGCAATACCTGGATAAATTGTTCTATTATAATCAGCTCCATCATCTGATCAATAGTCTTAGTAGCTGGCTGTAACCATTTTACACAGTAATCCCTTAGTCTGGCATATGTCTGTCTAGGTGTATCATAGGATGACATTTTCTGTTGTCGGAAGCACTGCCTATAGGTTTCAGTATTTATATTATACCTTCTTAGCACCTCTTCCTTAACTTTGTCATAGTCATTAGCATCTGTCCCATTTAACTGGCTATAAACAAGTTGTGCTCTCCCCAAAAGATAAGGTACCAACCTGATTACCCACTGGTCCCTGGCCAGGCACACGTCACTGCTATCTGCTCAAAAGTGGTTAGATAAGCTTCAATGTCATCCATTTCTGTAAGTTTTGTAAGCTTAATATTGTGGGGTCCTGCTCGTTCTGTATGACCCCGATTCATCTCCTGAATGGCTTTCAAGGTATCCTGCTATTTCTCATCTTGTCATCTCCGATCCTCGGCCTGCATCCTTCGGTCCTCTTCCCGCTGTTGTTGATCCTCTTCTCTCTGCTGCTCCAAGTCCAGTTGTCGTAGGCATAACCATTTTAACAGGTCAGCTGGCTCTTTGGGTATCACTGCCATCCGAGCCTCTGGACTCTTCCTCTCTTCCTTCTCTTCTGTATCAGTCTTCATCTTGGGTCTTGCACCAGGTTCCAACCCAGGTAACAAGGGTAGACCAGTTCTTTCTCTTACTGATCTAGTAAGATGTCCTGCACCAGTTACTGTCTGATCTTTTTCTTCCATCTGCCAGGGCGCTGATATGTGACAACGCCCCCGGTAGCACTCCCCAAACAGCCTTAGTGTACCAGGAAGATCCCACTTCTTACACCAGTGTGGAAGCGTGGGATCAATGACAGGCACACAGACAGAACTTTGATGCATAAAAAATGCAAATTACTGCATTTATCATTTTATTTCTTAAATCAGAAATAAATGTCCAAAATAAATTGTTCAAAAAAAAAATAATAAAGAAAGCACTGTTACTTCACAGAAAGAAATATAAAGTGTTAAGTCCAGCACACTTTAAACAGGAATCACTTCTTCTTGGTTTGTCTTCCTTCTTTAACAGCTATAGCTTTCCTTGAACAAGCTCCTTCTTGCTCAGTGTCCAGAATCCTACTGAACACTCCTCCACATCTCCTCTCCCTAGCCAATCAAATAGGGGTTTATATAGTCTCCTCCTGGTACATTTTACTCCTCCCCTTTTTGGTGACATCATACCTTCTTCCTATATAAACTGTCATTCTGGGCCTGGCCAGCTTCTAAGCAGGGCCTACTGAAACTTCTGGTAAAAACAATCACTTTCATTTCTTTTTCATGACTTCACAATCAATAATATATTGTGTTGTACAGCTTTAAGAAGTAGAAGAAAGTTTGTCTTTAAATAATAACAAAAGAATTCTGTCAGAAATTCTCTGTTTTGTTCTTTTAAAACAGCCTAAGACAACAGAAAGAAAAACAGCTCTCTGTACCTCAGAGAGTCATTTTAATTCAAATTACAATTCATTAGCTACCATATAGAGTTTTTTTTAACTCTTTCTGCCTATTTGGTTTATATCAGATGGCTGAAATTGCAGCTTTTTACCTTCCTCTGCCTTCCACTGTTTACAGGGCTCAATAACAAGAGAAAACAGCTTTTCTTGGATCAGCAGGGACTCTGTTCTGTAGGTATCACTATTCTTTAACAACTCTGCAGCATTGTAGTCTACTTTTGGGGACAAATGCATTTTAAAACAGGATAAAGACGGCAACTTCTATTAGGAAACAGTTTTTTAAATCAGCAAGACAGTTTGCTTTTGTTTTATGAAAAAGGGGCACTTAAAGGGATAGTAAAGCACAAAGAGTTATGTTTGTCAGGTTGGCCACCCTGACAAGAAAAGAAACAGAATAGTTTGGAATAAGTAAAAGAATATGGAAAAGAGTGAAACAGAATTTGTTTTTATTTTAAAGGGGAATGTTACCCTATTGTATTATGCAAAACAGGGGGGGGCCCTGTTACAAGCAGGAAAACTGAAGTTCATATCATCTTCCAAGAAGAGAAGCTGTAATTTTAAGTTGAGACTGCAGTGGTGAGTATTATGATCACAGTGAAATAAAAACCTAAAAAAGGCTCTTGAAGGTTATTGTTAACATGCTAATCCCTGATTCATGTTCAGTGCACAATATTTACATATTCAAAACAGGGAGTAGCTGTAGTTCCATTAACTGCCGTCTCACATCATGGATAATGTACAATTGGTTCTTATTAAAACTAGTATCCAAATAATGATGTATGATAAATAAAAAACAATGTCAAATGACCATATTTAGTAGGAACTATTGCCCAGTTTTTCTTTAGCAATAAGCAATAATTTATGACGATGGGCAGTAGTTTAGAAAATTATTGACTGTCATCACCAACACATGCATGTCCACAACCCCGAGATGATGACTGACACTTACCCTCCACTCATCTCCACTGATGGCTGGAATGTCATGCAGATATAGTGTTTTGCATTATAAAGGTAACTTTGTCAATACTGTACTCTAGTTATGCTTCTCAGAGATAGAAAGCAGATTAAAGCTGTGATTTGTAGTACTCTAGAAAACAACATGACTTTGGTCTTTTTCCTGTTTAAGATGACTGTATTCCAGGAAAAGCAAAATAAGGTATGTTGTCTTTTTGCAAGCTGTTGTTCAACATATCAAAGGAGACAGAACCTGTGTAGACAATGGTTTTGCTGTGTAACGTTGGACTCACAAAGACAGAGTCCCTCAAGAAGAGGTTACCTTATTCCATGCTGTGACATGGAATCACCCACACATGTTCTTAAGTCACTCACTCACTTTGGGAGGAGAAATCCATACCAGTATGTTGGAGCTTTCTGAGTACAGTGTCATGGTTCACCAGCTCAAATTCTATAGTGAAACCTAATGTAAAGATAATGCACCAAGGAAGAAAACACAGTCATGCATACTGTACATGCTATATTAATGGTCAATAAGATAAAGAATTGAAAGAATATACTATATTGTCAGTCATGTTTAGAATAGTAGCACTGACCATAGAGTACTGTGGCTAGATCAACGATTATGTCCTTTATAACAGTTTATAGTAAGTCAGTACTGTAATTATTAATGGATTTCACTTAAGGTGCACTCAATAGGCTTATGCAGCTTAGAGTAGTGCTATGCTTGTGTGACTTGTGATAAGCCTTGTGTGGCTCTTCACCTCTCTATCCACAGGATATACCACCTTGTAAGAGTAAGAAGGTAAGGAACTCTAGAGAAGGTTCTACCCCTAGAGGTGCCACAGGAATGACTCCCTTGGCTAAAGGTCCCTTCGGAAAGAGCCACAAAAAGAGTGTTGAGCAGAAGCATTGCAATAAGTGATGAGTATGTATTGCTGTAGAGGACCTGTATGTAGGTCAAATAGATAAGTAGGAACTTGAAGTATTGTACATGAGACAATGAGAACAAATATTGACAGTCTATTAGGTCTGAAAAATTATAGAAAAGGCATGACTTCCTAAGAAGAAAGGGAATGGAAAAGAAGGCCACTATCCGTCTCCATCCAACAGCAGAAACCTACCGAAATAACCTACAGAATATGTTACTATACCTTACTAGGTATTATGACCATTGGCATGGAGAAGAGGACCTCCCCCCCTTTGAGGAGGAAAGCTCTGGGGAATCCAAGGCCTAGGCTGCCTTCCTTCAAGGCTTTAGGACATTTTGTTTATTGATAGCTCTGCTGCTGCACTTTAGAAGGTCAATCCAGGGGGCAGAAAATATTCCAATTTGGGGGAAGCTCTCACTCTGTCTTTCTAATGAGAATGCCTTGAAGGGTTGTGAGTGAATTCTGCCACAATGGGATACACTGCACATGGTACCAACATCAAAGGTGGGAGGAGGAGAGTGAAGATCACTGAGGCACTCATCCAGCCAACTGATCTTAGAACAAACTCAATGAACCAGAGGTGGTAGTAGGGAAAATAACTTAGAAGGTGCCATGGAACCCGTTCAGCTAGCTAAAGTGACCCTGCTGTTGAGGGTCCCACCATTCGCAGCTGAAGTCCTAAATTCTACATCAAGAGGTGCTGCCTATGATTTGGACAGCTGAAGCTCTACCTGGATTGAGGACATTCCCACTATGGACCAGATAAGAAGGACCCCACCTGAGTTTCCCATACTCAAGATGCTGACTTTGTGGGTGCAGAGTGAGATCACTGGCTACAAGGCAGGCCCTGAGCTTTAGAAATTAATGGTCATGGCTGGCATGTCTCCAAATTGTGGAGAGAATGTGAATTCAAGTATGGAGCATTGAGGACCCTCATGAAGGTCATGCACAGCTGTATCAAGCACAAGAAAACAAAACTTTCATGTAGGTTAGTCTGAGCAAATAGCAGAGCTGCAATTGGGTCTGAGAAAAAGGCAAACATCAATTCTGTAATCTCCAGTGAATGCATGCCAACCAGTTCCATTTGGAAAGCCAAATTATGAGTGAAATTCAGAATTCTCGTTACTGAAGTGAGTAGATAGTAGGAGGCTGGGTGAAGCCAGCAGCCATTGGTTAGGTAGGAGGAGGCTGCGAATGTCAGTGATAAGTTGATGAGAGTTAGGTAATTGAATTGATATGGTTTATGCATGAATGCCTGAAATGCTATTTAGGTTGCAAGGGAACAGAACAAAATTAACATAACTTGTGTAAATGCATGCTCCCTTTACCTGGAGCCACAATGCCCCACCATGACCCCACAGTCCCTCACTGTGAGAATAACAGGGAGCCACAAGCTGAGCACCATGAGACCAGACAGCTGATTTAATGACTGATAGTTTCAGTATGGGTAGGAGTCAGAAACAGACTGCTGTGGTTTTAATACAAGTATGGTTAGTTAAAATATGAAATGCTATGAAATAGCTGAAACTTTTTTTAGTATAGTAATGCAGCAGAGCACAAGGAATATGCAAGAAGCAGCACAAAACAATTGAAAAGTAGGGAGTTAAGCTGTTTGAGTGGAACTAGCACTGAATGAAGAAAAAGCTGGCAACTGAGCAACAAACATAGAACAGCAGGGAGTGGCAGCTAGCTGGGAGCAGGATGAAGCATGGAACAGGTGCAAACAATTAAGGTGGAAAAGTCAGGAGACAGCAGAGGCAGGGAAACAGCAGTTTGAGCTGAAGCATGCATATAACAATTGCAGGTAAACTGAAAGATTGCTAAAAGTATAAAACTAAATTAGATGCTAGAAAAACTAGAAAAGCCTAAAAGAAACAAACAAAAGCAGACACAAGCATAAGAGCAGGAGGAAGCAGAAACAAACAACTGAAAGAGAGTACAGATAGACAGCAGCCATAGGCAAAAAATTAACCTAGAAGCAAGAAAAGCACAAACCAGGTAGAAAGTCCAGCACAAGCCAGCAGAAATCCAAGCACAAGGGAAGGTAGGAGACATACACACACACACAGCAGAAGGGGGGCAGAGCCCAAGGAGAGGTCAGGCAGAGCCTCTTGCAGCAACAAAAAAATGCTTCAGGAAGAATCTGGAAGGCCTGGCCTTTTATGGATCGAGCAGAGGGAGTGGTCAGTTGCTCTACCCCATTGAACTACAGGTACAGCCTTCCAATAAAATGGAAATTTGCTATATTTGTGGGTGTCACTATGACAACCCCCCTTATGAAGGTGGTCACAGTATGATATCTCTTTTTCTCAGAGTAAGTATTTCACCAGATGTCAGGAGGCAGTATAGCTTAGTGGTTAAGGGCATTGAGCTGCAAATCTGGAGAACTGGGGTTGAATCCCATAGCCACGACTTGCATACTGGGTGACTATGAGGAAGTCATTTAACTTCCCTGTGCTCCCTGGATGCACCTGTGAACAAGTTTCAGCTTATTGTGTCTTTTCTGGCCAACTGTTGTAAGAAAAAAAATACTCAATAAGAAAAGGAAAGAGGCTCTGTTAGCAGGAGGTAACTCAGTTTACTCATTTTTAGGGCTAATGCAGTCATATCTCTGTTTTTTTTTTGTTGTATCAGTTGTCCAGATGGCTGTCATTTTTATTTCACTGATGAAGAAGGGTACAGTTCTACAATGTAATAATCAATGTTCTGAGCTATGGGGTGTGTGTGGCTTGGCTGCTGACAAGAAGGCTGTTCAATCTTGTCAGCTCTCCCTTCCCACAGTCTGCATCCTTCATCATTTACATTTTAAAAGTTGCATTCAGCTCCATGAAAACCCTTACCTGATAGTCACAGATCCAGCATATTTGCCTTTGTGTTTCTTTTGCTCCTCAGTCCTCCCAGGGCACTGCTAGTTGTCTGTTAAGCTGTCATTTGTGACCCCAGCTCTTAGTTAGGAATGATGCTCCCCCAGTATAGCTCCTCCAGTGGCTCCTGCAGACCTAAGAGAGATAAAGGAGGTGTTTAGCCAAATTCTTATGGACATTACAAACTTAAAAAATCCATGGTCCATTCCAATGCTGAGGATGTGGCCTACCTGTCACAGAGTATGCTTATGCAGAACAACCGGTGATCCTTCAAGAGATTTACTCTGACTGCATAGCGGGCCATCTGAGGGAGCAGTACTGTACAATTAAACAGATCTGGGACAAAGTCAAAGATTTGGAGAATAGAGGAATATGGAAAAACTATTGGTTTTGTGGGGATCCCTGATGGTGTGTAGGGAAGGAACACAAGTGGCTTTCTGCAGAATGTATTCCCCTATTCTACTCAACATCACTGGCTGCTCCCATTGGAGATTGAGCATTCTCACTGCTCCCTTGTGCCATTGCCAATACCTGGACAGAAACTTCAGCCTACTCTGTTCAAATTCATAGTGCTCCTGGTCAAGGAACACATTGTGATGCTGGTGAGGTAGCATGGACCTCTAATGTGACAAGGATATTTGATTCAGGTATTGCCAAACTTTTCTCCAGCACTCAAGGAGAAATATAGGGCCTTCATCCTAGCCTACAAGGCCCTTCAAAACTTGAGTTCCCCTATGGTCTGTATTAGCCTGCTACCTTGTGGATCACATGAAATGTAGCATACCACTCCTGCCACACCTTAGAGACAGCAAAGGATTTTGTATGCTGGTTGTGGCCCAAACCATTGATCCACAAGATGTTATGGCATCCCCAGACCTCCTACATGGACACCACCTTAGCTCCTGAACCTCCCAGGTTGACTGGCCCACAGGTTGGATCCTCCTATGCTTCACAGAATCCCAAGGACAAGGCTTGGCAACCCCCTTTCAGAAGGTGAGGATGGGGGTCAGGAGACATGAAAGCAAAACGACACAGCTGGATCCTCCTAGATCACACAGCCCTAGCAGGAGAAGTAGAAGCTGAAAGAGAGAGGCTCTTTCTAACAGATCCAATGACCAAGACTCTAGGAGCAGATTCACACCACTGGCAAAATTTGGAGATGCCACTAGGCTGCATGAACCACATCTGCTCCCACAACGCTCTGGGGGGAAAGAGTGCAACATCCACTCCTCCACAGCAATGTCTGTTGTGGCTCTCCTGGAGAAGACTCCACTACTGAGAAGCATGCCTCCAACTATTTAAGTATCCAGCCTCAGGATGTATGCAGTGGTGGCTGCTTCTCCCTCCAAGGCTTCAGCAAGACTGACCTCTGCGGAAGGACTCACTGAACTGGGCTTATCCAGGTTTATGCTCTTTATGATGCACACTTTATTTAAGACAGCCCATCCTTAATTAGCCCTTTGGATGTCTATTTGTTCAGCAAGTAATTGTGCATTGATTGTCTGACTCATCTTAAAAGGGACATGTTGATGGAGGTCTGTGTGCTATATCTTTTATTAAAAGTATCTCCATTTGCTGTCATAAAAGCCCCAGAGACTACCCTTCCTGCTTTAAATTTATTTATTTTATTTATTAAGCATCAGTTTACAACCTTTGAGCCAGGTACTTGTTTACAAAGGTACCTCGTCACAGAGAGGACAAAACAGTGATAACAAACTGGTACAGGAAAACAGTGTACAGTTTTTTGAGGAAACAGGAGAACATATGAGAGCAACAATTTACAACATACAGGATTGGTGAAGTTAACATTGGTCAGGAAAATAACTAGAACATCAAGCAAAACATAGGATATCTATACAGTGCATTTTAGTGGTGTCAACAGAGTGATATCAGGAACCAAGGGTAGAGGAGGTAGAGGATTTGAGCAGCCATTTGGGGGGCTTTGTCAGACAGTGAGCAAGAGAGCTTAGAAACAGCAGCAGCTGTGAGTAGTGAAAAGGTGGTTCCGGAGGGTAGTTTTAAAGCAAGAGATTGTGGGGGTGTCAGAGATACTGGCAGGGAGGGTATTGTACCAAGAAGGGGCACGGTAGAGGAAGGCCCGTTGTCCATGAGAGGTCCTTGCCCTAGGTACCTTCAACTTGGTTTTACAAGAGGACTGTGTTGAAGCTAGTGAGTTTACATGGTGGATAAGGGTAGACAAACCAGGTGAAGAGAGCCCAAGGAGAGTTTTTTTTACAAGGATGCAGGTTTGGTACCTAAGACGTTCGTCAAGATTGAGCAGATTTGCCTAGGAATAAAGATGTCAGGAATGCGTAAGTCTGGGAGCACCTAAGATTAGCCTACAGGCCTTATTTAAGGTGAGGCAGATTTTGTTTAGCAAAGTCTGGTCAGCAGCCCCATAGACTGGTAAGCCATAATCTACTAGTGACAGAATGGAGGACATAACTGCAAGTCGGAGGGCATCGGGGAGGAGGCAGTGTTTGTGGCAGTAAAGGATACCCAACCTAATATTGGTAGTGGAGGCTAGGGTGGAGATGTGGGAATGGAACGTGAGGGCAGGGTCAAAGGTTATCCCAAGGTACTTGTATGTGTAAACTTGTTCAAGTGGGAACACAGAGCCGGCGAAGACTTGAAGTTGGAAATTACTAGCTTTGTTTTGGGGGTGGGAAAAGAGCATAGATTTGGTCTTGTTAAGGTTGATAACCAGTCTATGTTCTTTAAACCAGGCTTCCGCGTCTTTATAGGATAACTGCAGGGAATCTTGGAGGGTGGTGGGGTTACGGTCAGAAGCGAAGATAACAGCATCATCTGCATAAAGGAGGAGTTTACCAGTACAGGCACCTGGCAGGGTGTTGAGATAAAGGGAAAAGAGCAGAGGCCCAAGAATAGAGCCCTGGGGAACCCCAGATCGAATAGGGCAGAGAGAGTACCATTGATTTTAACATGCTGGGTCTGGGCAGACAGATAGCTGGAGCACCAGGAGACAGGCCCTGCAGCAAAGCCAGAGTGGCTGAGTGCATCCAGCAGGAGAAGATGGGATACGGTGTCAAAGTCTTTTGACAGATCGATGAACACTGCACCAGCTAGAGAGCCCGAGTCCAGGGAGGAATGAAGGAAGTTAGAAAACTCGATGAGGGCAGTATTGGTACTGTGACCAGCATGGAAGCCATGTTGTTCAGGGCAGAGGGTACTGTATTTGGTAAGAGACTCAGAGATTTGGGAGGATACTACTTTCTCTAAGGCTTTTGAGAGTGGTGAGAGGATTGAGATAGGATGATAATTGCCAGAAAGGGCCCTATCCCCACCCTTATATATGGGAGTGACAGTAGCAATTTTCCAGGCAGATGGAAATTGCCCTAGACAGAGTGATTTATTGAAGAGGCTGGTGATTGGGGCAATGACCTGGTCCATTGCCTGGCTGAGGAGTCTGGGGTCCAAGGAGTCGCTGCCAGTGATATTGCTCCTTAGGGCCTTGGTCAGATACAGTCTGACTTCATTGACAGTGACCCGGTGGAAGTGGAAAGATGGGTGTGAGAGAACAGGGTCAGGAAAGTGGGGGGGGTCAAAGAAGTTGCTAGGGAGTACAGAGCTAAGGTCAGTAAAGGATTTATTGAGATGGCTAGCAATGAGGGTAGGATCGGTAGAGATAATGCCCTCAATGTTGATTTGGGAAGGCGGAGGAGAGTGTGTACCACCATTTAGTTGTTTGATGTTATCCCAGAAGGTTCTGGCATTCCCCCAGGACGAGGTGAGTGAGGTCCGATAATGATTGGCCTTTGCCTTGCGTATGGCCCAGGTACATTTATTTCGGGCAGCAGCATATGCCTGCCTGTCGGCAGGGTGGCCAGTTTCTGTGGCTAGGTGCCACAGGTTGTCCTGTGCCTAAGAAGTTGGAGCAGCAGAGGGTAACCCAGGGCATGCCATTACCTTGGAGCAAGTTTGGTTAGGGGTGCGAAGATATTACAAACTTTGTTAAACATTAAGGTGAAGAAGGCCAGGGCCGAATCAAGGTTGGGGGCAGTCTCAATGGGAGACCAGTCAACTTGGGCTAGGAATTGCTTCAGGCCTCTCAGCCCACCCGGTCGCAACCGCCGCCGTAGGGTGGCCTGTGCAGTGGGTTTGGATAGGGATGTAATCCAACGGAAAAGAATAGGGGAGTGGTCACTGATTCCATCAGAAAGGACTTGTAGATTGCAAACTTGGTTGGGTCGGTTGGTGAGGACTACATCCAGAAGAGTGCTCTACCCCATTCTGGGGTTCACTCTTGTTGGTTGGGTAACAAGGTGTGTTAGTTCAATGTCCATGTCCTTTGCTCTTACAACTATTTCAGCTACTTTTTGGTCAGTCAGTGTTCAGGCCACATGGTGCAATTGCTGAGGGGTGGGTTCCAGGTACATGCGACTTTCCAGCCACGATCGTGTGGGCCCACATTAGGAAGTGCTCTAAATTACAAGTGACCAGGTAATCCTTCCCTTTACAGGCCACAGCTGACAGAGTCTGGCTTTTTCCCAACCCTGTGGAACTGCAGCTGTTTTGGCAAACTGGGAAAAACAAAGCTCAGTACACACCAGGCCTGGTCCCAAAGCTGCTCAGGAAGGCTGCTGTCTTTGCGGTTGGTTGGAGGTACTGGGTCCCTCTTTTTTCCTGTGGCCTGACCCAAGAACTGCTCACAGGAAAAATCCCTGTGATCCCTTCACCTTCGCTGTTAAGTGACGAGGGTTACTACTACTACTTGTACAAATGTTGACATAATATGATATGTTATCTGTTTAGTAGAGGGGTCAAAGTCAATCTCCAAACTCACATCTCCACTTGGGTAGCTGTTGTGAGTGGCCACTTGAGGGTGTGAGGTTGCTGATTCTCTCGGCTCAGAGTTTGGGTTTAAAATGGGATTTACCTTAGTAATGCTATTTGAAATGTTGTTGTTGTTTTCCCCTGTTGGGTGTCATCTGTTTCACTGCTTTGAGAAAGGTTCCTTATACAGTATATGTGTATGCAGAAACATGTTACTCCTTTCCATTTTAATTACTTGAATATATTTTGGAGATATGCTACTTTCACTTCCAACTGAGCACAATTGTGCCCAGTTGGGTCCTGGGTACCACTTTTTGCCTGAGTGGGGCACTCTCACCCTAGAGATCCTATACATACATTTGGTCCTATCCCCTTTACTAATGGCTGACCCCACCTTTATCATGCAGAATGTTCAAGGCCTAAACTCCGCTGTCAAGTGGACAAAGGTCCTCATCCATCAGAGGAAGCTGGGAGCTAAAGTGGCTTTATTTCAGTAAACTAAGCTGTTCACTAAGAAGGTAGAAAAACTGATGTGAAAGTTGACGGGGTGGGGGGGATTTACAGCTCTTCTCTGACCACCAAAACATGAGTCACAATTCTCTGGCATAAAGCCATGCATTGGTAAGTGACAGTTACTAAAGCTGACTCTAAGGAATGCTGGATAATGGGCAATTTCTCTAGCCCATATGACACACTTAATTTTGCTGAACTCCAATACCCCCACTGAGGACTCATCAGCTGTTTTTTCCTGCAAATCACCAAGATTATCAGAGACCAGGGATCATGCTCAACTCCAGTGCTTGGGAGGGAGGAGGGAGGTTCAACTTAATATTAGGCCCCTTTGGTGGACAGATCAGCATTCCAGATAGAACCCACCTGTGTTCCCAGACTCCTTTCCAACAGACTATGCAGGAACAGACCCTTACAGATGTCTGGAGGTTAGGTAACCCCAATGTAAGGGAATATACATATTTCTCCCAGGTACACCAGTCCTTCAGTAGGCTTGACCTCCAGCTCTGCTCTCCATAGATTATACAGATAGTGGTGGACACTACCATTCATCCTATACTAATCTCCAAACACACTTCTCTTTCCCTCAATATTCTCGGGGTCCCAACTACCAATAATAGCCTCCTAGAGGCTTGACCTTCCATTGTTGAATGACCACAAATTCATACCCTGGGCTAAGTCAGAACTTCAAGATTTCCTACTGCACAAAGATAATGGAGAGGACTCCCACTCCACGCTGAAGGAGACTTGGAAAGATTATCTGGGGTGGGAGAATCATAGGGTATGTGGGCAATAGGAAGAACATGGGAGAGCAGAAGCTAAGGAGCTGGAATTACAGGTCCAAGCTGTGGAAGCTGCACTGAAAGCAGACCCAACCTCTGATCCTTAGCTGGTACTTCAGCAGTAGAATCAGCTCAACCAGCTTTACTCCTGCAAGGCAGAACTAACTCTACTCTGCTCACACCATAGATTTTGGGAGGGAGGAGAAAGATTTGGCAAGATCCACTCCTATAGACTCCACAAGATGCAAACAGAGAGACACATCCTAGGGCTCAGGAATTCAGTAGACACCATACATACTAAAGGGAAGGACCTTAATAAAGTAATGAGGGACTTCTACTCCATGTTATACTCCTTTACAACCCGCCATCCATAGACATAGTGCAGGAGTTCTTGTGAGGACTACATCTTCTCCCAATACCCACTGACCACCTCACAAAGCTGGAATCCCCTACAACTCTGGTGGAGGTTAGAGTAGCTATCCTAGCAATGAATAAGAACAAGTCACCAGGAAGTGGTGGGCTTCCCATAGACCTCTATCAACATCTGGCAAATGGCCTTGCTCCCCTACTGTTGCAGAGGCAGTATAGCGCAGTGGTCTAAGGCTCTGAGCTGCAAATCTGGTGACATCCAGCAGACCAGACCTGGGTTTGAATGCCACAGCTTCCACTTGCATACTGTGTGGCCCTGAGCAAGTCACTTAACCTCCTTGTGCTCCCAGGTTGCCCCTGTAAAAAAGCTTCCAGCTTAGTGTGCTATACCTAGTTAAACAACTAAATAATAAAAAAATATCTTCCAGGACATCATCTCTCAGCATCTCCCTCTCTCAATGTGTGAGGCAGTCATTACTGTACTCCCCCTAAAAGGTAAAGACCTAGCACTCCCAGGCAGTTACTGCCCCATTTCCCTCCTTAATGCAGATACTAAGGTCCTGGCAAAAATTCTGGCAGTGTGACTAGGCCCAATATTCCTTTACCTGGTACATCCCTCTCGGGTGGGATTTGTTAAAGGGAGAATGGGCTCTGACAGCCTCAGGTCTGTCCTTAACCTACATTTCATGGCCACAGTCCTAAAAACATGTGCCGTTGCCCTGAAGATTTACTTCAAAGGGCATTTCATTCTGTTGTGTGGAGGTAACTTTTTGAAGTAATACACCATATGGGCTTTTGGCCATTCTTCCTGAGGGCAGTGGGATCACTGTACCAACAGCATATGGCTAGGGTGTTTTCTGATAGTACCTTGTAAAATTACTTCCCTCTTCAAAGGAGCACATGTCAGGGATGCCCCATTTTGCCACTTCTGTATTTGCTAGCCATCAAGCCTTAGATCTTTCTTTAAGGGCACATCCATTGCTCTCTGGGATATGGGCAGGCAACAAGGGGCACAGAGCCCTCCTGTATGCAGATGATACTTTGATCCTGTTTGCAGACGTCCCATCAGCCATCTCACCATTCTAGGCCATCTATTCTGATTTCTCAAGGGTGTCAGGTCTTGATATCAACTATTCTAAATCACAAGTATTTCCACTGAATCCCCTCTGCATGAACCACTCCCTAGCAGGACCCCCCCGCCCAGAAATGGTGTGACACCAGGATTACCTACTTAGGGGTAAATCTCAGTCCCAAACTCCGTGACCTTTGTACAGACAACTTCACCCCCCTTCTGAAGGAACTCAAAGGTGACCTTAAAAGGTGGAAACTCCTCAATATGTTCCTAACTGGGAAAACTGCTGCTGTTAAAATGGTGTTGGCTCCATAAGTCTTCCATCTCCTTTCCCACCTTTCCACAGACATTCCTAATCTATAGATCTCCAAACTGGGCATTATTTTGGGCTTCTTTGTGTGGAAGGGCCACTAATCCAGATTTAGTGTGGCAAACCTCAGGCATCAATGGTCAAAAGAGGGCTGGGGCCTTCCCAGCATTGCCCACTACCATATGGCATTTGATCTGGTACAGTCTGTTAAATGGTTCCTCCATCGTTCCACCCCCAATTCTTTATGGATGGACATGAGGGGCATGTATGTGGTGCCCACAACCCCAGAAGTGCCCTCTGTGACAAACCAAGATAGATGGTCATCATAAAACAATCCTTATATCCTGGAAATACTTGCCATGGTTGTCATCTACCTTGAACATTCCTGAACCCCCCATACTTCAGGCTCTGCTCTGGGATAATGAATGCTTTAGGCTAAAAGGGTTCCTAATTCTGGGTGGAGGTGGCAAAAGGCTGGGATCAGATGTGTGAAAGATCTCTGTCTGCAGAAACAACATTACCTGCACTCCTTTGAGGAACTGACTGCTCTCTACGCCATTCCCATGAGATATTTCTGGTTGCACCTCCAATTGAGGTTCCTCTTACAGTGCTTGCTACAGTAAAGTTGTGTGGTAGTGTGGTATACCGAGCACTGTGCAATCGCGGTACCTATTGAATAACATGTATGCCACTACTGTGCAATTTGCGTGGGAGTGCGGTACCGATCAACTTTACTGTAGCAAGGACTGTAGCAAGCACTGTATCTCCTCTTCTCAGGGCCTATAGTGAGGGGAGACATATCCCTTAAAAAGGTGCATGACCATGCTGAGATTTGTGGCAGGTGACATGTACAGATTTCTCAGTGACAGCTTCCCTTCTTTTGCAGAATCGTTCAGGACTAATTGTCAGGAAGAGCTGGGTATTATCATCCCTGACCACCAGTGGCACAAAGACTGTTTTCAGGCTCATACTTGCTGCAGGGATACCAGCACACAGCTCATTCAACTGATTTTCTTCACAGGTGGTACAGAACACCTAATTCTCTTAAGACTATGGGCCTCCTCTCCTCAGATGTGTGTGTTGGCACTGTGATAACCCCCCTGGTATGCTGTCCCATATTTTATTCTACTGCTCGGTTATCTCTGAATTCTGGGAAGCAATGCTCAAATTCTATAAGTCTGACTGCCCCCCCCCCCAAATTATTTTCAAACTTGCACTTATACTGCTGGATATTGCTCAATATAAAATTCCTAAAGTCACCCATTCCTGAAATTAGCAGTAACAGCCACCATTATGGTCAAGCGTCTGTTACTCAGCAGATGGAAAGCAACTGAGGTGCCCTCCTTCAATGAATGGCTCATGACTATAGGCCAAATCTCTGTGCTGGAGTGCCTCTCTCACGTTGCCTTGGGCAACTGTGCACAGTTGGTTTGTTGCTGTAAATGGTGGCCCTAACTCTCACCCCATTCCATGTGTAAGGAAGCTCAGATGGTACAGTAAGGAGAATGGGGTAAGAGTTAGGCCCTATGACCCCAAGGCACACCCCGACACCTGTTGGTGTGTGTATGATGGGGGAGGGGGTTTAGGTGGTAGGGCTGGTATTCCTAATATAGAATTTTCAGACTTTTGTAGCTGTAATAGAAACCCTAACTGATGTATTAATGGAGATTTTTTCAATGAATGTCCCATCTTTTTGAGAAAGTGTTATCTTACCCATATGTAGTTGTAAGAGTGTAGAACGCTGCCATCTCCCCATAATAGTATCCACTTGTGGGAGCACAGGGCCCCATAAGTGCAGAGACATTGTAATTAACCCTCATCTCCCTGTGGGAGTGCAGGGTCCTCTGCGCCCTGTGCTCCCGGTACTGCATAATGGAGGGCCATGCACTCCCATTATTGCATAATGGTATCTATATGTGAGAGTTCAATGCCTTCTGGTCCCTGTGCTCCTATCTAACCATAAGTATAAAGACATAGCGCATGCCTAGAGACATTCCAAGTAACCCTTGCACTGCAAATGTGGCAATATCTCAGTAACCATAGGAACTTTGAAAAAAATTCTACCACAGTTGTAATCATGACCTGGCAACCTGTGCGCATGCTTAGCATCACTTAGCGAAACATCCACATCTCAAACCGTTTTCAAGATATAGCCACCAAAAGGTGGCGTGGCTGCTACAGTGTTATCCTATGGGAAATTTCAAAATTTGGAGTACTGTAACTGTGGAACCAATGTAAATTTTTCCACCAAGCCAGCAAAAGGTACAACTGTGGGATAAGCCCTTTCTACCCTGCAAATTTCAGCCCAAAATTCCAAACCATTTACTTGCAGTGAAGTGGCAAAGAAATGTTGTTTTTTTTTGTGCAGGACTGTCCCAAATTGTGACAGTTTCATAAATTTTGTGAAAGTGGTCACAAAAGCGTGTCACAATTTGTGAATGTACAGTGTGACACTTTCACAAAATTTGCGACAGTACCAATGGGAATATTTTACAGATCTGAAGCCAGGATCAGAGGGTCCATCTTTTTTGAATTACAACTTTTTTTTTCTTTGCTAACTGAAAACAAGATGGCCACCGCATGACAGTACTGAGTCCATTTGCAACAGAAAAAGGTGTTTTCATGAAAGTAAAATGTGCTTTCACACATATATACAGTGTGAATAGTATATATATATATATATATATATATATATATATATATATATATATATATATTCTATGCAAAAACTTCATTAATGCATCAGTTAGGATTCTTCTACAGTGACAAAGTGAGGAAATTCAACATTAAGGTTCCCACCCCTTGCACCCCACCCTCACCCTGCCCCCACCAATAGGCATTGGGGTGTGCATTGGGGTCATCTGCCCTAGCTCTCACCCCATCCCATGTGTAAACAAGCTGAGGTGGTGCAGTGTAGGAGAATGGGCTGAGAGTTAGGACCGACGACCCCAACGCACACCCCGATGCCTGTTGGTAGGGGTAGGGTTGGGGTGGGGTGCAAGTCATGGGAACACTAATGTCACATTTCCTTACTTTTGTCACTGTAGAAGAACCCTAACTGATGCATTAACAAAGTTTTTTGCATAGAATTTCCTTACTTTTTAAGAAATAATAGAAAAGTAGAAAGTTGTGCAAGTTGGTGGGAGCGCGGGGCCCTTCAGGCTCCGCACTCCCACCACGTGATTTTGTGTGAATATAGTAACAGTAAGTGCAATGCAAATGCAAATGGTAACACACATAGTGATGCAAACATAAATGGTGACACAAACAGTAATAGAAATGCAAGTGCAAAGTGATGCCAAAGCAAACAGTGACGTAAACAGAGACACAAATGGAAGAGCATACAGAACGCAACTGGTAACACGCATGTTCATGGTACCACAGTTGTAAATACAAATGGTAATGGTAACAGCAACAAATATGCCAAAGTAAACAGAAACGCAACCACATGAGAAAACACAAACCATAACGCGCACAGTCACGGAACCAAAATTGTAAATGCAAATGGTAACAGTAACAGCAACAATAATGCCAAAGGAAAGAGAAATGCAAATGCAAGTGCGTACAAAAACACAAACCGTTATGTGCACGGTCATGGTACCTCAATTGTAAACATATATGGTAACGGTAAATATAAAGCCAAAAGAAACAGAAACACAAGCACATACGGAAACGCAAACAGTAATGTGCATGGGAACGGTACTGCAATTGCAAATGAAATAGTAACAGTAACAGCAACAATAATGCCAAACAAAACAGAAACGGAAATGCAAGTGCAAATGAAAACTCAATCCGTAACACACATGGTGGTGTAGATGGGAACGGTGATGCGAACAGTAATGGAAGCGCAACTGGAAATGCTAACTGGCACAGTAACAAAAGGGCACACCCTTCTTTTCCCAAAAAACAGCATTGAAAAAACACAGTGAAAACAAAGAATGAATGTATGATAATTGACCTTGGAGCAGAAAATTAGGACTTGGAATACTAAATTGCTTATATCTCAGGAACCGTACGATGTAAAAAAAAAAAAAAAATTCACGTGAATTATGACTTTCCTGGCTAGTTTTGTACTTAGCCACCAATTGGGAGGGGCTAAGCATTTTTGTGTCAAAAAGTCCGTATCTAGCACCGTTTCCAAGATACGGGCCCTGAAAGACACGAGGGATGCCATAATGTTATCCTACGGCAAAAAAAGTCAACTTCGGAGTGCCGTCATTGTGCTGCACTGTAATATTTTTTCACCAAACCACCAAAGGGCACATCTGTGGGATGTTGGCTTTCTCTCCTCCAAATTTCAGCCCAAAAGACCAATCCATTATTTTGCAGCAGGGCGGCAAAGAATTCCTGTAATGCGGCAGGTGCCGTAATGTTATCCTATGGGAAAAAGTGCCAACGTTGTAGTGCCTTAACTTTGCCACCCTGTAATATTTTTTGACCAAGCCACATAAAGGCACATCTGTTGGATGTTGCCTTTGTTCCCTCCAAATTTCAAGTAAAAATACTAAACCGTTTCCAAGATATTTAATATCAAAGATTACTAAAATTTCCCTATCTATTCCATTATAAAAAATCTGGCCATCTTGTCCCTCCTTCGCGATCAACAATGGCAATCAAAGAATCTCACGGTCAAAGAATTTGCAGGCCTGTGATCAAAGAATTTGCAGGGTCATGAACAAAGAATTAAAAACCTTATAAATCAAAAAATTGAAGGAATTCTGGTAATCCACCACCATGGTTCAACAGAATGAGGACCCCTAAGTAAAACCCACCCTCATTTGACATCCTAGAACACCCCTGGGCTGAGAAAATGAATTTTTAAATTAGGCCATCTCGTCCCTCACTCACGATGCATGATCGCGATCAAAGAATCTCATGATCAAGGAATTTGGAGGCTCGTGATCAAAGAATTTGTAGGCTCACGAACAAAGAATTTCAAAATCTTATAAATCAAAAAATTAAAGGCTATCTCATCCCTCGCTCACGATGCATGATCACAATCAAAGAATCTCATGATCAAAGAATTTGCAGGCTCGTGATCAAAGAAATTGCACGCTCACGATCAAACAATAATAAATGGTGAAATACAAATTTTTCACTGATTAGAACGAACCCTCCTGAGCAAAACCCACCCTCATTTGTGTCCCTAGCCTACCCCTGAGCCAAGATATTTGTGTTTTTAGGTCTCGATGCAAGATCACGATCAAAGAATCTCATGATCAAAAAATGTGCAGGCTCGTGATCAAAGATCGTTAGCGAGCCGCAAATTAAGAATTTAAAAGTTTATAACTCTAATTTTTGACCGATTTGGATGAAACCAAAGGCATGGCTCAATAGACTGGAGCCCCCTGAGTAAAACTCATCCAAGTTTTACTTCAGAAGTGACCCCTGAGCCGAGATATTTGTGTTTTTCCAATCTGAAATTTAGAAACAAAATCATGGACCTCGCAATCAAAGAATTTTTGAAATTCCTCAGGGGGCAAAGATTCTTGAACCATGAGGCTGCAAATTCTTTGATCGCCAGGCAGGACGAGATGGCCAGAATCCCATTCTTTGTTTGCAAAATATACATCTAAAATTTTCCCATTGACTTATAATGGGAAATTAAAAGTGCTGTAACTTTTGAATGCCTTAATATTTTTTTCACCAAACAAAAAGCAGCATGTTCAGCCACCAAAGCTCTTTCAAATGAGCCATCTCACAGAGCGGCATGCCACATGACGGCCATGCAGGACCAGATTCAGAGTGGCAAAAGGTGCCTCCAAAAATGGATAATTTTGCATTTTTCAGTGCTTTCGTACACAAAAACCGGCACTCTGAACAAAATGCAATTTGGCAAATCAAGAGATCTATGATGCCTCAACGCATGTACCAAATTTCAGACAAATCCATTGAATGGGTCCAAAGTTATTAACACCCAAATGTTTGACTTTAGTATGTAAATGACCACTGAACCCTAACTACAGTGGCGTGACCGCTCCAATACAATATATATATATATAATCGTTTTTCATTTAGCACATAAATAACTCCTTAAAGTGTCTTTTCCCTCCTTTTAATGACATTTTTAGAAATTACTAAACATTGAAACATAGAATTTGACAGAAGGTAAGGACCGCTTGGCCCACCTAGTCTGCCCATTTCCCTACCTGATGGATAAGCAGCAGATTGTAGTTAACCAACAGCTTACTTCCTCCTACCCCCCACTAGAATTGTCATATGTCTGTCCCATGCATTATTTTTTTTTTTATCCTCCTTCCCCGCACCCGGCCAGTCTCTCCTTCGGGCCCCCACACAAACTTTCCACCGTGGCTACTCTATGACCCCTACCGCACCTTATCGCAGCCAACCCCAAGTAACCGCAATGTATCCCTTCACCGGGCGGGTCTCTTACCTCTGTAGGAGAATGGCCCTGGTGGCCAACCAGTGATCCTGGGGTGCTGCTGGATTGGCATATGGAGGTCCAGGAGCCCGGTGGTGAGGGTTCTGGAGGGCCGTCACCTGATCGGCCTGGTGCCATTTTTTCCACTTTGCTCCCCTAGGAAGCGACTTGCCACTGAGGTCTAGGCATACGCCGACGTCTGTCACTCCCCTTAGTGTATTGTAGCCGACGTCCTGCCGTACTCCCAGCCTCCGCCAGGAGTCAGCAGGTGCTGATCCACGCATCCACCCTCCCCCCGAGAAGGCAAGCCATCATTAGACAATCATTTCCTTCTCCCCCGGCCAGCCCTCCAGCAACCCAAGTCCATTCCCTAATCCGGGTCGCTGGTGTCGCAAGCGGAAATCCAACCACTGTGCCGGTGGGCCAGCCCATGCATTCTTGAATTCTCCCACTGTTCTTGACTCCACAACTTCCTCAGGAAGGCTGTTCCATGCATCCACAACCCTTTCAGTGAAAAAATACTTTCTAACATTACCTCTGAGCCGTCCTCCCTCTAACTTCAAATTGTGCCCCCTTGTTCTTGCACATCTCTTTTTCTGAAAGACACTACCCTCTTGGACTTTGTTAATTCCCTTGAGGTACTTGAAAGTTTCTATCATGTCTCCCCTCTCCCTCCTTTCCTTGAGGGTATACATATTAAGCTGCTTTAGTCTCTTTTTATATATTTTCTGGTACAGATCTTGCACCATTTTAGGTGCCCTCATCTGAACAGTCTCCACTCTGTCTATGTCTTTGTGGAGATGGGGTCCCCAGAACTGCACGCAGTACTCCAGATGGGGTCTCACCAACTGTCTGTACAGTGGGATAACAACATCCTGTTTTCTACTGTTGATACCTCTCCCTATGCATCTCAGTATCCCCCCAGCCCTCCATACTGCATTCTCACATTGCTTTCCCACCATTAGGTCATCTGATATAATTACTCCCAGGTCCCTTTCAATTTTTGTTGTTGTTAGTATCTTACCCCCCATTGTGTACTCTTCCCATGGGTTTTTGTTTCCCGGGTGCATTACCTTGCACTTCTTTGCATTGAATCTGAGCTGCCATACATTTGATCATTCCTCCAACCTTGCCAAGTCCATTTTCATCCTTTTCACCCCACCTTGTGTATCAACCCTGTTGCAGATCTTTGTGTCATCTGCAAAGAGGCATACTTTCCCTTCCAGTCCCTCTGCAATATCACTTATAAAGACATTAAAGAGGACCGGTCCCAGTACTGAACCTTGTGGTACTCTGCTAGTTACCCTACTTTCTTCATTGTGGACTCTGTTTACTATTACCCTTTGTGTCCTATTGTCCAGCCAATTTTTTTATCCAGGTTACCACCTTGAGACCCACTCCAATGCTGGCTAACTTGTATATTAATCTTTTGTGTGGGACTGTGTCAAATGCCTTGCTAAAATCTAGGTAGTCCATATCTACATCCCCTCCCTGGTCTACTACTTTGGTCACCAAGTCAAAGAAATCTATTAGATTCATCTGACATGACCTTCCTACTGTGAATTCATGCTGCCTTGGGTCCTGTGCCACAATGGCCTCTAGGTGCTCAACAATTCTTTCCTTCAGAAGTGATTCCATCATTTTCCCTACCACTGAGGTCAAACTAACTGGTCTGTAGTTTCCTGCCTCTGCCCTGCTCCCACTTTTGTGAAGTGGAATCACATCTGCCCTCCTCCAGTCCTCAGGTACCACCCCATGCTCTCATGATTTGTTAAATAGGGTAGTCAGTGGTGTCACTAGTTTTACCCTTAGTTCTTTTAGAATTCTGGGGGGAATCCCATCAGTCCCATTGCTTTGTCCACCCTCAGTTTCAAGAGTTCTTTCAAAACCCTTTCTTCTGTGAATTGACTGGTATCAACCCCCTTATCCAGAATGTTTTTCTTGTTTGGTTTAGGTACCTCCCCTCCTTTTCCGTTGTGAATACTGAACAGAAATATTCTTTCAGTATCCCTGCTTTTTCACTATCACCCTCTGCCCACATTCCCTCCCCTTTATTAAGTCTCTGTATCCTTCCTTTGGTCTTTCTTCGCTCTCTAATGTACCTATAAAAGGTTTTATCCCCCTTCTTAACAGAGTTGACTATTTTTCCCTCGGTTTGGGCCTTTGCTTTTCTGACTGTCTTCCCTGCTTCCTTCTGCTTTAATTGGTACAGTTCTCTGCCCTACTCCTTCTATGTTTCCTTATACTTCCTGAATGCTATCTTTTTCTCCCTTACCTTCCCTGCCACTTCTTTTGAGGACCATAGTGTTTTTTCTTTCCTTTTGATTTGTTTATTTGCTTCACACAAAGGTGTGTTTCCTCTTTGATGGCTGTTTTGATTATTCCCCATTGTTCCTGCACTCCACCAGTGGTCACAGTATGGGCAGGAGATCAGGGTCAGGGGTCACGACTGGGTCACGCATATGTGGCTCGCAATGCACTGTGGATGGCACATGCAGCCAGGCATGCTCCATGGGCTGCAATGGTGCATATCCACAACATCACATATAAGCACCATACACTCCCAACATGGAACATGTTGCACAGATCCAATGGTGCTTGTCGCCTGACATGTGCTGTTGACTGCAATTGTGCTACTGCTGAAAGTACACATGATGTGCTATGCATGTCATGCCCTATACGATGTATTACGCATGCATGGGAATGCACTGTTCAACATGCACCACATTCAGCAAATGCACCCGATTAATCAAGTACTGTATGTGGGGGAATGCTCCATAGGGGGATGCATGCAATGCCCCAGTTGTGCAATGCTGATTGAGATGAGCTGTGGCAGTTATGCAGTTCATAGCAACTGCTCTCAATTCATCTCATTACCAAATTCAGGGGCATCTCACCTGCTTTGCATCTCAGTATTGTTGCTCCAAACCTCATTTGCATGCACTGTGCTATGAATGCTCCTGAATACACCTCTCCAGTCCACAGATGACCAACAGGTATTGCAACCTTGAAGGTAGGTTTTTTTACAACCTTCTCTGTACAGCTTGTCAGTAGCAGCAGACGGGGGGGTTTGAAAGCATCTGGGGGGGCTCTGAATGTGCTTCTGCCTGCCGCATTGCTGGGACAAAGCCACAATTGCCTGAACTGTACTGATGCCTGCAACATTTCCCTCCACAGGAGCCACAATGTCTGATCAGGACATCTCTTCAGGATGGAGATGTCCTAACTTCACTGCGGATGAGAACAGGGCACTGCTGGAGGCCTACTTCCCAAGGCAAAGCATCCTGGCTGGTGAAGGTAGCAGCCACCAGCACGGGGACGAGGCCTGGGAGGAGGTTGTCCACCACATGAATGCTCATGGCATTTACAATAGAACCCCCAAGGAGTGTCACAAGCACTTCCATGATGAGAAGAGGTGGGCCAAGGAGAAGATGGCCACCATCTGGGTCTCCTTGGGGGTGACAGGGGATGGGCTACAGACAGCAGTGCATCTCACCCTAAATGAGGAAAGGCTAGTTGCCAGCATGGGCTGGAACACAGTGATGGGTATTCCAGGAGGTGGCTCCAAGACTGGAGGCAGTCCATTGCAGCACTGTGAATAATCATTTGTCACTACCTGTGGAGGTCTACATGCCCTACCATGCTCTGTAACCTGTCCACGTGTCGTTGTGCATTGTTGACATCCAGTGCTGTCCATCCACAGTGTGCTGCTGACACACAGTGTGCCACCCCTGTGTAGCACATGGAGGGGGGCAAAGGTGTGGGTGCAGGGGGGGCCTGGGTGGGCGCTTGGGAGGTTGATCCCATGCGTGGTGTGCTTTGTTGGTGGGGCAACAGTCACAGTGGTGTGCTGTACCACACATATCCCTGAATGTCAACACTATCCACAGTGCATGCCAGACAATGATGGTGCTTATAGAAACATAGAAACATAGAAGTTGACAGCAGATAAGGACCGCAAGGCCCATCCAGTCTGCCCATTTCTTTTTCTACCTTATAAATGTGCCATCGGCCTTTGCTCTGTCAGTGGCCTATCTATTCATAGTCATTTGTATTGCTCCCTTATGCCTATCCCATGCCTGTTTGAAGCCCTGCACTGTATTCATAGCCACCACTTCTTGTGGTAAGCCATTCCATGCATCCACCACCTTTCTGTGAAAAAGAATTTCCTCACATTCCCCTTAATCGGCCTCCTCTAATCTCATGCTGTGTCCTCTTGTCCTGCTATTTTTCTTATATTTAAACATGTTAGACTCTTTCATCTTGTTTATGCCCTTAAGGTGTTTGAATGCCTCGATCATATCCCTCTCTCCCTCCTTTGCTCAAGGGTATACATATTGAGCTCCTGTTAATCTGTCCTCAAATGTCTTCTGATGCAGTCCCTGCACCATTTTGGTTGCCCTTCTCTGGACTGCCTCAATTTGGTTAATGTCCTTGTGAAGGTGTGGCCTCCAATACTGCACACAGTACTCCAGATGGGGCCTAACCAGTGTCTTGTACAGAGGGATTAATACCTCCCTCTTATGACTTGTGATACCCCTACTAATACACCCTAACACCCCCCCCTAGCCTTACCTACTGCTTTAGAGGTCTGCTTGGATGATTTCAGGTCATCAGTGATGATGATGCCCAAGTCTCTTTCTTCCTTTGTGACTGCTAGCAACTCCCCTCCCAGTCTATAGGTGGCTTCAGGGTTTCTCTTCCCTATGTGCATGATTTTGCACTTCTTTGCATTAAATCCCAGTTGCCACTCTTCTGACCATTCTGCTAGTTTATTCAGATCTCTTCTCATTCTGCCCACCCCATCTGGATCATCTACTCTGTTGCAGATCTTGGTGTCATCTGCAAACAGACAAGCCTTACCCTCTAGTCCATCTGCAAGGTCACTAATGAAGATGTTGAAGAGGACTGGCCCCAGGACTGATCCCTGAGGTACCCCACTTGTGACTTGCATCTCTTCCGACTGTATACCATTTACCACCACTCTCTGTTTTCTGCCCGTCAACCAGTTTACCACCCAGTTGACCAACTTAGACCCACCCGAGCCTACCCAGCTTATTTATCAATCTTCTATGTGAAACAGTGTCAAAAGCTTTGCTGAAGTCAAGGTAGGCGACATCAACTGCTCCCCCTTGGTCCACCACTCTGGTTACCCAGTCAAAGAAATCTATGAGATTAGTTTGACAGGACCTTCCTTTTGTAAACCCATGCTGTCTTGGATCCTGTGCCCCTATGGATTCCAGGTGTTGCACTATCCTTTCCTTAAGGAGTGCCTCCATAATCTTGCCCACTACTGAGGTAAGACTGACCGGTCTGTAGTTCCTGCCTCCTCCCTGCTACCACTCTTGTGGAGCGGGATCACATAAACCCTTCTCCAGTCTTCTGGGACCTCTCCTGTGCTCAGAGACTCACTAAACAATTCTGCTAATGGCTCTGCTAGTTCCTCCTTTAGCTTCTTAAGTACCCTGGGATGTATGCCATCAGGTCCCATTGCCTTATCCACCCTGAGCTTAGCAAGCTCTTGTAAGACCCTTTCTTTTGTGAAGGGAGTAGTGCTCACCTCCCTCCCCCCTGTGTCCATGATGCTGAGCTGTGGGCCCTGCCCTACCTTCTCTTCAGTAAATACTGAGCAAAAGTATCTATTTAGAATAGATGCCTTTACAGGGTCCTCCTCCTCACATGCTCCCTTTTCTCCATTAAGCTTAGCAATACCCCCTCTGGACTTTCTCCTTTCACTAATGTATCCATAGAAAGTCTTGTCACCTTCTTTTACTGTTCGTGCTAGTGTTTCCTCAGTGTGGGACTTTGCCTGCCTTACTGCCTTACCTGCTTCCCTTAGGGCAGTTTGGTATGCCTTCCTATCTTCATCCCGCTGTGTTCCCTTATATTTCCTGAAGGCCAGCCTTTTGGCTCTGACCTTTTCTGCTACTGTATTTGAGAACCAAAGTGGTTTCCTTCTTCTTTTGCACTTCCTTTTCTGTCTAACACAATGGGATGTTGCTTCAAGTATTGCATCCTTAATGCTTGCCCACTTTGCCTGTACCCCTCACCTGTGTTTCTTTTGCCAGGGCTAGCTTAACTCTGTTGGCCATCTTATCAAAGTCAGCTCCTCTGAAGTCCCATATTTTGCCTTGGAATGGGATGATTTAGATGTAGTAGCCAAATTGAACCATACCATGTGATGGTCACTGGCTCCCAGGTGACCTTCTACCTGGAGATCTGTGATCCCTTCTTTGTTAGTCTGTACTAGATCTAGGATAGCCCTGTCTCTTGTGGGTTGCTTTACCAGTTGTTTGAGGCCCTCCTGCAGGAATCCACTATGAGTCTAGTTCTGGCAGATGTTCCTGCTGGTATTGACCAATCTGTATCCGGCATGTTGAAGTCTCCCATTATCAGAACCTCCCTTTAGCTGTCATGTTTTGTATATCTTCTAACAGTAATGTGTCTATGTCTTCCCTCTGGTCTGGGGGCCTGTAGTCAACCCCAGTTCTTATGGCTGTCCCATTTCCTGTTTCCAGGGTGACCTACAGTTCTTCTGGCTGCTTATGTGTATTCTGAATTTCTGTAGCTTTGATATTTTCATTAACATACAGGGCCACTCCTCCCCCCTTTTTGCACCTCGGTCTCTTCTGAACAATACATAGCCAGGTACTGAAGTCTTGTGTGTGACAGTGGCCACTAGGGGTGTCACTCACCTTTGTGGCAGGTCAGGCACACCAATGGCACATGTGCATGACTCCTTGTTCATACCTAGTTGCAGACACCATTGACACATGTCACTAAGCATGTTATCCTTCTCTCTTTCAGCTCCTTCACACCTCACGGGTGCTGCAGGGTCAGGGGGATACCCAATGATCCAGCAGGGGAGGAGCCTGGACTATCACACGTGCAGCAGCCAGGGCTGTGATGGAGCCTGTGCCAGGTACATCCAACACCTCTGCAGCCCCAGACATGATGGAGGATAGTGCAGGACCATCTGACCCCTCTGCAGCTGGAGACCAGGGTAACCGGTAGCAGCCATGAAGAGCACTTAATCAATGGCACGGAAGGGGTGGGCGCTACTGAAAGAGCACCTACCTAAATGGCGACTGCCCAGTGTAGCAGAATGGCAGTAAAATAGCAACTGTAGCTGCAGCTCCGTAAGGACAAGACCCAGAGCGGCTACAGTCCATGCCACGAATGCACAAAGCCCCTGCAGTATGGAAGCAAGACCTGGGTGTGGGCAGCAGGAAAGGCAAAACCCTGCTAACCAAGGTGTGGGAAGACTTATTCAGCTGGCAGCGAGGGGCATGGCTGATAGTACCCGACATAGGGCCACACACAACACAATGACAAAGACCACTGCCCCCCTTGCCCAGTGCACCACCACCACAGCAAAGGCACCCCCATCAGCAGGCCCATGGGAGCCCCCACCATGACAGGGCGATGTTCCACACCCATTTTGCATTGCTGCAGAGGCCCCTCACATGAGCTGCATGCCACTCGATTCTAACAGTCACATAGCTGCAGTGGCACCAGTGCCCAAGAGCAGCCCTTGGGGGGGTGTTGTTGGCAAGAACACTGGGATGTAGCAGCGACAGCTGCTGCAACATGAGGGGGCAATTCCAGATAGTAGATACCAATAGTGGGCAGGATGGGAAGGAGCACCATGCACACTGCCCGTGCCCACACAGCCATCCATTGTGTGCCAGTCCCCAGACGGTGTGCTGCGGGACACAGCCCTGACATGGCATGCCTGTTCCATGCATGGGAGGGTCCATGCCATTGGCATCTGCCTCTGGTGTCCCTTACCTCTGTCCATGCTGTCCATATCAGCACCCCGCCCACAGAGACACAGAGGTGACCTGTATGTGCAGCACATACTACCCCTCACCATCTGCTGGTTACCCACTGCATGGTGCCATGTGCTGCTTGCACCATCCCCACCCCCACCACAGGGCACTCTTGTCTCGGTGCACAATTACACAGGCTCTCTTTCCGTCATCACAGTAGGTTCATCCACTGCCTGTCATCCCATTGCATAGGTGCACGGTGTGATGCGTCCTTGCAGTCTCTGCCTCCTGCCTGCGCTCTCTCTGCTGCTCGCCCTAATTCCCCCATTGCCCTTTCTGTGTTCTGCTTTCTGTGTTCACCCATTGGGGACTCACTTAAACAGTGGCCCCCTTATCACATAAAACCGGGTAACCCATGGCTTATCAGCTTTCTGGGTCTTGCTAACAATGACCCTGTGGACAGGGTCGACATCGTGGATGACCTGCTGGTGCTGGCATCCAGAATGCAGGGGGCATATGATGACAGCGATGTTGACATCACACAACTGTGGGGGAACACAGACAGCATTGGCTCATCTGTGACCCAGGTGCACTCACAAGTAGCACCATGTGGCATTGGCAGTCCTATGGGCCCATGCACCCCCACAAGGCTACCACAACCAACCATGGTGGCAGATGTTGGTGGCCATGTGTCTGGTGATGCTGTGGTGCCAGGGACTGCTGCAACTGTTCTTCAGGGTGCTGTGGAGCAATAACAGGTGGTAGAGGACCATGATGCTGACCATCCTTGGGCACGCAGTGGTTGCCCATACCCATTCCCTGCCCATACAGTGGACTGCTGTGCAGCATCCACCTATGGTGGATGCGATGCAGCAGGCCAGAACCCCACCTGCTCATCAGCACCACTCCCCTGTTGCATCACCTGCCAACAAGGTGGAGGGCTATGCATGCCTCCTGCAGGACACCATAGAGGGGCAGGTGTCCATCAGGGCAGAGCTCGGGGGCATTCAGATGCAGCTGGTCATTAAGCATGAGTCATCATCTGTGTGGCACCCCCAGATGCTGGCCGAGGTTCACCAAACGTGGTTGGGCATGACCGCTGCACTGGAGTGGATGACATTTGCATTCGAGTTGGTGAGTGCTCACATTGCACCACATGGATGCCATGGTATCATTTGCACTCCCAGGAGTGCCTCATACACTCCCAGGTCACAGCATCAGGTGAACCCATTACTGCTGGTGCTGTCAGCATGCCTACCCATCCCTAACACCCTCGGATCCAACCTGGGTCTTGGGAGTGACACACTGACAAGCACCTCATCATGGTATCACTTCAGTACCCACCAGGGTGGTGGACACCTCCCTGAAGCCAGTGGCACTGACTCAGTGACCACCAGGTGAGGGCATGGCTGCCCACATGTCTGTGGTGGCCATGGGACTCCTGCTGATGCCTGGGTAGTCTGCTCCCATGGACTCTGTAACCTGCATCCATTGCAGCCAACACACCAGGCTGACAGTGCCTTGGGTGGTGTGCTGTGGCACACGTCTGCCCCGGGTCAATGCCTGTTTGGGATACCTGTGTGATGCACTGTGCATGGTCTGGGCCACCGGTATTGTGCTGTGTGGCATGGGTGTGATGAGTGTGGCCATGTGTACACTGTGCATGTGTTCTGGCAGATCTGTGCCATATCCAACACTGACACTGTGTCCCCCTCATCCATGTCTGACCTGCTGTGTGCATCTGTGCATGTCTGTCACCCCCCTCAAGTGCACTCTGTACCTGCTGTGTGGTAGTCATCTGCGTATTTGTGTGTCATTCCCCACCCCCACCTGTCGTGTGTGTGTGTGTGTGTGTGTGTGTGTGTGTGTGTGTGGCTACCGTGTGTTGCCCTCCTGTGATACTCACCTTTGGTCACTGAAATGCTCCTCCACTATGGTCTCCCTGTACCACCGGGGCCTAGCAGCCAGGCGTGGGTCCATACATTCCAGGGGTGGCTGCCCACCACCACCATAGTGCCCCTTCTCCTCCTCCTCCTCCCCTGAACTGTTGCCCTCCTCAGCCTGGGCAGGTATTCCATGGTCAATGGCCAACAGGCCAGGAATATGCCACAGGCTTTCTCTGGGCTGTATTGTAGGGCACCATCAGACCTGTCCAAGCATCTGATGTGCATCTTCAGCATGCCGAACACACACTCAAAGACGGTGCATGTAGCAATGTGTATCACTCCTCAGCCTTGTTGCCTGCATCGTAGTAGGGGGTGAGTGGCCATGGGCAGAGAGAATACACTGCATCACCTGTGGGGGGGACAAAGCAGTCTGTTAGTACCATGCATGCATGTGCATTGTGATCTACTGCCCCACACCCCCATCCATTATTGCATGAGGGTGCAGCTACTGCCTGTCCACCTCTGTACCTGTGGCCCACCTCCCAGTGCAACCCTACACCACCATGGTGGGACACTGCATCTGTGCCTTAACCACTGCCTGTAATATCCTGGCTGCCCTCTCATGCCCTGCACCTGACCATGCCCTCATCTGGGGTTGCCTGCTCCTGTCCTGTCCAGCATTGATTACTTTCCATTGCCCTGCAGTTACTCATGCCTGGGTGTGTGTAGTGCCTTCCGCCCAGCTGCACGTGCCTGCTGTTCCACATTACTACACCACTCATGCTGTGCTTTGCTGCAACACTGTCCCCCTATTTGTGTGCACCATCCTGACTGCATGCCCACCTCCACTGTCCCACATGGGCATGTGCCCTTGCACAGTCCCTGTCGCTGACCCCACACCCATGCACTACCTCCCGACATATGTGGCACCACAGTGTGCATTATATGTGCATGTATTCAGACCCCACTCACCTACTAGGTGGCAGCTGGGGATGTCCCCAGTCTCAAACCAGCAGCAGCACAGACTCACTGGTGCCATATGAAGGCGTCGTGTGTACTCCTAGGATGTGTGGCACAGACATTGGTGATGCACCCTGTGGCATTGCACACTACCTGGCAGTTCATGGAATAAAATCCCTTGCAGTTCATATATGGTATAGCCTCATCACCAAGTGGTGCACAAATTGACATATGGGTGCAGTAAGTGGCCCCTATCATGCCTGGCATGCATGCCACCCTGTGGAATTGCTACATAGCTTCTGTCCACTCTGTCTGTGTGCTTGGGAACTGAATGAACTGCAAAGCATGTGGAAGCAGCGCGGTGAGGAACTGGATGAGGATTCAGGATGTGGACAGCTGAGATATGCCGGTGGTGTCTCCAGCTGGCCTCTGAAAGGTGCCCATGGTGAGCAGGCACAATGCTGTTGTCACCTTGGTCTCCACAGGTATGGCATGTCCTGTTCCAGTGGGTGCCTGCACTTCATCATGGCACAACTCACAGAACTGACACAGAACTGCCTGTTCAGGCGGTATCGGCCAGCTGTTTCTGTGTCAGTCAGCTGTTTGAATGTGACGCGGGCACAATACCACCACTGGTCAGGCTGCCTGTGGTGCCTTCTGCTGCCATGCTGATAGTCTGCCCATCTCTTCAGCCCCGTTGGCATGCCCACCATCATGAATGGTGCCCCATTCATGTTTATGGCCTCACTGATGCTGCTGCTGCTCCTGCTATCCTACCAGCTGCCTACTGGGGACTTGCACTTAAGTCTACTCCTTTTATACTTATCTCCTTAGCGCACATATGGGTGGATGCACTGTGTATGCGCTGTGGTTGTGCATTCATTTTGCTTTGTGAATGGAGATGCGCCATGTATGCTGCTACACGCCTCCTCCAGATATGCTGCATATCATTATTATTTGTCTCCAGTGCATCTGTGGCGGCGTGGTGCATCCAGGATGTGCTGGAGCATCTCTTCCCTTTGTGAATCACACCATGGTGCATCTCCAAGATGCGCCTGTGCATCTTGCATACACCGTGTGCATCTCTTTTGTGAATCCCACCCATGGACTGATATATTTCCAAGGCAGTTAGTGAACACTATTGATCAATCAACCAAGTTTATTTTATACCAGAAAAGGTATGTGAGCAAAAATCCCATTTTCACAAACATCCAATTTTATAAATGGTTACAAAGATACAAAAATACTAAGATGCAAAAGATACAAAAATAAGCATTATGAATAGTACATAGTATATACAAGTAGTGTATAGCTAATACACAATGGAATAGGCAACAAGTCATGAGCATAACATTACAAATAAAGTTACTTAAATGAAAACATGAGTGCAAGCAGTCATTGACAGCATAAGGTATACAGGAATTACACAATGGAAATTAGGATCAGAGGACCAGGGTACGGTAATTATTGGCAGTTCCAAGAATAGAAAAGTGAACAGAGTTCAGGAGGGTAAATGGGGGGTCAGAGGAGATCAGAAGTTAGCTATCACATGGGAATGTGGCACAAGAGCAAGAGAGCTTTGTAAGGAGGTGAATCTTGAGGGATCTTTGAAGAGCGTGGGTAGAGTTGCACGCGAGAAGCGTGGGAGGGAGCTGGTTGTAGAGATTTGTGCCCTTATAGCCAAGGGAAATTTGAGCATGAGAGGTGTGGAAAAAAGGGATCTGAAATATGTTGCTGGGTTAGCACCTCACTAACAGTGATTGGTGCACTAAAAGCAGGGAACTCCCTAAATGTGCAATATTGAATTATTTATTAATTTATTTATTTAAAATTGTGAGAACTGGGAAATGCATGCTGAGCTGAGGCCCATTTCCAGGTGCGACCCTCGGAAGGGGATAGGGACAATAATATGACATCATATGTAGGAGGAATATAAATACAAAGAAGAATGCAATAAAGACAACATTTAAATTGATGTGAAAACATTACACATTGTCGCTAAGACAGCAATCGAGTATAAGTAAAACATAGTGTTAAAGTCCGGAGGTTGCTATCTGAAAAAAGAAAAACACAGTAACTCACAGAAAAGCATGAAGGAGGATTTATATAGGTCTGTCCAATTAGCAACCGGGAGACTCCATGCTGCGGAGTTGTGGGCTGTCAAGAGTGCCAAAGGATGGGAGCAAGGTGAGGGGAGTCTGTGGAGGGGTGGAAGTGCGTGGTAGGGTGAGTGGGAAGGTATTATGGGGAAGGTGTGGGCAGCTAGGGCAGTTGTGGAAGGTGGAGCATGTTGACTTAGGTGTGAGGAGTGGAAGAGCATAAACGGGGGGGAGGAAGAGTAGTTTGAAGTGCTTTTTGAGGGATGCTGCAGTTGGAAGAAGCCAAACCTGGAGATGGAGGCTGTTCCAGAGGGCTGGAAAACTGTAAGTAAAGAATAATTCACCTGAGAGTGAATGTGAATGCTGTAGAGTAAAAGTGTTTGTGGATGTGCAGCGAGTATCTTAAGTAGGGGACAGGGGCTAGCATTGATGAAAGGTAGGAGGGAAGGGTGCCAAACCAGTACTTGGCGATGAAGGTGGCTCAATGAGCAAGATGGCCATTGGTGAGAGAGGGGAGAGATATGGCTTGATAGAGGGAACAGTGATGAGTGTGACAAGGGAGTTCTGTGGCAAAATGGCAGAAGGCATGTATCTGTGGATCCAACTTGGCTAGAGATGATTAGGATGCGGAGCTATAAACAACATCAGCATAGTCAACAGAAGGGAGGATGAGCTTGGTGGTGAGCTCCTTTCTGATGAGGAGTAAGAGACTGTTCTTGTGTCAATGCAGCATGCCTAATTTAGGATGCAGCTTGCTGTGGATAGCATCAAGGTGGTGGGAAAAGTCCAGTTTATGGTCCAGCATTACTCCCAAGTACTTACAGGAATCAACAGCCTTACTTTTTAAGCCATCTAGGGCAAAGAAGGAGGTGGGAAAAGGTAGTTTGGCCAGTTTCTGTGCAGAACCAAATGCCATGGTGACTGTTTTTGTGGTGTTACATCTGAGTGAATTGGCTTCAAACCATCACATCATTTTTGCACAGTTAGCCTGGAGGATGGGTTCTACATGTGGAAGGGAGGGACCAGATGCAAAAACAACCATATCGTAGGTGTACATATGGACAAGTGAGGCAGAGCAGATGGAGGGGCGGTCATTTACAAATATAGAGTAAAGTGTAGGCCCAAGAATCGCTCCCTGTGGTACTTCAGCTGGGATGGGGGGATTTGGTGTCACCCAGCTGCACATATTAGAATCTGTCTGATGGCTTGGCCTTGAACCAATCAGTGATGGAGGGTGAGAGGCCAATGGAGGAGAGTTTGTCCAAGCGGAGTCTGTGAGAGACCGAGTCAAAGGCCTTAGCTAGGTTTACAAAGATGGCCAGTGTTAGATGGCCTTTGTCCATAGTGGTATAAATATGATTAGTAAGATGGAAAAGGGAAGAGTAAGTGGAGTAAAGATGGCGAAAGTCAGATTGTTAGGGTGTCAGGATGTCATTTGTGGCCAGAAAAGGAGTTTAACCTTTCAGAAATGAGGTATTCAAGAATTTCTGAGAGGGAGGGGAGGAGAGAGATAGGCTTATAGTTGCCAGGAATGAAGGGATCATCCTCTTTGTGAAGTGGGATCACTTTGGCTAGATTTCAGGCCTTGGGCAGTGAGCATCGAGAGAGTGATAGGTTGAAAATATGGGTGAGTAGTGGGACTATTGCAGGAGTGGAGAGCTTAAGGAGATTGGGACTGAGTCTGTCGGGACTTTGCTTTGATGAGTTTAGGGATTTGAGGATAAGGAGAACCTCTGCAGGAATAAAGGAGAGAAAGGTGTGACTGGATGCAGTGGGGAATGAAGAGTGTTGGTAGGATCGGGGGGAGGAGGGAGAGGGTGGTCCAAGTGGTAGAGTGCAGATGGTGAAAAAGTGGTTTATGGAGGAGGCAGCAGATCCAGGTCAACACCATCTGTGCCAGGAGCAGACTTGGTGGAGGAGGGGGAGTGGGAAGAGGTACCAAGCAGGGAGTGGATAACACTAGAGGTTATGAGATGGGATGAGGAGAAGGTATTACAAACCTGAACAGACTGGAAAAGCAAAGATCCTGGACTTCAGGAGGGCAGATTTAAAAAATAATGGGTGAATTCCTCAGGGATGACCTGGTTTGGGGATGAAGTGGGTGGGGTGGAGGAACAGTGAGGGAAAATAAAAAGGGCCATAGTGAAAGCAACAAACCTCTGGGTCAAAAAGGTAGTATTCAGAAGATACAAGGAAACACATTGGGAAGAGGATAGGGATGTGTATCTGGGGAAACAGAGGGAAGCAGAGAGAGCAGTAAGGAGGGCAAAGGTACAAACTGATGAGAGAATAGCTGATGCAGTAACAAAAGGAGACCAGACATATTACCTTTACTTGTATGTTGCTCCACTTTATGTTGATTTTTTTGTAACGATCATGTGTCTGATCTATCTGACTTGAAGTACCACCACTATGTGTATTGAAGTTAACTCAGTATTGCATGCCGAATCTCATGTATTACATCTCTTGTAAGTGTTGTAGTTACATATGCACTGTATGCTGAACATCTTGTACTGTATCTCTTATACTGAATGTGTCATCTATATGGCTCAGGTTGTTCCTGAAAATGGTCCTCGGATCAGTGTACCTATCCAGTTATCAAATCAATCAATCAATAAATCAATAAATAAGAAATGTTTTAGGTATGTAAATGAAAAAAGGAAGACCGGGGTGGGATTGTCTTTTTTTGTTTTAATGCTGCCATTTCCTGGCTGTCCCTCTCTCCCGATGGTCCTGTCACCCTGGCTTCTCACAGGACTTACCTCTCCCATAGTCCCCCATGGCTTGCTCTCCATGACAGGGTAGTGGAGAGTCCCTCACCCTGCCAGGTCTGGATCCATATTTCAATAGGATTCAGAGTCACTGGGTGCAAGGCCCGTGGAGGACTGTGATTGTCCTTGTGGCAGCCAGTGTGTTTCCTGTTTTTCCATTCCTGTGGGAGATGTGACTGCAATGACATCATGGCACACATACCGATACTGCCCTTCCCCTGGATTCTGCCAGGGGCCAGTTGAGCACTGGGCTCTCCCCCCAGTGGAGGACAGTAATCCTACAGACACTTAATCCTTCTTCCCTCCAGCTGGCCCTCCAACACCCAGGGCTCACTTCTGAACCCAGGTCATCTGCTTTGCAAGCAGTAGCATTATTACTGCACCAGTGGGCTGACCCATACCAGTGTAAGACTGTAAGGTTAAGGAGGGAAAGGGGGACTATGCAGAAGGTGAGCAGCAAAAGGCAGATATCATAAACAAATACTTTTGTTCAGTGTTCTCTGAAGAAGCATTGGAGGGCAGGAGGTGGACAGTAGTCTGTTTTCAGAGGAGAAAGCCCTGAACAGACTCGCAGATCTGAAAGTGGACAAACCAATGGGGCCAAATGGGGTCCACCCAAGGGTATTGAGGAGCTCAGCTTGGTACTGGCTGCACCTCTGATGGCCCTATTTAACAGCTCACTGGAAATAGGAGAGGTCCTAGAGGACTGGAAGAGGTTAATGTAGTCCCACTTCACAAAAATAGTAGCAGGGAAGAAGCTGGTAATTATAGGCCAGTTAGCTTGACTTCAGTGGTGGGAAAGTTAGTGGAATCACTGCTGAAAGAAAATATTATGGAATGTCTTGAATCCAGTGGGTCACAAGACCCAAGGCAGCAGGGATTCACATGAGGGCCATGTCAAATGAATATGATACAGTTCATTGTCTGGGTAACCAAGGAACTAGATGAGGGTGGAGCGGTGGATGTAACCTGCCTAGATTTCAGTGAAGCATTCAACACTGTTCCACATGGAAGACTAGTACTCAAGCTGGATAATTTAGAAGTGGGTCCAAAGGTGGTAAGCTGGGTTTGAAATTTGATAAGGGATAGGCAGCAGAGGATGGTGGTAAATAGAGTTTACTCAGAGGAAGGGAGGGTGACCTGAGGGGTGCCTCTGGGATCAGTGTGTTGGGATGGGACCAGTCTTCTTTATAAGTAACATTGCAGAACAGCTGAAAGAGAAGGTCCACCTCTTTGGGATGACACCAACCTCTGCAATGGGGTGAAAACTCCAGGAGAAGTGTAAAGTATGAGCAGCGACCTGAGAAAACGTGAGGAGTGGTCAAGGGTATGGCTGCTGGGTTTCAATGTGGAAAAGTGCAAAATAATGCACTGGGGGCACAGAAACCCAGGGTCAGAGTACAAAATCAGGTGGGGAAGGGGTGGTACAGATGATCACCAAGCAGGAAAGAGACCTGATCACATCAAATGACCTAAAGGTGGTCAGGCAGTATAACAAGGCAGCTGGTAGGGCAAGTGGAATGCTGAGATGTATAGAGAGGGGTATCAGCAGCAGAAAGAGGGAGGTGGTGTTGCCTCTGCATAAGTCGCTGGTAAGACCCCATTTAAATTATTGTGTCCAGTTCTGGAGGTCAAATTTCAGAAAGGACATAGACAGAGTGGAAGCAGTCCAGAGGAGGGCAACTAAAATGGTGCAGGGTCTTCATCTAAAGCTCTGTTAGGAGAGATTAAAAAAATATGTACACCCTAGAAGAACAGAGGTGGGGGGATATGATACAGACCTTTAAATATCTTACGGGGTAAACAAGGTAACAGGAGGGAAGTATTTTTTTAGGAAAAAAGGTGCTTAAGGTCAGAGAGGCATGATAAGTTGGAGAAGGGTAGATTCAAGAGAGATGTGAGGAAGTACTTCTGCACAGAAAGAGTGGTGGATTCCTGGAGCAGTCTTCCAGTGGAGGTGGTGGGGACAAAAATAGTGCTGTGGTTCAAGAATGCAGGGGGCAGGCATAAGGGAATGTTACAGAAACAGAAGGGGGGGGGGGTGAATGGGCCAGAAATCATGCTGGATCTGTGGTGATGCTGTAGGCAGGGAAAAATGGGCAGACTAGATGAGTCAAGCAGTCCTTAACTGCTGGCAAATTCTATGTTTCTATGACTGATGCTGGCCAGTGAGGTAGGAGTGGTACCATCCTAACACAGTGTCAGAAAGTCTGATAACACTCAGCTTCCCAAGGACAGTGGAATGAGCCACTGTTATCAAATGCCTTAGGTAAGTTAAGAAAATTGATGGCTGCGGCTGGACCCTGGCCCATTCCCTAAGAAAGTCATTGGACACACAGAGGAGAGAGGGAACAGTGGTGTAAGTCTTTGGAAAGCTAGACTGGAATGAGGAAAGGAGAGGAGAGGAGAGGAGAGGAGAGGAGAGGAGAGGGAGGGAGGGAGGGAGGGAGAAGGAGGGAGGTGAAGGATGGAATGGAGGGAGAGGAGAGAAGAGAAGAGAAGAGAAGAGAAGAGAAGAGAAGGAAGGGGTCCAGGTAGGAGAAGAGCTGGAGCACAAGTGTTTATTGTTGTTTAGCCAGAGCATGAAGTAGGAAGATAAGACAGAAGCTGTCAGGAGAGAAAGAGTCATCTCCTTCTATAAGGGTGAAACTTTAGCTAATGTCTGTGTATGGGGAACTGCCCTAAAATGAAAGTAGTAGATAAGGAGTACGGAGAGGGGGGAAATGATAGCAGGATCAGAGATGAAGGAATGTAGTGCCTACTTCATCAAAGCTGTGATCCTTGTAGGGACTGAGAGTGTACAGCAGACAGGGCTACAGCATGGGTGAAGGAGAAGCAGTGAGAAGAAAGGGATGAGGAGGCATCAAAAATGGGAGAACAGGTGACTGCACAGGTAGTGAAGTAGTAGTCAAAGGCATCTGCCACTTGGGGTGAGGGAAAAAAGAAGTGGTAGAGGAATCAAGTTCAGAGATTAGGCAGGACAGCAGGGTGGGGGGGCATAAAGGTAATGGACACCCTGCCTGAATTTAGAGGGGTAACTGAGATTGCTTAGCAGGTTGGAGGCAAAATAAGCAGTGTTTGCCTCTCTAAAGGTCTTCATGTTCATGATGGAGAAACAGAGTTCCTTGTACCTTCCTAGGTCCTCATGCAAGACTGAGGCCCTATGGAGGTACATACTGTGCTGTTAGTCCAGAAGAATGAAATTAAGTCTGTAGTAAGCTAGTGTAGGTGGTTACCATGCACTTCTTGCGGGTTGCTTATCCAAACAGAGGTGAAGAAGGACTGAAAGAAGGAAAGGCAATCATCAATAAGAGATGATAAGATGACAGGAGTCAGGAGTTTATATAGGAGTGTAAACAGGTTGAGGGACCTAAACAATCTGTCCCAGATAGAATTTGGGTATGGGGATGGGGTAGTGGGTTTTCTGGAGACAGCAAATGTTGTTGTGGTCACTGATGGAGTCAAGGAGGATACCAGCACTACAGATGTTGTGAGATTGTAAAATGACTGATTAATAAAAAAAAAAAAGGTAAACATGCTCCTGTTTACCTTGGCCCTATTAACAATTGCCATTCCTCCTGCATCACTCCCACCAACCACACTCCCCCAAAATGACCCGGGCCCATTATTTTACAGCTCTATCGTGACCCCCTCCAACCCCCTAAATACCCCACAAGAGTGCTCTGAGCTCAATCTGCACCCAGGCTGGATTGCTTGCTCTTGCATCTGCCTGCCTTCCTTCGCCCCGGGCCTAGATGCCCTACGCAGACTTACTAAGCCCCCCTCCGCCTTCCCTGTGTCGGCATTTCCCCAAACCGAAAGCAAAAAAAAGATGGACCACCGCCCTACATTACCTTTCCTTGATACTCCTGCTGACAGGTGACGTCGAAACCAACCCCGGACCCCAGACCCACCCAGCCCATCTAAAATTACCTAAAGGGCTCAGCATGGTTTATCTAAATATCTGCAGCCTTCTAAATAAAATCCCGGAGCTGCAAGTCACCACTCATGCACTCAAACCTGACATATGCGTAGTTTCCGAGACTTGGTTAAAACCCCAACATAATGACTCGGAAGTCGCCATGCCTGGCTACTCAGTCCTCTGGCATGACAGAATAGGTAAAAAGAAAGGTGGAGGAATTGCTATGTTTATATCCAACATGCTACAGTTCACCCCTGTCCAGCTCCCATGCCCCCCCACCCTTATCGACACCAGGATGATCAAACTCCTCCTGCCACCGCCCCCCCATGTATGTGGCAGGGTTATACTGCACACCTGCAACACCAGCAAGTAACATCACTGACCTCCTGGCCACTTTCAAAAACCTGGCCACTGCAGGTGAGCTCTACATCCTCGGCGATTTCAACCACAACTGGTTAGATAAAAGCTGCTCAAAACTCAGTAGCAGGGTCAAAGCCCTTAACTTCTCGCAGCAGATTGCGGAACCCACACGCCTCAACACCAAGTCCCAAAACCACTCCCTCCTAGATTGGGATCTCACAACCCATCCACACCGGGTCTCCAAAGCCGGCCTACTACCTGACTCAGTAAGTGACCACCACCCGATATATGTAATCAGAAAAGTGCACAGACCTACTAGTAGCCTACCACCTAGAACAGTCAGCTCCCGGTCTTACAAGTCCCTCTGCCTCTCCTCCCTGCTAACTGATCTCACCTCTGCCGACTGGTCTTTCATCACACTAGCACCTACCCTTGACCAAGCTTTTGACTTGTTCAGTAAGCAATTTCTCGCGGTGTGGGACTTCCACGCCCCTATGAGAAACAAAAGAGTAAGTATATCCCACCTCCTATGGGTCTCTGCTGACATTATCTCCAGCTGTAGCGCCAGGGACCAAGCCTGGAAAAACATAGGAAAACAGGCTCTACGCTTCTTGGCAGCAGTACCATACCCTCATAACAATTGCCAAAGCCATTAGACAGGCTAAACAGCATTTCTTCCTCAGTGGCCCTCTCTTCCAATCTAAACCACCCATCCAACTTCTGAAATCTATTAAATCCTGCTCAATCCCCTCACAGCCACCCTCCCTTCCCTCACTATCCAAGGCATAAACATAAGCAGAGCAAAGGAAGTTGCCTCTACTTTCAACCACTTCTTTACCAGCTGGGCTAAAACCCTTCTCTCAAAAACGGCAACCCAGCCACTCATACCCGATCCCCTTGCGCCCCCCCACTCCCTCCCACACACCTTATTCTCCTTCAAGCCGGTCTCCCCGCCTGAAGTTCTAGCCACCCTCTCTTCCCTTGACCCCAAAAAAGGGAAATGTCCACTAGGACTGGACGGAAAACTCATATCTTTCCTCCTCAGCCATTTCCCCTCCCCTTGCCGACCTTCTAAACCGCTTCTTCTCCTCTGCACAAATTCCAGCAGCCTGGAAAAAGGCCCTAGTCCTACAGCTGCCAAAAGGAGGTAACCTAGCTGATCCAGGGAATTACGGCCCTATCTCCCTCCTCCCTACCCTGGCCAAACTTCAAGAAAAAATAGCCCTCACTCAAATCTCACAATTTCTTGATGCCACCTCCTTCTTCACCCCCTTCCAGTCTGGATTTCGTAAATCACACTCCACCATAACCACGCTCCTTAGACTCTCCAACGATATTGCCTCAGGAATGGATGAAGGGTTCATTACCTTGGCCATATTCATTGATCTGGCTAAAGCTTTTGATACCGTTTCCCACCCAAAGCTCATCATCAAACTACAAGATGCTGGCCTATCTAATCAAGCCATCAGGTGGTTCCAAGACTACCTCACTGGTAGGTCGCAATCAGTCAAAATTGGCACTCAAGTATCCCCCCCCCAGCTCCCAGTCACAATGGGGTTCCCCCAGGGATCCGTCCTGGGCCCAATTCTTTTCTCAATTTTCCTAAATGACCTCCTGCAAGCCTGCCCTAACTCAGCTATTCAAATGTATGTGGAAGACACCATCCTGTACGCCTCCAGGCCCTCAGCGGAGACTCTAAAATCTACCCTTCAACAAGACTTCAACACTGTCCAAACTTGGCTAAGTGCTAATCAACTCGTCCTAAATGCCAAAAAGACAGTATCCATAACCTCCGGCACACAACACAGACCCTCCAGGATAGCAGCGATACCCTACTTCCAGACACTGGACGGTACCACCTTGGAAGCCTGCACCTCCTTTAAATACCTGGGAGTATGGCTGGATCATCATTTGGACTTCTCCGTCCACATAGACTCCCTCCAGAAAAAACTGCATCCAAAACTAGGTGCCCTTTACTGCAACAAAGGGTGCCTAAACACCCCTGTCAGGAGAGAGCATGTACACAAAATGATTCTCCCTATTTTTGACTATGGTGATGTGGTCTATGGTGCAGCCTCTCCATCCACCCTAGCTAACTTGGACCCCCTTTTCCACTCCTTCTGCCGCCTCATCTTAGAATGTCCCTCTACCACCCACCACTGTCATCTATATGCCGCCCTAGGCCTCCCCTCACTGCACAACAGGCGCCAGCTCCACTGTGCAAATCTCGTAGCTAAGCATTGGTCAAACTCGCTCCCCTCTTATCTCAGCTCTGTTCTAACAATGCAACCATCACCGGCCTACTCATTGCGGGGCTATGACTCATATCTTCTTCACACCCCTTTTATGCGCACCTCTAAAGGCCAATCGGCTTTCAAATACAGAATGCCCACCCTCTGGAATCTCCTCCCAAGCGCAATCAGGCAGGCTAGCTCCACCCCTAGGGCCATGTCTGCTCTCCTTCAGGCCCACTTCTCTGACACTTGCAACAGTTCCCTGCAGGATAGCTCAGCTAAAAAAAAAATAGGTATCCACCTGGTACTTAACGGGAGCATGTGCAAACCCTCATTCTATCCTAACTACCCCCGTCACCTATGCCCTCCCTGTCCTCAACCTCTGCAAGTATGACCATCTTCTTTGTCCTCATTGCTAGTATGTACTAAGTAATACATACCGTGAAACCTGTATACTTCTGCCTAATTGTCCTGATTGTAATCATACTTGGATTTGTTTTGCTTCACCTATGCTTGAGCCTACTTTCCTAAATATGAACGTAATGTACTTATTCTATTGTAACACTAACTACTGCATTTCAAATGTTTAATTTTTTTAGCATTACTTTGCTATGCTATGTACACCCAGGTCGCATCTGGAAACGAGTGGCTTCCCGCTCAGTATGCTTATCTGGTAAATCTCGTTAATAAATAAATAAATGAGGGAGCCATTAACAGCGTAAATCTTTAGGAGGGCAGGTTCAGGGATGAGCTTAGAGAGGTTGAGTGATGTAATGGTCTAAGTGAGAGATCTGTGTGAGGGAAAGCCAGATAACATTAAGGTCACTTAAGACACTGTATTTACCTTGAGCAGAGTAGATAAGTAAGGAAGAAAGAATGTGAGAGATGACATCAGGTTTAGCTTTGAGGGCTAGATAGGTGGATGCCGCTAATATACTGCAGAGAGGGAGGGAGGTGGGGAAAAAGAGTTTACACAGGAGAATTTCATAGGCGGATGGAGAGTAGCCCAGTGAAAAGCCACACAAGGAAGGCTGCAGCTTTCACAATGCTGATCATATGACAATAGCCTTGTCTTGCATTGAAGCCTGTCATTGAACTGAAAGAGAAACACTTAAATGTAATCTTTACACATTTACACAACTTTATTTAAATGTTATAATGTTTAAACTGATCAAGTAAACAATGAAATGACTCAAAATACACAATTTATCACACTTGCCATGGGACAAGACTGTCAAAGCTCAATTGTGGCTTGGGCATGCGCACATTGGGCCCTGTTAACCAATGGCACAGTGGCCACAAACCGCATATCTGTGGCACATAGCCAGTCCTGACCCAACATGCCCCCCACACAGGATGCACTAACGGGGGGGGGCACAGCCCCAATGCACCTTATCCCCCTGGTCCTCAGACTGCACCGTGCTGGGGGTATGCCAGTAATACACGTCAGGCACAAAGGTGCATAGTGCTGGCTGTGGAAGTGCAGAGGAGGACACAGGGTACACCAGGGAGAACCCTGCCATAAGCCCCCTATGCACCCTGTGTACACATCGGGTCTCCACTCGGACAGGGTGGATAGCCCTCTCACCCACCGGGACCACTGTGGCAGTACCCCCCTATGACTGGCCGGCACCACCTGCCCCAGCACACATCAGTGTGCGGCCCCTACCAGGCACCCCCCACTCAACCCACACCCCACACAGGGGCACCAGCCCAAGGATGCTGCCCCTCTGTCCCCCCAAACAGCACTGCTGACCCACCCTCACCAACAGCACCTCCAGACATATGGTGGGGTACAGTGCCCCCTGGCACTGCCAATAGCCCTGCACCCCATCCCTGCACACCACTCCGATGCTGCATCATGGTAGGGCTAGCAGTTTTGCCCTCCTCTCACCTCCACAGCCACCGGGCATCAGACATCCACAGGGTGCACTGCCAACATGCACCCTGCTGCATAGGGGATCCACTGGGTAACCCGGTCAGGGGCATCAATTGGATGCCCAGCGAATCGCGACTCAGCCCCGGCTGCCCTGCGGAGTCCTGTGTGCCGGGGGGGGGTGCTGCAGACAGGTGGTGGCTGGTGTTCAATTCCACCAGTGTGCACCTGTCTGCAGGTGCTGACCTATGCAGGTAGGATACACGACTCTGGCACGTAATTCCCTCCCATCAGTGAGTAGGGTCCACTGTGAACACCCCGGTATAAAGATGAAATTGGGCATTTTTTCACGTATAAAGAACTTTATTGATATTTGAATTTTTCATTTCAGAGACATTACCATCCTAGCCTTACAATTCAAATAAAAGAAATCTCTACAACATTGTTTAATGTCAGCTTGGAGAAAATGGTTTAAATTTTCTTCAATATTTTCATTGGCCCAAAAAATGTCACCTACCACTATGCACTATTTTCCCCATAAAGGAGCTGAGCATTACTGCATTTGGCTATACCATTATTGTAGGAAGCTACACTACCTTCAACAGGTGGTGTACCTTCCTACAATAAGCACTGTGCACTTTATTGTGATCCTAAATGCTAGTCCACCTATCACTGTGATGTGTCACACTGTTTATTTACCAAGCTATGCACCACTTCGCTTTTGCACCTGTGTTGTGTAACTACATTCTGAAGTTCTGTTGTAATTTTATTATCTCTGTACTCCACTCCCCCTTCCCCCGGGTCACACCTGTAAATTAGCCCTGGCTCAGTGTGTCGTCCTTGTTTTACATACATAAATATATACATACATGCATACATACATAAATAAATAAGTCATACATATTAATGCCAAATATATGACTCTCTCACCCCTCCCTTGGGAAATACTCCAGTGCAGAAAAAATCCCATAAAAGCATCATTGGTTCTAAAAATAATATTGGCCCCTAGAGTGTGACCCATATTCAAAGCAAGCCGATAGCACTGCAAAGTCAGTAGTGTTGCATGGCAGATAGCACATGGCCAGTTCTAAGCTATATTTAGATACTGTAGATGGAGCACTCTGATATGCACAAACTCTTTGCACATGGGGCCATGCCAGCACAGTGCAAATTGACTGCGTATCATGCTGACATGGTCCAAGACTGAACAGACCCACAGGAAAGCCTGCTGGAGATAGCAATGCCAAAAGAGGACAGCATTAGGGCTTCTGTAGGCTATATTCAGCCTTAGCATGCAAATGGGCCTATTCGGCATGCATAGTGCTAAGGGCCATTTACATGCCCATTATTGGCTTACCCCTTCCGCATTGTCAGCAATGAAAACATTAAATGGCACTGGAACCAGCACCAAGCCCTGTGGGACCCCAATTGTTACTGCTCTGGGCTCAGATAGCCCACCCCCCACTACTACCATCTGTTGCCAGCTCCTGACCCATCTAATCAGTTTCCTCCCTGTTCCCAGGTTGTTCAATTTGCTGGTCAGCCTACCATGCAGCACCAAATCAAAGGTCTTGCTGAAGTCTAGGTATAGGACATCCTCCGCATGACCCTTGTCCAGTGCCCATATAATCCAATCAAAAAAGCCCACCAGGTTCATCTGGCAGAATCTGCCAGAGGCAAACCCATGCTGTCTGCCATTTTGGAGATCATTATCCTCCAGAAATTTTACCAGCCTTTCCTTGAGGATAGTCTCCATTAGCTTTTCCACAATTGAGGTTAGGCTGACTGGTCTATGGTTTCCTGGTTCATCCTTGGGCCCACTCTTATGGAGGGGCACCACATGTGCCACCCTCCAGTCCCTGGGTACACATCCCATTTACAGACAGGTGTTGAACAGGTCCACCAAAAGCCCTGCCAGGACAATTGCCAACTCTCTCAATACTCTCAAATGAATACCATCCGGCCCAGGTGCCTTATCAACTCTCAGGGACTTAAGGCCCTCCAACACCCTTCCCTCAGTGATTTCCCCATCCATGATCTCCTCACACCCCACCCTTCCTCTTAAGTATGGGCCCATTCCTCTCTTTGGTGAACAGCGAACAGAAGTATTCATTGAGTACTTCTGCCTGCTCTACCCCCTTTTCTGCCTACTCACTGCCATTCTTGAGCCTAGCAATCTGATCCTTACCCTTTCTCTTCTTCCTTATATACCTAAAGAAATCCTTTTCACCTTCTTTGTTCCCCTGGGCCAGCCTCAGTTCCCTCGATGCCTTGGCTGCCCTTACTGTTCTACTCACTTTCCTGGATTTCCTCACGCATTCCTCCCTGTCATCTTCCCTGTCGGATCTTTTGTATGTTCTAAATGCAGCTTTTTCCTCACCCTCTCCCCACCTCCCTGTTTATTCAGCTTGGCTAAGTGGTCCTGGATTTCTTGCTCTGGCTCTTGACACATGTGCTAGTGGCCTCATCCAGGCCCAGCTTGATGATTGTCCATAGGACTTTAGTCCTTGTAGTGGCTACCTCGTTACCTAGATTGATTGAGAACCACACTGTGCTGTGGTCACTTCCCTCAAGGGGTTCCTCCACCTCAATCTCCCTGACTTGCTCCCCATCCTCCAGCACCAGGTCCAGGATGTTCCTCTCACTAGTTGGGTCTGTTACCTTCTGTGTCAGAAAGACATCCTGGAAGGCTTCCAGGAGGATCTGTTCCCTGACACATGAGGTAGCTGGGGTGCTCCAATCCACCACTGGTAGATTAAAGTCCCCCACCACCACAGTGCTCCCTTTGCTGCTAGAGCCTTTTTACCTGCTCCTCCAGCTTCCTATCAATCTCATCATTCTGTGTTGGAGGTCTATAAACTAACCCCTCTCTAACCTTTCTACCCTTTGGGTTGTATAGTTGCACCCATATGGCCTCTGCCCTGCCTTCCTCCCCCTCCTCTCTGTTACACCCTATCCCTTCCTTAATGTAGACGGCCATCATCTTTTCCCTTTTCCCTATCCTGCTGGTATAGCTTGAAACCTGGGATGGCTGGGTCCCAGTCATGGTATTGAGTTGCCCATGTCTTGGTGATGGTGGCTATGTTCACCTCCCCTTCCACCATCAATGCCTGCAACTCTGTCATCTTGTTCACTGGGTTCCTAGCATTCAGTGATAGCACTCTCCATTTTGATCTACTGCATTCTGTGCCATTACCTTCCCCTCCTTTACTGCTCCTATTTGAATTTGGCTCCTGCCTTTCTGTGGGTGGAGGTCCAAAGCATCCCCTCTCCTGGTGAATTCCCATCCCTTTGTCCCCTCCTTACCTAGTTTAAATTATAATTTTCTTTGATAAACTCCCCCAACCTATGCTTCAGTACCTGTGAGCCTTCTTTACTAAGGTGCAACCAATCCTCTGCATACAGATCTGTGTTCTCCCACTTGTTTCCCCACCCCCACCCCCCATCAACCTATATCCCATGGACCTACACCATTCCTTCAGCCATGTGTTGAATTCAGTGATTCTCTGCTTCCTGGCTGAACTCACTCTTTGCACTGGTAGGATTTCTGAGAAAGCTACCAACCTTCCACCCATTCTGCATAGTTTCCCCAGTTCCTGGAGGGGAAGCAGTAGTGCCTGGTTAAGGCAAGGTTTTCAGCTGGGGAAAACAGCACTGCACTGGCAGCTGTTTAGCACCTGCAAAATCTATGAATATAACTCTGCTGCCTTTATGCATGAGGTATCCCTCCATTGCATAGGTGCAGTGGTATATTTTCTGTGATCACACTTTCTGGTTAGTGCTTTGCAGCAATAGCTTTTAAATATGACCAAGCCTTGAGCTCAAGCACTACCATTTGAATATGTGGGCCTACATCTGTTAATATAATACTAAACTGAACCCCAGTATTTCTGTACCTTAGAATAAGTAAGGATCATATTTTTTTTAAAATCAGCTTGAGGCATCTGACATGGTGTATAAGTATTGGGACCTGTGCACTATTACTACTATGTGGTGCTTTGTACAGCACAGAGACAGTATCAAAGTATGATTGTCATGCAATGGTGGTTCACAGGGACAACTATGGCATGTAGAATCCTATACACTGCTGGTTATGTGCAAACCCTGACCATGTCCAGGCAGTTGTGCATTGTTCCATGCATGGCTGGGATGGGGTGTGGTTCGGAGTAGTCAAATGATGCAGAATTCACAATGCCACCTGTGCATGCTGAAGACTTGCAATAGAGCGCAAACTCTACAACTGGAAGACAATAGCCTTAAGTGCCTTCACACCCCCACCAACCATCCTCCCAGGTGCCTGACAGCCTTAACCAAATTATATGGCCCCATGCCCTCCTATCTATAGCCATTCCCTGCATCACAGGGTGCAGAGTATGGGCTGTACAGTAATGGCAGCTTATTCCTCAATGTGTAGAAGATAGACAAGTCATTACCTAAGTAACTGCATCCCAGGATTCCCTGCAGGAGTGCAGCAGGGGATCCACTGAGTGACCAAGTCAGGCTTCCATTTGGGTGAACAGTGCCTTATCAAACCCCACCTCCTTGTCTGCCCTTGTTCAGGTTGCCAAACTCTGCATCAGAGTGTGGGTATGCCTTGGCTTTGTGCATGCTGCTAGCTCACTTGTCCATGAACTGTGGCATCCCAGCATGGATCTCCCTTGGATGGCAATGAATGAATTGCATGGTAGATGGTACCCTTGGTGCATATGGTGCATTAAGCTGAAAATTGACCTAACTTCAATGGTGTAAGCTATATTAGAAGAAGAATCGTATACACATAATTTATATTCTGTAGTCTGAAGTAGCACTTTATTAGTTGACATCAATAAAGTAGTTTAATCATCCTCTTCCTCCTTCAACTTTGTCCATGACTCCCTCTACAGATGCTGAAAAATAACACATGCATTATCCAGCTTATCCAATAAGAGAACACATAATTAGAAAAATAGACAGCTCTCAATCAAGGAGGGCAATGGGAAGAGAAGAGAAGAGAAGAGAAGAGAAGAGAAGAGAAGAGAAGAGAAGAGAAGAGAAGAGAAGAGAAGAGAAGAGTCCAAAGCTGGTGATATAAAAAGTGTCATACCTGTAAAGTATTTAACTAAATGTGTAACTGGCAAAACAAATGCTTGTATTAGCTCCTGTATTGAAGAACTGAATAAGTGAAATACGTCATCTCATACACTTGTCTGTGTACAAAATCTCCTGTCTTACCAAAACCCCAAAGCCTAGCTCTTTTAGAAAATTAGGAAGTACTGGTTTGTTTTACAAGGTAATAAATGCTGGCAATGGATGAACTATCCCTTAGATGTTGTGTACTTTATGATACTTTATGCCCGATTGCATAACTATGCCAAACAATATCTATACATGCAATGCCACCTTATTCATGTTTTTTCCAGATTAGTACTGTAGAAAATATCTGCCAATTATGTCCTTGCAGACTTGACTGTTCTGACTATCCAGATCATTAGGATAAGGTCCAAACCATAATTTTGGGGCTACCGATTGTGCAGCTCAATAATATAACTGAAAATTGGGCATCCCTACCTCCTTTTCTGATATGCTTGCATCAGAGAAGAAAGTTTTACTCCAGGATTTTGGAATGCCATGACATGTGAGAGATAAATGAATTACTATTTTAAAAGAAACACCTTGGTACAGCTTTTGGAAGGACTTTAAATACATGTAAAAGTTTTATAGAATGTTAATTTTCAAAACATTTGCCCATTCTATCAGTGATCTAGTAAGGATATCCTGCCAACATTACAATTTAGACTATTCTTTTCAGAAGAAAGAGGTAGTTATACAGATATATTCCTTGAATCATTGACACAATCTGCACCTCAAATCAATAAATAAATTAAAAAGAAATCAATCAATCATGCCTCGAAGACAAGAAGAAGTGAAGGTCATCTTGCTAATCAATAAACTCAAACTAGCACAAGAATATTACCAATAAATAGCATATTTGGAGTTGGGACAGTGTGCATTCTACAGTTTATAATATGTCATATTTTTACACCCATTCTTTACTATTAACATTATTTGCATGTATAACTGGGTCACCATGTAACTTTCAGTTACTACCCCTGCCTTGCCAGCTCAACAATGTTGAGGGGCCTGTCTTCTTGTTCTGGTGGAAAACGGGGCTTCTTTCCCAAGTTACAAGATGTGTAGCGTGGGGCCTCTGCCCAGAGTAAATATAGCAGGCCAGTTGTTGGTGTAGTACAACCCCCTTGGATGCTGTACTTACCCACCTCCCCTCACAGTCACACACCACACAGAACACTATAAATAGTTCAGTTCCTTCACTGTGCTTGGAGTTAATGATTATCACTAATAATATGTTCACAGACAGTATTGAACATCAACAATAAAAGATTTATTAAACTTGGGAAAGGAGAAAGGAAATGCTGAGATAAAACAGATTGAAATATTTGATGTAAGCTGTAGAACTATAAACCATAACATTAACAGTGCCCACTCCCAACATCAACATCAACAACCCCAACAATAGGCCCACCTCCCCACTGGTACCAATGTCCCCTAAAGTTAGTCTGGGTACCCAGGTAGAGTACAGGCCTGTATGGTGCTGCAGGTTGGCTGGCACTGGTGCTTTGACCCATCTTAATTTTTACTTAAAGCATGTCACAACCAAGGAAACCAGGACCTACATTACTAAGGTGCTGGGTAAAACCAGACTTGGCAGTGACTCACTTAACATGAAATTGGTGGAAGTTGCCTTGGATGAGCTGGTGGTTCCCATCACCAAGATCTTTAACAAGCCTCTCACCCTGGCAAAATTCCCTGCAGCCTGGAAGGTAACTCTAGTCACCCCTGTCCTAAAAAGTGGGGACCGATCTTGCACTGCTAACTATAGACCAATATCTATCCTCTTTCCCCACTCGAAGGTGCTGGAAAGGATCATGGCTGACCAGGTCACGGAGTACCTTCATAAGTACAGTCTACTGTGCCCACAATGGCACAGATTCCATCAGTGCCGCAGCACAGCTATAGCCCTCGTTGAATTCACAGATTACGTTCACAAGGCCTTTGCTGGGGGCAGCCTGGTGGCATCTATCATCATAGATCTCACCAAAGTCTTTGATATGGTCAACCATCACATCATGTTTGACCAGCTTCAGCACCTTGGACTAGCCCCTGAAGCCATCCTCTGGTTCCAGGATTAGCTATCCAGCAAAGCACAGAGTGTAAAAATTGGGACAGTTATCTCTTCATTTATGGATACAGTTCTGGGTGTTCCACAAGGGTCTATACTGGGCCCCCTCCTCTTTAGCCTGTTCATCAACAGGCTTCCAGAGGCCTGCAATAGCAAGATTATTCTGTATGCAGATGATGCTGTCATTCTTAGTAGTAGTGTCCAGCTTCAACACCTACAAGATGATTTGCAGTACTCATTTCACAGCTTGGAGGGCTGGTTCAGCTCTCAGAAATTGCTTCTCAATCACAAGAAGAAGAAGAAGACAATGCTGACAACCACTCACCAGCACAAGAGATCTCTTCTGTCCCTTATTAACAACAAGACTGCTCCACTCGAGCAGGTCAACTTTTTAAAAATACTTGGGCGATCACTGATGATACCCTCTCTTACGTACAGCACATCGATCAGGTCAACAAAACAGTGAATACCAAACTTGAATTTTTCTACAGGCACAGACAGTACCTAACTCCTGAGGTACTCAGGTTGGCAGTCTCCTCTTCCATCTTGTCTGGTATTGACTATGGACTCATGGTCTATCAGTCGGCATCCAACACTGCACTAAAATCATAAGCACGGCCCTAAACAAGGCCTGCAGGCTGGCTCTAGGGACTGATAATCTCCTACACACCTGCTCCTTCTATGAGTGTACTAACTGGCTCGGTCTTGCCAGCAGAATCAAATACCAAACATGCCTGCTTAGCATGAAATCTCTCCTAGGTAAAGCTCCATTGGTCTTCAAAGAACTGCTCCGGTGAGGTAGATTCAGGTACCACACTAGAGGGCAGACTTGCTGCCCACTTGCCATCCCCTTCAGAAAAACAGAGCTTGGCCAACAATCCTTTGCATACAGGGCTCCTTCTTGGGTAGATGAGATCCCAGCACTCCTTTTACTCATTTAAAGCCTCCTTGTCTTCAAGGCAGAACTAAGACATCTCCTGGCCAAGGCTGAGGTCTGTAGCTGCAAGTAACATGTAGCACTATTACCCGGTAGCTTACAGTCAGCCTGATCCTGGGCCGCATTCTCCGATTTGTTACCCTGCTGCCCAGTAACCCTAAATTTAAACTTCTACTTCCTCCTGCTACTTGTCAGCCCTCGAACCTGAGCCTTCCAAAGCCACAGTCTGTTGATGAGCCTTCTATCTACTGTCCTTAACTCAGCACTCTGTTTTAAGTCCCTCCCCTGCAGTTGACCCTGCACAAATGTGATTGCCTCAAAGCACTTGTCTTCCCCCCCAGCTTTTTCTGTGTACAGTCCTCCCTCACATTGCTCTCTAGTATGTTCCTACTAGGTCAATCCTGCACAGAAAATTACCCCTCCTCCCAACCCTTGACTAGAATTAACTACAATGCCTCCTCTTGGCTGCATTAACATACAGGTGTGAAAGCCTATGTTGAGTCTTCCCTCCCCAACTTTATGTGAAATAACAATAAAGCCCTCCTGGCTGCTTTACCTCCTGCTAAATTAGTTTCTTAAACCCACAGCACTCACCATGTACCTTGGGCTATACTAACTGCAATATGCCGTACATCTATATGAGATAGCTTACAGTTGTAAATAGTCAGACCAACTGCTGTTATTTCATGTATTTTTTGTCTCTGAACTTGTGCACCCATACTCTGTAACTACCTTTCTGTTTTGTCCTCCTTTCAAGATGTGGAACCTTTGAAAAAGAGCATTTTGCTCAAAGGTTATGTCCGCACGATGAAATAAATAAATAAGTAAATAAATAAATAAACTTTGTAGAACTCAATAGAGTTGGGAGATGAACTTTGATCATACCCCCCAGAACAGGATGAATCCTGTGATTACTCACGATGCTGCATTTCAGTCTCACATGATCTGACAAAGATAGCAGGTGCAACTAATCAGGCAAGGCCTCAAAGTGTACAACAGGGTGGCAGTGGTCTTGGCTGTGGCACAGTCTGGCAGCTTGTCACCTTCAGGGCTTGTGGCTGGTTCTATCAGCTTGTTATCTTCAAGGCTATTTATAGATGCTGGATCAGGCCAACACAGGGACCAGGGCCACACACCTACCCCACAAGTCAAGGCATTTAATTCCCAGGGAAGATGATGGATACTGCCTAGTGCTGGCAATACCTGGCTGATTCTCCTGTCCATCCTAGCTGGCATGTAGTCTTTTCCCAGACCTCAGATTCACAGTCTCTCAACTCTGCAGGCAGTAGTCACTGGCACTAACAATGGCAGGTCTGATTCTCCTCCAGGCTGAAGGGATAATCAGTCTCGCTGGCTGCTCTTCAGATTTCAGACAGCACACAGCAAGCAATTCCTTGGCTTTCCCAGACAGCAGGAGAACTCTATGAGATCCTTCTGACTTTGACTTCAGGATGCAGGAAAACAATTCAGCCTCTTGCAGAACTCGGTCCAACCCTCTGAGCAGTTCAGGGACTATTCCCTGGATACCACACCTTTGAAAAAGCATGTGGTGTGAAACACATCAGGTGATGTAGGACGTAGGATGTAGGACACAGGAGGAAGTGTTCTGTGCAGTGAGGGAGCAGGGAGCTTGAAATTGACCACCTTTGTTTGTTTGCATTGAATAAAGCTATGGATTTTTTTTTTTTTTGCTACAAGCTACTGCATTCTGGTGAGCCCTTGCTCTGCATACTACAACATTTTATTACTGTGGCTGTTACAAATTGACTGTAATACAGAGGAATGTGTTTCATATAGCCTTTTCTCTTTGTTTACATTTTTTGACCTGATCATGGTAATTTCCTGGTGTGATCGCACAACATACTAAAACACTGAATGCCAAAGGAATCCAGTTGCACACAGTCAGTCTGGCTCTCCAGGTGATGGAGAGTTTTTGGAAAGTCTTCTGAATGTCGGCTGTGGAAACCTTAGGTTGGCTTCTAAATTGTTTTTGGCTCACACTGAACTTCTTTGCTTCATTCCAAGCACTTCTGGCAGAATTGCCATGAGCTGCCTTCTCCCCCAACATCTGAGAAGAACTGCCACCCCACATTGAACAATGCAGCTATCCATCACAGACATTAATATGCACTAGGCTTACATGATTACTGATTGTCTGTCACTAAAGGTGCCAAGAACATTGTCCACACCCCCTACCCAGGAGCCATAGCTGCAGTCCCCAGAACTCCTCTATTAATGATTGGGCAGAACAGGGTCAGGGGGTACCAAGATGGAATCTACATAAACAGTTTATACAATGTCCCAACTTAATGCCTTTATGGCAGGCAAGTCAGGCAGTTTGAACAAATGACTGTCCTTTAGTTCAATAGTTGCACCTCTGTACTGTTATCCGATCGTGGATGGGGCTCTGATAAAGTCCTCGTCTGCTGGCCACTAGCACTGTACTACTAAGTCCTACTACAACAGTCAGAAATACATTCATAAGTCAGTCCTAGCAGTTCTTAAAGCAACAGTGTAGACATGAGCACTTATACAGTTATTTACAGTGTTTACATTCCTTTAACCCAAAAATGTGTATCTGAACCTCCACACAAGTGTTCAGGGATCCCAGGAGTTGGAACAGAAAAGAGACTGACCTTAGGCTGCAAATGCATGGCTAGAGGGAGCACTGCAGCACTTAAAGAACTAGTGGAACCAAAACAAGCAGACAGGAAAATAATACAAATTTTAAGAAGTGGTCAGTAATGACTTTTATTTCTGAAGTATTTTTCCTTTTCCTTTTGCTCATTAAAGAGTTTTCTATGTGATAATATTGTGCTGTATGTGTGGAACAGCTCTCAGCCTGGCAGCTAACATATCTATCTCTATCCTCCTCACTACGTCGTCAGCATTGTGATCTCACTGACTATGCTATATATGTCAGCTGCCAAGCAGAGTGCTGTCACACACACATCATACCTACTTACATCAGGTAAACAATCTTCTAATTAAACAAAGGGGAAAAAAAAAGCACCTCAGATATAGAAGGCAGTGGTTGACTGCTTTTAAAAACTAATATTAGTTTAGGCAGTACGCTAGCTCTTTAACTGTATGCTCGAGCAGTATGCCAGCTAGCACCTCCGAGCAGAACTTAAGTCAAATGTGCACGCACTGGCTGTGGGCAAGTCACTGCCTTCCCAGCGCAGACTGCACTGTGCCACTAGATGGTGACTTCAAGTATTTACACAACTCCTCCAACCCCATGGCAAGCAGGCACATAAGGGCTGGCAAAAGCATTTGAGGGGCACCAAGGACCCAGGACTGGCAGGACAAGACAACAGGAGGCAAGCCTAGTAAGCCTCACCCTTGGGGGGGAGGTTGCACATGATACTAGTCCCATAGCATTATTCTGCTCCTGCAACTCGTCTATGCTATTATGGTCTGGTGTCTTCTGATTATGATATCATAAGCATTTTCCACAACAACAGAATATGTCACGAGCAGAGGACTTTGGGAACTGATATTGAAAAGCTTCAAAAACAGATATATTGCAAGGGAAAAATCTGTTCATGGAAATATCCACAGTAAAAAAGAAAGGAGGAGACCTACACATAATATATGTAATATAAGCTGGATTTTGTTAAACTCTCACTAGAGTCTCTTACTTGTTATTTGATTGTGAGCAAGTCACTTAACCTGTCTGTGCTTCAGTCCACTGGGCAGAAAAATAGTGGGAAAAAAGAAAGGCCCCACTGAAACAAGTTTGCGGAGCTCAGCTGGGCTATTCTGGGTATTATTATTTATTTATTTAGTTGTTTATTTATGCAGTTATTTATTTATGTATGTTTTTATTTTAAATTGTAAATATAAAAATATATTCGGTTTGCAAAGTTTGTTTTGTTCTATGCCAGGTCTCAAAATCTGGCCCATATGGAACACAACCTCAATGTTCTTTTATTCTGCACATCCTGTCCTGTTTATAATTAGTAAAGTCTACGCCAAAAAGTTTTTATGTATGTTAATTAGGATATAATGCTCACTTTTCCCAGCAATTATACTCATCAAGCACAAAAGGAAATGAACTGACCAGCTAAAGCCCTGACTTGCACCACTTTTAGAAGGGGATTGCCCCTTTAAATCAGGATAATTCAGGGTGAATGGGTTAATGAGCTCCTGATAAAAGTCTACAGCTTAGTCTCAGATAAGTGACCCCAGCAACCCTTTGTGGTCCTTCCTTTTAACCACATCTGAATGCCCTTCTTGAACACAATGTCTTATAAAAGGTTGCATTATTGTTTTATATAATAGTGCTTAAACACAGCCTTCCTGTTTCAAAGATGTAAACAAATTTAATCAGGCAGATATCATGCCTACTCTGTTACAACACAGAATTATTTAGTGGTTTTCTAAACAATGCAAACTTATTTCCCCCTCATCAAAATAAACATGCATAGCCAAATATTCAATAAATAAAAGTATATGATGAGTCCAAATTACTTGTTTGCACAGGGTGTGTGATATTATTACTATACAGTAATAAAGAAACAGATGTTACATCTGTTCCCCCAATAGTGTACAGTTTTTATTACAAAATGAAAAAGTACATTGGCATATAAGCAATAAATGGTATCTGTGCTACTGAAGCAAGCTTAATGTATCAACTAAAATGAAAACAACTGTCTGAATCCAAGCACTCATTACACTTTTGCATTAGTATATTTACCACAGACTCAATAATGCCAACATTTTCTTAGAACAAACAGTACCCTAATGTGGCCTTGTCTCAGAGCTAGATTTATCTCGGTATTTCCCTTTATAATTTGAAAGAGCTGCATTAAGTAAGCCTTTCTTTTCAGCTCCAAATTGTGATTGCTATGATATCAAATTTATTCCTTAGTAATCCAGATCATTTTCGAGTAGCTTTGAGGCCTGTATGTAGTGGTTTGTCAGGGAGCTCAAAGTAACTCTATCCTGAAAGACCAAAAGCCCTTCGACTGTCACTTTATGTCATTAACAATTTTCTAAGCCATTACAGATGGAATGGCCTGATTAGAACAGAGGAGGGAGGATCTTTTTCCCAGCCAGAAATGTCCCCTGGGATGTTCCAGGAGTGTGAAGTTTCTACTGATTAATGCGAGAAAAATAGGGCCGCCTGTCCCACAGTTGCCCATAAATATTATTTGGGGAAAAAGGTTGATATATATGCCTCATTTTTCCTTTCCTTCCTTTCGCTCAAATAATAGATCTGTGTCTTCTGACTGAGGTGACAGGCTGGTATTTTATAAACACTTCCAAGAATATATGATGATCTGCTCCATTCATACTGTCATGTGATCATAATCTAATATGTTGTATCACAAGCACTGCTGAAAGACAGGCTTTTTGTTTACCCAATTTTTTATTTAGTCTTTTTAACTCGTTGAATTACAGGTACAGCTGTATTATTTTGTTACTGCAAATCTCACACTCTCCCAGGCCTGGTGCTTGTGATGTGACACCCAGAGATTCTTATCTTCTAGCTGGGTTCACATTTTTAAACAGTGTCACAGTGTGCAAAGTGTTAAGGATGAACAGCAGTGCAGTGAGGTGGATCCAGCACTTCTGTTTTACCCACCTGATCCTTGAAATGTGACTCCTTGCGACAGCTCGTGTTCTCTTAGAAGTTAGCCTTCTATAGTTTTGATGTCCTACAGAAGACTTATGCACAACCAATGCTAGCTAAATACAGACCATGTATTTTAAAGATGAAAGAATGAATACTACTTCTCTCAGGCATAAAAATTATTAATTTGAATTAATCTGCATAACAGTTGGAGTAGACTGAGTTTTCTATGCAAGAAATGTAGCCCAATAGTAACATTTTCTGTTATAAACCTTTTTTTTTGGAGAGGGGAGTCTTGTCTAGTTATCAAATTACTGTATCTGAGTTATGTACCATTCTTTTTGACAACTAAAACAAAGTACAGCCATCCTACTCTATTATGCCATAACAGTAATCTAATGATTCTTCTTGGATAAAAAGATAAGTTACCATTCACACTCTGGTCCAAATGTCACCTAAACCCACAGTTAGGAAAACAACTGCACACTGTTTATGGAAACATTGATGAGGGGTGCGGAAACAAAGAATATACACTGGTAAGTGTACTGGCAATACCTTAGTTACTTGGTCTGAAAAAATAACAGAACTTTTTGTATTGTACTGTTGAAGGCACAATGTATACACTGAGTTTCATTTTATAAAACTTTCTAAACAGAAAAATGCAATTGCAGATTTGTAAGCCTTTTAATTGAGAATCATGGTCATTGTTTTAGTAGTTTCCATATCCCCAACACCTGAACAGAAGAGACATACAATTGCAGTTCACCTATCATCCAGCAAAGCAACCCCAAGGACTTCTCCAGACTCACCACATTGCCACTCAGGTGAACCACTGATACTTTAGAGGGTCCATGCCACTGTGCTTCAGCCATGACCCAAGGAAACACTCCCCCCTCCTGCTCCCTCCAATGCCCCATCCAATGCACCTGATGATGTTGGTGGTCCATGAAGAGGTTCTCACCCCCTGGGGTCTGCTTTGTCCACCAGAATGCCTAGTGAATGAACTAGTGTCCATATAGCCACAGCTATTTCTTCTGGAAACTGCCACCTGTTAGGAAACCAAAATACAAAGTTATAGTAAGTTCAGTCACACGTAACCTTCAAATGCCTGTGACCTCCACAGACCCAGCACCTGAATGTGACTGTCCAGGAAACCTTCCACCCTTATATTGGTCACTGCTCCAATACAAAAGGAGTATTGAACTCCCCTGACCTCAATCCCAGCTCTTTTATGGCCTGGTCAAGGATGTGTCAGAACTAAACTGCTGTTAGTTGGGGACCATCTCCTTGTTGGAAGAATGCAGCCCCGCCATCAGGCCTCTGAAATACATAATCCTATAACTCAACCCACACATCCCAGCTCATCCATGGTGGTGGTTTTAGTTTGCAGCAGCAACCTCATGCCAAGTGTTCCATTTTACTCTTTTGGAAGCACACACAACCCTTCCAGTGTTACTACCACATCCTCATCTGCCAAGATCACTTTAGTTACCAGTGCCATGTTTGGCTAAACCAATTTGTACACCCAAAATGCCCCACGGAAAGCCACCAGAAAGGCTATTCAAAACAACACTGCTTCTCACAGGGATGATAATACACACCACAATTTTCCACAAACCTGTTCCAGCAGGCCTGCGCTTATTGGCCACCTGCCATCGACCCTTGTAGGGTACCTCCCCCCCAGACCTGCATCTTATCTAGTCAGAAGGCTTGTGTGTTGTCTTCAAACTGGTGACCTTAAGAAAACAAACTGTACCCATAAGGTGTCATCCGACTACCCCTGGTATCAAACATTCATATATTTGGGGAAACGGAGGGAGGAAGGCAAGGCAGTAAGGAGTGCAAAAGTGAACGCTGAGGAAAGAATAGTCCAGATAGTATCAAAAGGGCACAAGACATTTTTCAGGTATATTAGCAAGAAAATGAAGGCAATGGAAGGGATCATATGGTTAATAAAGGAGGCAGTGGGCTATACTGAGGAGGGCCAAGAAAAGGAAAATATCTTAAACATTTTTGTTCGGTATTCACAGTTGAGGGGAAAGGTGAAGAACAACAAATAAGCACCAAGAGATTGAGGGAGAGGGAAATGGACACCAGTCCCTTTTCTGAGGAGAGGATCAGGAAAGCACTAGATAATCTGAGGGTGGACAAAGCCATGGGGCCAGATGGAGTGCATCCAAGAGTGTTAAAGGAACTCATGGCAGTACTAGCTGCACCCCTGATAGACTTGTTTAACAGTTCACTGGAAACTGGGATGGTCCTAGAGTACTGGAGAAGGGTGGACCTGGTCCTACTTCACAAAAAAAGTAGCAAGGAGGAGGTGGGAAATTACAGGCCTGTCAGCCTGACATCTGTAGTAGGGAAACTGATGGAAACACTGTTAAAGGAAAGAATCATGGAACACCTGGAAAACAATGGATTGCAGTACCTGAGGCTGCATACGTTTTATGGAGAGGGGGATCATGCCAAACAAATCTGATATATTTTTTTGACTGGGTAACCAGGGTGTTAGATTGGGGGTAGGGGGGTGGACATGGCTGACTTTGACTTCAGCAAGGCCTTTGACACCGTTCCACATAGAAGGCTGGTAAACATGTTGGATAGCAAGGGGGTGGGCAATAAGGTAGTAACCTGGGTAAGAAACAGTTTTGGGAATAGGAAGCAAAGGGTGATGGCAAACGGAGTTCACTTGGAGGATGGGAGAGTGACCACTGGGGTACCACAAGGGTCAGTTCTGGGGCCAGTCCTCTAATGTTTTCATTAGTACCATAGCAGAGGAACTAGAACTGAAGGTCTGCCTCTTTGCAGATGACATCAAGATCTGCAACACGGTGAACACTCCAGAGGGGGGTACAAAGGATGAAAAGAGACTTGAAACAACTACAGCAGTGGTCAAAAGTTGGTAGCTAAGGTTTATTGCAAAAAAGTGCAAAATAATGCACTTATGTCACAGAAACCCAGAGGTGCAGCACAAAATAAGGGGAGAAAGATACTAGCAGCAACCAAGCAGGAAAGAGACCTGGGGTAATCATATCAGATGACCTTAAGGTGGCCAGGCAAAGTGTTTGAGAGAGCTAGTGGGATGCTGGGGTTCATAGGTAGAGGTATTACCAGCAGGAAGAGGGAAGTGGTGTTGCCACTACATAGGTCTTTAGAAAGACCACACCTGGAATACTGTGTCCCATTTTGAAGGGCACACCCCAGGAAGGACATAGACAAGATGTAGGCAGTCCGGAGGAGGGCTACCAAGATGGTACATGGTCTACATCAAATGTTCTATGAGAAGAGGCTAAAGGAATTAAACATGTACACTCCGGAGGAGAGAAGGGAGAGCGGGGATATGATCAAGACCTTTAAATACCTCACAGAGGTGCATAAGGTACACGTGGGAGGTATTTTTTAGAGTAAAGGGTGCTCCAGAACAAGGGTCCATGATATGAAACCAGAAGGGGGGGGTAGGTTTAGGAGAGATGTGAAGAAATATTTCTTCACAGAAAGGGTGTTGGATACCTGGAATGGTTTTCCAGCAGAAGTTGTGGGGGCAAAAAAAGTAATGGGGTTCAAAAAAACATGGACTAAGCACAAGGGAGTCATAAGGGATAGGTAAGGGAGTGACAGAGAAAGTGCCGTAGACCTGGAGGGGTCTGTAGTGTAAGCAATGCAACAAAAAGAGGCAGATTGGATGGGCCATGTGGCACTTATCTGCCATTAGCTTCTATGTTTCTATGTTTCATTAGGACTATGAAGTGAAATAGCTGGTCCACTTGTATTAGCCACACATTTTTCCAGCCTTGGGCATACCTTACACTTATAAAGTTTTCAGCGCCCCTTGTGTACACTGCCCCTGCTCCACAAGCCAAATAATTCCTGATTAACTCCCAGGCTTTTGGCTCACAAACTTCCAGAGGATGGCAGGGACTTTTCTGTGATGTTCCTCTGCACTGGGTGCCAGTTCTCAAAACCTTTATGAGAAATGTGAATGAGAAAGAGTGTCAGCAATACCATTACCAACTCTAGAACATGTTCTACTTTAAAGTGGATGTTTAGCAAGAGGCACTTCAGTACAAAGACTCACATGAGATCCCTTATCAGACCTTTTGCCCTAGTTGCCCATTAATTGTGTGTACCATGCCTGTGTTATCTGTCCAGAAGATGACTTTGCTATCCCGGAACATGCACCAAGCACCTTGGAAGTATGCCCTGCAGCCAAAGTCTCTGGATGCACCCATGCTGACCTCCAGTTCCTGGCTGGTTATGACCATTGAGCAAATGGACTACCCACTGAAGCACTTCAAAAATCCAACCACAAAATCTTCCTCCATGCTCTTAATCACCTGTAGCCAGCAGTGCAGTTTTTGGTACCCAGAACCCTCCTTCATCATTTGGCACAGAAAGGCTCTACAAATAAGGATTGATTTGCATGCAAAGCTGGGGTGACTGAGCAGCTACTGGAGCTCTCTCAGTGTTATCTTGCATACCTCGGCCACCCTGATCAATAAATGCTACAGGGCCTGAACCTTCTCCACTGGGGCCAAGACACTCTAGCCTACATATCAATCTGAGTACCCAAAAATCACTAGGCAGTTGCATGGCTCCACCATCTTGTTCTGCATTAACAGCACCCCGATGTCTGTGCAGACCTCTTGGAACACCTGCAGGTGGTGCCCATATTCTCTGGTGCCATGTCTCCCTACAAACAGAAAGTCATCCAAGTTATGGACCACCTCTGTCTGCCACACCTTGCTAACTACCACCCAGTGCAAGAAGGCAATAAGCTGTTCAAACACTGCACTTAGAACAGCACACCCTATCTGCATGCACAGGTGGGCAAAATACCAATCTTCAGACTTCATCCCCAACAGATCCTTGTTATCCACATGTGTTGGCAGTACCAAAATGCAGATTCAGTATCTGCTTTTGCCAACAAAGCCCCTTTTCCTGCTGCCCTCACCATCTCTACCATCCCATCAAATAGTACGTATGACACTGCTATGTGGCAAGGGTCAATATGGTCATCAACAGAATCCCTCTTCAGGTAAGACATGTAATTTATCATCCTGAGCTCTCCTGGAACATTCTAGGGGAATAGACTAATAGAGGGCACTCACAAGCATGGTGATAGTGGGGCTGAAATAGGGCCGGTAATCCTTACTGCTGTCACTTCATTGAATATCTTTTCCAGAAGCAGGTCCTGTCATTCCCTGACTGACTTCAGATTCTTGGCCTCATAACTCCATTGAGGGCAATCTTAAGGAATCACAAATCCAAACTTTCAGACATCCACCAGGGAACAATTAGATGCCTGGTCCTGGTACATAGACAACCACAGCCTAATTTGGTTGGTCTTATTGGCATCAGGAGGTTTATTATGCCACTTTCAAAGTGGCCAAGGAGTGGTGTCTCCTGAGTCCTGTCACAGGCCATGCAGTCATAAACCTGTACCATTTAGTCTTGTATCTTCAATCACTGAAATTATAGCAATCCCTGGGTGGTGAAGCTCCCCTCGAGGTGAATCCTTGTGACCCCCTCTTGCAGAAAGGGGCACCATTTGATTGGAAAACTGCTGTATGTGTGCTGATCCCCCCCTATAATCTATGGCCCACAGCAACAGCATGTTCAACACATTCCACTGCCTCATTGAGTCACTTTGCCTCCTCATCATATTCCAACCACACATAACCTGGCTTATTAGCATGCATGCATGGCCATGGTCCTGTTGTAATAACCCAACAATCGATTCCCCTTCTCCCCCCCCCCCTCTATATTATGTTTTTCCCTCCGGGCTTCAGCAAAGGAGGCTCCCTTATGCTGGCTGCCACCCCCACCCCCATTGTCCAACACCTCCCCAGGACTCCAGTGGCAAGGGCTGCCCCACTGATTACCCCCCCTTGGCATGGCCAAGAGAGGGAGGTCCATCCCTCTCCTCCGGGAGCCCATAATCCAGTATCCTCTCTGATACCACCCTGGTGACGTGGCGGGTGGAGGTCTGGCCAGCAGGCGTCACACACCATTGTCTTGCCCAACACTTTCCTCCACTGTTTTCTTCCTTAATTTTCCCAGGGCCTTAACAACTTGGTCACACATGTGTGTGGAGGCATGCGTGTATGGTGGAACCAGTGGCTCACTGCACCCACCCTGGCCAAGTGCTTTGCTCCCAAATCTGCACGCCAACATCACTGAGCCTCTACTCAGTGGCAACCAAGTACCTGGAACACCATCCTTCCCAATCTGAGAGAGGAGAGCTGCAAGACAGCTGCTTGATCCTGCTCCCAGCCCTGCCCCAGCCAACCTCCTATGGCTCCAGCTTGTTCTCGAACTTGGATCACTGGTGTGAGAGATAAGGTGCTAAGCATCTCAGCATTCTGTGCCACTGGGTTGGCAATCCATTCCCCCCTTAGAATTCCTCTGTTCTATTGGTCCTGCAAAAATTACAACTGCTTCTGACCAACTCTCCCAAGTGTGGCAGATCTGAACCTTTCTTTTCACTTCCACCATTTTTGCCTTTTTTTTTATATAATATGCTTTATTGAAATTTTCCAAAAAATACATATACAGGAAAAAAAAAGAAAACAAAAAGAACAACAATACAGTACCATACATATCAAGAGTTTCCCGACAACATCTAGCTCTTTACATTGGATGGTTCCCCAACCCCCCATCCCTCCTACTTTCCCCCACACCCTACCTCCTCCCCCTCTGAGACATTTCCAATAATTTGCCACTATTCACTCCCCCTCCTCCCTAATCTCCCATCCCTATTTCTGGGACTGCTATCCAATTGCATTGTATGGTAGTACCTTGGACACCTAGGCAAATGAAGAATGACTACGTTTCCCCTATCGCTGTCCTACTTTCAGGGAAGACTGAAATATTACTATCTGTCAGGTAGCTTAAACCTCCCAGCCATAAATTCTGTAAATTGCTTCCATCTCTCATTAAATTTAGATACACTGTGAAATTGTGTTGCTATCAATTTTTCTGCATAGAAAGCTATATAGATTTCCTGAACCCATTCTCTGAGTGGTGGCGCAGTATCTTTAATCCAGTATCTAAGAATAAGAAGCAATGCTACCACTGAGATAAGAGCAAAATAACATTTGTATGTTTGGGATGATATGGTTGAAAGGTTACTCAATATACAGGTCTCCATATCGAAGTAACATGATCCTTTAAATAATGTATCTGCAAATTTTATTACCTGTTGCCAAAAGATTTGAATTATCGGGCAAGACCATAGCATATGTATTAGAGTTCCCTGTTCTTGTAAACATCTGTGACATACGCCCTCTTGATTCTTACCCATTAATTTAAGTTTTGTGGGTGTATAAAATAAGTTATGTAATATGTTGAAATGAAGAAGCCTTAATCTATCCTGTTTTAACCATCTATGATTACTCATCCAGACCTTTTCCCATGTATACGAATCATAAGAGATGTCTGCAGAATGCTTCCAATAAAATGCAATCGAGGGGTACTTCTGCCAAAATGTTACCAATAAAAATTTGTAGATTTTGGAGATAGTTCTGGGTTGAATTACTATTTGGAACATTTGCCCTAATATTTCCATCATCTTGGAGGTCCAGGGTGGGGATCCTAAATTTGACTGCATACATTTTTTAATCTGTAAATCTGAATCCAGGTAGAGATCCTATACCCAACTTTTGCTGGACTTGTTTGGGGGAATAGAATTTATTATCTGATATTAGGTCTGACAAAGATACATCTTTTAGTTCCCGCCAAAATGAAGGAGAAATAGGTTTACTCCCTATTTGCAGGTTCCCGTTATGACAAACCAGCTGCCCTAAATCCCATCTCCTATCCAAATTGTATAGTGCACACCACTGGGCATGTGCCCTCACTGACCATGTAATGGGGTTGTGATGCCAAGACTTAGGTAATTTTTTCTGAGGGATATACAGTAATGCCCTAGTTGATAAATGGTGTTCCCAGGATCTAGCTCTTTCTATTTTAAGCCACTTCAATTGTAATTCCAAGTTCTCTTGGGATGTCAGCCACTGAAGATATTTGCTACCATGGAGGACTAAATAATATATAAATAAATATGGTATACCCAACCTTCCCCTTTTCCTTTCCATTGTTAATTTACAGATTGCTCTTCTAGGTTTTTTACCCTTCCATAAAAAGGCTGACCAAATAGAATCTATCCTTTTAAACCATGCCTTAGGGAGGAATACGTTCAATATAGTAAGGGGAGACATAATTCTGGGAAGTATCACCATTTTGATAATGTTTGCTCTTCCCCACAAAGAAAGTGGTAATCCTTGCCACCTTTTTAGATCTTGTTGCATCTGTTTAATAACTGGGTCAATATTTAATAATTTCAATGTATTGATATCTGGAGCAATCTCTAGTCCCAGAAATGTGATTGTTTTAGATGCCCACCCCAGTCCCAACTCTTCTACATCTCTCCTGGAACAAGTTGAATTCAATGAAACAACCAATGTTTTATTACGGTTCAGTTTATATCCGGATAGAGCACTAAACTGCTCTATTATTTTCAACACTTCTATTAGAGACACTTGCCAACTTGAGAGATGTAGAAGAATATCGTCTGCAAACATGGACATTTTATAGTCTTCCTCCCCTATGGTTATACCCCTTATCTCCTTTACACTATTAATTTTCCTAGCCATGGGTTTGATATACAAATTGAATAGCATAGGGGACAAGGGACAACCCTGCCTAGTACCCCTTGTGAGCCTAAAACTGTCTGAGGTGACCCCATTATAAAAGATTCTCATTGAGGGGAATGTATATAAAATCTTAACCCATGTTATATATTCAGGTGGTAATCCATACCTAAGTAATAAGTTGAATAGAAATTTCCAACTGACCCTCAGAATGTTTTTTCAAGGTCGAGGACACCAAGACCCTGTCGGTGTTGGTGTACTCCGAAGCCGAAAGTAAATGCCATATTTTTCTGAAATGATTACTTGAGTGTCTACCAGAGACAAATCCAACTTGTTCTGGTCTGATAAGGTTTGCCCAAACCTTTTTGAGCTGGAATGCTAATACGCCTGCCAATATTTTTATATCTATATTTAATAGTGAAATCGGTCTATAATTCTCTGGTCTAGTTAAATCTTTCCCTAGTTTTGGAAGCACCACAATTCTCGCCTCCAACAATGATAACTCCCTGATAGGAGAGGAATATAGGTGGGTATATAACACTCTCAAAAATGGGCTAAGTTCTTCTTTAAAGGTCTTATAAAATAAGGCCAAATATCCATCAGGCCCGGAAGCCTTGTCCAAAGGTAGTTTATCTATAGCTTCTTTAATTTCTTGTATAGTAATTTCTCCTTTGAGCTCTGATTGCTGTGTTAATGTAATCTGAGGAAGATCTATATCTTGCAAGAAATTCTCTAAGTGTGAGTGATAATCTGACTCTAGGGAAGGGGCCGTATATAGATTTAAATAATATTTCCTAAAGACGTTTGCTATCTCCACCGGGTTCGAATTTAGTTTCCCTGTAACACCGTCTTTTAGGTTGACTACCCGATTAGCTTCCTTCTGTTTTTTCATTCTTTGGGCAAGCAATTTCCCTGATTTTTCTCCTTGTCCTATATACCATTTTTCTCTTTCTCTTTCTCTTTCTTGTCCTATTCTTCCTGTTCCTTGAGCCGATTCAGAAGTGTGAAGATATCCATATACTCCCCACTCAGAATCTGTTGTTTGTCCTACTCAGTGTGGTGGGACCCAACTGGCTCACCCAAACTCACAAAACCAGATGTTTGGTGATGGATTACTGCTTGGCTCCCTGCTGCTACCACCTGGGTGGGGGCTTCAGCCGGGGACAATGGTGCATCGCCACCCTGCATGGAAATTCAGTACTGTCATTCAAATCAAGGGGACAACTCTCCAGCATTTCCTGGGCCTCTATAAAAGCCAGGACAGTGTCAAGCATGTGCTTCAAGGCAGACAATTGTGTTCCCCTGAGAGGCGCTCCCTGCCTCCACTGCTGCATCTCATGAAGGAGGAAAAAATCATGGAGTGCCCACTTGAGTAACTGACCTTTCTGTCTAGGCTGCGGGAAGCTAAGTCAGTACCAGCATCACTGACAGTGGCCCATCCAGTTGTGAATGAGCCATGGTTGCCAAAACTTCACTTGATCTCCTTAATCCTGTCACCACAACATTTTTAGGAGGTACAGCCAGATGGGTAGAGGCCAGCAATGGATCTTGAACAGGAATGATCAGAAGGAGAGGGACTAACTGAAGCAGCAGAGTGGTAGAACCCTGTCCCATGACCCTTGATCATTCTCCAGCAGTTGCTGGCCCACCAGAAGGATGGCCACCACCTCTATTTGTGCACCTGTGCCTCTTAGGCTCTTGCTCCTCCCTTGGATTATAATCTTCATAAATTCTTAATATAAATGCCTTCATCTAAGCAGGGATCCATTCAGTTGGGCCTACCTTGACCTGGAAATGCTGGTGTGCTGGTGTGTTATGCTGCCTCTTCGCTAGGATCGGTTTCTTGTCTGCTGGCTTCTGGGGCCCTGAGGCACTCTTCTTGCTGTTTTTTTTGGCTGCTGGCTGCTGGGGCACTGTATCCTGGTTTGCTGGATGCCCAGGAGGAAATAACTGAGTTTGTAGCACTGATGGCCCAGCCCCATCTGGGTTTCATAGTAAGCCTTTCTCTATCCAGGTTTGCTAAGGAGGCATCCCACCATGCTTTACCATGTGCCAGAACAAGTGCCACCAGCTGCTTCGCGGGAAGTCCACTCTCCCTGTCTTTGTCTGTACTTTCCCTTTTCCATGCATCTTGATCTCCAGTGCCTGCTAAGCAGTATAAAAACTGCCCCCATCTGCGGCAGCCAGCTCTACATGATGCCGCACTGCAGGGCTTGTCTAGGTCTGCCAACATTGCATTACCATGCATTTGGTTCACTCCTATTATTTTTTTACTTTTTGTCTCTTCCCCACCTCTCATGTTCTGCACCAAGCCCTGAACCAGGGCTCTGGTGAAGGGCCTTGCTGCAGCAGCCCTACTTGCTGACAAAAGCTCCTCCACTCCATTTCTAGTCGTCATAATTATCCCCTGCTGGTTTTTTTGCTCTCTAACTGCTTGCTTATATGACCTCTATACCTATTTAAAATATATAGACTTCCCTATTCCCATACCAAGTGGCCCTCCTCTCCCTTGTATTTTGTCGTGTCTCCCTGGTGTTGCTCATCACCTACTGAGGTGAAGGGCTAGGTGTGAGGGGAAGTGTCTTGCATCACCCTCTGATTTTCTTTATTCTTGATTTTAAATTCATCCTCACATTTAATGGAGCCACCATCCTGCCATGATGAGATGGCCCCCCACACATCATCATTGATGATTGTCTAGTGCTGCTTAAAATGACTTCATGCATCAGCCACAGTGAACAAGATGGTGGTCATTCATGCTTACATGTGCCAGCCAATACACCTCATATGGGCTGTGCACAAATAGCCCCTTTTTGGCAGTGCAGCCACAGTGAGTTCGCCCCAAGAAGGCAGACCACAGCTGACCCACAATGCTGGGGACACTATCATTTTCAAAACATGACCTCCTGCTCTGAAATCCACAAGTTGCCCTGTGCCTATTTGGCACTGTGCCTTCTGGGTTGGTCATGTGCAGTATGATGACTGATCAACTGCACATGCTCTGGCACAGTCCTAGACTGTTACAGGCAGCCACCATGCCCAAGATGGCAGCCTGTCAGCCGAGCATGTGCTGTTCTTTTATTTTTTTATTTTCTGTTTAAGCCCCCTTACACCACAACTGTGGCTTTCCTCAGGGACTTTGATGGTGTCCACAGGCTCAGCCAAACTCCCAAGTGTCCCAGAAGGACCAGCCCCCATCCTGCCACAGTTTGTCCACTTGGCATGGAAGGAGGGAGCCCTGGATTCCTCCCTACCTACACAAATCATGTTGGGCTGTCTCTTCTGGGACATCAGAGTCAGTCTGTGGGCTCAGCACTAGGGCCCATTGCCAGGTGCAGAGGTGAGGTCCATTTTCAGTTTTTCTCCCCAGCTTCCTGAGGACGGCTGCATTCGAGGAGGTTCAGGAGACTTGCACATGCTGAGACATGCTGCCGCTCCAGACCTCAGCCGACATCTTCCCCTTTCTCATGGCACTTCCAGCTGCATCTCCACCCACGTACACCCTGGTAGTGGAAATGCAGTTGGAGTGGCAACCCTCCCTCCCTCCCCAGAGGAGGACAGCATCCTTAGAATACTCGATCCTCCTGCCCCCGGCCAGCCGACACTCTAGGCTCATTCCCAAACCTGAGTCGCTGGTGTCACAATGGTAGCTCTGCTGCTATGCCAGCAGGCGAGCATGTGCAGTTCTTCAACTTCTTATGACTAATCATGATCAGGAAGGCCCCATTCTATTTCACTGCCCCATGGCTTGTCAATGCCATATGGGCAACTGCTATAATTAATAACCATCTGAACAGTGCAAAGCTGACTGGTGCAAATCTTTCAAAGGGATATAACTCATCTTCCTAAAACTTACCAAAACATAAGGTGGTAAAATCACTTTTTAAGGGAAACAACTCAGATTTCTAGCACAGTTTGAAATGCACAAGCTGACAGCCTCAGAACTTAATTGTGATAAGGAGCATTTGTTTATTTGTTTATTTCTTTATATATATGTTCAATTGCAAAGCATGCAAACATATTTGCATCAGTGTGCTGTGGAATTGCTTTTTGGGATGTGCCTCCCCCCGCACTTATCGAAACTTAAGAATATAAACTCTCCTCCCTCATTCTGCCCACTTGCTGCCTTGCTTCTTTTCTCTTTGAAGTCCTAGCCCTGTCACAAGGCTGGAAAATGTAAGCTGCAAGGTTCTTGTGTAATTCCGAATTCTGAAACATTACACCTCCTTCCCATTCCACATATGTGCTGGTGTTTACATCATTCATATGTGGCCCAGTTTAATGCTTTGATTCTCTCAGAAAGCATTTGCATACCCGTGAAGCAGTATTTGCAACTCATGGAATTAATGTATATGGTAAAAAGCAAGTAAGACATGTTCTAACAAGTAAAACATGTTCTGACACATTCCTACACTCATTGACCAGTTTAGGTGAGGAGCTTTGGTACTATGCTTACTTGTGTTTTGAACACTAAAAAAAAACAAGCATTTGTCAATGTCGAATGTTATCTTGCTGGCATTGGCATTGGTAGTGCCGGAGTTAGAGATGCATAAGAGGAATGGCAGTGAAGTATTGAAGTGATGCCTACCCCACCCCCACCCTTTAGAACCCGACAGGCATTGGGGTGTGCCTTTGCGTTGTCAGCTGTAACGCTCATGCCATTGTACCTCACCCTACCCTGTAGACACTGACAAGTGTCGTGGTGTGCTTTGGGGTTTTTGGGTGTTATACTTACCCCATTCCATAAGAAAATACACTGAGGTGGGTGCAGTATAAGAGAATGGAATGAACTTTGTGGCCGAACAGTGCAAGGCACACCACAATGCCTGTCACTGGATTCAGGATGGGGTTGGGGGTGGGGGTGGGAAGGTGTGAGCATTACAGCCGATGATCCCAAGTCACACCCCTGATGCCTGTCAGTCTCTACAGGGTGGGGTGCTACAGTTGGAAACCCTAACACCATAGGCGTGTGTTGGTATTTTCACTCCAAATTTTCAACATGGGCTTTTTGTGAGCCCACCTCATGAAAAGCGGCACAATCAGTTTGTTAGCTGAAAGGTGGTTTTGCATAGCGGCTATGCCATTTGGCGACACAGGGATGAAAACACATTTTAGGCAGGATGTGGAAAATGACAACTGTATTGTTCATGAGGAGGCATAAAAAATGGCAATGTTGAAAATCTGGAGTGAAAATATGAAAAATTGGTAAAGTCATGAGCATGCATAGAAACTGCCCAACACACGTCTGTAACCCAATTATTTTTGGGAGTTTGTTAGCCACATTTTTAACATAGGCATTTTGGGACCTCCCCTCATGAACAGTGGCACTGTGATTTTGTTAATCTGTTCCAAAAGTTGATTTCCCACAGTGACCACACCATTGTGCGCCACAGGTGTGGAAACACATTTTAGGCAGGATGTGAAAAATGACCGCTGCACTGTACATAAGGTGGTGTGAAAAAATGCCAGTGTTGAAAATCTGGCATGGAAATATTGCAAATTTGCAAAGTTACAAGGGTGCGTGGAAACTGCTCAACGCACGCTTGTAACACAGTCATTTTATGGACTTTCAGCACCAAATTTTCAACAAAGGCATTTTAGGACTTCTGCTCATGAATAGTGTCACCGTCATTTCCTCAAACTGTTCCGAAAACTGATTTCGCACAGCAACTGAGCTATTCTGCGCTGGACATGCGAAAACACATTTTGGCCAGAATATGTAAAATGACAGCTGTACTGTTCATCAGGACGTATGGAAAAATACCAATTTTGAAAATCTGGAGTGAAAATATTACATTTTCATGAAGTTATGAGCGTGCGTGGAAACAGTGCAACACATGTTCATAAAACAGCCATTTTTGTGATTTCTTTCACCAAATTTGCAATGTAGGCTTTTTGAGAGCCCCCCTCATGAACAGTGGCACTGTTGTTTCATTACTCGGTCCCAAAAGGTGATTCCATGCAGTGACCAGGAAATCACATTTCAGGACCTAACAACGCCATGACAATGACTGAATTCATGAGGAGGGGTCCCAATAACCCCATGTTGAAAATTTGGTGCAAAAATTCCAAAAAATGCCTGAGATATGCACCAATGTTGAAAAAGCCCTATTTATGCCATTATACAGTTTACCGGCATTTCTTCAGTTCGCAGTCAGCTTTGACGAGTGCAGACATGTTCCCGGTCCACCGAAGATCATTGAACTGGACTCCAGAGGTAAGTATGGGGTGAGGGGGGATGTGGGGAGGCAGGGTGTGCAGAAGGTGGGAACGGGTCGTGGGAGGGGGCAGGGAGACCACGAAGGACCGTTTTATTTTTTTACAGGTAAAAAAAAAAAAATAGTGGGATGGTTTTCCTTTTTCAGGGGATTTGGCACACTGAGGTGGGCTCCAGCGTGCCATCTAAGTGTTTTTGGGGGGATGCTGTGGCCGACGGGGGATTGGGCACCCCCGTCAGCACATAACAAATGGGGGGATGCATTATGCCAATGGGGAGTGGGCTCCCCTGTCGGCACATACATTGGGGCAGGGCATGCCGACAGGTAGATTGGGCACCCCCGAAGTTGGCATTATGGCAGGCAGTGTGCCGCCATGTTACAGTTTTTTTTCCTCACCAGAGAAAGAATGTCGGGAGGTCCGCTGCATATGACAAGCTTTGCTCGCATTGCAGCAGACCTTTCCTGAGATGTGCCCACCACATTATGTATGCAGGTGTGGCGCCAGCATGCAGGCTTATTATGGAATGAGGGATGCACCTACTGATGCGTGCCCTGCATTAGCCCAACAGTGACCATGCCTCCAAATCTGCTACTACCACAATATGTTGGCTGCGCATGCGCGAGCCAACATAAAAATGAAATCATTTTGGTCATTACAACATAAATAAAGATCAACACATATATTTACTTCTAAAGCAATGAACATCTTGGTATAAGGCTGAACTGTGAGAGGGCTTTTGGGGGTGGGGTGCAGCTCATGACTACTGAATTTTCTTCCTAATTCCACTCACCCTGCTTTTCTCTTTCTTTTGAAGATGTTTTCAAATCACAGGGCTAGAAATGCAAGGCAGACGGCTTTTTTTTTTAAATTACTGTTTATTCGCCTTCCAGCCTGCCATCCCCTACCCTTCAGGAGCCCCAAGGTAGACATCCCTCTACCTTCCACCCTGCGTGTATGACCCCCTGGATCCCCATGGAGCTTTGGTTTACCCCCCCCCGAGTGGGGATGGGGCAGAGCCCCCTTAACCCATCAATAACCTTTCTTCAATCCAGGGGCCATCGGGCAAGCGAAGACACATCAAGGGCACGTCTCTGGTGGCTCCGTCTTCCCGGCGATGGCAGACATTTTCACTTTTTCTCCCACCTCTACAGTGTACAACCCCTGACATCAAGGCGTAGAGTGCCGACATCACGCTGTATAGTGGCCACCCTCCCCCTAACATTAGGGGCTTGCAATATTCCAAGCCTCTGCTCTGAGTCAGACAAGTGTTCGGGCTATGGCCTCAACCCTCCCCGGAGTAGGCGAGCTGTCGTGGGACACTGAAGCCTAACTCCTCCTGGCTGACCCACCAGTGACCAGAGTCTGCTCCAGAACCCTGGTCACCTGCGTGGAGTGAGGTGTGGCGTCCAGCACCTCAACCCTCAGCGCCACAGGGCCAGACAGCTGAGGGTTTTTTAGTATAGTTCCTAAGACCTGCATGAAACTTTGTCCTTAGTTTTAGTTCTGTTTCTGTCCAGTGCTTTCAAAACATTCTGGACTGCAGTAAACACCCTGAACAGCATTCTTCACTACTTTACATTTGCTGCTCAACAGCACTTCCTCCTTACACTACTCCTCAATCTCTGCCACCCCCCCATGAAACACATGATCTTGCCCACTTACTTTCTATCCCATCATGAGCTTTCACCCCTCCCACAACATGCCACCATGGTCCGTAAACATATGCTGCTATGCAGCAATTGTTTTCTCCCTAACTCCAAAACCATGCCCCCACACTCCAAAATGCCAACATTTCCAGTAATTCTCATTACCTTTTTGTGCTCCACAATATCCCCCATTCTCACTAAGTCAGATTATCCACTGTTCACCACTTGAGCTGTATTTCTCACCTGACCAATTTCTGCTCCCCACAAATCACTGCCATTCTCCATCTACATCAGCTGCTCTGTGGCACTTACTGTCTCTCACTCACCCTCAAATGTCTTGCCACTACTGGTACTTCCTTTTACCCATTGTGTTCCATTTGCTTTCTATTCGTCCCCTTCCTGATCCTCCCCAACATATCACCATTCTCCATATATATATGATTCTGTTCCTATTCTACCCCATCTCTGACCCCCCCTTGAACACGCCACTATTAATCTTATACAATTACCACTTTGTGACACTAGGTCTCTTTCACCTCCTTGATATTTCACCCCAAACTGCTACCATTTTCCATAATCCACATTAGCTGCTCTGCACACTTGCACTATATCCATCCCCTCCCTGATTTCTGCACCCTTCACAACATGCCAACATTTTCACTATACATTGGCCATTCCTTGGCACTTGCTGTTACCAATCCCTCTATGATCTCTGCCCCTCAAAATGCTGCCATTCACTGTAATTAATTTGCCACTCTGTGGTACTTGCTCTCTATTCCTGCCCTCCCTGATATCTGTCCCCCAGAATGTCGGTATTTTTCCTACATAATAGACACTACATGGCACTTACTTTCTTTTCCCCTCTCTGATCACTGTCCTCCAAACCTGGCACCATCCACTGTTATTCACATTGGCCACTCTGTGTAACTTCTTCTTTTTTCCTCTTCTCTGCCAGTCCCAAAATGCTGTCATGGTCCCTACATATTAGCAACTCTGCGGCACTTGCTCTTTCTCTTCCTCTCCTGGTCACTTCCCCCTCCTCAAACCTGTCATCATTTACTATCATTCTCATTAGTCAGTCTGTGGCATTTCATCTGTATCTATCCCTTCTCTAATTTCTGTCCCCAACGTGCTGGCATTGTCCCTAAGCATTAACAACTCTGTGGTACTTTCTCTCAAACTCCCCAATTTCTGCCCCCAAACATGCCTGTATTCTCTCTGTATATTAACTGCTTTACTGTACTTGCTCTGTCTCCTCCCTGATCTCTCCCACCTCCTTACACATGCCACCATTCGCCATCATTCACATGATCTGCTCCATGCCACTTGGTCTGTATCCCTCCCTTCCCCTCCCAAATTTCAGACCCCTAACATGCCCAATTTTCCTGACATATTGGCTGCTGTTCAGCGATTGTTGTCCCCCCTTCCAAATCTCTGCCACCTCAATATGCCACCGTTCACCATCATGTCCATTAGTCACTCTGTGGCATTCGTGCTTTATCCCTTCATGCCCACCAAACATATCTTTATTCTCTCTAGACATTTGACATTACGTGGTAGTTCCTCTCTAACCCCCTCCTCAGTGTCTGTAAATTACCCTCTTCCCTACTTCCAAATTTTTGTCCCTACCAAATCTGCCCATAGTTCTCTTCAGCCACTCTGCAGCACTTGCTCTTGATCACTCCCTTCCCCAGTCCACCCCCACTGCTACTGCCCATATACATTATCTGTTACTCTCTATTGCTTGCTATTGTCACTTTTAATGTTTATAATACATTTATACTGCTTACATTCCTTTTTTCCAGGACCCCTCCCAACACAGAATACAGCACCACCTCATACTTGGCTTCTTTAGGCACACCACCTTTCATTCCTATCTACATTTCTCATGTTACCCCAATTAATTTTCTCTCATTTGGTACATTTCCATTTCAAATAGTCATCATTTATTCTATTTAACTTTTTTTTTCCATTTACTGAATGATGAGCATACCCTATACTTCTTTTATAGTACTATGAAAGCTAAATTAATCTTTCTCATTTCTTTGCCTGCAACCAGATCTGTTCCACTATAAATATCAATACGCAAAGAAAAATTAATGAGCTGCATGTATACAATTTTTAATTATACCTATCACATCTCGGAACTAATCCTCCCATTATCTCCCCCTTTGTCACTATCTTCCCTAATGTTTCTTTATAACATAATGAATAAAGTATGGGGGGGCCATACACAGTGAGCATGTGTTTCCATTGAGGGGTTGAGATGCCAGCGTATGGACCTCAAGAGCAATGCTTGAGAGGTCCATGCTGGCATCCCAACCCCAAGATAGAAATTCAAGGCCAGTTGAGTTCCCCCCCATTACTTTATTTGTTATAGTATATGGTTCCCTCAGAATTAAAAAGAGTGCAGCCTGGATGCCGAGAAAGCATTTGACAGAGTGTCCTGGGATTTTCTCTGGGACACCCTGTCAGCTTTTCACTTCCCTGATTCATTCTTAAAGTCGATAAAAAATATTTATCATGACCCCCGGCCTACATCCATGTCAATGGTGCTCTTTCTTCCCCTCTACCACTGCAGCGAGGTACACGCCAGGGCAGTCCCCTTTCTCCACTCATGTTTGCCCTTTACATGGAGCCTTTGGTGGTGGTCCTGCAAGAGGAATGCCAGGTGAAGGAGGTTCCCTGGGACAACAAGAATATAAAGCTTCTTTATTTGCTGATGATGTCCTCCTTTCTGTTCTTTCTGCTGAAATGTCAATACCAGCAATTTGGAACATATTACATACTTTTGAAAAGGTGGCTGGTTTCAAACTCAATATTTCCAAAAGCAAAGATCTATTATTAAACTTTGTCCCCTCAGCAGAATTGAAGAGCAATTATCCCTTGAAATGGTCACATACTAAAATAAAGTACTTAGGTATTCATATATCTAAGGATGTAAATCTTCTTGATGTGGTTAATTATCAACCCATAATGCTCTACATACAGGATGACTTGACTAAATGATGAAAACTTGGTCTCACTTTCTGCCAATGGATAGAAACAATTTGCATGAACATTCTTCTCCACTTATTATATTTGTTTTAAAACATTCCAATTTTCACATCCAACCTCTACTTTAAATCCTGGAATAGATTAATTTCAGATTTTATATGGGGGGACCAGAGACCCAGGGTACGATTCTCACTACCGCAGCTTTCTTTGGCACAGGGAGGTTTAATCTCCCCAACTTAGAACTCCAAGTCAAAGCAGCTTTTCTCAAGGTTCTGTTTCTTTGGTTGACCCCCTCATTCTCAGCCCCATGGAAAAGCATTGCATTCTCTATTAATGATCTGCATGACATAGAAAAGATACTGTATTACTTGCCACTAAGGGGTGAGACCCTCAGCTTCATCTTTTTATCAAATTCACTGCCAATATTTTAAAGGTATGGCACTACCTCAAAACATGTCCTGTTCTTCAGAACATATTTTTTTATTGCAGGTTATTGTCAGAAGATGCATATTTTTGACCGATTCAATTGAATGTGATATTTTCTCAGTTGTGGCACTTGGGGCTTAATTACGTCCACCAACTGCACTCCCCTAATGGGATAATTCCCCAGAAGGTGAAGGGATCAGAACAATTTCAGTATAGTAGCTTCTTCTTGCTGTTTTACATTGTTTCTTGTGGATTTTACTTGGTAGAAGGTTATTTTTCCTCTTTTTTACTACTTCTAAGTGGATAGCAGGGTATTGTTTTGGGGTTGTTCGAATTTTTAAACCTATTTTGGTGTGCTGTAAGTGGGCTCATTTGTCTTGATGTTTCACTGTGTAGCAGGCTGAGCTTTTCTTACTTCTTAAAAGGGGATAGCAAGGAACTATTTAGGAGCTGTTGAAACTTTGAAATCTATGTTGGTGTACTTTGAGTGAGGGCTGTCATTCCTTTACAGTGGAGGCCTATTTCTTCTGCTTTCTTCTGATTTCAAACCTATTTGGTGTGATTTTATTTGGGCTGTTTCATGAATTAGAAACCTATATCTTCTAATGTCAAGCCTATTTTGGTGTGTTGTTGGAGAGGCTGTTTGAATTGGAGACCTGTTTCTTTTGGCATCAAACCTATTTTTTTGTGCTTTGAGCGGAATTGTGATTGTTTTTCATTGGCTTCACTACCTGCAATGATTAGTGCATAGCAGGAGAAGGGTGCTAATTATCTAGCCTGGTCTCACTCAGCTAGTTAACTAGATGCGGAGCTAAAACAGGTTTGTGGTAACAGTTGCTTTTGGCATCTCATAAGTAACCAGAAGGGGAAGGGGAAGGGATCAGATCAAACCACTACAGTAGCTTCTTCTTGTTACTTTTACATTGTTTCTTGTGGATTTTACTTGGTAGCAGGTGATTTTTTTTCTGTTTCTTACTACTTCTAAGGGGCTTGCAGGGTATTGTTTTGGGGCTGTTGGAATTTTTAAACATATTTTGGTGTGCTGTAAGTGAGCTCATTTGTCTTGATGTTTCACTGTGTAGCAGGCTGAGCTTTTCTTACTTCTTAAAAGGGGCTAGCAGGAAACTATTTTGGAGCTGTTGAAACTTTGAAATCTATTTTGGTGTGCTTTGAGTGGGTGCCATCATTCATTTACATTGGAGGCCTATTTCTTCTGTTTTCTTCTGATTTCAAACCTATTTGGTGTGATTTTATTGGGGCTGTTTCTTTCAATTGGAAACCTATATCTTCTAATTTTAAGCCTATTTTGGTGTGTTGTTGGTGAGGCTGTTTGAATTGGAGACCTGTTTCTTTTGGTATCAAACCTATTGTTTGTGCTTTGAGGGGAAATTGTATCTTGTTTCTTGCTGGCTTCACCAGCTGCAAAGTTTAGTGTTTTGTAGCGGAAGGGTGCTAATGGTCTGACAAGGGGCCTCAGCTACCTGATTGTTTCTGGAAGGCAGGGATTGGTCCCACCATGCCTGCCTCTCACCCCACCTGCCCCAGGAACATGGTTTCCTTTATACTGAGGGTTCTGACATCACTTAGGTACATCAGAGAGAAAAGAAGCTGTAAGGACCACGTAGTAAGATTTAGGAAGGAGGGGGGTTGGGTGGAAGCAGGGTGCAATAAGGCAGAAGCACTAAATGAGTACTTCTGCTCAGTATTTACTAAAGAGAAGAGGGGGTGACACCCAAGTGGGGAGAAGTGGCAGAAACGGGGGGAGGGGATGACAGATGGGGAAATCATGAAGGGCAGAGTTCATGATGGTTTGATGGCACCGAAGGTGGACAAGGCACCAGGCCCAGATGGCATCCACCCCAGGGTACTGAAGGAGCTGGCAGAAGTCCTTGCAGGGCCTTTGGCAGACCTATTTAATGCCTCACTACATTCAGGGTGTGTACCTCAAGACTAGAGGATGGCTCATGTGGTGCCCCTCCACAAGAGTGGCCCCAAGGATGAACCGGGGAATTACAGACTAGTGAGCATCACTTCCATCATGGGTAAGCTAATGGAGACTATCCTGAAGGAGAGGCTGGTGGCCCTCCTAGAGGCCAAAGGACTACAGGACAGCAGACAGCATAGCTTCATATGGGGCAGATCCTGCCAAAAAAATCTGGTGGAGTTCTATGACTGGGTAACTAGGCAACTGGACAGGGGCCATGCAGTGGATGTCCTGTATCTGGACTTTAGTAAGGCATTCAACTCGATGCTGCATGGAAGGCTGGGAAGTAAGTTAGTAGGCACAGGGGTGGGTGCAAAGCTGGGGAGATGGGTAGAGAACTGTCTTCAGGGAAGGCAACAGAAGGTGGTGGTGGGTGGGGAGCCCTCACATCCAAGAGTAGTGACAAGCGGTGTTCCACAGGCCTTGGTGTGGGGACCAGTGTTGCTTGGGATATTCATTGCCAACATATCATTGGACATCAAGAGCAAGATCAGTCTGTTTGCTGATGATACCAAGGTAGGAGCGGTGGTGGATGACCTAGGGGGATGGTAGGGGTTGCAGGATGATCTGGCAATGCTTGAAACCTGGTCAGACACCTGGCAACTGGGGTTTAATGCCAAAAAGTGTAAGGTGCTGCATTTTAGGATAAAGAACCCGAGGAGGAGTTACCAGCTGGGGGGAGTGCAGCTAGCCCAGACAGAGGAGGAGAAGGATCTGGGTGTGCTCATTACAGGGTCAATGAACAACTCAGCACAATGTAGGAAGGCAGCTTCAAAGGCCAACAAAATGCTGGGTTGTATTGCAAGGGGTATATCTTCGAGGAGGGACAAGGTGATTCTGCCACTGTATAGGTCATTAGTGAGACCGCACCTGGAGCACTGAGTGCAGTACTGGTGCCCATATCTGAAGAGGGACAATAAGTTACTGGAGGGGGTGCAGCGCAGAGCAACAAAGATGAACCAGGGGGGCTGAGAGACTTATGATACGAGTGGAGGCTGAGGGAGTTGAACATGTACTTACTGGAGGAGAGGAGGGACAGGGGGGACATGATTGAAACCTTTAAGTACATGAAAGGAATAAACAAGACAGGAACAGAGGGGCTGTTCAAAGTAAGGGAGGGGAGGGACACCAGGGGCCTTGATATGAGACTGAAGGGAGGGAGGAAGGTTCAGGAGGGAGATAAGGAGATGCTTTTTTACAGAGAGAGTGGTGGCTGGGTGGAATGCATTACCTGCAGAAGTGGTATCCAGTAGAAGAGTGGACAGGACAAGGGGGAGGGTCAATGAAGGGGAAGGGTGGAAGGGATGGGCAGCTGCAGAATAAGGGGTGCTAGCTACACATTCGAGCAGACTTGATAGACTTCTAGGCCTTTATCTGCTGGCAAATTTCATATGTTTGTATGTTACCCAGAAGGGCAAAGGATATGCACCTGTCATAGCAGAAGCAGACATCCAGCAAAGGAACAGCAGCAAGTGAAGAGGTGACTGCTATCTCAGTGGAAGGGAAGTAAGTGCACAACAAGGAGCTTTCATTGTTACCTGTTTGCATTGGTGTTTGCACTGTGGAAAGGAGGAGAAAGAATTTGAAGAAGGCTGTACAATAGTTGCTTAAAGTCTCTTTGTGAATGTGGACTGGAGGGATAGGAATGTAAACAGCAGTTGCTCAATCTATCAAGAACTGTACAACAAAGGGGTAATGGAAATTAAGAAAAGAAGAAGAATGCTTTGCACTGATAGAGGGGAGAGAGGGAAGACTTGGGGGAGTGTTTGGTATCCTTCATCTGGAAGGGTGGGGGGTCGCTGGTAGGCAACGAGAGCAAGGGGTATGGTGGTAGGATGCAACAACTGCAGTGCACCAATCCTTCTAAAAATTGCCTGGAGGGTGAGGGGATGTTTAGTGTGCAACCACATAGAGAAACTTAGAAAGGAGATCAAGGGTCTGCTGGAGGAACTAAGACAGGCAAGGCAGACTGGAGGAGGATATAGCCTAATACTGGAGGCAGGTAGGAGGGGAGATGAGGAAGGGTAATTTGAGCCAACAGTGGTGAGAGGAGGGTCAGAAGAAGGGAAGCAGAGACAAAGGGGCCCAGGCAAGAAGAACGGTGTCTGGGGAAACCAGGTCAGGGGACAAAAGACAAACAGAAGAAGGAGATAGGGACTTGTGAGAGGAGAAGGAGAAGTGGCAACAGTCATGGAGTGGAAAGGAGGGAACAGGTTACTATGAGGAGAGATGAAGTGGGCATTGGTGAAAAGTCTTCAGAAAATTGTTTTGCAGTACTACAGAGGAAGAAGGAGGAGGAGGGAGGTGATGAAATTGGAGGAGTAACTGATAAATGCCTGGACCAAACTGAAGCTGGGGCAAGTTCTGCTGGGGGAATTACAACAGGAGCAGAAGGGAAAATACTGTGCAGGAGGAGGAAGAGGAGCCTGGACTGAGAGATGGAGAGGAATGGAAGCAAGCAAGGAGTAAGAGGGGTGGAATCTTAGTGCCGGGGTACTCAATACTAAGAGGAGTCAGGTGTGGTAGCAAAAGGGAGAGGCATAGTCGCATTTGGGTGGAGACCATGGCAGGAATGACAGCAGATGATAGGGTGGGACAATCTGTTCTTAAATATGCTAGAAGGGGTAGGGACAAGCCTCATTTAATTATACATCTGGGGAAGAATGACCTGGCTGACAAGATGGCATATATAGTCCAGAGAAGGTTTGAGGAACTAGGACAATTATGTGAGGGGGCAGGAAGATCAGCAACTTTTTCAGAGATACTTCCAGTGCCCAAGGCAAGCACAACAAGAAAGCTGACAGTAGAGGAATGGCTAAGAACCTGGCATCATGCTAAAGGGTATGGGCTGGTGGGGGGTGGTGATGGACATGGGAGGACAGTAGTCTCTGTGCCAAGGACAGACAACACTTGAGTGAGGAGGGAAAGAAAATGTTGAAACAGAGGATGGAGGAGTACATAGAGGAAGTTGGGAATTTAAACTAGGAGTGGGGGGTGGCAAGTGGGCAAGAGACATGTAGAGACCACAGGTTGGGAAGTCATATGAGCTTACCCCATAACAGTGACAAAGGACAAATGGCAAGTACTATTGGTGATGCTAGTAAAGGAGGGCAGGATGGAAGGGGGGGGAAGAGGTGGAAGGTGGTCACCCTTAATGCTAGTAGCCCTGGGAGGAAAACTTCAGAGCTACAGGTGCTCATGGCAGAGGGGGAGTTGGACATTGCAGCCATCACAGAAACTTGGGTCACCCAATACAATGACTGGGACCTGTCTGTACCAGGGTACAGGTTATTTTGTAGGGATAGGGTGATTGGGAAAGGAGGGGGGTGGCACTATATGTGAGAGAAGGACTGAAGTGTGTAAGGGAGGAAGGGGAGGAGGGTAGTATGGAGTCACTTTGGATGCAAATCCAGGATTCCAAGAATAGGACTCTCAGAATAGGAGTGGTGTAAAGGCTGCCCTCTCAGATGGAGGAGTTAGACAGGGAACTAGCAGGACAGATCAGATGGATCTGCAAGAATGGTAGTGTGTTGATTGTGGGGGACTTCAACATGCCAGCTGTGGACAGGAGTTCTCCAACAACCAGGAATAGAAGGGAGCAGGTACTGCTGAATGCCTTCCAGGACAGCTTCCTGATGCATATGATTAGTGAACCAACCAGGTTTGGGAATACCCTTGACCTTGTGCTGGCAAATGGGGAGTTTGTGAAGGAACTTAGGGCGAAAGAACCGCTGTCAGGGAGTGACCACCACTCAGTATGGCTCAAATTGGATATGGGCAGGGAAGGAGTGGAATCTGGCACAAGGGGCTGGACTTCAGGAAGGCTGACTTTGGGAGGATGGTGAAGTGGTAAAATGTACCTGGCCAGAATTCAACCTAGTATGGGCACTAACCAGAGGTGGGAGCTCATAAAGCTGGGGATAGTGGATGCAACCAAACCTGCAGCAAGGCCCAGAGCAAGATGGACAGGGTTAAGAAACTGAGTTGGGTGAGTAAGGAGGTAATGGAAAAGGTAAGAAGGAAAAGAGCTGCCTTTAGGAGGTACAAGAAAACAGGGAGGGGGAAGACAGGGAGTAGTTCCTGAAGGAACCGAAGGAGGTGACATGAGCAGTAAGGGGTGCCAAGGCATCTATGGAGCTCAGGCTGGCACAAGGAATTAAGAAGGGGGAGAAGGACTTCTTTCGGTACATCAGGGAGAAAAGGAACTGTAAGGAACACATATTAAGGATTAGGAAGGAGGAGGGCTGGGTGAAAGCAGGGGGCGATAAGGCAGAAGCTCTAAATGATTACTTCTTCTCAGTATTTAATAAGAAGAAGAGGGGGGTGATACCCAAGGGAAAAGGAATGGCAGAAACAGGGGGGGAGGGGGTGACATATGGGTAAATCATGGAGGGCAGAGCTCTGGAGGGTTTGAAACCACTGAGGGTGGACTAGGCGCCAAGCCCAGATGGCATCCACCCCAGGGTACTGAAGGAGCTGGCAGAAGTCCTTGTGGGACCTTTGGCAAACCTATTTAATGCCTCACATCACTTTGGGTGTGTACCTCAAGATTGGGGGATGGCTCACGTGGTGCCCCTCCATAAGAGTGGTCCCAAGGATGAACTGGGTAACTACAGACTAGTGAGCCTCACATCTATCATGGGTAATCTGATGGAGACTATCCTAAAGGAGAGGCTGGTTGCCCTCCTGGAGGCCAAAGGACAACAGGACAGCAGACAGCATGGCTTTATACATGGCAGATCCTGCCAAACCAACCTGGTGGAGTTCTATGACAGCATAACTAAGCAATTGGACAGGGGCCATGCAGTGGATGTCCTGTATCTGGACTTCAGTAAGACATTCGACTCGGTGCCACATGAGAGGCTGGGAAGTAAGTTAGAAGGCACAGTGGTGGGTGCAAAGTTGGTGAGATGGGTAGAGAAGGCAAGGAAGGTCAGGGAAGGCAACAGAGGGTGGTGGTTGGTGGGACGTTCTCATCTCCAAGGGTAGTGATGAGCAGTGTTCCACAGGGCTCAGTATTGGGACCAATGTTGTTTGGAATATTCACTGCAGACATATCATTGGACATCAAGAGCAAAATCAGTCTGTTTACTGACAACACCAAGATGCGAGTGGTGGTGGATGACCTAGGGGGATGGCAGGGGTTGCAGGATGATCTGGAAAAGCTGGAAACCTAGTCTGATACCTGGCAACTGGGGTTTAATGTCAAAAAGTGCAAGGTGCTGCATTTTGGGGTGAAGAACCCAAGGAGGAGTTACCAGCTGGGAGGAATGTGTCTAGACAAGACAGAGGAGGAGAAAGATCTGGGGGTGCTCATTACAGGGTCAATGAACAACATAGCACAATGTAGGAAGGCAGCTGCAAAGGCCAACAAAATCGTGGGTTGCATTGCAAGGGGTATATCCTCGAGGAGGGGGGAGGTGATTCTGCCACTGTATAGGTCATTAGTTAGACTGCACCTGGAGTACTGCATGCAGTACTGGCACCCGTATCTAAAGAGGGACATTAAATTACTGGAGCGGGTACAGTGCAGGGCACAAAAATGATCAAGGGGCTGGGGGACTTACCATACATGAAGAGGCTGAGGGAGAGGAACATGAACTCACTAGAAGAGAGGAGGGACGGGGTGACATGATTGAAACCTTTAAGTACATGAAAGGAATGAACAAGACAGGTACAGAGGGGCTGTTCCAAGTAAAGGAGGGGAGGGACACCTGGGGCCATGATATGAGACTGGAGGGAGGAAGGTTCAGGAGGGAGATGAGGAGACACTTTTTTACAGAGAGGGTGATAGCTGGGTGGAATGCATTACCGGCAGAAGTGGTATCCAGTAGAACAATGGACTGCTTCAAAAGGGTCTGGGATGGGGAAAGGGGGAGGGTCATTGAAGGGGAAGGGTGGGAGAAGGGGCAGCTGCAGAATAAGGGGTGCTAGCTGCACATTAGAACAGACTTGAGAGACCTCTAGGCCTTTATCTGCTGGCAGATTTCATATGTTTGTATGTTTTGATACTTTACAGTGGGAATATGGACTCCCTGACAGAGATCTTTTCCACTATTTGCAAGTTAAAAATTGTATTTCACACCAGCAGTCAGAGGTACTGTGTCATGGTTACCTACCCTGCCACCCCACCCCACCCCCGAACCTAATAAGGGATTCTGTAGCAGGCCACCATTGGAGTCACTTGATAGGCTTCCTATATAACATTTTGAGGGAATATTTGGGGATAGAACTCAAACTGTCTTGGATAGCTGGAACAGGGACCTGGACCTTTTGGTATCTGGTGTCTCCTGGATGAAAACTACCCTAATAGCAATTAAAATAACCTTCTCCAATGTATGGCGAGAATTTGCATGGAAATGCCATTTCAGATTCTTTCATTCCCTGCCAGTTCTTGTAAAATACCTCCCGGCCTCCTACAGAGTTTGTTAGAGGGGATGTAAGTGGTGCTTGGCAGATCTGAGACATATATTTTGGCTGTGCCCCATGTTAATGCCATTTTGGTGTTCATTGCAGGAGGAGTTGTGAGACTGTCTGGCAGACCAGGTAGCATTGACAGCTGAAATGGTACTATTATCCATTTACCCGGAACATCATCCCCTATGGCATAAAACGTTTTTACCCTTATATCTTTTAGCAGCTAAGAAAGCCATAACACAGAGATGGATGTCTCCTACCATACCCACACTTTTGGAGTGGTGGCAAATTGTCATGGAAATATATAGGCTTGAAAACCCGACAGTGGGTATTCATGATAAGCTTGTTCCCTTTAGGGCCAAATGGCAACATTCGGTATGGTACATGGCACAGATTGATACTGACTTTGTGCCTTGATGGAGGGGGGTGGGGGGAGCTATCGGGGTGCTCTTTCAGCTGTGGAGGATATTGTGACTTCTTACCTGCATTTTCATTGATTGATATAATACAAATGATGTTCCTTTTATGTATTTTACTTTTACATCATAATATTGTGACAGTTCTGTGGAGATGTTCCTAAGAGTCAAAATATGGCATTTATATTTCAAGGATACTACTGTTTACAGCATTTGAGCTCAGTGATAGTTTGTAACAAGATGATGCAGCTTAATAATTGAAATTCGATATCATGCTAATTCTACATTGTATTGATCTGTTGTACAACTGGTTTTGTGCTTCACTTAATAAAAATTATGTTAAAAAAATAATTAAAAAAAAAGTTATGGTTGGGCAAGTTCTGCAAGGTTTCATACCTTGTGTTTGTGCTCACTCTTGGTGTTGGCAGCTCTGTCTGCTGGGAAGTCGGTCAGTGCCGGTGTCATTTTTGTGTACCTCTCCAAAGATTCACACTTGGCATTTATTAAAAGACAGAAAATGTTCCGAATTGTATGATTTGGAAACGCGGAGCAGAATACAGTAGTCCACGTCTAAAGCATCTTTTGCTAAGCAGCCCACCATGTTTAGAGTTTTCCTATGAAAAGCTTTGTCCAATCAGGTGGCATACAGCCTAGTGTTTCATGAATATTATTGACAGAATGTACACAATAACCTTTAGAATGTGCACAACAACTTTTAGAACATGTACAATGACTTTTTGAATGTGCACAACAAGATTTCAGGGGCCACTGATTTTCATACACAATAAGACCTAACCTTATACTATAAAGTGTTTCTTGAACTAGCATAGAAGCGGTTCATAACAAATTTGCAGCACAACACCAGTATGCAATTTCACAACGTTATCTCAATGAGTCAGTCCCAATGCAACTAATTTCATTTTTGCTTGTTTGTTATTTAATATAATCGCCTTAATGCCACCACTGTTTCTATATTACTTCCCATATTTTACATGTCTTCTATGTAAGCATGTATAATCCCTTGAGTAGACAGTTTTATATAGAATGCCACTGCATACCTCTCATATGATAGTCTGATTATTTTAAAAATAATGGTTATTTCACTTACACAGCCACTGAAAATCATCTTTCTGCTTTTTCACTGTCTTATGCATCATCATCATATACATCCTCACTGAGCTCTTGATTGTATGAATGCTACTGGCAGTCTCACAAATAACATTTTTAGTTTGTTTTTAATTCATCATTATACATATCCTCTAAAATGTACACAGTGCGTATTCATGAGAAGGATTTCCATTACCAGCTGTTTGCCACTTTATCTCTAGCCTTCCCCTCACCAATATGTGCTCCTCCCAAATCATTGCCATTCTCTGTATACTTTAGCTGCTCTGAGACACAGTCTCTCTCCCCCTCCCCCTTCCCATCTCTCAGCTCCCCCCAACATACTGTCAGTCTCTGTCTACACCACATGTTCTCTGGCAGTTACCTCTCCACCCCTCCCCATTTCTTCTCCCCAACTTCCTGCCATTTCTTATATTTTACAGTACCTGCTCTATGCCACTTCTTCATTACCCCTACCATTTCTGTCCTCCTATCCTATCGCTTTCAAGTTAACAGTACTTCACATTACCCTGTTTTCCACTTCCTCTCTACCACTTCCCTTCTCCATCTCTACCTTCACCTGTTAAATGTTACTGTTATCACTGTACATTAACTGCTCTCAGCACTTGCTTTCCACCTCTCGTCTACCTCCTCCTCAATCCCCCATCATCCTCCTGCTCTCAATATATCTTTGCAGCTCTATGCATCAGCTTTCACACCCCCTCCCTCATCTCTGTTCTTCCAAAATCCTGCCATTTATCATTTACATTATCTGTTCTCCACAGTGCAATCACAAAACCATGAACTATAAAACACAAGATGCTACAACACAAGAGCTCGCTGCTCCATAGTTCGTTCAGGTGTGAGCAAAAACAGTGGTGCAGATAGTTAATTACCTTCTCTCCCATGTTTGCTTTCTATCCCTCCCCTTCCAATCTATTCTACCCCCAACATGCTGTCATTGTGCCTACAGTTACTTTCCCAAACAAATGGAATGCAATCCAGTACACCTAAAAATAAGAAATACACTGCATATGTGGACAAAACAAACAAACTATACACTGTTATCTACTAAACATTAGAAAATGGGTAAAACTGTTTGAGGCTCCTGACTGGCTGAGGGACTTCTCTAGCTGGGCATCTATCAGACAACAGATGCCAGGCTATTAAAAGTACCAACCCATCCTGCCTCATTACCAGAATCCTGGTGCCCACCCTGCTCCATAATTGGCTAAACCCCCCCTCATTTTAATTTGAAATGTCTGCCATTTTTTGTCTCACTTAGCAAGAGACTAGTCCCCGAATGCTCATTTATTTACAGTACAGTCGCCCGGTATGAAAAGTACTTAACCCAGACACAACCACTCAGTAACTGCCCAGAACAAAACAATTTACGTTTTTTTTTCTTGTTAATTTTCACTCTTAAGTTAATTTTTACTTGCAGTTCTGGGTCTAGTCTCCACTCTGCCGCCCATCATCCAACATGCCAAACCAGGAAATGATGTACGACCAAACGAGATGTCTCCTGACAAGTTACTGCCCCCAAATTAAAAAGAATATGTCTCCTGAATGCTTAAACAAAACAAAAAAAATATTTAAACTGCTGCCCTCTCTCCTCACAGTCACGCATCTTCAACTTCCTGGTACAACATCAAACTGTCAGGCGCCTCACCACTCACAAATCCATTTTTGCCGTCCAGGACCCAAATAAATAAAATAAAACTGAAGTGACACAGCAGCTTCTCTGTGTCCTGAAACTGCACTGCCAAAAAAAAAAAACGCAGGAAACATGACAGAAACAGTCCTGGAGGTGGTGCAGTGGAAGGGGGAGCAAAAGAAGAGAATAGCTGGGGGGGTGGGTGCAACAAGAGTAAGAACACTACAGGAATAGAGGGACTGACTACTTTACAATAAAAAGATTGAAATTTCATTTTCCTTTCATTTTTTTAATTTTTTTTTAATTTTATTAAATTCCATATGAAAATGTTACATCAAGCCCATCATGCCCCTGGGTGGGCAGGTATAGCCCAATACGCTTCACCCTGTCGGGTATTATTGCTTGCTTGTAACATGGCACAAAAGATGATGGTGAAATCGAGGAACGAGATTGATCCAAAGGCATCAGCTGACGAAAACCGAGTGGGTATTAATCCAGCAGTAGAGCCCGCTCAGTATCGGGATCGCGCAAAATAAAGATTAGAAGTGAAAGATTCAGTTTGTGGTGTCGTTCTGTGTTTGTGTATGTGAGTGTCTGTCCCTGTAGATGGAACTCATAAAGCAATAGAATGGCCAGAAGAGAAGCAGAAATCTGAATAGATTTAGGCAATGAGAAGACAGATAGAAGCAGTACACTAAGCGGTGAAGTACTAGAGCCCGTTTGAATAGGAAGCACAGAACAGAAACAGAATAAATAAAACAATCACTGCTGTTTCAGTATATCTAGATTTCGTAGTGTCACTGTTTTGGTAGAGAAATTTCCCACACTGCACTGCTCCTATGCACCATCGGGATCTAACGCCGAATCAGTAAGCATAAAAACGGTGGGTACCAATTACAGAAATGTACTGTACTGTCTCTGTGAGATGTAGTAGTAGTGTTGTGGTCGGTAGTGAAAAATACCGGACACTATATAAATAAATGTCTATTGTCCAGCATGAATGTGCATGTAGTCAGATCATCTCACTGTCCTACAAGCAAAGAAACAGTCCATAGTTTAGCAAGCACGATTATTAATGTCGTATAACATTTCTGTACTTTGAAGTGAAACAGTAGTCGGAAAATATTCCACTTGCACTTGCCATGTTACAAGCGCATTAATCACCTCCAGCGTCGAGCTCTACTGATGATTAATGCCCACTGGGTGGTTGGAAGACCTCAGCCTTCAGCCTCGTGCACCAACCCCCCCCCCCAGCAGGGGATTAATCCACCGGTACAGCCCTCCTCTGTCGGTGATTAATGCTTACATATACAACACTAGATCAATGGTAGTACTTTTAATTGCATGTGCACAGTTTTCCTTCATGACATGTTCATGTTAATTAAAATGTTTATATATTTTCTAACTTATATGGCTACAGTCATCTTTTTACTCTTTACATAAGCATGTCAGCATCCTTCTGTTCTGATCTCCACGTTTTTATTTTCAGCCCTGACTGCTCCGTTTGAGTCTGCCATTGACATCAGAACAAGGAGGGACATTCAGTGTGGTGGTACAAGATCAGTTGTTCTGAACAGACTGCTCATGCTGGCCAGTCTCTTTCCTGGCAAAATATAGTGTTCTGATCACTGTGATGCTTTGGGGAGGAGTTCATATACAATATTAGGATAAATTAAAAGATACACTATTGCATTAGACTGTTAGTGCTGCTTCTTGTTCGCAATGTGACTGCAACTTTTCGGACCCCTGCTCTCAAGGGCTTAGTATCTCGTATTGCCAGATATTAGTGCAAAGAAACTGACAAAGACGGTTTCATTCTATGTCCACTAAATAAATAAAGCACCAGATCTATTCATAGTATACTGATATTGCATATGAACTCCTCCACAAAGTTACCCTCTTTGTGCACTTCTTGCTAGACTACTGAGCCACTACACTTACATGACTGTGACAGAGAAGTAAGTGCCTTTGCTGGAATTTGAACTTAGGCTGCTCAGAATACTGTTCCAGCTGTGCTACTAGCTGACCCACCATGGCAACCAGAAACCTGGCACTCCCAGAAGCACCTTACTCATCCTTTAATGCACAGCCTGGTGCTGAGCAGACAATTACAATTTTATACACAAGGGTGCAGTGTGCATATACTGTATATGGAACCCAGACAAACAGAAGAGAGAAATAAATAAATGTCTTAGCTTGGATTTGAACCCAGGCTGCCTGAAATATTGTTCTGGTTACTCTATCAGCTGTACCACCAAGGCAACCAAGTTTTGCATTAGTGAAAGAGTAAAATGTTTCTGAGGGTCCTAGATTTCCAGTAGCCTTGGTGGTGCAGCTGATAGTACAACTGTAATAGTATTCCAGGTGGCTTGGCTTAAAATCCTAGCTAAGACACTTATTTCTTTCTCTTTTATGTTTGTTTGGGTTCCATATATTTGCACACTGCGCCATTGTAAATGCAATTGTAATTATCTGCAGAGCACCAGTCTGTGCATCAGAGAAAGAATAAGGTGCTCCTGGGAGTCCCAGGGTTCCAGTTGTATTGGTGGTGCATATGGTAGCACAACCGGAACAGTATTCCAGGTGGCCTAGATTCAAATCCCAGCTAAGGCATTTACTACTTTCTCTCTTGTTTGTTTGGGTGTTAAATATGTGCACACTGCACACTTGTGAATATGACTATGACACACCTAAGTAAACCTACCCTACTTCCCTGCCAGAGGAGGTGAATAACCTAGAAAACCTCTTGAAAAAAAGGAAAATTATTTCTCTGTCCATTATGAGTGAGATATAAGGGGCTCCTACCTAGATATCAGCCATTTGTTTACCCTGCTTTTATGAAAGTGGGCTAGAGGGACTCTCATCCAGTGAACAGGAATCAAAGGGGCTGGACTACAGTGGACTAGCTCTATATACCCCCCACTGCTCCTTCCCTTTGGTCATAGATTCCTCACACTCTTGGGAAGACCTTTTTCATAACCTAACCACTCTCCTTGTATCTACACCCTTTACTCCCCCATGTTATTGTTCACTTGTCTATGGATGTGCTACTAACAAAAGATCACCTGAGCTGGTTTCATGGTGTCGAGCAATGGGCTCCACTTTGCTATGCTGGCAACCCAGGATCATGCCCCAATCATAAATGCCAGGAGTGAAAGCCAGCAGGGAGGGAGTTCAGAGCATCCTTTGTACACTTCCCTCCCTGGGTGGGTGGGTGGATTGCTATTCCCTGCTTTGATGGCAACTCCTGGTGGCGGCTCTGTGGAGGTGTTCCTGGTGGGTAGCACATCAGCAGAATGAAAATAATACAGCAAAGTCCACCACAGTGACAGATCTCACCAGGTCGCTGCGGTGGTCCACTGTGCAACAGCACCATGACTCCCAGTGTTTCACCCCAACCCCGAACCTACACTGATTCAGAGTTGGATATTCAGAGATGGGGGTGTGGGGGTGAAGCCCCCCCCAAAAAAACTTTGTCCCAACAGGAACAATACCAACAGTCGGCATTTCTCCCATCACTGTTCAGGATGTCAACAACATTATTGTCAATATTCTGATATGGAATCACCCTGACATGAGTGACCACATGCCGAACACCTCCACCCCCAGGATGCTGCTGCAGTTGAATAGCAGGTGTGGTGGGTGGGGTCCCAGAAAAAGGAAAAATGACTGCCACAGCCCCAAATGATGGCCTTGGATAGGCTTCCATACGTTGCCTCTGGCCAAGCAGCCTAGACCATTCCTGCCTCTTCTGGCTAATGTCCCTGGATCAGCCTGCCACTGGGGATCAGTCAGACAAATTGATTGTGTCTGATGGGTCAGTCCTGAGTGGGGTCTGATGCATGATATGAAGTGGAGCTGACACCACCTGGGAGGATGGATGGGGTCCAACATGAGATCTTGAATAAGTGGGGCCATTGAAGCCACTGGAAAGGCAAAAAAGAAAAAGATCAGCTGCTTCAAGAGTCCTGTTTTCCCTTTGTAGGCTGCCTATGATCTCAGGAATAGTTGCTCCCTTGGAAATTTTCAGACTGTGCACTACTGAATTTCTTACCAGTATTAACAGTCACTTAAGTGTGATATCCAAACACAATCCCTGAAACAACTGCAGAAAAAGCACTTACTGTACATATCCAAAAAAGTGCTTCTTAAGCTGTCCCTCACATGTATGCCTTTCAACCATTATCTCCTCACTCTGCTCTGAGAGCTGACACAGCTGATGCTTAACAAGTGTGTTCGCAGAAACAGCAGCATCAAAAGACAACAGAGTTGCCATTCCAATGGGAGTGTAAATGCACTCCATTTGGGTAGTAAAATTCCCTTTGCATTCCTGAGCATAGTTTCTAAACATAAGTGAGATTGCAGAGTACTGAAAATGTCACTCCTTTACTGCAGTTACACTGTTTATGACACTTACAACTAGCAGTGATTGGGTGCACCTTATCTAAAACTGCGCCATTACCACATGGATAGTAGTATTAAACAGCACAAAAATAAGGTATTTTTATAGAGATGAAAATCCAGTCAAAAACAGGAAAAGTGATTTATAATGATTTTACTGGGACAGTAAGAGTGTATGGTATATAAAAGTGCATCTCCTCTTGCACCTTTAAGGTCCCGGAACTGATCACATTGTTTGCAGTTCTATTGAATATGAAAGAGTGAGGAGACACTCTTATATCTATATGAGACTTTCTGAGAGTCCCTATAAAGTTATATATGGAATTCTTAACTGTGACGGGCTCATTTTCAAACTGAGGACCAGCCACTATAACAGTTCTCACATTGGCAGTGCCCTAAGTATTCATAGAGTTGAGGTGGGATATATTGAAGAATAATCAGCAGAGAGAAAATAAAAAAAATCTACTTCATACAGTATGTGCACATATCCCTTTAAAAGCCATGACCACCTGCCTTCTAGTACAACAGTATCACTACCACTTTCCATCCAGATATCCTGGGCTTGTGGTCTGAGCTCGGGATGTCTGATACCAACAAGTGAAGCAGGGCTCAGGCATCTCTCTCAGATGCCTTTTGCTTCTAGGATGGAGGGCAACTCTTTCCACTGCATCACTTTACCCTTCTGGCTAGTGGGAGGGCATGTCATTCAAGAAGTAATAAATAGTTCCTCTGCAGCAGCCTGCCATGGCATGCACCCACTTGCCTGGTGAGTGATGCAGTGGCCCCACAAGCCATGAATGGGGCCAGGATGGGTGTTCTGAAGGTAGGGTGGGACTTATCCACCCTTCCTATGGCCCTGATAGGCATCAGATGGGTCATATATAGCCTAGAGGTTAGAGTAATGAGCTGTGAATGAGCTTGGTACATCCAGCAGGTCAGACCTTGATTTGATTCTTACAACCTCTACTTGCATACTTTGTGTCTCTGAGCAAGTCACTTAACTGCCCATTGCTCCCATGTCGCCCCTGAAAACAGGCACTTGTGCCTAGTGGGCCTTACCCAGTTACCAAAGACTAAAAAAATAAAATTCCCCAGAAACACACCCTATGCTTCAGGATATAACATGTAAACTATACTTCAAGAGGAGGTGACAGACAGAAAAAACTATTGTAGATCAAAAAGAAATTGAATGGATTTTTCATATAAATTTTTTGAAACTCAGAGGGTGTAATGATGAGTTGGATTTGAAATGTTGTTTAAAAGGAAATACAACTAAATTTATATGTAGTAGATTGTTTTCTACTTAACTGTTTTACTTCTGCCATTTTTGTAAGACTAAATTATTTATGTGAGATTAAATTTATTCTTTTTTTTGTATGTGAGTTTTACACATTTTTGTGCTGTTCTCTTGAAGTGGGGCCTGAGGTGGAATTGATTGAGCATTCAAATGCAGAAATGCATTGGAATGAATAAAAGCTGGAACATGAAGGGTCCATAGCGATGACATAAAAAAATCATCATGCAAGAAAAACAGATAAAAAAATGGACATTAAGAGAAACAAAGATTTTTTAAAAAATATTCTAGCAGATTCATCTTATAAAGTTGTAATACTTACTATAAGCATATACTGCTGTGCACAGTCAATATAGTAAACTAGGAAAGGAATTTGATAGTGTAATTTATTGTTAAAATACAATTTATTGTAATATCACTTTAATAATGTTTGTTTGCATTGGTTGTTATGGTAACATGACACTATTTAAACACTAGGTATGTAGGTGTGCGTTAAGCCCTGTGACAAAGATTGGGAGGACTGAAGCCATATGGCTGAACGGGGTAGTGTGGTAAGCAGCACTTGTATGAACACTTATATATTTTTGCACATTATGGCACCTTATAGCATTCTGGCATTTTTGTTTGTGATATATGCATAGCATAACATAAACAGAATAAGAAGGAATTAATATATGTGAATTCAACCTGAAGTAAGTGACTTAGGATTGTGATTTATTATAAGCTAAAGCACCTAAGTAAGTGCAGAGGTTGTTCTTATCTATTGTTCTAGCCTGGACTGGAGGGTTTTCTCCAAGTAAATTCTATTATTTAGGCCAAGTGTACATGTACATAAAATGTATTATGAAAACAATCCATAATGCACCTGGAAATTATATTTGACTCAATGTGCCTTTCAGTGCCAAAAAGTCCAACATTTGAAAAAAAATCTAATTTATAAATTGCATTTCCTTTTTGCATTGCATTTCCTGTGTTTGTTTGGTGCATTCTACCTTGTATCACTACTGGCACCTAATCGGTATAATTGCAGAGTTCTTCAGCATGTCGATGGAACACCTTCCATAAATGCATGAATGGCAGGAATTTGAGATGCACACTACGGGCAGGATATTCAGAAGGGTTGCGCATGGCACAACACAGTTGAGCCATGCTCAACCCACTGATGTGCTCCGGCATGACATTCAAAGAGGGATTGAGCCTGGCACAAATCCCCAAGTGCCGGAGCGCATCAGTAATGTATGCAGTACAGGTGGGGGGGGGGTGGGGTGTGCCCATGCATACTCAGCACATCCCGATATTCAGCCCTGGATGTGCTGAGCCCATGCATGCACAATCCCTACTGTGCTGCACACAAGTGAGCCAAAAAAAAAGGAGCAACAGCAGGCCACCCACAAGTGAGCTGCCATATTGCAGGGCACAACAAATCAGTTTCTACCTGTGGGTGGCCATCCGAGCTCCGTCGGCACCTTCTTGGTGGTGTCCACCCCATGCCCGATCATGGGCATATGTAGAAAGATAATAGTCCTATATCCCCTGGTGGTCCAGTGGACCGCTCGCAGCCTGATCGTGGGCATTTGTTATAAATAATAGCCCTATATCCCTGGTGGTCCAGTGGGCCACTCGCAGCCTGATCACGGGCATTTGTTATAAATAATAGTCCTATATCCCCTGGTGGTCCAGTGGACTGCTTGCTGCCCGATCATGGGCATTTGTTATAAATAATAGTCCTATATCCCTGGTAGTCCAGGGGACCACTCGCAGCCCGATCACGGGTGTCAGTAATAAATAATGACACTCCAATCCAACCCCTGGTGATCCAGCAGTACCCCCCTCCCACCCACCCACACAGCACCACTGCCTCACTCCCCGGTCAGTGGTGGGCCGCAGCTCCTCACTCACTTGCCGCCCGCCTGCTGACTGACTCCATATGGTAGGGCTGTACACCATTGGTCCAGCGTGAACCAGTAGGGGAGCACCCCACCGTATGAAGTCAGTCAGCGGGCGGCGGGGCAGCAAGTGGGTGGGGAGCTTCCACCCACCACTGACAGGAGGGAGAGGAGGAATTAAGTGGGGCTCAGTGGGCGGGTGGGGAGACGGGTACTGCTGGACCACCAGGGTTGGATTGCTGTGTCATTATTTTTACTGACGCCCATGATTGGGCTCTGAGTGGTCCACTGGACCACCAGGGATATTGGACTATTATTTATCACAAATGCCTGTGATTGGGCTGCAAGCAGTCCACTGGACCACCAGGGATATGGGACAATCATTTACATTCCCTATGCCCGCGATCGGGGAGTGGGGCACTTTGCTGCTTGTGCAGGGGGTGTTGGTCCCCGACGGCTTCAGCCTGGCAGGGCGTCAGGCGCAAGTCACCGGGGACTGGCACACCTGCATGCAAATGGGGCCATAATAACATGCAAATGGCCCCATTTGCACCCTGCATACATTATGGCCCAATTTGCATGTGCACTTTTGAATATCGAGGTAATTGCGCCTTTCGCAATGGCACTTGTGCTAACGCATTCCCCTTCTCCACTCTGGCCACTTACACTGGTGCAGTGCCACTGCGCCATGCACACTGCGGGTGGCCAAGGTGCGATATTCAATGATGCTGTGCCATGGTGCAGCTCCGTTGAATATCACCCTGTCCACGCCCCTGCACATCCAAGTTGCATTGCACCCAGACTTGCGCCACAGCCTAGCGCAGTCTGAATATCCCGCCCTATGTTTCTTGCATTATGATCTCCTCTTGCCCTGTCTTAGCAGGATTCTGAGTTCGTTTTAGGTAATTTTTTTCTATGTGCTTTACTCATTTGTGAAACATTGAACAAGCTGGTAACACAGAAACATAGAAGGTGTCGGCAGATTAGGGCCTCTTGCCCCACCTATCTGCTCTATCTACTGTGACATCACAGACCTATTCTGTCTCTAACCCCCACCCACACACACACACACACATACACTTTTTACTTCTAAGATCCCTCTGTGCCTATCCCATGCTTCTTTCTGGCCCCAGTCTTTTCAAGTACAGTTTTCACTGTGTCCTATAAATTGTACCTCATTGTTTGTTTCAAAAACACTCTTTCTCAAACTGTTGGCTCCTGATATGAGAACAGCTATATGTATACATCTCTCTCTCTCTCTCTCTCTCTCTCTCTCTCTCTCTCTATCTTGCTCTCAATCTATCTATCTGGGTTAAGCAGGGGTTTCTATGTTAAACCTCAAAGTTTTCACTTTAATATCTTTGCAGCCATTTAACAGAATTGCAAAACAAAGTTGCATGCTCAGTCTTGTGGGGTAGATCTCTTTATATACCAAGTTTCTTTCTGGTTGTATTTCTGGATTCTGAGATGTGGATAGCAAAACAAACATACAAATTTGCTGGGTTTTTTTTGCTGTATTTTTGTCATCACCTTGCACATAGATAGTTTGAAATTTTGGTCTGAAATTTTCAGGGTAGAAAGGGCATTGCCACAGATGTGCCTTTCACTGATTTGGTGAAAAAATATTAATCCATTGCAAAGTTACTAAATTTTAAATTTCAGTTTCTGAGCATGCTCGGTAAGCACTTTGAGACATGTTTGGAACAAAAAAAATAATTTACTCCATATGAAAAAGGATTCTGTTTCATATGGGACTAATCCTTTCTCATTTGGAAAAAAAATCCTTTTTCATTTGCCACCATCTGGTTTCCGTTTCTTCAACAAAAAAATTTCAAACCCACCAAAAGTGACATCCTGCATAGAAACCATGATATGTATAGTGCTCATCAGAACTCTGTTAGGTGGATTCTGCCCTTAACTGTTGAAAAAATTACCACCAAACTTTTTTTTATTTTATATCCTTTTTCGTGGCTCCACTTTTTCCACGTAGCCTTTTTTATTCATATGAAAAAGGATCCCTTCATACGGATAAAGATTTTGGACTTTTTTTTTGTCAGCTTTTTCCATTTGTCCTTTTTCATTCAAAAGAAAAGGATCCCTCCATACAGAAAAATATTTTGGACTTAGTTTTTCTTTTATTTCGCAATTCTTATTTTGGTTTGAGGGGATCCTTTTTCATTTCCATTTTTCATTTGAAGCAGGAAAGGATTCCTGTAAATGAAAAAAGGATTTTGCACACTGTCCCACTATTTTTTTATTTTTCCATGGTGTCTAATGGTGCTCCTCACCCTCTAATCACCTTCCCTGTAATTTTATATTTGTTTTCCCTGATGTCTAGTGACATCCGTTCCCTCAAATCACCTTCCCCATAATTTTATTTTATTTTTCCATGCTGTCTAGTGACACCTCCCACCCTCCGATGGCCATCCCCATAATTATTTAATTTTACCCTGGTGTCTAGTGGCACCCCTCTCTCTGATTCTGATCACCATCCCCGTAATTATATATTTTTTCCTGGTGTATAGTAGCACCCCACACCCTCCAATAGCCAGCCCCATAATTATAAAGTCTTTCCCTGGTGTTTACTGGCACCCCCACCGTCTTATCACCATCCTCATATTAATAAAGTCTTTCCCGTTTGTGTAGTGGCACTCCCACCATCCAATCACCATCTCTAAAATTATATTATTTTTCCCTTGTGTCTAGTGGTGCCCCCCAACCTCTGATCACTGTCATCATAATTTTAAAGTATTTCCCTGTTGTCTAGTGGCACCCACACCATCCAGTTGCTGTACCCATAATTATAAAGTGTTTCCTTGGTGTCTAGTGGCACCTCCACTATCTGATCACCATTATCGCAATTATAAAGTGTTTTCCTGGTGTCAAGTGGCACCCCCCACCCTCCAATCACCATCCCCATAATTACATTATTTTTCACTGGTGTCTATGGTTCCCCCAGCCTCAGATCACTGTCCCCATAATTATAAAGCCTTTCTCTGGTATCTAGTGGCACCCCACCCTCAGATAGCCATCTCTGTAATTATATTATTTTTTCCTGGTGTCTAGAGGTGTCTCCCACCCTCTGATCACCATCCTCATAATTATAACATGTTTCCTTGGTGTCTAGTGGCACGCCAACCTTCCAATTACCATCCCCATAACTACATTATTTTTCCCCAGTGTCTAGTGGTTCCCCAGTTTCCAGTTACTGTCCCCATAATTATAAAATATTTCTCTGGTGCCTAGTGGCACCCACACCATTCAAGCATCATCCCCATATTTATAAAGCATTTCCTTGGTATCTAATGGCACTTCCCACCTTCCGATCACCATTGGGTCTAAAATAAAGAAAATGGTCCCTCAACCCACAAGAGACAGGGCTAACCTAGATCTAGTGCTGACAAATGGGGGAAAGGATCACAGATCTCCAGGTAGAAGGTCACCTGGGGACCAGTGACCATCATATGGTATGGTTCAATTTGGCCACTAGAATGAAATCATCCCATTCCAAGGTAAAAATATGGGACTTCAGAGGAGCTGACTTTGATAAGATGGCCAACAGAGTTAAGCTAGCCCTGGCAAGAAGAAACACAGGTGACGGGGTACAGGCAAAGTGGGCAAGCATTAGGGATGCAATACTTGAAGCAACATCCCGTTGTGTGAGGGAGAAAGGCAAGAGTAAAAGAAGGAGGAAACCACTTTGATTCTCAAAAATAGTAGCAAAAAAGGCCTGAGCCAAAATATTGGCCTTTAGGAAATATGAGGGAATGCAGTGGGATGAAGATAGAGAGCCATGCCAAACTTCCCAAAGGGAAGCAAGGAAAGCAATAAGTCAGGCAAAGGCACAAACCAGTGAAACACTAGCATGAATGGGGGCAAGACTTCCCATAGATACATTAGTGAAAGGAGAAAGTCCAGAGTGGGTATTGCTATGATCAAAGGGGATAAGGGGGAGTGTGTGGAGGAGGACCAAGGAAAATCATCTATCCTAAATAGATACTTCGGCTCAGTATTTACTGAGGAGAAGGTAGGGCATGGCCCACAGCTCAGCACCATGGAAACAGGGGGGTAGGTGTGCACAAGTCCCTTCACAAAAGAAAGGGTCCTACAAGAGCTCGCTAAGCTCAGGGTGGGCAAGGCAATTGGACCTGATGGCATACATCCCAGGGTACTAAAGGAGCTAAGGGTGGAACTAGCAGAGCCATTAGCAGAACTGTTTTGTGAGTCTCTGAGCACAGGAGAGGTCAGAGAAGACTGGAGAAGGGCTCATGTGATCCTGCTCCACAAGAGTGATAGCAGGGTAGAGGCAGGGAACTACAGACCAGTCAGTCTTACCTCAGTAGTGGGCAAGATTATGGAGGCACTCCTTAAAGAAAGGATAGTGCAACACCTGGAATCCATAGGAACACAGGATCCAAGACAGCATGGGTTTACAACAGGGAGGTCCTGTCAAACTAATCTCATAGATTTCTTTAACTGGGTAACCAGAGTGGTCGACCAAGGGGGTGCAGTTGATGTCGCCTACCTTGACTTCAACAATGTTTTCAATACTGTTCAACACAGAAGATTGATTAATAAGCTGGGTAGGCTTTGGTGGGTCAGAAGCTGGTCAAATGGGTGGCAAACTGGTTGGTGGGCAGAAAACAGTTGTGGTAAATGGTATACTGTACAGTCAGAAGAGATGCAAGTCACAAGTGGGGTTCCTCAGGGGATCAGTCCTGGTGCCAGTCCTCTTCAATATCTTCATCACTGACATTGCAGGTGGACTGGAGGGTAAAGTTTGCCTGTTTGCAGATGACACCAAGATCTGCAACAGAGTAGATAATCCAGATGGGGTGGGCAGAATGAGAAGTGATCTGGAAAAACTGGCAAAATGGTCTGAAGACTGGCAACTGGGGTTTAATGCAAAGAAATGCAAGATCATGCACATAGGGAAGAGAAACCCTGAAGCTACCTATAGATTGGGGGGGGGGGGGGGGAGTTGCTGGCAATCTCAAAGAAAGAAAGAAACTTGGGCATTATCATCACAGATGACCTGAAATCATCCAAGCACACCACTAAAGCAGTAGGTAAAGCTAGAGGGATGTTGGGGTGTATTAATAGGGGTATCACAAGTCATAAGAGGGAGTTAATGTTCCCTCTTTACAAGACACTGGTTAGGCACCATCTGGATTACTGCACGCAGTACTGGAGGCCACACTTGCACAAGGACACATTAGCAAAGTGGAGGCAGTCCAGAGAAAGGCAACCAAAATGGTGCAGGGACTGCATCAGAAAACATATGAGGACAGATTAGCGAAGCTCAATATTTATACCCTAGAGCAAAGGAGGGAGAGAGGTGATATGATCAAAACATTCAAATATCTTAAGGGCATTAACAAGGTGAAAGAGTCTAACATGTTTCAATATAAGAAAAATAGCAGGGCAAGAGGACACATCATGAGATTAGAATGATTCCAATTAAGGGGTAATGTGAGGATGTTCTTTTTCACAGAATGGGTGGTGGATGCATGAAACAGCCTACTTCAGGAAGTGGTGGATATGAATACAATGCAGGGCTTTAAACAGGCATGGGATAGATATAAGAGAGCAATACAGATGAGTATGAATAAATAGGCTGGTGACAGAGTAAAGGCCTATGGCACATTCATAAGATAGAAAAAGTGAGCAGATTGGATGGGCCTTGCAGTCCTTTCCTGCCAACAACTTCTATGTTTCTATGTTTCTAATGTCTTTTTTTAATCTATTAAAAAGAAAACAGTCCCTCTCCAATCTGACCCCCACCTAGACTTCCTACTGAGCACCCACAACCCTGCACCCCCCCCCATACAACCTCACTGAACTGAAAAGGTCCCAGGGTGAAGATCCACTCTCTGATCAAAAACACGTCTTTCTGCTAGAACTTGCAACTGCTATATGACAAGGTATGGTAAGTGCGGTCCAATGTATTTTAATTGGGTTTTCAACTTTGCTGCATAACCTTGCCATTTTTGCATATTTTGACACCAAGGGTCAATTCTAACAGATCTCTTGGAGCGACACAAGTTGTGACTGCCTAAGGGATGCAGCAAACCCTGGGTGCACCAGGGACCCTCACCTGATTCTGCAAAATTCAGGGTGCCGGTGCCAAAATCCCTGGGTTTGCCGCAGGTGTACAACAGCGCCCAACCATCAGTGCAGCTGCAGCAAATGCTGCAGGGATCTGGCTCCCCCCCTCCGGTGCAGCACAAAAAGAGCCAGCATTGGTGGCGGTGGGGTATCCGCTTTCCAGGAAGGGGGCAGGAGGGGCACGGGGGGAATAGGGTGAGTTAGAGAGACAGCGGGGAAGAATGGTATTGCTTTAGCACCCGGCTGGTTGCATATGCCTCTATATAATATATACAGAGGCATATGCACCCCAGTGGGTACCAAAGCAATCCCTTCCTTCCCCACTGTCTCCCCATCTAGCCCTATGCCCATCTGTGCCCCTCCTGCCCCCTGACCCCACATGTAGCTCTTCCTCCAAAACTGCCACAGTGTCACACACTGGCGCAAGGAGCTTAGATCACCTCCTGGCTGGTCTAAATTAAGCAGCGTGCTATGGCCATGGTGGGGCTTTTAGAACCCCCAATAAGGGGATGTTGCAGCCCCACCATGGTGCAAGCCTCCTTGTGACCTGGAGTGCCTTGATGTAGTTCACAAGGATGGCACAGTACCCGTTTGCCACAGTGGACTCCCATTCTGATGCAGACCATGTTTCAGAATTTGGTTTGCCACAAATTATGACACAATGTTCAAATTGTGTCATTAATGTTTGATGCAAGCACCTCACATTATTCTAGTTGCTTTTGGAATCTGGTCCCACATTTTCAATATAACCTTTTTCAGACCCCACCTCATGAACAATGGTGGTGGAATTTTGTAAATTCAGCTGGAAAGGCGAATTCATGGTTACTTGGTGGAATCACCTTTCAGACATGCTTTGAACATTTGCACCACCCTTGTTCATGAGATGGGGTCCTAAGAACAGTATTTTGAAAATTTGGGGTCAAAATATGTTAAAATGGAAAAGTTATACATGCATTGAAATTAAGTATGCTTGCTCATAACTTTCATAATTTTAAAATATTTTCACCCTAAATTTTCAACATGCACCACCCCATGAACTTGACAGCTGTCAATTTTCAGATCTTGGCCAAAAAATGTTTTTGGCCTCTGGCTCAGAATGAAGGTGCAGTGTATGGAATGATGTTTCAGCAGGGATTTTAAAATTTTCTGTACCGGGTTCATGAGGTGGCGTAAAAAGAAAGCTATGCTTGCAATTTGGTTTCTCCTACAAATGGATCTGGGCCCAGTGCTACTACATCAACATACAGATACTCATCTACGGAGGGATGGAAGTGCAGGGCCCTCTGGTCCCTGTGCTCCCACAGGCAAATAAGGATATGATTACACTATCTGAAAAAGTATGGCTGGATGGGAGCTCAGGACCCAGAGGGCTCTGCTTTCCCACCGGCAAACAAGGATACAATTGTACTATCTCAAAAAGTAACAAAATTCTTAGCAAAAAACTGTGTTAATGCAACATTTAGGGCTCTGGCTAAAGCCGAAGAAATAGGCAAATGTGGTTTTAGGATTTCTGACCCTAAACCCACAGCCCCACACCTAAATAAAATCAGGGATGCAGTCTTCCTTGGTGTTGTCAACCCTAAAGCTCACCCCATTAGGTGTGTATGTTTCAGGAGAGTATAGAAAGGAGTGAGCTTTGGGGTTGATAACCCCAATGAAGACTTTATCTCTGATTTGTTTTAGGTGTGGGTGTGTGGTGTTGGGGTTGGAAACCCTAAAACCTCATTTCCCAACTTTTTTTGCTTTAGCTTGAATCCTAAATGTTGCATTAATGTAGTTTTTTTGTTCCCCAAAGAATATACACATACATATTCATTGCAAAAAAAAATGTGTTAATGCACCAGTTAGGGTTAAACTAATAAAAGTAGGGAAATGTGATGTTTTGGTTTGCAACCCTAACACCCCACCCTACAAGTAGCAAAAGGAAGGCAAAAATTACAGTTTTGGCTGTTCCGAGTCTTGGTAAATCCGGCCTGAGGTCTTTGGGGTTAACAACCATAATGCTCCCCCTATTCCTTCAGCAAATAAGCTTGAATGTGCAGACTACAGGAGAATGGGGTGAGCATTAGGGTTGATAACCCCAAGGAAGATCTCAGGCTTGATTTGCCAAGACTCAGGACAGCCAAAACTGTGAAGGCTTTTCTTTTTGCTGCCTGCAGGGTGGGGCAGGGTGTTAGGGTTGGAAACCCCAAAACAACATTTCCCTACTTTTGTCATTCTTACCACAACTGGTGCATTAACAAAGTTTTTTTGCAATGAACTTCCTTACTTTTTGAGATAGTACAATTGTATCATCATTCATGCAGGTCCCAAATGCACCTGCATGAACACATTGATTTGATTACAAAAGTGCAGGGATCTCTAGGCCCAGCACTTCCATGCTTCTGTTCATCTATACATGTATTTGGGTGTGGAAGCAAAGGGCCCAAAGGACCCTGCACTTCCGTTCCTCCAGAAATGCAGTTTATGTGCTTCCTTGTAATTTTTTTTTTTGTAGGGCTCGACCATTTTCAGTTAATATTTCTCAGAGGCTTAGTTTTGTACTAGTCATTAAGACCCTTCTGTTGATATACACATTGGCCCAGATATTCAAACTGCGCCCAAAAAGTGCTCAATAGCAGGAGCAAGCACAAGTCTATTTCGCCCATGTGCAAGAGATGCGATATACAAAAACAGAGCAGGCCAAATTGCGCCTACAGCCGATGACTGAATATCGCACCACCTGTGCCATAGTGCAACTAGGGAGGGGAATCTGAGCAGATCTGATGTGCCACAGTGCAACAAGGGATGTTCAGCTGAGCAGTTCAGAGGTGCCATAGCACAACCAGGGAGCCCCCCAGCTGCAGAGCAATGTAATTGCACAATCAGGGAGATAAGGGCCCACCACCCATGCCACAGAAGGGCACAGGAACACACAGCAGAACAGACATCATCCCCCCACACCCCAAGCACAGCACAATTGGGGGAGGGCTGGAATAACCACTGGACCATGGAGACAAGCAAACAACCCACAGCTGGGCCATGGTGCCCCATCACACCTACTGGCAAGCTGTGACTGGCACACAAGGAGGGCAGACCACCCCATGCCACACCATCCCCCCAGTGCAGAGCACACCCTGCACCGTGACCCCGAGACACCCTCCCATGAGCAGTGGCCACCACTGCAGGAAACCCCATGCATGCCACCACCCCCACTGTGACAATGCAACCCTGTGCACCACAGAACCATGCAAGCCAGCCCCACCTCAAGCACCCATCAGTGGGTTGTAGAACACGGCAATGCAACAACAGCAGACATGTTGCCACCATGCACAGTCCCCCCGAGGTACTGCTGAGAGACTGACCATGTGTAGGCACAAGAGGTACCCCACATGGGGCAGGGTGTGCCCTTGACACCACCACCAGTGGTACAGCACCCTGCACAGTATTCCATTGACACACCCCCGACCCACCACTGGCCACAACAGCCAGCATAGACACCCACAGTGGTGCGTGGAAGCATGCACCACACCGGATGCCACACAGTGTATGGACAGACACCCACCCATACCCTAGGGCCCACCAACACAGGGACACAGTGGTGGGGCAACCAAGCCCCCATTGTGGGCCCATGTAAGCTGTGTACACACAACCCACAGTCCTCCACGGCACTGGAGTGCCAGCCACCCTGCACAGGCACTGTGGACCCATACACCACCAGCAGTCACCCGGAGCACAAGTCACAGACAGTGGGGCACACCCCTGCAACACACACAAGGCACAGCATGGAGATGGGACAACGACTGTGGTGCCCACAGTGCCACCTGAGCCAGGCATGCACCACACCAGTGACAGGGGGCAACCCAGCAAAGTGATGAGTACAGTGGCTGCCTTGCAGGGACTGCCACCACTGACATGCCAGCGGACCATGCAGGTCACAGACATGCATGTGTGTCAGCTGCACAGGCCATGGATGGGCCGATGGGTGCACCATGGACACAGAGCACATGCCATGGACCACAGCACACAGTCATCCAGTGCACAGGGCACAACACAAACACCACAGACACTGTCTGATAGCTACCCCCCACACCATAGTCACCTCCACACGGACACACACACATACCCATGACTGCACCACCCCTGACGCCATGCACACCACTGCAGCTGAGCACCTATAGCCTGCTGCAAATCAGAGACCACCACAGTATTCATATCAAGATCAAATGTATTGAAAAAATATAATAGTCAACTATTTACATGAATACAAAAACTATATACAAACTGGGGGGGCCACACACAAGTTGGGGGTGGGTAGGCGGCAGGGGTGGACAAATGGGATGGGATAGAAGGGGTGTGAGGGTGGGTCCAGGGGGGTAGGGGAATTCAGGGATGGAGGGATCCCTAGCGGGAGTGCCGTTCTGCACTTTACGACCTCCGGCCTCTGTGCCTCCTCAGTACCCCGGTCATATACAATCTCTGGAGGATTGCCAGGGGATTCCCGGGCCAGCTGTAGAATCTCCTGCACAGCATCTCTGATGTCCCTCAGATGGCGGGTACCTAGGACAAGGGAGCACAGTCAATAGGTGTGAATGCACAACCCCATACAGCCCGCCCACTGTGCATGGCATACAGCCATGGGACATACCACTGTGATGGCGTGTGACCACCCGCAGTGATCACGTCCACAGGACCTGCCCACCCAGGCACATACAGCCATTCGGAATGCTGCACACACCCACTGGCCAAGTCACGCACAGCACCACCGTGGCCGTTTAGTGACATGGCCATGTGGTGCAAAGGCAGTGGCACAGCCATGCACCTGGTGCATGCATGGACCACCATTGATGCACTCCCAGACATGCATTGCCACTGGACAGTGTTGACTGTAACAAGTTGTGTGCATGGCAGTGGTGTCGATGAATGGTGGCCATGCCCCTCTGGCCATCCTGTCACACAGCATGCAATAGTAATCATGGATGTATGGCACTCACCCTCATTGGGCCGGTCAGGTGGGCAGTGATGGCCCTCACCCCGCCTGGCTGCACTGTCCTTCTCCCCCCACTGCTCTTCCCACAACCTGCGGCATTCATCCTGGCCCATTGGGAAAACAAGGAGAGAAGAACTTCAGTACAATCCCGAAACAAAGTCCCCCTGCCCCAAGGTGTGCCCTCCCACCCAGCCAGACCCACCCACCCCACACCCTGTGAACACGCCACAGCCAAACCAGACTGTCCCTCCCCTATGTGCTGGACACATACAACACCGTGACCCATATGGATGATAAAAGTGTGTTGACGAAACCCCTATCTGGACATGGCACCATGCCCCTCCTGGCATGTGCCCGCAGTCATACCAGTAGCTCTGGCTCCCTCATCCACAGGTCCCCATAGCAGTGCCTGCACTGCTCTGTGCTCCTCCCCATCCGGTGGCCTCCTCCAGGGCAGTGGCCACCTCCTGCCACACCTGGGTCCTGGCCCTGTCCAGGGGAGCCTCCCCGAAGAGAGGCCCATGGTGTGGCTCAACAATTGCCACCAGATTGGCAAGCTCTATGGCTGTCCACTGCGCTGCCTGTCTGCATGCCATCCTTGCAGCTATAGTAGGCAATATGGTGCTCTCCAGCACGGCTCCCCATGTGCAGATGCTGCACTGTACAGTGCTGCCATTCCCTATTGCGCTGTTACTGAACAGCGCGATAGAGGTGCACCCATGCCTGACGCATGGCGCTTAGGGGGCAAAGGTCGGGCACAGGGTCAAGGGTCTCTGGCACATGGTCATACACAGTGCCATTGGAAGACAATGCATTTAGCATGATTGGCTGCCTGTGTGCCAGCGCCATAGCGGACTATCGAGCAGTTGGGCCATTGCACCTATGATGGCCCAGTGCCACAGCACCATGTAGTGACCATCACTATAGCGCCACTGGCACAATGGTGGCTGTGCCCTGCATTGCCTATCGCTAACAGCACATCATCAGTGCAGCAGATGCCTGCGTCAGCAACCCGGGCATGCGCAGTGAGGTGTACTACGCATGTCACAGAACTGCGCCATTGGCTCAGCACGTTCAACACAATTGCGCAAAGTGCAACAGCGTGACATTCAGCCATCATATGCAAATCATCTAATCAGCCATTCAATGGTGCAGCACTGCAATTTGCATCTACTTAAAGTTGCTCCTTACCTCATTTGCATGGATTGCGCTATAAAAGTGCGACAATGTGCTCCAGTGGCCATAGTCAGTTACTGCAGTTTATTGGTGAGTTGCATGCTGTTTGGGAGTGTGGACTGTGGATTCAGGGACATGCATGGGACTGCACAGTCACAGGTAACAACTGCCATTCTTACAGGCTACATAATGACTGAGCAGGTTGTTGGAGAGGAGGAAAACAGTGGGGGGAGGAGGAGGAGGCCGAACTTTACAAAGGCTGAAACCGAGGCCCTGTTCGAGGCCTACCTGGATCAGGAGCCACTTCTCAGTGGATGGTGGGGAACACCTCAAGCCCATGGTGCTGCATGGGAGGAGGTGGCACGTGCTGTGAACCTGCATGGCAGCCACCAGCGCTCCATGCAGGAGTGTAAGAAAAAGATGGGCATGGACAGGAGGAGGGTAAAGGAGAAGGTGGCTGCCATCAGGGCAGCACGTGCTGCAACAGGTGGGGGACAGCCAGAGGTGGTATAGCTGACCCCAGAGGAGGAGAGGCTTGCTGGAAGAATGCAGCGCAGTGCCATTGAGGGTGTTCTGAGTGGTGGCTTCCAGACGGGTGGTGGCCCATCACTGCATGGTAAGTCATGGTTTGTCTATGGGGGGGCACGGTAGGTCACACACGGTAACGTGACTTTGCTTTCCCTTACAGATCCTGAGCATCTGCACGGGTCAGCAGTAGTGGGCCTGTCCACTGTGGACAGTCGGCTGTCCGCAGTTGCATGTGCATGATGATGCCTGCATTGCGCTGTACACCAATGTGCAATGGTGCTCAGCATCTGACACATGCACATGGACAGGCAGTGGGCGTGGTGGTCTGTGGACATGTGTGTTGCTAGGGTGTGCATTCTGGGTCAGTGCACCTCCTGCCCTCTGTGCACATTTGTTGCGTTGTGTGTGAGCATGTGTATGTGTCCGTCCATATGGCATGTTAATCCTCACCCATCCCTGGTTGTGTGTGTGCTTCTGTGCCCTGCCACTTCCCTTGATGGCATGCACTCCTGGTGTGTGTCCATGCGTGTTTGTGGGTTGTGCCTTAGCCACTGGTTGTTGCTCATGGCCCCATGACTTACCTGGGTTGGCTGAAGTTCTCCGTGATGGTGTCCCAGTGCAGCTGTGCCAGCCGGATCAGTCGGGAGTCCCGTCGGCCAAGGGGGGGCTGCCCATCACCATCGTCACTGGCATCCCCATCATCCCCATCGCTGTCCCCCTCTTCAACCTGTATGGCTATCCCACCTTCGTTGGCCATGTTGTGCAGGATGCAACAGGCCAGGAATATCCCACAGGCCTTTGAGGGGCTGTACTGTAGGGCACTGCCAGAGGTGTCCAGGCAATGGAAACGTGCCTTCAGCATCCCGAACACCCACTCTATGACATTGCGTGTGGTGGCGTGTGCCTCATTGTAGCATTGCTGTGATGGGGTCACGGGCTGCCGGTAGGGTGTGAGCAGCCAGGGGCGGAGTGGGTATCCACTGTCACCTGTGTGTAGAGGGCAGAGGTTAGTTTTGTGATCAGCATCGCCCTGCCCCAGGCCATGTAGGCCACTACCCCGCCACCTCTGGCCATGCCCCCCCAGGCCCTATGATTGTCCATGTGGTTTGCATACTCACCCACTAGGTGGCCAGTGGGGATGTCCCCACTCTCGAATCTGTGACACAGTGCTGACTGGTGCCAGATGAAAGAATCATGTGCTCCCCCAGGGTGCGTGGCACAGACATTGATGATGCGCCCCCTGGCATCGCACACCACCTGGCAGTTGATTCTGGCATAGCCCTTGCGATTTATGTATGCAGCCTCCTCGGGGTCAGGTGGTGTGCGTATGGCCACATGGGTGCAGTCTATTGCCTCTAGCATGCCAGGCATATGTGCTACCCTGTGGAACTCCTGTATGTTTGTTGTGTGCTCCGCCGCTGTGCTGGGGAAATGGATGTACTCCGCAGCATGTGGCAGCAGTGCACTGAGGAATTGGGTGAGGTGGCATGATGTGGCCGACTGGGTTATGCCTGTGGTGTCCTCAGTTGGTCTCTGGAAGGTACCCATGGCGAGCAAGCACATGCAGGCTGTTACCTTAGTCTCCACTGACAGGGCATGGCTCCGTCGTGTGGGGTGCCTGCATCACATCACTGCACAGCTCACAGAGCCACCTCAGAATTGCCTTATTCAGGCGGTACTGGCCCACAATCTCAGTATCAGTGTACAGCTCAAAGCTGGTGCAGGCTCAGTACTGCCTGTTGGGGGCATACCACCGACGGGCCCTTCCACAGCCATGCCCCCCTGCTGCCCACCTTCTCACCACTCTCATTACAGCCTCCATGTGGAAGGTGGCACTGGCCATGTCCCTGGCTTGTGTTCACCCCCCCTGGCAGCTGTTGCTGTATTCCCCCCGCTGTCCTGGCTGCTACCTCCACTGCACTGGGTACACCTGCCTGTGCTGGCCTCTGTGCTGTGTGGCTCCCTACACCTTCCCTGTGCCTGGCTGTTCAGACTGCCCTTTCCCTGGCCTGCCCTGTTTGTGCCTCCTGCCCTGTCTGTCTGCCTCTTCTTCTGACACATGTGGCTTCCCTGTAGTGTTCTTGCACCTCTCCCTTGCTCCTTTTTATTCTGGCTCATATCCGCTATGGCGCAATTTCCACTTGCTCCCCTATTGCGCATGGCACAAGTCGTTAAATATTGCACTGTGCCATTTATGCATGGTTCCTCCCCCTTCGGTTGTGCATGCCTTCATTATCATTGCGCTGTTGCTCAGCACGATTTCGGGGGTGCAACTGCCTCCTGCTGAATATTGCAGAATGGCACAATTCTGGCCTTGTGCAGGCGCAACCCTATTGCGCATGGCTCCACTCTTTTGAATATCTGGGCCCTTGTCTGCTAACTGCAAAGATTGACAGTTACAGCTTGTTAAAATTGCAATGTTATCCTAAGAGAATTGTTAGTGTTTGAAATTTTTGTTTTTTTATATGGCTCCTAATTTTTTTTTGGGGGGGGGTTATGTGTTAGTGTTGTAGTACTGAGTAAACACCTTTAGTTTTATATATATAGATTGTCCCATATCTGCATATAGTGATGGAGTTCTGGCTTGTTAAAACTGAAATGTGCAAAAAAAAGTCCAAATTCTTTTCTCGTTTTAAGGGATTTTTTTGTGTGTGCAAGGTTATGTCATTCATATGAAAAGAGATTCCTTCATATAAAAAAAAAACTGAAAAAAAAACCTAAGTCCAAATTGTTTTTTGTATAAAGGGATCTTTTCTCATTAAGTTGTGCCATTCATACAAAAAAAGATTCCTTCATGTGAAAAAAAGAATCTGAAAAAAAAACTATGTCCAAATTCTGTTTTTGTATGAACGGAATCTTTTTTCATATGGCCATATGAAAAAAGAAATTCAGATCATGAGAAAAGATTTAAAAATGTGTTAAAAACACATTTCTGGGTGATTTTCCCCAAAAACTAACTGCAGAATCCACTTAATGGGGTCCTGATTATCAAGATACATGTGGTGGCATCTCTGAGGTTATCACTTGTATAACTTTTCAAAAAAAAGTTGTTTTGAAAAAAATGGAAACAAGATGGTGGCCATACAAAAAAACAATTGTTTTCCCCAAGAAAAAAGATTACCTCCCATATGAAACTGAATATTTTTTCATGTGGGCTGAATTCTTTTTTTTTTGTGTACGAAACAGCTATCCAAAAGACCGTGTTGAGCATGCCAAGAAATTAAATTTCAAATCTTTAGAACTCTGGAATGGACTAATATTTTTTCACCAAACCAGTGAAAGGCACCACTGTTGTCCAAGCCCTTTCTACACTGAAAATGTAAGAGCAAAATTGTAAACTGTCTGGGTAGGCAATGAGAAAAAAAAAAGAGAAACAGGGCCTCCTCCTGATTTTTTTTTTTTTACTTTTTTTGTTATCCAGATCTGAGAATTCTCTAATCCAGTCAGAACAAAACTTGACAAGTCAAGAGACCTTGCCCACGAGACCGTGCATGCAAACTTTTGTGCAAATCCATTGAATGATGGCATACCTATTAAAGTAAAAAATGTGGGATTTAACATTAAACAGCCTACTCAACCTAACTGTAGTGGTGCTAGCCTGCCACTATAATATAGATAATACATGGATGGGAACTTTCCCCCTAGAAAAGGCTATACTTTATTCTTCTGTATTGATGTGACTAATTTATCAATTTAAAGTATACCTGTGACTCTTCCATAAATTCAAGTTATACACCCGCGCTCATTAAACAATTACAGCTATGTACCTACAGTAATTAAAACTATAAACCTACACTAATTAAACAATTAAAAATATATATCTGCACTAACAAAAAGTGTACACCTGCACTACATTAAACCCTGTAGGACACCACTAATAACATAACATAGAAACACAGAAACATATAATTTGATGGCAGATAAGGAACACTTGGTTCATACAGTATTTTAATTTCTGCCTACCTACACTATTACATATTTGCATCTGGAAGAATAATTCTCCCCAAAATCCATAAAAGTAGGGACCTAAACAAATTTGTTACTGAAACCTTCTGCTCAAGTCTTGCCGCAGCTGACTGGTCACCAATGGGATCCGTACGGTTGCCCGTAATGTGTTTTGCTGACAAATATTTGACGGACGTCGGTTGCCCGATAAACCATGTTCACCAACATATAAATTCCTGAACCCAACATAGCAGTATTTAAGCAAATAGTGGCACATAGCAACATAAATTGATTTGCAGCAGAAAGTGAATTTCTTCACACTTAAATGGTGTTGTCCACCGACAAGAGTAGTTGATGCACGTCCATGACAACCTGAAGATTTGCGTAGCTGGCAGCACCAGTAAAACAAATCCCCCCCAGCTCCTTTCCTTAACATATAGGTAGCCAGCAACTGACAACTTGTCATGCCTGTGCTTGGAAAGAACAACAGCACAAATGATAGCCTCTTTACCGCTCATGCTGGCAGACTGTTTGCTAATTTCAAATTGTCTGAAAAGAGGCTGAAAACAGACTACCATTTTAAAAGTGTCCATCTGTAATTAATCCTGACGTCTGCAATGCACCTGTCCAGCAAACTTTTGCAGATCACCTTCACCGAAAAGAGGCTGCAGGACTGCCAAAGTGTCCATATATGATTAATGCAGCTAGAAGTATGCAATTAGTTGTAGTTTTTTATTCAGTGCTGAATGCAGCTCGAAGTATGCTTGCACAGGTAAACAATTAGTTGTAGTTTTTTATTTCAGTGCTGAATGTAGCTCGAAATATGCTTGCACAGGTAAACAATTATTTGTACTTTTTTATTCAGTGCTGAATGCAGCTCGAAGTATGCTTAATTGTCCATACAGGACTACGGTTATTCAGTGCTGCAAAATCTGAAAAGCCTTACTAGTCTGTATGTATTTAACGGAGTTTGGAGCTAGTGCTGCAAATCAGTTTTAGTGCTTTTTATTAGTTTCTCTGCTGCTTGAAGTTTTTTCTGCATAGTTATAGTTTTTTATTACAGCTCGAAGTATGCTTGCTCAGGGAACCTATGAAAAGCCTTACTTGTCCATACGGATCCCTAATTAATGCAGTTTCAGTGCTTTTTATTAGTTTCTCTGCTGCTTGAAGTATTTTCTGCATAGCGCTGTTATTCAGTGCTGTAAAGTCTGAAAAGCCTTACTAGTCCATATGCTTGTTCAGTGAAAGAATTACTTGAATTTTTTTATTGAGTGCTGCAAATTCTGAAAAGCCTTACTAGTCCAACAATTAGTTGCATCAATAGGATTGTACTATGTGACGGCTGATAGTAGAATGGGCAAGTGTGCAGGCGGGATTACTGTAGTCAGTAAAAGAAGATTGGCATAGTATTAGACGGGAGAACGCAAGTCGAGAAATCATACCAGACCCTCACCAATAACTTCACATCCTGACATAAACCAAGCATTAGAATATCTGGTCAACACCTTCACCTCCATGCTTGACTACCATGCTCCCCACAAACTAAGAAGATCAAAAGGTACCCACTCTCCCTGGCTCACACAGGAACTGAGACACTTCATGAACTCCCCTGACAAAGCATGGAATGCTTCCAAAATCTCTAGACTCCAGTCTGACTGGAACTCCTACCACCAGCTATGCAATATTTGTAAATCTAAAACTGGCAAAGCCAAAAGGGAGCATCTCCTATCACTACAGGAACAACACCAACCTCAAATGTTTCTGGAAAGCAATCAATGCATTTCTAAAGGGTAATGAAAGTATCTTCCCTCAGTCAATGACAGTAAAAGGCTCTACACTGTCCTCACCTATGGGGAAAGCTGCAGGGCTGAACCACTTCTTTACTGACCTTGATGCCTACAAAATCAACCTTCTTGTTTCTTGTCCTGCACTACCAGCTAGCCACCTGGAATTTCCACACCCACTCTTCCACTTAAAAACTAAAAAGAGTTTTTTAAACTGCTAAGGGGACTTAACCCTGACAGCTTACCAGGGTTTGACTCCCTACCACCCACATTTCTCAAAACAGGTGCACCTGCACTTGCCTACCCAATCTCCTGCCTAATCAATAGATTCTTCCTCACGCAAACCATCCCAGACAAATAGAAAACTGCAGTTGTTGTCCCAGTACATAAAACTGGTCTGACCAACCTTATCGAAAACTATAGACCCATATCTATCTTGTGTTCAATTGTTAAAATCCAAGAAGGAACACTTTATAATCAACTATCATCCTACCTTGAGCAGACCAATGCCCTCAGTAACAACCTGCATGGCTTTCGGAAATCACATGGGACAGAAACTGCTCTCCTGAGGGTCACCACTGTTATATTCCAGGCTATGGACCAGGGCAAAGCCACTGGTACAGTCTTCGTTGACCTAATTAAGACATTTGACCTAGTCAACCACTCACTTCTCATCTGTAAGCTTCGCTACCTTGGTCTTGACAATAACTCTCTCTCTCTATCTCTTGGGTCTCTAACTACTTAGAGAATAGATTTCAATTGTCAAATGGGACAGAACCATCTCAACTTTATCACCTATCACCAACGTGGTTCCCCAGGGATCAATCCCAGGGCCTCTCCTATTCTCAATATTCATTAATGACCTTCCTCTGAACTGTGGAGGGGCATCGGTTCAGCTATATGCAGATGATGCCATCTTATATAGAACCTCCTGTGATGCCTCAAGTATTAATTCTGACCTAACAAATGACTTCCAGACTGTAGAAACATGGTTTAAAAATAACCTACTAGTTCTGAACACTAAAAAGACTAAATCTATGTTGTTCCACCATACCTGCTTTAACACAACCTCACAGCCCCGCCCACACCCCAGTTATCAAAACATCCTCTAATATTTAAATCAAAAATATTCTCTACTTTAAATACCTGGGTGTAGTGCTTTATGAGTATCTATCCTCAATGAGCACATAACCAGTGTCACTAAGGTTACTAATCAGAAACTAGGCCTTCTACAGTATATCGCACTGCTCCCTACCTCTCAAGTTGTGCAAGAAGCACTATTGCCTCTGCCACCCTTCTCCCAGGCCTCTTCTACAGTGCCTCAATAATTCACACTTCTATGTCTACACTCCTGAACAAACTCAAAATGTCCTATCACAGAATTGTCCAATTTGCTATTGAGGCACCAGCTCGCACCCATCACTGTGACATGTTGAACAATTTGGGTTGGCCATCTTTCATTGCCAGACTTAACCTCCCAGTATATTGTGCACCTTCAAACTAATACACCTCCTATCTCCTCCGAGTATTTCTGACCTACTCACCCTGAAACTCTTCCCGTGAACACTCAGGTCCTCACACCTCCCAATGCTGGGTCTGCCCAAGACTCATCTAGCTGTTGGCAGAAGATCTTTCTCCTTCGCAGCACCACAAAAGTAAAATGACCTTCCAAAATCACTACTCTCTTGCAAGACCCTTATTTTCTTAAAAAGACAATACAGAGACATATTTACAAGCCTCCTGTCTGTAATGGGAACTGTACCTAACTTCTCTAAACTTCTCTACCTGCTGCCAATATTCTCCTTGTGTGTATGATCAATGTCTAGAGCTATGAGTCTGTACACAGCCAATCATCTATACTCCACACTTACGTACTAATTGATTCTACTATGATTATAGTGCATGCTTGAATTAACCTCACTGTTTGATCACCTGTGCTGCAATTGACATCTGTAATTGTACTGTCTCCCAATGAATGGGATGGCTAGTTTTGTCCATGAATGTATGTAACTGTCTGTGACATTTGTACATAATATCTGTACCTGTACTGTTTTATTATGCTTGGAACATTTAGTTCCCCAGGTCGCCCCTGAAAAAGGGACTTGACTGTCTCAGAGGCCCCACCCGGTCATCAAAATTTAAATAAATAAAATAAATAAATAAGACCGTGCCCGATCTACAGCTTTTTCTCCCTTCCCCCTTCTCCCTTCCTTTCCACTATGATTTTTTTGTGTTTATCCCATGCATTCTTGAACCCCACCACTGTTTTAACCCCTACCACCTCTGCTGGATGGCTGTTCCAGGAATCCACCACTCATTCTGTGAAGAAGTACTTCCTCACATCTCTCCTGAATCAACACCCCTCCAGCTTCAAAACATGTCCCCTTGTTCTTGAGCACATATTCTTCTGAAAAATACTCCCCTCCTGTACATTATTTAACCCCATGAAGTATTCAAAGGTCTCTATCATGTCTCCATTCTCCCCATATCTCCCCTCTCCCTTCTCTGTTCCAGGGTGTACATATTGAAGTCCTTTAGTCTTTCCTCATAGGGCTTTTGATGCAGACCCTGAACCATTTTAGTTGCCCTCCTCTGGACCACCTCCACTTTGTCTATGTCCTTCTGGAGATGTGGTCTCCAGAACTGGACACAATACTCTAGGTGCGGTCAAACCAGTGATCTATACAGAGGCAACACTACCTCTCTCTTTCTGCTGGTGATATTCCTCCCTAAAGCATCCCAGCATCCCACTTGCCCTCCCTAACTGCCTTGCTACAGTGCCTGGTCACATTTAGATCTTCTGATATGATTACCCAGATCTCTTTCCTGCTTGGTGGCCATCAATACCACTCCACCCATTTTGTACTCTGCCCATGAGTTTCTGTGCCCGAAGTACATTATGCTGCACTTTTCACATTGAAACCCAGCTGCCATACCCTTGAGTACACCTCTGGTTTTCTTAGGTCACTGTTCATCCTTTCCAATCCCTGTAGTGTCCACTCTATTGCAGATTTTGGTGCCATCTGCAAAGAGGCAGACCTTCCCTTCCAGCTCCACTGCAATGCCACTTATAAAGACATTAAAGAGGACTGGTCCCAGCACTGATCCTTGAGCCACTGCACTGGTCACCCTCCCTTCCTTGGAGTGAACTCCATTTACCACCACCCTTTGTTCCCTTTCCTCTAATTTCTTACCCAGTTTATCACCTTTGGACCCAGTTCTAAGCTACCTAGCTTGCTTACTAGTCCCCTGTGTGGAATGGTGTTGAATGCCTTAACAAAATCTAGGTAGGCCACGTCCACTGCTCTACCCTGATCTAGTTCCTTGGTCACCCAAAGAAACCTTTCAGATTCATTTGAAATGATCTCCCCCTTGTGATGCCATGCTGCCTTGGGTCTTGTAACCCACTGGATTCAAGATATTCCATAATCCTTTCCTTCAGCAGTGATTCCATTAACTCTACCATCACCAATGTCAGGCTGACTGGCCTATAATTGCCAGCCTCCTCCCTGCTACTACTTTTGCATAGTGGAATGACATCCGCCCTCCTCCCATCCCTTGGAAACATTCTTGTTTCCAGCAAGCTGTTAAATAGAACTGTTAGAGGTGCATGCAGTATATCCCTGAGATCCCTCAATACCCTCATGTGCACCCCATCTGGCCCTATTGCTTTGTTTACCTTCAGGACTCTCTTCTCCAAAAAAGGTCGAGTGTTCACCTCCCTCCCTCAAAAGAATGTATTGCTTTTTTGTGGCTGCTTCTCTTCTCCTTCCTCTGTGAACACTGAATAAAAGTAATTGGTCTGGATGTCTGCCTTTTCCTGGTCCTCCTCTGCACAGTCTCTTTTCAACCTTACAATCCCACTCCTGGTGTTCCTCTTTTCACTTCCATATCTAAAAAACATCTTGTCCCCTTTTGCTACCTCCTGTGCTGTTCTCTTGTCAGTTTGTGCCTTTGTACTCCTTGCTGCTTTCCTTGCTTCCTTCTGTTCCCCTCAATACACATCCCTATCCTCCACCCTCTCTCCTTATACCTTCTGAATGCTACTCTTTTAGCCTTTATCTTTTCAGCCACCTCTTTCTAGAGCCTTAACAATCATTATTCCCTCTTATTTATGATCAGTTGTTTGATGCAGAGGTTTGTTGCCTTTACTATGCTCCTTTTTATCTTTGCCCACTGTTCATCCACCCCACTGAGGTCAACCACCCCTGCTACTTCATCTCTGAGGCATTCACCCATCTTTTTAAAATCTGCCCTCCTGAAGTCCAGGACCCTCTTGCTTGCATGGTTTGATTCTGAAGCCATTCTTATATTAAGCCATAACATATGAAGATCCCTGGTCCCCACATGAATTCCCACCTTGACATCTGCCGCACTGTCTCTGTTAGTGAGTACCAGGTCCAGTACTACCCTATCACAAGTGGGTTCACTGACAAGTTGCCTGAGGAATTCCCACTGCAGAGAGTCCAGGATGTCCCTGCTTCTAGCTGAAGCTGCTGCTTGGAGGATCCAGTTCACATCTGACAGGTTGAAGTCCTCCATCATCAGCAGCACCTCCCCCTTCTCTGTCATCTTGCAAAAGGCTTCCACTAGTTCCTAATCTAATTCCTCCCTCTATGCTAGAGGTCTATAGATCACTCCAGTGTGAATAGTCACTCCATTTCCCATCTCCAAGAAGACCCACAATACCTCTGCCTTCCCCTGTATTCTCTGTATCTCCATGGCTTGTATGCTTTCCCTCACATAAAGCACCACCCCTCCACCTTTCCTATTCCTAACAATTTAGCACAACATTAGGAAACTAGCCAAACAAATTAACAAGCTTCAAAGGAACCTGAAATAAAAGACTCTTACACAAAACCCTACCAAACCAAGAAATCACCTAGACTCATACCTGCACTCATTACACACCATTCCCTCCTTGCTACAAGAGACTTTCATGTGGCATAATGTGACCACAAAGGCAATCTTTCACAACAATAATCATCTTAATGTATTATATTCAAGAAACAATGTGTAAAGGTAGAACACTCTGAAGTATACCCATCTTGGGGGCTAATTAGGGCAATAAAGCCATGAGCTATGCAAAATCATGCCACATGTATACTATACATTTGCCACACTTCAGTTTTTCATGGACAGAGTCTGGAAAGCACTCACTAACCTGTATAACTTAGGAACTGGGTTAGGAATTGGATAACAGACAGGAGACAGAGGGTGGTGGTAAATGGGGTACAATCTGGGGAGAGGGGGGTGACCAGTGGGGTACCTCAGGGATCAGTACTAGGAACAGTCCTGTTCAATGTCTTCATTAGTGACTTCACAAAGGGGCTGTAAGGAAAGGTCTGCCTGTTTGCAGATGACACCAAGATCTGCAACAGGGTGGATACTCCAGAAGGGGTGCAGAAAATGAAGAGGGACCTGGAGAAGCTTGAAAGATGGTCAGAGATATGGCAACTGAGGTTTAATGTAAAGAAGTGCAAAATAATGTATCTGGGTAGATGGAACCCTGGGGAGAGCTACAGGTTGGGGGGAGAGGAGTTGACTGTCACCAAGGAGGAAAGGGACCTAGGGGTTATCATCTCTGATGACCTTAAAGTATCAAAGCAGTGTACAAAGACAGCAGGGAGGGCCAGTGGTATGCTGGGGTGCATAGGCAGAGGTATTACTAGCAGGAGGCAGGAGGTGGTGATGCCATTGTATAAAACATTGGTAAGGCCTCACCTGGAGTACTACATGCAGTTCTGAAGACCACACCTGTGCAAGGATATAGATAAGGTGGAGACTATCCAGAGATGGGCAACAAAGATGGTGTAGGGTTTACACTACAAAACATATGAGGAGAGTCTAAGGGACCTCAATATGTATTCACTGGAGGAGAGGAGACAGCGGGGAGACATGATTGAAACTTTCAAGTACCTTAAGGGCATAAACAAGGTTCAGGCAGGGGAGCTTTTCTAAAGTAGGAAAAGTACTAGAACAAGGGGGCACAATATGAAATTGGAGGGGGATAGATTAAGAGGTAATGTGAGGAAGTTTTTCTATGAAGAAAGGGTAGTCAATACATGGAATAGTCTGCCATAGGAGGTAGTGGAGGCAAGCACAGTGGAGGGGTTTAAGCATGCTTGGGACAGGCACAAGGGAAGCCTGAGAGGGGAGGGAGTGATGATAAGCCATTGATCACATAGGATCAGTGGCCACATACAATGTATAGGGCCTATGGGTAGACTGGATGGGCCTAGTGGTCTTTATCTGCCAACAATTTCTATGTTTCTATGTATACTATAAGTATGCCATACTTCAGTTTTTTGTAGAGAAAGTCTGGAAAGCACTCACTAACCTGAAGGTGTACAAAGCTATTGGATCAGATGGGGTACATCCAAGGGTACTGAGGGAGCTCAGGGAGGTACTAGCTGCACCTCTTATGGACCTATTTAACAGATCACTGGAGACTGGCATAGTCCCTGAAGACTGGCAAAGGGAATATGTAGTCCTACTGCACAAAAGTAGTAGCAAGGAAGAGCCAGGCAATTATAGGCCTGTTAGCCTGATATTGGTGGTGGGAAGGTTAATGGAAACACTATTAAAGGAAATGATTGTGGAATATCTTGTATTCAATGGATTATAGGACCCAATGCAGTATGGTTTCATAGAGGGAAGGTCATATCAAACAAATCTGATTGATTTCTTTGACTGAGTGACAATAGAGTATGATCAGGGAGGAGTGGTGGATGTGGCCTACCTGGATTTCAGCAGGCCTTTAACACTATTCCACAAAGAAGACTGGTAAGCAAGTTGGGGAACATGAGGAGTAATAAGGTGGTAACCTTGATAAGAAACTGGTTAGTGAATAGGAGACAGAGGCTAGTGGTAAACAGAGTTCACTCCAAGGAAAGGAAGGCAATCAGTGGGGAACCTCAAGGATCAGTGCTAGGATTGGTCCTCTTCATTGTCTTTATAAGTGATGTAGCAGAGAAATGGGAAGGCAAAGTCTGCCTCTTTGCAGATAACACCAATATCTGCAACAGAGTGGACACTCGAGGAGGGGTGGAAAGGATGGGCAGGGATCTGAAAAAAATGAAGAGTGGTCAAGGGTATGGAAGCAAGGCTTTAATGCAAAAAAGTGCAAAATAATGCACTTGGGCCATAGAAACCTGTGAGCGGAGTACAAAATTAGTGGAGTGATACTGACAAAGACCAAGCAGGAAAGAGACCTAAGATAATCATATCAGATGACCTAATGGTGGCCAGGCAATGTGATGAGGCAGCACAAAAACACTGTGCACAGAAGAAGTGGGAGGTGCTGGCCATAAAAAGTAAACAAAAATGTGATGATGCAGTTGGAAGGTCTAGTGGGATACTGGGGTGCATAGGAAGGAGTATCACCAGTAGGAAGAGGGAGTGTGGTGCTGCACCTATATAGACTGCTGGTAAGACTGCTCCTTGAGTGCTGTGTCCAGTTCTGGAGATCACATCTCAGGAAGGACATAGACTGAGTGGAGGTGGTCCAGAGGAGGGTTACCAAAATGGTGCAGAGTTTGCATCAGAAGCCCTATGAGGAGAAGCTAAAGGAGGTAAATATGTACACCCTGGAGGATAGGAGGAAGGGAGACTATAACAGTGACCTTTAAATACCTCACAGTGGTTAATAAGGTATAGGATTGGGTATTTGACAGAGAAAAGGGTACTCTAGAAGAAGGGGGGCATGCTATGAAGCTGGCAGGGGGTAAATTCAAGAGGGATGTGAGAAAGTACTTCTTCATGGAAAGAGTGGTGAACACCTGGAACAGCCTTCCAGTGGAGGTAGTGGGAGAAAAACAGTGATGGGGTTCAGAAATGTCTGGGATAGGCACAAGGGGATTGTAAGGGTGAGGAAGTTGAGGGGAAGAGATTGTGCCACAGATCAAGCAGGATCTGCAGGAAAAAGAAATGAAGGTAAAATAAAAAATGGGCAGACTTAGTGGGCCTAGCAGCCCTTGCTGGCATCACATTCTATGTTTCAATGTTACATTTTGACAATTAGCTATAAAATCTTATAAAGGAATCAAAATATAATTGTTGATTAATTAGTCTTCTGCCTTTGATTTTAGCTGACAGAGATATGAGTGACCAGAAATCATGTGAAATGGAAAAACACAATGAGCCATCATCGTGTAATAGATTTAAATAAAAGCATATTAATCAGCTAATGTGAACATTTTAAATAAAGATCAAATTGTCTGAAATCACAGGATTCTGTGAAAAGACTAGTCCCTCAATACAGCAGAGAGCACTTTAGACATGCAAGATCCTTCTTGGGAGTTAAACAAAATCAAGTTCTTTTAGAGATATATTGCTGTATGAATAGTGGTTATATGATAAGGTTCAGTGGAACTTGGTGTCATGATATATCAGCCTAATTTTGGAGGTACTTAAGGACTGTACTATAATGCTTCATATGGAGGACCTAATGTACAGCTTTTGTTTGTTGCAATAGCAAAAATTATTATGATTCTGTGTCTGTGTAATAACTGAAGTCATTTAGGTAACACAAGTCATTGCAATTGTCTGAGACAGCAGCCAGCAGTGCAGGTGAGTGGAGAGTAAATACCGGCTGCCATATTGAAATCAGCCAGCAGGGGTGTAGGCAGCTGGTGGGAGTGGGGAGGTAACCTAAATTAATACTTACAATCAGGAGAGGGTGGGCTACTAGTCTACAAGGGAAAAATTCTTATGAACTGGGGGTTCACAAGTACTAATGGGACACCATGGGTAAGGGAGGACCACTACCAGTACAGCTCCAGTTACAGTTTAAGGTAAGATTAGAGAGGTAGGGAGTAAGGTTTAATAAAATATATACTGACTGGCAGGGTTTCCTAGAATGCTGACATGTGTTTAGTAGAATTGCTCAAAACCAGAGCATCACATGGAATGGACTATTGACATCCAATAGACATACTGTCTCCAGCCTTTGACTTCAGGCAATATAACAACTGGAGGTCAATAACCCCTTCCTTGGGTGCTCTAGATTTCAACTATACCACTCAACACCTGAAATATTTGTATATTGTTATACAGTATGTACTCAGAGATGAATCTGGCCCTCAATGTTATCGACAGAACAAAAATGGAAAAAAAACAATTAAGACAGACAAATCAACATACATGTACAGTGTGTCTAAATGTTCATAATTATTTGGTCATACAAAAGATGATACGTTTTATAGAACATATAAAGTAATAAAGAAATTAAGGGTGTGCTAGGAAAGTGGGTCATTATAGCCCCTAATGGACTCCCCATAGGAAAGAAATATGCCTATATGTTGCATAAACAGGTAAAACTTTGCTTGGGTTTTGGGATGCTTCTACGCTGCTCCCTTTTAGAAAATAAATCCCGTCAGGGAGGAATCTACATATTGTATATCACTATATATTTTGTTTTCTCGGGTCAATTGGTAGATAAGAAAGGATGCAGATGAGAATATTAGCACTAGAGATGCAGCAAAATTTTATTCCACCAGTGAAATTCTGGCAAAATCAAGAATTTCTCCAGCACAAACTATTTTGCGAAATTCCATGCATTCTGTGAACTATTTTGTGGGTGCAAAATATGGAATTTCACCCTTGAGTGATGGAATTTTGCCTGTGAATGGTGAAATTCCACATTTCACAGGCAAAAGTTTGCATTTCGCTGGCAAAATTCCACATTTCGCCAGCGGAATTTCGCATTTTGCACCCACAAAATATTTAACAAAATGCACTAATCTCATGAATTATTTTGCGGAATGAAATTCTGGAATCTCGCACAACTCTAATCAGCAGCAGCAGGTTTGTGACTGTAACTCATTGACTTGCAGGTGATACAAAAAGAGCCTACTCTGCTACAGCTGGAAAAAAATTTAATTATGTTGTTTCCATTTGAAAATATAGTTTATCACAATAATATATTACTTCAAAACCCAAATACAATGTAAATCCCCACACATCCCTTTGCTCTCTACTTGCTTTCATTTATGCTGAGGCGTGCATGCATGTTATGAGAGTATTGTAAGAATAATTTGCCATAACTAACATCTTAAGATGAAATATTTAAAACAATATAAACTGCACAACACACTGATATTATAAGACCATATGAAATTGCAATTTTTAACATAAGCATCCATGTATTACAAATACAGTACATATCAAAATCAATTGTTTCAATTGACAAAAAAGAATAAACTGAATTCTGAAGCAAAGAAAGATAACTTATTTTTATTTATTTAGTTGATTATTAATATATTGATATGATTTCACCAGGTAAGCATATGGATATACAGCAAGAATATCATTTGCAGATGTGATCTGGGGGAAGAAGAGTGGGAATACAAGGTTGGGACATAATGTTCACATCCTCTAATTATTGCACACCACACACAGCACACACACACACACACACACACACACACACACACACATAAAGAACAATAAGCAGTAGTGTAAGCTAGTAAATCAGAATGGAGGGATGTCTCAAGTGTACTGCTGAAGGGCTCAGCATTGGAGTTTAACCTGTTCAATCTTATCAGAAATACTGGATTTTTTGCAAATTGTAATACTTTTTATTGGACTAGCAAAAAAGTTATACATAGATGTTATGGTACACTATCATTTGGGGCCACAAACAAACTTGTGTACTGTAACATCTATATACTGTACACTATCTTTGCTAGTCCAATAAAAGGTATCACAATCTGAAAGAAATGCAGTATTCCAAGGACAACAAGGCTACAAATCCTCTATAGAATATTTTTGAAATGCTTAATGCTTAAAATGTGGGATTTTCAATTAGCGTGACTAAACTTACAGAAGATATAAAGAGGACAAGGTAGAAGACACTATGGTGGAAGGCAATAAAGACTGTGTCAGATATAGATGTGCTGCACTGGGAAGAAAGATGGCAGGTAAAATTCAGTACTGAAAGCAAGTGCAAAGTGATGCATTTATGTTTAAGACATAATAATAATAAGAAATACACCTTAAAGTTCACCAGTTGTGCTAAAACTGAAAATGCACCCAAACCTGCCAAAATGAAGGTTCACTTCAAGACAAGACAGGCAGGATTATGTTCCAATTTTCTCTTCAGTTTTTAACAGGACAGAATGAATTATATTTTGGCTCCATCACTCAAACAGTCAAGGGGTGGCACAGAAGCTTGGGGCACATATCAGCTTACCATTGTGTCCCTGAAAATGTCTAGTAAAGTAAGCTAGGGAGCTGATGCTGGGGAATAGGAAGGTTATAGATTTTAATGTTTGCCTCTCCCAAAGATTCAATGTACACTTTCATTAAATGATGCAAGATTTCTTGAATTTGGGTGGAAACAACATTGGAAGGTTTACTAATCCTAGAGGAAACATAAGAACATTGTTATGTTTGCTTCCTTTATTAGCAAATAAAATGTGATTGGTCTGTGCTGTGAGATGACTTTTGGGGGTCTGGCCATCCTCCACCAGTTGCTGAGGTTCATACTGAGGTATAACGGAGTGATAAGACTCGTGTGCCCATGTTGCTCCATCTATTAATAATATTGCAGTACACCTCCATTCAATATGAATCTATCCAGTCTTTGTTTGAATTCTGCTTTCATTTTACTAGCTATTATATCAAATGGCAACAAATGCCATAGATTGATAATACATTGAGTAGAAAAGTGTTTCCTTTTAGTGGTTTTAAATACCTGTTCTGTCAGTTGTAATGGGTGTCCTTTAGTATTTTTGGATAGCCTTCACAGTATCCACTCTCCTTCACAATTCTGACCACCCTCTGCTCTTTTTCTTTGAAGTCCTTAGCCAATCACAAGACTTGAAAATCCAAGGTAGAAGTGGGTTTTTCTTGTGTAACTTTTACTTCCTACCACTAACCTTTCAGAAAATGTTGTACTTCAACTGTGCTCTCTAGCGTTTTGTTTCTCTGCTGTCTTAGAAATGTTGCATAATGGCCACAGCTTTTTCCTGTCTGTGGCCACCATGTCAATGTCCAACCTTGTAAGCAAACCTGATGGCAGGTACTCATCCTCTTTTAAGTATCACTCCCTCCCACTCCAGCCAGTCACAACAAACAGGTGGAGGGTGTGTCTTCCCTCTTATCTGACCAAATGATTACATTAAACTGGTGGTGAATTTTCAAACCTACTGCAGGCATCATCCACTCCTGCCCAACATAGCCATAACATGCAAGCAACAGTGGGTACTTAACTCTGGTATATACCTTCCCACCACACTTATCTGTCATCCCCCAAACACAAACACTCACACTGATGTTACCAGCCCCCAGTGTCACATAACACCTGCTTCCACAGTATGTGACATTGGGATGTCCACCTCCAATACTGCTAAACAACCAACTGATACTGGCATGCCCGATCATCAATGTCAGAACCTAACAAGCATTTGTCAATGCTAGATGTTCTACACTGGTATAGAAACCCTGGGGTAATACATGCTTTGTGGTGCACTTTGTGGCTTATGTTGAAGCTAAATCATGACCACCCAAGGTGTGCATATATCAGAGCACAACCACAATCCTGGGTTGTCTATCTTATAAAATGGCCAAAAATATTGGGTGGGGGGGACAAAAAGTAGTCCCTATCTGCACAGATAAATGTTTACTTTACAGTCGGTGATCTGATTGATCCTGGAATAATTTTTATAGTTTTGAATGTTATAGATGATATTTATCTTGCTGATCATTACATGGTTTTGAAACAAGAAGTGATTAGAACATATATATGGTGTAGTGAGGAATTGTAAACTTGTATGCAATAGTGAATGGTACAGTTGTCCCTCTGCTCTTGCCCCCATACCACATAACCTCAAAACAAAAGATGTGGTGTCACACCAAAAAACAAATCCACTCCCTCATGTCAGTCAGATATGCAGTATGTCAATAATCCTAATAGATTTACAACATTTTATTTTATCTGACACACACATACAGTTGATCTAGTTTCTATTTACAGCATTTAGGAAACATTGTGATAAGCCTCTGTACCACAACAAGGTAGTCAGCCTTACTGAGGTCCATTCACACCAGGACTTATGCATGTGTACTTGATTGGGTTAATCTGGCATCTAAAGCACACCCACGCGACACCCCACACATTCCCATTCATGTGTAGAGGATAGAGAAAGATGCATTCCATACAGTACCCTCAGGAGAAACCTGCTGGTTAAACCAAATGTCCTCACCATACATACCCGAAGCAGCCATATGCAGTAAACCCAGTTCCCAAAGCACTCATGTATGATCACTCCTTCTCCCAAACACAACAGCCCACATCTGTAACAAGTGGCACTGTAAATTTCAGCAGTCAGGGAGACTAGAAAGCAACAAATACCACCGTAACAAAAAGGGCTGCAGTGTGTTAAATGGTGCTTACGTTTAGGTATGGTTATGGCATAACCACCAAACCCTACCAAGACCAAAAATCCCAAAGTAACTCAAACTGTATCAAACTGGGATTTCTTAAAGTACAAAAACTCACTTATTGTAGTGCATACTATGATCAAAGACACCCAGAGTATCAGTGTTAATAATGGGCTTGGTTGCCAAATGCCACAGTATCCACAGTCTTGGTTGTTTGTACTATATTGCCTACCTAATGGCGCTTTTAGAACCCCCCCCCCAGATCTGTGTACTATACTGGCTAAGTACATCAGTTCCTATTCAGTGGCTCAGAAGTGCAAAATGTAACAGCTACTGCTCTGATGCTGTAAATTCATTCATATTCGTACTGGCAGACATTAAAACATAATTGTTCTGATAAGCTCAATTTTTCTCAAAACCACTGATTAAATTATAGCTGCTCTGCAATTGTCCCAATTTGTTTAGCTAGCAAAATGGAATAACAAAATTGAAAAACCACCCACATTTTTTAGCATTCAAAGCAATACATGTTGATCTCCAATGTCAGCACTCCGTGAATTTTGGAGCACAGTATTTCTCCAAAGGGATGCCCACAGACAACCCTGAAAACTAGTGAGTCCTGCAGCCAGTTGTTGTACTGCTGTACTATTTCTGAGTCTATTATTCAGTTCGACAGACAGCGATGCATTCCTGAATTTAAGAAAATGTTTCCACAGTTGGAACAATGCATTTCTTTCTTGTGCAGCTTTTGGGAACACCAAGACCTAATCAGAAGTAAATTTAAAATTCCTTCTTGTGTTCTTCGTACATGATGAGGACAAAATGAAGTATGCTTCCATCATCAAAATGTAAGTGCGTGCAGAGCAGTTTCCAAAAGCCACGCAAGAAATTCGCTGTTCCAACTGCAGAATTTGCAATTTCTGCACTAACCTCTGACACACCTAACTACACTTTCTAATTGTTGTAGTACACACACTAATACATATGCACATACAGTATATACATATGTTCCCATATAACATAGCAGTACATTATCTACACACAGAGCATTGCTACATACACACTAACACATACAGTATACACTGTCGTATATGGCATTTATTCACTTATAGATGTAACCAAAAATTTTATTGTATAAGCACTGTTTATTGTATTATGAAATGAGTATCAAGATGTAAGCAATTTCATAGGTCAGTGACAATGCGATAAAGTGTGTAATGCAAGGGAATAAGTCCAGCCAGGCATTGATATGCGTGATACTACCAACTCAAAACTTTCAAAATTGAAACGGCAGCCATTTATTTCTCCACAACCCACAGCAGCCAAACACCAACGTAAGCAGCTCACTGCCATCTGTGCCACAGTCCAAAATTTCAAATAAGTCAAAACCACAAAGCCCCACACTAAAAAAAAATCCACAATCTTGTCTTCCTGTTACCTTGTGCTCGCACTCCTTGCTTAACAACGGCCAACATCCTGACCGCTCACTACCGCCATGCCTTAGCCCTTCACTGGTTTTCCTTTTCAGCATTTTTCCTTTTACTTTATCACATCCCATTGAAGCATCCTGCCCAGTTACAGTACCTGAAAAAAAAAACATCCACAATCTCCTGTCTTCCCGCTACCTCACAATCCTTACTTCTTAAAAAGGGCAAACATCTTGACTGCTCGGTACTGCCCTGCCTTAGCCCTTCACGGTTTCCCATTTCAGCATTTGTTTTATTCTTTTACTTTACCACATCCTGCCCAGTTACCTCACATACTGCTGCTGTTTCATCCTGCTACAGCTTTACACACATTTCTTTCATGACTACCAGGTATCCTCCTCGAGGCTATCTGCTGCCATAGGATATTCCATTCATATGGGGCAAAAAATTAAAAAATATGCACCATTAATACTCTTGTTACCAAACAAACCAAATGGGAGTGCTGCTAGTCAGAGGGCATGGGGGGGGTGGGCATTCCCATCACAATAACATAAAAAAAACACAGCTAGGTTATCCATACTAGGACAAAACACCTACACTCAAAAAAGAAAACTACAGGCAGAGAAACTATTTTAAGTCAAATCAACACAAAAATGAAACTTTTTTGTAACTTAAGCCTAAGAATATTAATTTCAACATTCATCTATAATTTAGATAGCCATTTCATAAGCCTCATGCCTCACTGCACCCCCTAGCCATGCGTTAGAACTATTTAATGCACATCCCATCATGCCTTATTGCTTACCTACCACGTTGTACTAATCTATGTCATGATGGTCAGCAGGACTGGAACTAAGTGCCACATGAACACACTAACACACATGCACTGCTTCATGCTCCAAGCAGTGCACTACCAGATAGCATTAAAAGCACCAGGAAAGGGTTAGCAGAGTACCACATGCTCACACACAAACATTTCTCTCTGTTTCACATCTCACTCCCCCCTCCTCTCTCTCTCTCCCTCTCAATGAGCAGAGCTTACCACAAGTAACCTTTGATGTGCTAGTTAGCTATTACATATTTATTTATTTAATATCTTTGAGTCATTCAGGATGAGGCAAAGTAGAAAGACTGAAAATGGAAAAATAGAATGTATAGAGGTCTTCTAGGCTGATCATGACAGATCAGCTTATAGCATACATCAAAGGAAAGAGCTGACTTATGATTGGGTCGGCTTCTTCTTTTGAAGTACGCTACTGTTTCTGTTTCTGTTTCTACCCAGCAAGCCAAACCTCTGTCATGATCAGCCTGCAGATGACTGGTGTGGCACTGGCACACCCCTACCAGATTACTCCACATTGAACTGGCAGTGTCACACCCCTCAAAAGGCAGCACCAGCAAACCAAAGATCCGAGCTTAGAAAAACTCTAATGTGCACTGCAAGTTATTTTACCTCCCACTGTTGTAGCCCAGCTCTCACATCAGTTGTGGGGTATTCTAGGTTTTCTGTGTACAGCAAATGTCAGCTTGGAAGTCAGCAAGATCAGCCAGATACACTCTAATATACTGCAGTTAACAGTAAGTAAAAAAAGTATGTTTTCTCAAAAAAAAAATTCTGCTGATTAACACCAGCCTCACACCTGGTCATATGAGTGCTGACTGTTCCCATATAAGGACCTGTTCAGAGCCAAGGAATATGTTCTTAATATTACTTTCACTTTGCTATATAGGTTGCACCTTACTTATCGACAGATCAACACATATGATCACACTCTGATGGAAAAAATAAGCAAATGGATCTGTACATTTTACCCTAACCACTGCTTTATTTAGCCTTGTCAAAAAGTGTAGCTCTAATAACCCCAGTGCCTCGGGTCTGAACATGACCCTTTATCAGGGCCAGGGGCCATGGCTTGTGACAAGTACAGTTCTCTGTTTTATACAAAAGTATTTAAAGGCACAGTGCTTCTTTAACAGCTTAGTGTTGTATTTCAGATAATGTGTCAGTATTGCCATTTCCAATACCTTGACAATGAAGTTGTCTAATTTAATGTGTCTTGAAATATGAGGTTAAAAAAATAATCACCGCTAGATGAAACCAGTAATAAAGTGTAAAGTATATAAATGAAACAAAAAGCTAAAAAAAACCCCATAGCAAGCTGGTAATACAGGACCCTGATGCTTTGATAAATTCATTTTATTTCTATAGTGGATGACCTCCTATAAGTTATAGCAACCACTGTCCCTGTTGTCACAAAGAGTGACACCACAAAACTGTTTAAACACTATAACATAACTGTAAGAGGCAGCACGGGGCAGAATGGGGTATAAGAAGAAGAGAAGGAAACAGGGTGAGTGGGGCAAGAATGGAAGAGAAGTTAGAGATCTGTGTTCCTGCACATTACTTAAGAAATTGCAGTGATGTTATGTATGAAATACACTATGCAGTGTCTTTAATAGGAAAGTTTCATGGTACTACAAACAATTAAATACTGAGAAAAGACCTGTGGCCAGATATTCAAAACTTAGCCCTGGGGCAAAATTAACACTGAACAGCATGCTAAATTAACCCAAAATCATTTGCATGCTATATTCAAAGGAATAACCACAGGGCTAAAGCAGCTGAATATAGTGTGAAAATTAAGCCAAGCAAACAGGGCTGGAAGTGTAATGTAAAAATATCCCAGCAAATAAGATAGCTATGAATATAGCATCCAGGATGTGCAAACCACAACAGCAGCCCAGTTCACATAGATGTGGAGGAAGGTAAAGGTGGCCAATGTGTGTGCTAGCAAAGAACTGGATTCACTAAAGCTGCAAACAACAATGCAGGCCAAATACTGCAGAACTGTACAATGGTTTGGACCAGTTTGTGTGGTGCAAACACATGTGCACAGCGCTTGCACACCACTAACATGTTTGCCTGGCACTAAGATGCTTGCCTGGGGCAAAAATTTGTTATATTCAAAAGAAATATGCAAATGAGCCTACTTAGGCAGTTTGTGGGCAAACATCCATATTAGCATCTCATTATGGCCTGATTTGCATTTGGATAGCCCAGCGCTATTGCAGAGTCCCACAGCTCCACCTGTATGTCAGTCTAGAAGTATAGGGATAGGCTGGGTCTGCTCACAGCTCCATCTGTATGTCAGTCTGGAAGTACAGGGGCAGGTTGGGTCTGCTCACAGTCCAACCTGTATGACAGTTTGGAAGTACAGAGGCAGGCTGGGTCTGCTCACAGTCCCACTTGTATGTCAGCCTAGAAGAACAAGGTGGTAGCTGCAGGCCACATTTGTACACAGCTGCAGAGACCATTGTGCCCAGGAAACTACGCAGCACAAGCATAGATGGTGGTGCTGCATGCAATAGTCAAACTTTAGTCCCTGCTACAGTTCATAGCAGACACTACAGTAACAAGGTGGCCGGTAGTGTGAGGGACACAGCAATGCCTATGGTGTGTCGGGCATCAGTGACTGCTGCACTCCACACAGTGACATGCACAGCTGGAAGGTGCGTTCTGACAGTGGACACCACAGTCATACTGTCCTGTGACCCACATACACTGCACCAGTGGCATAGGATTCCCACACTAACATGCACATGGTTGGCTGTGTGTGACAGGGAGCCAGGACAGGTGTGCAGTATGTCACAAATGCACTCCGAGGGTCAGGCCCTCTGCTCCCACAGTGCCCAACCTCAAAGTGCAATTTGTGAGCAGCAGACAAGCAGGTAAATCCTCCTGTTCTAAAATTAAAAATAGTAAATAAAATACAAAACACAAAACATATAACATTAATGGTACAGTCATAAAAATAAATAGACAAGTATAAACAAACCACATTATGCTGAGTAACTGATCCTACCCCAGTTTCAGTTGATAAATAGTGGTGCTGAAATTACCTAATTTTGGTAGAAACTTCTTAAGAGTCCTGAACACAAGTGTCTCTTGAAAGTCCAAACACAAGCATGTTAAGTCTTGCAAAGTTGGAACAAGAGTGTGTTCTTTCAGGAGTCCAAAGTAAAAGAGTACAGTGTTCCTTCAGCAAATTGACAATACCGGGGAGGGTCCCACCCAGCTTGTGGTCATAGCTCTGTGGTGATGCTGGCTGTGAGGTCACTCTCATTCCTGCATACTGAATTAGTCACATGCCACTGCACACTGCTAAATATTCCAATTAAAAAAATACATGTACTTTTTAATTAGTGAGCCACAGAGCATGAATTATGATAGGACAGAATATCCCTTTGATCTCTCAGAACAACATCCTGCAAGACACTTCTTTTAGGTGAGGAGTTTCATTGGTATCTGTCAGAGTTGGCTTACCTCCTGATGTTGTAAAATGCAATATTTTATAACAGGTTTCCCAGGTTCAAAGCAATGGCTGGTTTTACAACCTGTTACAATCTGGTGTCAAAAGGAAGCACTTAATTAGTTTATCCATGGGGTAAGAGAGAGGCAAACTCTTCTTTTCTTTCTGTTCAAATCCTGTGTTCCATGATGACTTGTGCTGACTTCCATACTTCACAAGCAGACATTCAAAAAAAAAACCATATATTTGTACCAAAATATGATCCAAATAATAACAGGCAGATGGCTATTGTCTCACAGTATATGCCCGGGGACACATTCCATCATACAGGCACATTGATGTGAGGTGCATTCTCATCATTGGCACATGTGCACTGTGAGGATGGACCCAGCACTGTGGCAGCACCTACTATGTGGGGCAGCCTAACCACCTGTACATCCCTCCCTCAGTGCCCTCCATTTCCCCAGTGCTCCATGTGTGTACTGAATTGTGGTGGTGTACCCCTATGGGGGGGACTGGTTGTGTGTGCAGCATGTGTCTTCCACAGCATTTGGAGTGTCCCAGGGTGGCCTCCTGCCCCTCTCTGCCTCCTCATTGGCTGCAGTCATCAGGTGCACCATGATGCTGTTGTTACTTATGGCCATGTTACCTATTGCTGCTGTATCCATGCCCCCATCTTTGTTTTGCCCAGAGTTAAGACTACCTTCTTATAGGAGATAACTTGCACCAGCAAAGTGTCATGCAACGTCTCGCAGACACACTTTGCGTGGCACTAATGCACTGAATATAGCAAAGCACCTGTATTCATGTTCATGCCCCTTCTCTTTGCACTGTGCATACATTAGAATTTTGCCCACCGCTAATGCAGTTTGAAAGTGCTATTTGGTCTTGTGAATATAGGAAACCCATGCAAACCTGGTGCAAACCCAGTACAAACAGTTTTCACCCAGTGCAAAGTTTTAAATATCTGGCCCCCTAAAGTTCAACAACAGAGTTTTTCCACACTTTTCTTTAACAACTTAATCTGGGAAGTTATTATTTATTAAAACTCTTTTCTAGTTTGATCTTTAACAGGTCAGCAGATATGGATAGAGAGATGTCACTTGGAAATTAGTTCTGCCATACATGCTGACTGTGAAAGTGTAGTTTCCAGCAATTTTGAATGTGTGGGGAAATACTCAATAGCCCCTTCCCCATGAACATTGAGGAAGATGAAGAAGAAGATGAATCAGCATTTATATAGTGTTTTTCATACACACTGTATCCAAAAGCACTTTAAAACCTGCTCTAGACTAGTAGTGAAGTGACTGAACGTGTAGTGGGAGCCATTGCACATGTATCAACACCCACACATAGCCTTGGACAATTGCAAGAACCAGTTTTATGGGAATGGGAATGTTGGCCAGGACACTGGGGAAAATCCCCCCTGCTTATGCAAAAGGTACCTTGGGTTCTTTTACTACCACCTGGATATCCACCAGGACAGCACCAGGCATGGGTAGAAGGGAACTCAGTTTAATGTCTCATCCAAAGGATGCCACACTCTAATGACACAGCAACCCTTAGTACTGCACTTGGGAGCCAGTTTTTTTTTAAGGTACAGTACAAGGCCAGTCCCAGTTTGAGACTAGAATCCATTATCTTCTGGCCCAGAGAAAGATGTGCTTCCAACTGAATCATGCTTGCCACCTTCTGTGATGAGAGGAGGGTCATAAGCTCAGGGATATAGACTGGGACCAACTCATATAGGGCTTCATATGTGAAAGAGAGACACACAAGCCATGCCTTCACTGCAATGAGCCAGTAGCCCCCAAAATTCAAAGCAGTAAAGCACATGCATTTCCACCACCTGACTCTTTGGCTTCTGTGAACTTTTGTGAGATTAAACCTGCACTTTTGTCTTTTTCATTTTTGGTTCCTGACTATGCTATTTGTGTGTGCTTTGCTTAATGAGTAAAACCACCTCATAGTCAAACTGCCATCTAGCAGACAGCTAGTCCAGAGTGTGCAGTGATGACGTAATAAGATCTGACTTTTGAATAAAAATCAGAAGCTTTGTTGGCGCATTCTGAGTGAGTTGCAGATGATTAATCTGACCACCAGGTAAGCCTTTGAAGATAACATACAGTACTGGTAGTGGTAGAGGAGATGGGCAAAGTGGGGGAGGATGATGGAGATGTACTGTAAACAAGTAGTGTGACAGGAATGTGACCATGTTAATGTAATCTCTTTTTGTTACTGAGCAAAACAAGGATGGGGAGTGGACACAGCAGCAATAGGCAACATGGCCATAAGTAACAACAGCATTGAAATAATTTTCTTTTCTGCTTATTCTTAAATAAGTTCTTTCAATGTTTGGAATGGCATATAGCAAACAAAATGGAGTTAGTTCACATTAACAGCAGCTATCCTAGGAGCCTTACAAGGGAAAATAGCTTGCAAGGTGTGAGGGTGCTACTTTTCCCATAGAGACATCCGAGCAGCTACGACAAAAACAGGGTAATAAAAGCTGTGAGGGAGAATGTTATGAGGTGAGAAAGGGGAAATTTTGTCTGTCAGATGTAAACACACACACACACACACACACATTCACCAAGCACTCACATGGGTAAGGGATACTAGATGGGGCTGTTACACTTTTAAGGTCTCATCTTACTGCCTGAGTATGTTAAATAGAAGAGAGTAACCCCAACTATGTCTCTGTCTGACTTCTTGCAATCTTTGAAGAGGAGCTGGGGTCTATATTGGTAAGTGTCCCCAGAGAATGGAGGGCCCTGCTTCATAACTAGCTTATCTGGGTGAGCAAAGAACAGTCTTCGTGAATGTTTGATTCAAGTTAGCTGTCAGGTAAATATGGATCCTAGCGTGAGACTAGGCTGTGAGTTTATTCTGTAAGCCATCTCTCTGTTCAACCTGTGTTGTTCTCCTTTCCTGTAAATGTGTATTTTACTCACTGTAGTGTTTAATAGTAAATCTGTTTTGTAGAATCAGTGACTGAGCATCTTTACTGCAAAGGTAAAGTTAACCCTTGCTGTGCCACAGACTGTTATACCAGTCAAGAATTTCTATATGTCTAATTCTCTTGGCAGCTTAAAGGTTAATATTTTTACTGCCAAGGTGAGAATTCTTTTTTCAAAGTCCACCATCGGAAGTGCACTCTACCAAACATTACTGTGGTTGACCTTCCAAGTCCCCGAGCAGTACAGAGGTATTATTCCTGGTATAACCAGGTGGAGGCAACAGGAGAAGTGAATCAGACCAAACTACCCTAGAAAATGATACAAGTAAGTTTGCCACAAGTAGCAAACTGGCTAGTGAGGGGCTGTGAAGTGCTTGGACATGTATGTTTCTAGTGGGGTCTTATTGACTTATCATGATAAGCTAGTTGCTGATGACAATATCAGCCATATTATCATCATAAGAACCTGTAGGAGATTTTAGGGGAGTCTTTATGCTGCTGCTGCTGCTGTTGTTGTTGTTGCTATAAGTGGTGTAGAACCAGTCAGTGTCAGTGGTGCCAGAAGCAGTGCCAGTAGGATTGGAGAGAAAGTTGCCACCAGGAGATGCAGGACTGGGAATAAAATATATTATTTGTTGGACATGTGATCAATTAACTGCTCAGTTAATTTGTGGTAAAATTAGGTTTGAGAAAGGTTATATATTCAAGATTTTTTTCAGTTTACAATAGGGTTGAACAACATGGTAAGGTAATATCCACAGTTGTACTGAAACATTCTTTTGAAGTGGCAGATGTGGGCATCCCCCAAAACACAGAAACACTTCAGCCAGTGTTGACCAAATGACATACCCATCTTGTCAGAATTGGACTGGATCAGTATCTTTGCCAGACACTGGCTCTGGTAGTACAGCATTGAAGAATGTAGAACTCTGCTGACAGAATTCAGGCAGAATGCCAATCCCAGTCCTGAAATGCTTTTCAATCTTTTTTGATAAATTCTGCAGAATTTCAGAAAACTTTCCATTCAAACTGTGAATTACTTTACCACAGTTTACATAAACTGTGTATTAGTATTATGCAGTATGCAGAGACTTAATCCACAATTTACATACATTATGCAGGACTAATCTGTGGTTTATGTAAAGTGCAAATTATTAATTTGTAGATGAAATAAAAAAAAACACAATCTGCTTTTGGAATTTTGGAATTCCTCTTCCAACAGAATTCTGCAGAATTAGGCTGCATTTCCTACATTTTGTGACATTATACTGAAAAAAAAAACATTATAACACTCCACATAACTCTATCTTCTAGACAAGACTGCATAATTTAGACAGGTGACATATCCAAGTCTACCTCCAAAATGTTCAAGTGCAACTGGTGTGAATTGTCCAAAAGCTCCCTAATGTTCTAAGGCATCTCAGAATCATCACAACTGAGGTCTGTGAAATCATGCTTACATTTAGCACTGACTCCATGAGAAGACAGATGAGTAGGGGAAATATGACCCAGAGGTTGTGTTTTAGAATACTTGCAGGATTATTCAAGCTTTTGAAACTCAGCAGAGAAGGCAGGCAGCTGGAGCTAGAAGATAAGTAGTTTCTCTGTGCTGTTTGTTTTCTTTTAGGATTGAGGGAGCATTTAATGAAATGGCAATGTATGCTGTGTGATTTAAACAGTGTAACTGCAAAACAAATGATTTTGTCTTGGCTGGGAGGAGGAGGGCATTTCGCTGAGGGAGGGAGAGGTTGGGAAATACACAGGAGGGGAGGGATGGTCACGTGATTCAGACCAGATAATAGAGATTCTGGGATCCAAATGTATTTTAAAGGGGACCAAGTGACCCTGAAGCTTGAGTCCCATGAAGTAGGAGTTAGCATCTTGAGTAGCATCTGCAGGGTGTCAGCAGGGAGGACAGCAGGCAGGAAAGCAGGCAGCGTGCCATGCTGGTAGACAGGGAAGAGCCTAACTGGGAGGGCTGCATATTTCCTGTACAGACATGGGGAATCCAAGGTGGAGGAAGGGTTCCATGGAGTTGGGTAGGACCAGGTTACAGGAAGGAAGGATGTGCAGAGGCAGTCAAATAGGGTGGGAGATGGGAAGGGTTGTATGTTGCCAAGGATGTGGAGCAGCCATATTCCTGGGAGTGGCTTGGAGGCAAGGGGTTGTAGGGTGTGCTGGCAGGTGAGCCAGCTCAGGCAGGAAATAGGGTGGTTGAGGAAGGAACTGGAGGCATGGAGGTGACAGAATAGGGGAGAACACAGCGAGGAGGGGAAACTAACGAGGCATCCAAAAGAGCTCAAAACAGGCAAAAATAAGGGGGAACTATGTGGGACAACAGGAGGGCCACACAAGTGGGTGCAGCCAAGGGAAGGAAGTGATGACTGGAGGAGGGTCAGGCACAGGGACATGGCAAAGACTGGGTCAGAGCAAAGATATCAGCCTTTGGGAAGGGGGACTGGACTAGTTCAAGGAAAGAAGATTAGCACTGCAAACAGATTCTCAGTGTTGGCTAGTCTGGAAGACCAGGTAGCAGAGAGGAGGGAAGCTACAGTGAAGGAGCAGGAAGAGGATGCTACAGGGGAAAAGGTACACAGCGGGGAGGCAGTAGGCAGTACACCAAGAAGACACAGTGGCAGATGGGGCAGTGAGGTGATGGTGATGCAGTCTATCCAGAGGGAGGGAAGGAAGGAGCAAGGAGACAGGAGGATGGGGGAAGTGGCAGATAGCACAGGGAAGGCCAAGAATAGGACAGGAGGGGAAGACATAGTGAATTAATAGCAGAGGAGGTGGTAGTGTGGTGGACAGAGCAACAAGTGAGTGCAAAGGAGAGGTTCCACAGATGGAAAATAGTTTGGAGGTGGAGGTCAGTAGCCCAGTCATATTTGCAAGGTGGGAGAGAACAAAGCAAAGTTTAGGGGAGGCAAAGGGGAGGTGAGACTGGAGCTATAAGAGGGCCTTGCAAGTTGGGGGGCAGGGGAGTGGAGGGCAACAAGAGGGTGAGCAGGATAAGCATACAGTCATAATTCAAGCGGATTCTATACTTAAGGGTATAAGATGGGGGGAAAAGTGTGACAGAAAAAGTAACATCTGGGTAGAATGCATGCCAGGCGTGACAGCGAGTAGAGTGGGGCAGCATATGGGCCGATATGTGGGGAAGGTGGGGGGGAAGCTGCACATTGTGGTGCACCTGGCAATGAATGATCTGGAAGGGAGAAGGCTAGAGGAGGTACAAGACAGCTTCAGGGAAGTGGGAAACTATGCAGCAAAGAAGGAATAATGGGAGCCTTCTCAGAAGTTCTGCCATGCTAAGGGCTAGTACAGACAGGAAGAGACGAATCAGTGACTTCAAAAGGTGGCTGAGGGAATGGTGTGGGACCAAGGGACATGGATTGGTGGGGGACTGGGGTAGCACATGAGATAACACAGATCTTTATGCAGGGGATAGGTTACACTTCATCAAGGCAGGGTCACAGGTGTTGAAGCAGAAGCTGGGGGATTTCATCAATTTAAACTAGGTGGGGGGCACTGGAGTTGGTAATCACCAGGAGAGGGGGTCCCATGGACCCCCCCCACAACAGGGATAGATACGACCTTAGGTGAAACAGAGGTTGGAGTGAAGGGTAAGGAAGCAGGATGGATAGGAGCAGCATGGAGAATGGTTTCACTAAATGTTAGCAGCCTGGGGAACAAGTTGGCAGAGTTGCAGGCATTGATGGCAGACAGGGAGATGGACATAGCTGTCACTACTTAGACATCGGCAACCAGGCACCATGACTGTGACCTAACCATCCCAGGGTACAAATTATTATGGAGGGACAGAGATAAAGGGAAGGCTGGCGAGGTTGCCATTTATGTAAGGGAAGGGATCAGATGTAATAGGGAGGAAGGAGACGAGGGCAGGTCAGAAGTAATCTGGCTGCAACTACACAGCCAGAAAAGTACCAAGATCTTTCTGGGAGTTGTTTACAGACCTCGGCCCAGAAGGAGGACATTGACAGAGAACTGGTGAAACAGATAAGAAGGCACAGTGGCAAAGGGAGCACAGTGGTGCTGGGGGACTTTAATTCACCAGGGGTAGATTGGAGCATCCCAGCAACCACTTGAACCAGGGAACAGATCCTCCTGGAAGCATTATAGAATTGCTCCCTTATCCAGAGGGTAATGGAGCCAGTGAGGGAGGGGAATATACTAGACCTGGTACTTGAAGATGGGGAACAGGTCAGGGATGTACGGGTGGAGGAAATTCTGGCAAGCAGTGACCACTTCACAGTGTGATTTCCAATATATCTGGGTAGGGAAGTAGCCACTACAAAAACTAGTGTCCTGTACTTCAAAAGGGCAGACTTTGGCAGGATGGGACACATACTGCAAAGTCATATGGCAAGCATCCACCCAGAAATGAACATGGAATAAAAATGGGCAGTCATCAAGGCAGGACTGGCTGCAGCCACCAAAACTTGTGTCAAGAGCCAGAGCAAGAAAGCCAGGACCAAGAAACCAAGTTGGATGTGTAGAGAGGTAGTGGAAAAGGTGAAGGAAAAGAGGAATGCATTTTTGGATCCACAAGAGATCCAACAGGACAGAAGACAGAGAAGAATATGTGAAGAAATCCAGAGAAGTGAGCAGAGTGGTAAGGGCAGCAAAGGTGGCTAAGGAATGGAGGTTAGCGCAGGGCATCAAAGAAGGAGAAAATCATTTCTTCAGCTATATTAGAGAGAAGAGGAACAGCAAGGATTAAATTGTTAGAATCAGGAGTGGAAGTGGGTGGGTAGAAAAGGGGTCTGAACAGGCAGAAGTACTTAATGAATACTTCTGTTCAGTCTTCACCAAGGAGAGGGATGGGCCCATACCCGAGAGGAAGGGCTATGTGGGAGAGGGTGGGGAGAAGCAACCATAGATGGGGAAATCACAGTGGAAAAGATTAGGAAGGGCCTTAAGTCCCTGAAGGTGGACAAGGCACTTGACACCCAGACGGAGTCCACCCCAGGGTGATGAGAGAGTTGGCAGAGGTCCTGGCAGAGCCATAGACAGACCTGTTCAATACCTCTCTGAACTCGGGATGCAAGCCCTGGGACTGGAAGGAAGCACATGTGGTATCTCTCAATAAGAGTGTTCACAAGGATGAACTGGGGAACTACAGACTGGTGAGCCTTGCTGCAATTGTGGGAAAACTGATGGAGACAATCCTCAAGAAAAGACTGGTGCATTTTCTTGAGAATAACAACCTCCAGAACAGCAGGTAGCACGGGTTTCTCTCAGGCAGATTCTGCCAGATGAATTTGGTTGATTTTTAAGACTGGGTTACCAGGGCACTACACAGGGGACATGCGGTTGATGTCCTCTACCTGGATTTCAGCAAGGCCTTTGACTTAGTGCTACATGGTAGGCTGACCTGCAAGTTGAAGAGTCTGGGAGCAGGGAGGAAACTGGTCAGATGAGTCAAGAACTGGCTTCAGGGTAGACAGCAGCAGGTAGTAGTTGGGGGGGGAGGCATCTGAACCCAGGCAGTAACAAGTGGTGTACCACAGAGCTCAGTGCTGGGACCGGTTCTGTTTAACATTTTCATAGCCGACATAGCAGTAGGGATTAAGAGCAAGATCAATCTCTTAGCAGATGACACAAAGATTTGTGCCAAGGTAGATGGGGGGCGGGAGGGAGCAAATGTACTTTAGGAGGATTTGACTGAACTGGAGGAATGGTCTCACACTTGGCAACTTGGTTTCAATGCCGAGAAGTGCAAAGTGATGCATTTAGGAGGCAAGAACCCAGGACACAATTACTGGCTGGGGGGTGTCCCGTTAACAGAATCCAAGGAGGAGAAGGATCTTGGAGTGCTGGTAACTGGGGAGATGAATCACTCTGCTCAGTGTAGGAAGGCAGCAGTGAAGGCAAACAGGATGCTATGGTGCATAGCAAGGGGGATTACTTCTAGGAAGGGGGTGGTCATCTTGCTTCTGTACAATTCCCTGGTGAGACTGCACCCAGAGTACTGTGTGTGCTTCTGGTTCCCCTACTTGAAAAGGGACATTTAACTATTGGAGGGGTGCAGTGCAGGGCAAAAAAATGATGCTGGGATTGGGGGACAGACCATATGAGGAGAGACTGAGAGAGCTCAATATGTAAACCCTGGAGGGAAGAAGGGAGGGAGGGGATATGATTGAGACCTTCAAGTACCTGAAGGGTTTGAACAGAGTAGACACCAGGTGTATGTTCAATCTGAAAGGTGGAAGGGAAGTTGGAAGGGGCAAGTTCAAGAGGGAACTGAGTAGGCACTTTATCACAGAAAGGGCGGTGGCAGGGTAGAACACTCTGCCAGAGGAATTCATATTGCTGCAGAGTGTTGGGAGCTTCAAGAGGTAGTGGGACAGATTCAATGAGAGGGTACAAACTGGGAGGCGGTGGGAGATGGTGTGGATGGCATATGGGGAGACAGCTGCAGTCTAATGGAATGAAGTGCTGCACACTCGAGCAGACTAGACCGAATGGCCTGTATCTGCTGGCAATTTTGTATGTCTGTATGTTCATATTACTCTGGCAATTATTCAACTGTTGATACATGTGTCCCATTTAATGCTGTCAAACCTGTTTACAGGTTGTGCAAGAAACATTTCTGACATTCCTATCACAGGTATAGAATCCTGCTGCTGCTGAGAGGACTCAGATGAACTAGTGGTGCCACTGCTCCACCACCAATATTACAGTTGTCTTCATCTGCACCAGCAGCAGTGATGCCATGGCTACCACCACCAACAGCATTCTATCACTGTGTTCCTGTACAAAATGTGAAATAACAGCATGGTGGCTTTCAGGTAGACACTGAACGGGAAAGACCATGCTAAGGGTTGTTGATTCCTCACTGAAATATTTGGTTGCCTGTTCACAGGTATTTAGTCACAAAAGCAGGATAAGCTTTTGCGTTACACACCACTGCGCCAACAAAATATATCCCCAACAGTATACATCCTCAGATTTCATGGTCAGGAACATAGATTTTATTTCCTCAACCTCTCCATCATGAATTAGACAAAGTTCCACCATGTGGAAATGTCTTTCATTAAGAGATGCTGGTGAGTAGTTTGCTTCTGCAGGTAACTATGGAGGAGCTCATTGAATTTGGGGTAGCAATGGAAATGCTTTGTAAAGTCCCAGACACATGAATCATCACTGGATTTACAGACAGAGTGGGTGTGCGTGTGTCCGCATCTGCAAATCAAGGTACATGACAGAAATCCCCATCATGCATTGCTTACTGCATGCTACAGCCACATTTCATCACAAAGATGCCAAACTTAATATCTATATGTCTAGACAAGCAGCAAAAAGGCCACTCACACTAAGAAAAGATTCTGTGATTCAACAAACTATTTTTTATGAAGTCAAAGTACAAGAACTGACAGCATAACACAGAAGACAGATAGCCCAACATTCCAGTGCTTTCCCACACTTTGAGGCTTCAACAAGTGTTGGGGTTGGGATCACATAAATTACTTTATATATGGAACTCTTAAAGGTACAGATAAATTTTAGCTACATGGAAAATACAATGAACTGAAGCTCCAATAACAGCACTGTTTCTTTTATTTAGAATAAATGTACTCAAGACAAAAGCATAAAGGAGTGAACTGATGCACAAATATCCCATAAACAAATAACTCCTAAGGTGAAGAAAAAGTAAATATACTATAATATAATGTAATAAAAAATGATCTCTCCAAATGGTACCCCAAATTTCAATTGTCTGAATAAGACGGAACAAAAATTGGTAGTCCCAAAGAATAACAACTGTATAGTGCCAAACCATGAAACAGCATGAAAGATATATTTTATTTGCAAAGAACTTTGTTAAAGCACTAGGTAGGGTTAAAGCAACAGAAGAAGGGAAATGTGGCATTAGGGTTTCTAACCCTAACACCCCACCCACACCCTGCAGGTAGCAACACGAAAAAACATTATTGTGTTACCTCTCTTCCCTCAACGCAAATAAGGCGTGGGGTGTGCCTTGGGGTTGTCAACCCTAATACTCACCCTATTCTCATATATAGTGCCCATTGCAGCTTATTTACTGATTAAATGGGGTGAGCACTAGGGTTGACAACCCCAAAGCACACCCCATGCCTGATTTGCAAACAGGGAAGAGAGGTGAAACTGTAATGGTTTTTCATGTTGCTGCCTGCAGGGTGTGGGTGGGGTGTTACAGTTGGAAACCCTAATGCCACATTTCCCTATTTTTGTTGCTTTAACCCTAACTAGTGCACTAATGACCATTTTTACAAAGATTTTGAGATAGTATAATTGCATTCTCATTTGTCTGTGGGAGAGCAGGGCCCTCTGGACCATGTGCACCCATCCATCCTTAGATGCAGACATATAACAGGAACAAAATTGTCGCAGGCTAGCCTTCTCATCACCCCACCTCAGGAACCCGGTAATGAAAATTCTGAAATCCCTGGCAAAACAAGATTGTCGCATCACCATGACACCATTGCATGCCACAGGTGCGAAAACATAGTTTGGGCAGGGTTTGAAAAATGACAGCTTTCACATTTATATTTAGTGTAAAAAGATGATTATGTTGAAAACTTTGTGTCAAAATATTTTAAAATTGCCTGAGTTATGACCGAGTGAAGCAAAATCTCAATGTATGGGGATAATTTTGCCATTTTTACATATTTTTTTCACAAATTTTCAACATAACCTTCTTATGACCCCAACTCATGAACACAGGTGGTGAAAGGTTTCAAATCCTGCCTGAAACGTGATTTTGGTAAGTAACCGTGGAATTGCCTTTTGAGCTTGATTTGTGAAATTCCACCAATACTGGTCTTGAGGTGGAGTCCCAAAAAGGACATGTTGAAAATTTAGGGCCAAAATCTACAAAAATGCCAAAGTTATGCATCAGAGTTCAGAACCCCACTGAAGTACATTGAACCTTATTTACCTTAGTTTCTCATATTGAAGTTGTCGGTTCCAGCAGCAAGACGTGTCTTCGATCAGAAAGTGGATCTTGACCCTGGAACCTTTTCAGGTGAGTAAGGGTATGTTTAGGGGATGTAGAGGGGTGCAGGGTGGTAGGTGCTCAGTGGGAGATCGGGCTGGGGGGGTCGGAACAGTGCAGGACCTTTTTTTTCAGGTAAAAATGTTTTGAAAAAGACATCAAGGGAAGGTTTTCTTTTTTACCGTGTATTAAAAGACCAGGACGGGGGTTGGAGGGGTGTGCTACTAGACACCAGGGAAATATATATGAATGATGGGGACAGGAATTGGAGGAGGATGCCACTAGACCCCAGGGAAATATATATCAATTATAGCGATGGCGATCAGAGTTGGGGGGGCACCACTAGAAATCAGGGAAATATTAAAAATATCTCCATGATGATCAGAGGGTTGGGGGTGCCACAATACACCAGGAAAAGAGTGGCAACATATGGGGACAGTGATCAAAGGGATGGCAACAAACAAAAAAAGATTTCCCTTTATGAAAAAGCATTGGGCACATTTGAGAAAGGATTATTTTTCATTTCTAGAGAGCCATGAATAAAAGATTTGTAATCTGAAACAAAAAACTTTCAAGGGCATTTCTCCAACAGTTAAACACAGAATTCAGCTAACGGGGTCCTGATAAGCAAGATACATGTTTTGGTTGATCTCTGTAATGTCATTTTTGTGGCTTTTTATATTTTCTTTCTAGTGAAAAATGGAAAACAAGATGGCAGCAAACAGAAAAGGATTTTCACCCTCATGAATAAAGGATGATGTCAATATGAAAAAGTATTCATTTGTTCCATAGAGCTATTTTGAAATACTTACCAAACATGTTTAAAAGCAATTTTTAAAAATTTCAAAATTAAATAACTTTGAAACAGATTAATTTTGTTGCATCAAAGAAGCATAAGGCATATCTGTGGGCCAGCTCCATTCTACCCTGAAAATTTCAGACCAAAATTCCAAACTGTCTGGGCTCTATGAGCATCAGAAAAAAACAGCAACACCAATGGGAAAAACACATCCAAACATTTATTTTTAGCACTATCCAGAATTTGGAATCTGCACATTCGATTGGACAAAATTTGGCACATCCAAGGATTTACCACACGAAACCATACATGCAAAATTTCTTGCAAATCCGTTGAACAGTTGCAAAGTTATTAAATTGCAAAAATTGGGGTTTAACATTAAAACTGCCTACTATAGTGGCACTACCACACTATTATTATATATATATACATATATATATATATATATATATATATATATATATATATATATATAGTCCTGATGATGAGTCACGCAAGACTCAAAGTATTGGGTTAGTGCTGTGGGTTTGGTCCTGTCTCTAACACACTAGATGGTTGATTTTGTTTTTTTTTAACAAAATGCTTTGTAAGTTTCACCTGAGCGCTGCCTCTATGTGCTTTTACTGAGGAGAGTGAACTGGGTGCTAGTACGAGGACCAAACAACCCTGGTTGTCACAAGTAATTCAAATAGTCTACTACCATTGTCAAAATGAAAACCAGGGTCTCTGACTGCTGTAAATTACCATTATATTCTGTTTTACTGGTGATACAAAATAATTTTATACAGTTACAGTAAATGCATTCCTTTGTTTTACTTTTCATGTTAGCCATGCAGTCTGAACAGAGAAGTTGTGAAGTTTTACTTTACTGGTGAAGTTCTGGTAAAGATGCAAAATTTACTTTATCAAAAATCTTTTTATTCCAGACCAGGAAAATGTAACATGAAACCCCTTAGAGGCTTAGACTTAAACGTCTGATTGTCATCAAGCACCACTTTTTGAGTATTTTTTGATTTTTTTTAATCTGAAAAGAGTGCTGCCTTCCATGCTTTCTCAAATTCAGGTGAAATTGGACAAAGTTACAATTTCGCTAGTGAATTTGCATAATTTAGCATGAAAAAAGTGCCAATATGCCTGCCAAAAACTTTGCAAAGTTGGCACTTCCAAAATTTTGCAGATCGCACAAATTAATTTCCAAAGCAAAGTTTGCCAGCATTGCACACCTCTAATTCAGATATGCTTTGACTATTGTTTGAAAAATTAGTGATCCATGGCTCAATTTTCAAAGCTCCATTTATAACACAAAGTGCCTGCTTGAAACATAATTGATGCAAGAGGCACCTTGCATCAAAAGATGCAGCAATCCCGATTTTCAAACGCTGTCTGCATTGAAAAAATGAGCCATTGCACAAAACTAGCATTATGCCAGCTTTGCACCCGAAATCAGGGTGTTTCAGGTTGTAAGAGGACTTGCACAATAGCAGGGCTGCAGCATCTCATTAAATGGTATTCTCAAAGCCCCACTTGGCCACAAGTCATCGCCCTGGTTAGACCAGCCATGAGCTAGTCCAACAGCCACTGCATTATCCCACCCTCACATCTGTGCTATGCTGGGCACCAAGTGGACTGCATGGGTAACATAGGGGGTTGCCTGTGTGTTGGAGATTACTAACCACAGCCCAGCAGGTATGGCAGAGAAGTCAGGCACAGAGTGTTACAGTCCTATGGGCATCACACATTATGGCCAATGAATATCCACTATGAACCTAGTCCAGTGACCTGCAGTGGTACAGGTGCAGCTGTCACAGTGTGGCCACAGAATCAATCATTAAAGCACCATTGCATCAGATGTACATGAGAACATTTGGTACTGAAAGGCACATCACAGACAGAAGTAGAGACATGCCTAGTACTTGTGACTGTTCCAGGTCATCTCCGTAGTGGTATATGTTATTATTGGCAGTTGGCAGCACAGCTGTTCCTAGGTAAGCAGCTCAAGATGTCATAGAGATGTGCCACAAGATTCCCATGGCACAGGTGCACACAATGCATGCCAGATAACAAAAGTAGTGGAAGATCAGAAAGCCAACCACTGATAAGGTATGCAGTGCTATTAATTGAATTAGTACATCCAGTCATACTGTACCACCACTACATGCAACCTTCAGCATACCAGAGCCACATAGAGGGTGTGTGACCCTGAGAAAGGGTATGTGACTGCCCTAGTGCAGTACTAATAGTTATGGTGCCCCCTCCAGCAGTGCTAGTCAGTATCTTGCACAGGGTTTCTGAGACACTGGGGTGCTTTGTGGACAGTATGCCCATCTGTGATATGTCCCTTGAGCCCTGACCACCTGCTTTAGCATGTACCAGGCAGACAGAACAAGGGTCAGTCACAGTCTTTGTCTGGTGGTGTATGCCAGGGACTTATCCAGTGGACCTACCTCATAGAGTGTCCAGTGGATACAATTGTGGGTACCGTTAGGCACACTTGCTGTGCTGTGGTTTGTGCAGGCCAAGCTTACTTTGCAATGGTGCACCCTGCATGATTGTCAACACTACTGCCTGCCATGGACAGTACTTCATCCTCCCCTGCATGTTGCAAGGGTTCTTCCATTTGTGCTGTCCACTGCCCCCTCATGACACCAGTCATAGTGCTGTCCATCCCTCATCTCATCATTCTCCCTTCAGATTATGTCCTGAGTCCATGTCACCCACCTCCCCCAAACCCAACCCTTTCCATCCCCCACAGCCTCGGCTGGACAGCAGGGCACACTGCCAGCATGTCCGTGGCACTGGTTGCTGTGCCACACGAGCATACCACAGCTTTCGGCATTCCCTTCCCCTGCACCTTTTTTTTGACACATGGGAGCAAGTGCAGCAAACTGTTGGAGATTGTCACTAGGACCCTGCCTGTACTAGAATCAGGGGCAGGGTCCCTGGTGCACCAGCAGTCACTGCAAGCTGCTGTTTGCCACAGCTTACTTTGATCTAGTATGGTTTGAAAATCAAGCCCCCAAAGTTTTAGTGCTCATACATCTACATTATGTCCCCCTCTCCTGAACAGCTCCAGACACTTCTTTTCATATTGCCAAGACATTAATCATGATATCAGTAATCTGTAGAACTACAGAGGAGGGAAAAGTTACTATTCTCCAAACCCCCCCTCCCCAAAAAAAGGAATAGTCTAAAATAGACAGTTTCTTAGATACAAAGCAAAATAAAGCTATCTTGCACTTGGTGCCACTCTAGGAAGAAAAATATGTGGAGGAGAAAGAGATAGGCAATCATCTGGGAAATCGGGTAGGATGGCCAAAAAATAACACCCTGCAAAGATCCTCTACTCCAAAAGTACTATGCCTGTTTTCCTTTTATCTTAATATCTTAAATGCTAAGGTCATCACAAGAAATGATGTTTCCAGTTCGAAACCGGACTTCTTTAAAGTTAGAACAAATTTAAAATTAGATCAAGACAATGAGATTTCCCTTATCAAATCCTTGGAAGCCTTGCTAAAACTTCTGTTTGCAGTTGATTCATTAGAATGTAGCAGAAGCCAGCCAGGTGGTGAAGAGGGCTGAAGCAGTGTAAGCACCTTATCTTTTCCCATGCTGGCAACCCACGTTCGGGAAAGGAGGTGGGTCACTTGGGGTCAGCTGGGGGAAGGAGGATTGAGCATCCATCTGACTCTCTCCTCCCTCGGGGAGTGGGGGACTGCATGGCTCAGTGATCGACCATCCCTGGAGGAATCTGGATGGAGGTGCATGTGAGTCATCACTGTGTGGTGGGCTCCATGACAGAGCACCAGGGTCATAACTCTGCAGAAGTTGAACATGCACATTGCACTCATTGCATTTCATGTGAGGGGCTTGGGGAGAAACTTATGGAGGAAAACCTGGAGGAAAGGCTGCATGATACCCTGCCCATCATGTCGCTAGCCCACCCATTCACTTTGGGTTCCAGAGCCTGTCTGGATATGTGTTCTGGGTGGAGGAGGACAGCCATCCCTTCCTGGCTGCACCATAGGGGAGAATCTTCAGGGGATATTGGTCCCCGGTCTTCCAGAGACTGAGCATAGGACAGCTGTGGCTGATGAAACAACGGCAGAACCAGTCACCCATCCTGCCACATTGGATAAACAACTATATAGCAAAAAAGAGGAAAAAGAAAAGAGTGTAGCAGAAATTAAGATAGGGCTATGGAGTTACACAGTATATCCCTGAAAAAATGTATTTTCTAATAATCATGAAGGTCAAGCTTTCATTGATAATTTTTCTGATATCTTTATCTTTATTACAAGATCCACAAATTCAATAAGATGGTGCCTGATGTAGTATATGGATATCACAGCACCTATGACTTCTATTCATGTTCTGATTATCTCAGATTTACATAATACTAAAAATGGGCACATATTTTAAGTAAAAAATATCTCAATTCAGCAGTTTAACAGGTAGAAACTTAAAAATGCAAAACAATCCTCAGATATGAAAGGATTTTACACAAACTGCATGTTGCAAAAGAGGAAATGTTGGAAGAAGAAATAAATGGCAAATATAGAACAACATCTAGATTATTTACTTACTCTGGGCATACATGTTGCTTTTATGTAAGAAATCAGTACACTGAAAATGTAATGATCAAAGAACATTTGGTAATAATCAGAAATAAAATAGATCAAGTTAGAGGTAGTATAGCTTTAAACTGAGCTTGTTTCTATGACAAAAACTGAATTTTATTGAAAGATTGTCCGCCAAAGGAGAATAATATTTTAATGAAATCAAATAAGTTGGAGGACCTTAATTTTATAAAAAAGTGCTTACTTTACCTTAATAATATTCAATAGAACATCTTAAGAAGTACCACAAAAGGGAGTATTAAAATACAGAAAAATAAAAATGGTAAAAGAGAAATTAAGAAGAAGAAATCAGAAAAGCTACTGTATAAGACATGTCCTTAAAGGCTAGTAAATCACATGCCCAAGGAGAAAAGGAATCCTAATAAAGATAAACCAAAGAATATTGAATAAAGGGCCAACTACAGCTATGCTAGAAAGTGATTTACTGTAATTACTTTGAACTGCAAGAAGAAAATTAATTTTGATAGAGAAATCCAAGTGGGGAACCTAGTAGAAGCTAGAGAACTAAAAGTGAAGGATTTAAGCATATCAGTTCAGAATGTAGATTAAACCAGCAGTACTAGATAAAACAAGCATTTGTCAATGCCGAAAGTCCGCTTGCTGGCATTGACATTGGTAGTGTAGGAGTTAGAGAGCTGCATAATAGGAATGGCAGTAAAGTATTGAACTGAAGCCAAACCCGTCACCACCCTGCAGAGACTGACAGGCATTGGGGTGTGCCTTTGGGTTGTCAGGCATAACGGTCACGCCATTTCACCACACCCTACCCTGCAGACACCAACAAGTGTCACGGTGTGCCTTGGGGTCTTTGGCCCTTATGCTCACCTCATTCCATCAGGAAATGCAGTGATATGGGTGCTGTATAGGAGAATGGGGTGAACTTTGGGGCTGAAGAGTCCAAGGCACAGCTCGATGCCTCTCACTGGCTGCAGGGTGTGGAATGGTATGAGCATTACAGGCGAGAATCCCAAGTCACACCCCTGATGCCTGTCAATCTCTACAGGGTGGGGCGTTATGGTCGGAAACACTAACGTCTCAGGCATTCATTGGCATTTTCACTCCAAATTTTCAACATGGGTTTTTTGTGAGCCCCACCTTATGAACAGTGGCAATATCAGTTTGTTAGCCGAAAGCTGATTTTGCACTGCGACTATGCCATTGGCACCACAGGCGTGAAAACACATTTTGAACAGGGTGTGAAAAATGACAGCTGTACTGTTCATGGGGAGGTGGAAAAATAGCAATGTCGACAATCTGCAGAGAAAATATAAAAAAAACTGATGAAGTCACGAGTGTGTGTAGAAACTGGGCAATGCACACCCATAATGCAATTAGTTTGGGGATGTTTTACAGCAGATTGTCAACACAGGCATTTTGGAACCTCTGCTCATGAACAGTGTCACTGTGATTTTCTTAATCTGTCCTGAACAGTGATTTCCCCTAGCGACCACGCATTTCTGCGCTGGAAGTGCAAATACACATTTCAGCCATGGTGTGAAAAATGACAGCTGTACTGTTCATAAGGAAGTGTGGAAAAATGCCAGTGGTGAAAATCTGGACTGAAACTATTAGAAATCCATGAACTTAAGAGGGTGCATGGAAACTGCACAATGGTCGCTTGTAACACAATCATTATATGGACATTTTTCACCAAATGTTTAACATAGCCATTGTAACACCTCTGCTCATGAACAGTGTCACTGTGATTTTCTTAATCTGTTCCAAACATTGATTTCGCACACCGACTGCTCCATTGTGCACAACATGTGCGGAAACACATTTTGGGTGAGATGTGAAAAATGACAGCTGAACTGCTCATAAGGAGGTGTGGTAAAATGGCAATGTCAAAAATCTGAAATATAAATATTGAAAATTCACAAACTTATGAGCATGTGTAGGAACAGCGCAATGCATGCTCGTAACACAGTCATTTTATGGAGTATCATCACCAAATTTTCAACATAGGCATTTTAGGACCTCTGCTCATGAATAGTGCCACTGTCAGTTTCTTAATCTGTGTGGAACACTGATTTCCCACACCGACCATGCTATTCCACACCCGAAGTGCGAAAACACATTTTGTCCAGGGTGTGAAAAATGACAGCTGTACTGTTCACAAGGAGGTCTGAAAAAATGCCAATGTTGAAAATCTGGGGTGAAAATATTGCCAATTTGCAAAGTTATGAGTGTACATAGCAACTGCTCAATGCATGCTTGTAAAACGGTAATTTTTTGGATTTTTTTGGATTTTTCCCACCCAATTTGCAACATAGGCTTTTTGAGAGCCCACCTCATGAACACTGGCACTGTTGTTTTGTTAATCGGTCCTGAAAGGTTATTCCGTGCAGTGACCGCAAAATCACCTCTCAGACAGTGATAGAATTCATGAGGAGGGGTCCCAAAAACCCATGGTGAAAATTTGGTTGCAAAATTCAAAAAAATTCCTGACATATGCATCAAAGTTGAAAAAAAAACTATTTATTCCATTATACAACTAACCAGCATTTTCTCAGTTCACGGTCAGCTTTGAAGAGTGCAGACGTGTTCCTGGTCCACCGAAGATCGTTGCGCCAGACTCAAGAGGTAAGTATTGGTTGAGGGGGGTGTGGGAGGCAGGGTGCGCAGTGGGTGAGTGGGTGCAGGTTGTGGGAGGGAGGCCAGGGAGACCGCCGGAGGACCGTTTTCCTTCGTCACAGGTAAAAAAAAGAAAAAGACATAGCGGGATGGTTTTTATTTACAGGGCAATGTGGCATGCTTGGGTGGGCTCCCAGCATGCCAACTGAGTCTTTTTGGGGGCAGCTGTAGTCGATGGGGATTGGGCACCCCCGTCAGCACACAACAAGGGGAATACATTATGCCAACAGGATTGGGCACCTCATTGGCAGACAAGAAAAGCAAGGGGGGGCAGTTATTTACTGCTGATGGGGAATGGGCTCCCCCATTGGCAACATACATCTGGGGCACTGCAGCCAATGGGGATTGGGGCCCCCGTCAGCAAACAAAAGTGTTGGGGGGCACATGCTGCCAGGGGGATTGGGCACCCCATTTGCAGGGGAGGAGATTAATATTGTTTGTGAACAGGCAGAAAGCAGCCACCTTGTTCACAAAGAATATCAGGGCTGCAAGGTCCCGCCCTGCAATGACGGGTCGCTCCCTCATTGCAGCAAATGGCTGATGCTGCACTGACGAGGTGGCCCCTGATTGCAGCGGCTATTTTTTCACAAGTTTCTAAACTAGTGTCACCGGCTGTGTCCCCCATTATTGGTGGACATCACACATGCCCCAAAATGCCATGCCAGTATTGGTCTCAACAGTGCCATACCTCCAGAACCTGCTTTGGAACCAAGATGCCTCAATATGTTTCTTGCGCTGCTCGCAAGCAAACATAAAAAAACAGATCTTTTACAACAGTTTGTTCCTGGTGCTCTGTTGAGCACTTACCTGGTCTTTTTTTCACTATTCTCTTACCCGTTAATTTGCTCTGTGTTTCTTTGTTTTGTTTACATTTCTCCAACATGCCATGTTGAACTGGAACCCTCTGCTGCCAATTCTGTGTGCGCATGACTTGCAGTACTACACATGGGCAGTGGGAACATGCAGAACAGAGTCCCATGGAAGCAAGCAAAAGATGTGATGCGACGTGAGGGGAAAGCACGGCTACAAATTAGGCACCAGCCATATTTACTGTGGATCCACAACAATGGAAATAAATTTTAAATGTCTCATAAACTAAAGGATACTAGAAAAAATATTTACAGATATGGAAACTAGAACTATGGCTGCATGCTTCCAGCCAAAATGCATAATTTTGATAATCACTTCCTGATTATCCAGTACTGCTGTTTAAAACTCTTTGGAATGTTTAGAACAGAAAGTAAGACTAAAGAAACTTTTATAGAAGTACCCTGGATCTTACTTGAAAAGGAACTTGAGTTGGAAAGTGCTGAGGGACACTTAGTTGATGCTTATAAAGATACTGATTACAAAGAAAATAAATATGTCAATAGTTTGCCATAATTCTTGGATAGCCATATGTATTAGGAATAGTAGTGCATCTTTAAATAAAACTAGGACTTCATCTGATGAAGCCAGTATCAGAGTTAATTCATATTGATGAGTAGCAACAAATCCCTAAAAAAAGGTCTGTGGTACAAAAACATACTCCAGATGGAAGAACAACAGGAGAAAACAGAAGTGATGCAGACACGAGTGCCCTTGTTTGGATATCACTATTTCGATTACCTACAACATTCAAATAAACAAAACATTATTGCTTTCAGTATCTAATTTTTTTTAAATAGTTGTTTTTAAATAAACTCCTTTAGGAAAAAATGAGTGATAGCAGTAGATTCAGGGAACAATTATTTGGAGAAAGTGGGCAGACTGACAAGTCATATGCTAAAAGGAAGTTTAAAATTAGAACAGCTGGGCAGTCATATTGTGGATATATTAAAGCTGGATTTGACAAAAGATCTGAAGTGCTCCACGTAGATAATGTTATTAAAGTATTAACATCAACAATGGGAATAGCCTTAGAGGAAGTCATACAACAAAAATATCAGATTCCCACAACTAATGCATTTTTACCTTTGCAAGTTCAGGACAATTGACAGTTGCAGGATTATGAAGCTCTTTTGACTGAGCATATGTTTAAACATAATTCTATTCAGATAATCCAGCAAAAGCCTCCCTCGGATACAAAGAGAATAAAAATCCTCTCATGGGCTATAGCGGGTATCGATACTAAAGTCTTAGATAAGTACTGGAAAAATGTCATCACTAAGCAAAACATAATATTATTGCCGGAAACATGGCATCCAGACTTTCATAACACTGACATTAATTGTTTTCAAGTATTTGATGTTAAAGGGGAAGAGTAAGTACAGAAAACCAGTAGGGAGGCCTATTTTTTATATCAGAAGCTGCAAGAGGTCACGAATAATGGACTGCGGCTTAAATTCCCTCATCCCTACTGACCACCAAAACAGAGAGCCCAGATGCACCCAAGAACTGTAACACCACCTTCAAGACTGTGTCTAGCCAATCAGTCAACCAGTGACATGATCACTTGGGAGGAGCATGTTTGACCATCAGAGTGGGCCCATAAAACTTCAATGCAGCACATTCCATGCCATCTTCCCCTACTGCTGATCAAAGAGCTTAAAGGGGTCACAAGTAAAGGATTGCTGCTTAAAGTCCCCCCCCCCACCCACTGCTGCAGAGAGTTGAAAACTCCCAAGGACTGTAACACCACCTCCAAGCTGGTGCTTAGCCAACCAGCTACCAGCAGCACAATCCCTCAGGAGCAGCATATCTGACCAGCACAGCAGGCCCTTTAAACTTTCAGAATGTCATTCCTGCTTCGCCATCTTACATATCACCAACCAAGGAGCTGCAAGGGGTCACAAGTGAAGGAATGCTGTTTAAAGTCCCCCCCAATGACTTCTACAGAGAGCCCAAAAGCAGCCAAAGACTGTAACACTAGCTCCGAGCCTGTGTCTAACCAATCCACCAACCAGCAGCAGAATCACTTGGGAGGGGAGTGTCTGCCCTACCTAGTGGTCCTCCACATTGTCATACAGAGCACTAAGGGCTGCAGTGTCTTGGGTGTCACACTGCAGGTGTCAGCTGTGGAGTCAGCCATCAGCTGGCTATGCTGCCCCACTAGCATTTAACTACCAGGTGGATTCGTCGTCTGTACTGATGCAGCTCATGTACTCTATATGCTATTGGACCCAGAACTCCTTGCCAGGTGACTGTCAGCTAATGTAGCTATTAGCACTACTAGAAGAGGTATGATTGTTGCAGCATCTTGAATACCTGCCTATACAAATGCTTACTATAGTGTATTGTTTGCACATATGCAAACTGCATTGGTTTAACCTACAGTATGATGGCAATTTGTCTAGTTCATATTAGGGACCTGGTTGACCCACCTATCTGGGGTCTACCTCCTTACTAAATTCAAATGGTTTGCAATCCTATGTCCTACAATTAACAGGGGACAGGTCTACAACCTACAGTACTGTATATAGGGTCTGCTTAGTTTTTATGATTAGTACTGGTGTCTGGTGCACCATTTAACTCCAGCCAAATGCTTTTACCTGTTAAAAATTATTGTTTTTAAAATTATTATTTGTTCTTGTTTTAGTTTCACATAATGTTACTACATTTTCAGATAATGCCAATATTAGTTTCCCTTCTTGTACAGCTTCATACTGTTCTGTTGGTACTGATGTCTATTTAGCATCACATATCTCAGCACTGAATTACAGTTGGATATATTATTTCTTCAAGACAGCTATAGACATTTAGGCCCAGATATTCAAAGCTTTGTGCTGTATGCAAACTGGTTGCACCTGCACTGCACATGTACTGTATTTGTGCCAGAATGTCATATTCAGAAGACATCACTGCACACACTATCAGTGCCAATGCACTAGCACAGAGGTATCATATACAGTTCTGAAACTGGGGAGCGATAACATGCATAATGTACAGCATGATAGTACTGCACAAATGGGGTTGTGCCGGTCTCATAGCACTGTGCAAATACTGACTAGAAAAATGCTATCTTAAGCTGGGGCAAACCATAGAAGTGGAGTGAGACACTGCAGGCCACACGCCAAGATGGCTCACATGGAAGTGGTTTGAGGCTCTAAGCTGCAAATCTAATGACATCCAGCAGACCAGACCTGGGTTTGAATCCCACAGCTTCCACTTGCATACTGTGTGACCCTGAGCAAGTCACTTAACTTCCCTGTGCTCCTAGGTTGCTCCTGTAAAAAAGCTTTCAAATCAGTGTGCTACTCCTGGTTAAACAACTAAAAAAAATGAAAAGCGCACATTGTTTACCTGATGCAGCAGGCCATGGAGTATGAGGAGAAGACCAGTGCCTAGCCTGGTCTCAGGTGCAGTCAACAGAGGTGCTATGCTGCAAACAGACAGTACCATCCATAAGCCACATTCGAAGTCCTCAGTGATGACCAGCTCATGGGCTGGTACGAGCTCAACAGGCTCATGCTTGTGAAGCTGTGTGAGATGCTGCATGAATAGCTCAGACAGACACTCAGTGTAGCCATGTGATGTCTGTAGAGCTCAAGGTAATGGGTACACTGTGCTTTCTGGCTGCCAGAACATTTTAGGCACTGGTGGGGGGGCACCACTGTTATTTGTTTTTCAGCCACCTTACAGCTGTTGGGCCAGTTCCTAGATGCCCTGCTGGCAAAAGCTGGGGAGCTCACCATATACCTCAGCATGCTAGCTGAGCAAAAAGCAACCATGCAGCAGTTCTATTGAGATGCTCACCTACCATCTGTACTCGGTGCCATTGACTGTACCATGTTTCCATTCTGGCAATCACTGGCATAGGGTAGATGCCTATGTCAATGGGAAGGTTACAGCTCCATCCATTGCCAGGTGATGTGTGATGTAACAGGGCATATCACCAATGTCCTGGCATGGTACCCTTGCAGTGCCCATGACATGTTCTTCTAGCTCAACTCCATGCTGCACCAGAGGTTTGAAAGTGGGAACATCCCTAGTGGCCACCTAATTGATGAGTATACCCCAAAGTCCTCCTCCCCCTCCCCATGTTTCAGATGTTGACACTAACAAATGCCCTTTACTAACACAGGGGGCAGTGTATATCCCCTGTTCCCCTGATGCCTCACACCTGTTCTATGACCAGCATAGATTGCAGAGGACAGATACAGTGCATCAAGCAATGCCATGTGCAACATCATTGAGTGTGTCTTTGGAATGCTTAGGTTGTGGTTTAGGTGCCTTGATTGTTTTGGTGGTGCCCTACAGTACACCCCTAAGGAGGCCTATGCTATATTCCTTGCCTGTTGTTGTATACTACAGAACACGGCACTCAACCATGGGATATGCATGCCAGCCCCAGAGGAACAACCTGCAGTGGATTCAGAGCCAGGGAATCAGGGAATATGGGAACAGTTTGACAGGCATGACCCCTGCATGGCCAGGAAGGCTCAAGAGTACATACCCTACCTCATAACAGACCTCTTTGGGCATGGAGGGTGAGTACAGACCACATAGGAAACTGTAATGTTTTTAGCTGATGTATTAATACATAACAATACCACTTCATACATAGAGGCAATACAGGGGTATCAAGGGGGGTGGGGCTTAACAGAAATACAGTCCATCCAGTTGGGGGGAGGAAGAAATAGGTTGTGCAAACATATACAACCAATTCAGGTGGAGAAGGGAGGGGTCCAAAAATGGGGTTTAAACAGAAATACAGGCCATCCTGGCAGGGGAGTAGCAAATGGAGCATACACACATATGTAGTCCATTCTGGTGGGGTGGTTCTAAAGTAGTGTAAACATATATATATGCCAGCCAGGCAGAGGGGTTCCAAAGGGGAGTAACCAGTAATACAGGCCATCCAGGTCGGGGGGTGGATGGGATAGGCCACAGGGGTAGGGGGTGGTGACACATGAGTAATCTGAGTGGGAGATTGAGGTGGCAGATGTTGGAGAGGGTTGGTGATTTGCACCCTATGTGTGTCCCCTACCACCTCTCTGAATACGGACAGTATATGTGCACCCTACACAGTATGGTTGAAGGGGGTCTTTATCCTCAGTATGGGGGATGAGCATGTGAACAGTGTCATCTGGCCATGTTATCTAGCCATGGTCCCATGGGGTACTGACACAGGCAAGAAGCAGGCCATGTCCTGGTGTGCACTGTGTCCTTAGTGTCCTGCATGTCCTGAGTGTGCTGGCCACTCGTACTATGGCACTGTGTGGCATGGGTGTATGCCATGCTGTCTGCTATTGAGTGACACTATTCCCACAGGGCAGGCCAGGGCTATGGCTATCCTCTCCAGTGTCTGCCACCATGACTGCAGCCACCATCACAGTGACACAGAGAGATCCATGCTGGTGACAATATCCTAGCACAGGTTACAGATGACCATGTGCTCTGCATTACATGTCTCTGCCTGCCCCTTGGCATGCTGTGTGTCATGCAGCATGTAGTGATGTATGTCATTTCCTGCTATGTGACACTCTGTGCCTACAGGGCAGACTGCAGCAGTTGCCAGTTGTCAGCCATATCCCACAATCACTAGATACTGTCTATTGGGACACTGTTGGGCTGCACCCTCTGTCTTTGTACAGCCCAGGACTGCACCACAGTAGGTGCTGTGGTACGTTGTGGGCGTTGTGGGGTGGCTGTGTCCGGTCTGGTAAGAAGGGCCTGGAGTGTCAGGGCTGTGGCCATGCCAGTGGATGGAACATGCAAGGCACAGCAGTGGTTGGACCAGTGGGATCGACTGGGGGATGGCAGGACAATGGCTCTGCTGGAGCTGGGGTCATGGGGTGGCACAGTAGTGGCTGTACCACAGGTAGTGGGGGCTGCAGCACTGCGACTGTAGTGCCGCAGGAGGGCAACAGCTAGGCCCCATTGTTATGGGGGCCAGCAGAAGTGTACAACTCCTCCTGGTCTGTGCAGATCTCTCTTATCCCCAGCTGCCGATGAAGGCATTGTTGTCATCATCCAGTTCACTCTCTTCACTGCAGTCATTCAGCAGTTGCATAAGGGTGACCAGCAGGGGCAGCTGCCACTGAGATGGACTTGGATCATCCTCCACCATGACCAAAAATGAGCCTTAGCTCAGTGTGCCTATCCCAGTTACCAGGATTTTAAATAAATAAATAAATAAAATATATGACAAACATTGTGATGCATGGTCAGTTGTGTCTGAGTAGTATAGTGATGATCGGTGTATCATTATTCAGCTGTACGTGGGATTGGCCATGCATACATTCAGACCTAACTGTGTCTTTGCAGGGCCCACTGTTCTGTACTAGCTCTGTGTGGGTGGGAACCCTGTATTTAAAGTGTGGCTGGCTGCTGTTGGGCCGGAGGGTGGGTTCTCCAGGCTGCTCTATATGCCTTACTGCGGTTGTTTGCTGCAGAGGTGCAGTGTGCAGTGCATGTACCCAAATACAACACTACTGCACACATGTGTTATCCTCACTGCACACAGTGCTGCACGACAGTCCCATCCATCTACATCTATGTTGTGTGAGCCACGACTGTGCCTGGTCCTGCCCCTGCAGCCACCAAAGGTGGCTCATGGATATCTGCTGGCTTTCACACCTATGTCAGTTTGTGTGCTGGATGCCTTGTCTGCAGGGAATTGGGTGTATGTGTGCAGCTCCACTCCACATAGCCCATCACACTGCCAATCCTTCTCTGACTTGGTGCTGTGGTGAGTGTGCCTTGTTCCAGCATTTGACATGGCTGCCATTGTCATGTGTCCCTTGCACATCTCAGTCCTGCTCCATTACAGCATGGCACACTCATTATATGTGCAGTCTTTTAATGTTCATGTCAACAGTGGTGTCCCTGGTGAGCCACACACATACCATGGTAGCTGTTAGACATCCTCCAACCATATGTGGCATGGGGTGCCATGTGGGTACTGGCAGTTCTTCTGTTATGCACATTATGCAACATCATGTCACCCACCCTGTGTGCACAGCAGGCTGAGTTTGGTCTATTTCCTTTCCATGGGTGCCCAGATGGATGCTGGATCATGAAGGAGTTGGAGGGATGCTACCCTACATGAAGGCTGTGAAGACCTCCTACTACAACAGTTCTTCCTGCTCTGAATTGTGGTACACTGTCTATAAGAGTTCACATTCACTTTCCAGGAATGTACCAGAACTGTCAGAGACCTCTAGCAGCAGTCACCACTGTGACTACCTGCAGTCCCTTGATGGGGCATTGAACATTGCCGTTGCCTGGTGTACCGGGTGGTTGCCCTTATTATTTCAGAACAGATGGGAAGACCACAGCTTCACTGTCACTGACGGGCATATAGATAAAAACAGCTCAGCTGCAGGCAGGATAAATATCCAAACTTCTTTATTGTGAACACTAGCAGCAGGATGCAGGTGCCCCTCCCCATGGGAACAGCTGAATGTTTTTGAGTGACTACTGCACTTTCTCAAGGCCTTGAGAAAGCACAGTAGTCATGTGAAAATGTTCAGCTGTTCCCATAGGGAGGGGCAGTGACGGTGAAGCCATACTCGTACCATCTGCTCTGAGTGAGTACACTTTTTGCATTTGGCTGCATTCATTGCTTTTGAAGCAGTCTTTTCCAGTTGTTTGCTCTTATTCTTTGTTCTCCACAACCCATGCTCACTTTTCCTTGTTCAATGTTTCTCGCCACGTTCCCCCCCCTTGTTGTTCTCATATTAGTATTGTTCATATTGTTCATTGTGTTGAATTGCTTTGTATGGCCTGCTCTCAGCTATTTTCAGTAAAGTTAATTTTTGATACTTATGCTTCTGTGTTGGTTGTTGTTCATTGGTGCCTCTCTCACACCCAGTGCTTCCACTTGTGCTTGGTGCTAACTTCTGCTGCTATGTTAAGAGCTGCACAACTGCAATGCACTGTGGCAGCACATTTCATTTCTGCAGCATGCAGTCAGCCCTATAGTCATAGGATATTGCACTGGCGTAATGCATTTGAATATATCATAGTAGGGGAGCGGTGCAAGCTCTAGTGCCAGTGCAGCACAATTACAGTGTTAGTGCACTTTTTCTGAATATCGGGCCTTCAGTCTCAAGTGTAATGTTTTCTCACAGTACCTTTACATCCAAAAATGAACTGACTTGATCTAGTCTAGTCATTAGTAAATGGACCCTTGTTTTGCTGCTTTTACTGTTAGCCAGTAGCATACAACTCAATCCTAGCCCATTCTCAGTTGAACATGATGCAAATACTGTGACCCCCCCCAAACATGCTTTGTCAATTAAAACATTTGAAGTTTTCTACTGAAATATTAGGTTAATTTAGAACATGGGTAACAATTTAAATATGGTCACAGTGTCTGAGATACGGTTATCAAACAGAATATCTGATTCAGAAATTTAGATTCCAAACTGTTGGTTGTTAAAGAGCAACTCTGCACTTCAGCATGTTCTATTAAAATAACATATTTCAGCTATTACAATTTACTGAAGATTTTTTTCATTTCCAATGCTCCTTTCCAAGGTTTACAGCACCTTTTGGTAGACTATCTAAAAATTCTGTATAAAAAATAATTAACTCCCCAGTTACCCTCACAATACCTTTGCCAAGAAATGCAAAGTTATGCATATTGGAGCCAAGAATCCCAGGACAGAGTACTGCCTGGATGGAGTCCGAGTATCTGCATCAGATGAGGAAAAGGACCTGGGAGTGATGATCACTAGTGACCTGAAGAACTCCACGCAATGCAACAAACCAGCAGCAAAGGCAACCAAGATGCTGGAATGTATTTCTAGGGGGATCAGTAGTAGGAGAGAAAAGGTTATACTGCCCTTGTACAGGTCACTGATAAGGCCGCATCTAGAGTATGTAGTTCAGTACTGGTGCCCACACCTCAAAAAGGACATTAATCTGCTGGAGAAGGTCCAGAGGAGGGCTACAAAGATGATAATGGATCAGCAGGGTAAGACATATGAGGAGAGGTTGAGGGCACTGAACATGTACTCTCTGGAAGACAGGAGAGCGAGAGAGAGGAGACATGATTGGGACCTTCAAGTACTTGAAAGGGATAAATAGGGTTGATAAGGAGAGTCTCTTTAAGCTGAGTGGCAACCATAACATGAGGGGGCACAGTCTTAAGCTGAAGGGTGGGAGGTTTAGGAGGGAGGTCAGGAAGTGATTCTTCACAGAGAGGGTGGTGGACACTTGGAATGTGCTGCCGGAAGAGGTCATCTCGTTGAAGACAGTGGGCAGCTTTAAGAGATGCTGGGACAGGCGTAGGAGGAAGGTAAGGATCATGGGTAGGGAGAATGGGACGAGTGGTGTGGGAGGGCAGGGACAGTAGCTCAAGCTGTGGACCCAGCAATACAAGCAGACTAGGTAGACCAAATGGCCTTCCTCTGCTGGCTTCTTCGTATGTTCATCTGTTCACATGTTTGTTTATAACACCATAGTGCTCACCATGGCAACAAACAGTGATGTCACAAAACAACAATTATATGGTTAGCAGGGGTGAGTCAGATAGTTGTTGACTCAGAGAAATAAGTGTTGAATTATTTACAATATTTGGTAGACTAATAGTAGTGGGAAGTAAAAAACAGGAACAAGAAAACTATAAAGTTAAAACATAACATGTGTAAATGGGTATCCTGTGAAACATGTCGCTGGGAAAAGGACGCCTACAATAACAGCGACCCCTTCCCCAGGGCAATACAGGGATGGTCACAGGACAGTAGGGTGGCCGGATAGGGGGTGGGAGAGTATAGCGACAGGATGTTGCTAAACATACATGCACAGGGGTGTGGGAACAGGCAAGTACAGTGAGGGGCGAGAGGGGATGTGAGGGGTGGTGCCGCAGTGGGTTGCCGAGCTGACACCATGGTGTGATAGGTAGGTTGCCGGCATCAGTCTGCAGAGTACTGGGTTCAGGTCCAGGCACTCAAACCCTTTTTTTTTTTGTACTGTTTTCACACACACACACACACACACACACACACACACTCTGACTTGCACCCCCCCCTTGGAGTTGAGAATTCTTTATTGGGGGGGTGCAGGTTCACAGCACCCTGCAGAAAACATTAAAAAGCTAAGTCCCTGGTGCCATCTTGCTGTGTGCCAGGGTGTCAGAGTGGCGAAAAAAAATTTCTGCACTTTGACTTCTCGATAACAGCGACCACCTTTAGGCTTTTGCCGTTATCACATAGAACCGTGTAAATGTAATGTTTTCAAGCTTATTACTGTAGTAGAGAGTTGTTCTTTATGACAACTTAAGCCAAGGAAACATGGGGATGGGGTTTTAATCTGTTACAAGTCTTGTTTTTCATGGTGGCTGATGATTTCACTAATAATTGCTCAATCTATGATTTTCGGGGGGGGGGGCAAGCACTTATTGTTAGCTACATTCTGTATTCCTCTGGTGATGATGGACCTGCTTTATTGTTTGAGTTTAAGCAAACCAAACATGAAACAAAATAAATCCTTCTCTTGGTAAGGGAAACTGGAGATGTAGAGACCACTTTGAGAGCTAGAACCTTAAGCAAGTGATTTCCTCAGCTACCAGACTAGATTACAAGGCTGGTAGAGAGTCATTTCTAGATCAGATCATAGCCATCAAGCCCGTGCTCTATCCAAAAGCTGAAGTGACCATTCTCCAGTTACTTCCTATTGGATTACTCATAGGCATCATCCCCTCCTCTATATGTAACCTCCAGATCCATTTGCAATCTGAGCATCAACGAGTTCAGGAATGATATTTCACAAATCATCAGTTTCTTTATGCCATGCCTTCCGTGGATCTGGTGTTGCATTGTATTATAAAGTAATTTACCATGATTTGTATCATTTTGGCCCCTGTCATATACATATTAGAAATAGAAGTCAGGTACAGATCACCCCGTGTCTGCTACAAATCATGCGGGAAAGAGATGGGCCTGGAAGGCCTTTAGGAAACACTGAAACAATTCAACTTTGATTGTATATATAAAATTAAGGAATGAACAAAAACAAATGGTTAGAAAGATAAAAACTGAATATTACTTAAACTTCCAATTTAAATTCTTAATGTCCGACAGACAAATTTGCAAACTTCTATAATCTTACAGTAAAGACTAGTTATACAACAATACCACTTCTGACTACTGAGCAAGATAACTTAAAGAGCAACTCTGCACTTCAGCATGTGCTTTCATAAATACAATGCTCCAGCTGTTACACTTTACTGAATATATATATATATTTTTTTTCAATGTTCCTTTCCAATGTATACAGCACATCTTGTAGTCCATCTCAAAAGTCTGCATAGAAAACATTTGAAAACTTTTGCCTCTCCCCGTTAACCTCACAGTGCCTCTGTTTATGACATCATAGTGCTCACCATGAAAACAGACTGTGATGTCACAAACAGCAATTGTGTGGTTAGCAGGAGAGAGTCAGATACATTTTGAAAGACTCAGTAAAATAAGTGCTGCATTATCTACAGTGTATAGTAGGCTGACAGCAGAGAATGTAAAAAAATAACATAAACAGAAAACAATAAAGTAACACACAGTTGGAGTAAATCTGATGTTGTTAAGCTTTTCATTATAATAAAGAGTTGCTGTTTAGTATATCCATTGGAAATTGCTACATAACTCAACACCATTTTTGTGGAGCCACAAAAATTGCACCACTGGTTGACCTCCCAGATCTTGTGCAGCTAAGGGCTAACTGTGGTGATACTGTTGCTGTTTTAAATTTGGATTATTAACTGTAGAAAAAAAATTAAAGAAACTTTAAAGTTCTTTATGAATATTGACTTAAAAACTAGAATGGGACTGAGCAATACTGATCTAAAATTATTTTCTTTTATTATTGGTATACTGGCTCATCCTTTGTGCATTTTTATAACTATTTGTTAGTTACTGTTTAAGTCCTGAAGTTGTGGAAGCAGGCAACCATGGTCCCTTTTTAAATCCAGAGAGCACACCCTGACCTAAAACTATTGATCAATATCCCTACTTTCCCCACCGTCCAAGAAACATAGAAACAGATGGCAGATAATGGCCGCTTGGACCATCCATTCTGCCCATTTCATTGTGATTGTTTTCAATGTAGAACTTCCTTGGTCTACAGCACTGTCTCTTCCATCCCCTTCATTTCCCTTATGGTTCCCTAGTGCCTATCCCGGGCTATTTTGAATCCCACCACTGTTTTCGCCCCCACTACCTCCAATGGAAGAGATTTCCTGGTATACACCACCCTTTCTATGAAGAAATATTTCCTCACATCTCTCCTGAACTTACCCCCCTCCAGCTTCATATCATGACCCCTTGTTCCACAGCACCCTTTCCTCTGAGAAATACCTCCCACCTGTACCTTATTCACCCCAGTGAGGTAATATCCCCTCTCTCCCTTCTCTCCTTCAGGGTATAAATATTGAGCTCCTTTCTCCTCTCCTTGTAGGGCTTTTGGTGCAGATCCTGTGCCACTTTGGTAGCAAATATCAGCACTGCCTCTGCTCTATCTATGTCTTTCCTGATGTGATCTCCAAATCTGGACACAGTAGTCTAGGTGGGATCTCACCAATGACCTATATATAGGGGCAACACCACTTCCCTCTAGCTGCTGGTGATACCGCTGCCTATACACCCCAGCATTCCCACTAGCTCTCCCCATTGCTTTGTCATATTGTCTGTCCAAGGTCCTTGAGAAGATTGTTTTAACCAGTTGAATTCTGGTAATTTGCTTACACCTTGTCAACATGGTTTTTGAGAGAATCACAGCACACTCACAAATGTGCTTGAAGTCACTATCAATCTTCACTGATCCTTGGACAAATGGGCACACAGTTGGTCTGCTCTTCCTGGATCTTTCCAAAGAAGTTGATCTAATGCCATATGGTTGCCTGTTGCTGAACTTCGGGCCCTTGTTCTGTCTGTGTTTGATTTATCATTGTTCCAGAATTACTTGACTGACAGATCTCAATCAGTCTGAGTTCCATTTCTTCTCCTCTCCTCAAAATACCACTGGAGTGTCCCAGGGATAACACTTAGGGCCTATTTTATTTAGTGTGTTTTTTTAATGATCTAGCTAATATGTTGCATAGTGCTGAGTCTAGTATTATTATCATGTAAACAGACGATATTGCTCTGTATGGAAGAGTATCAAATTTAAGATCTATAACCAGATATTTGCTGCCAGGCTGTGAATTGGAACAAAAGTGGTTGTTAAAAATGGCCTTCTATTCACTGGTGGTAAAACTAAGTATATGCAGTTTGGAACAAATCTGAAGTCAAAGGCTTTACCCCCCCCCACCACCACCACCACCACTACCATCATGGTTTAACTAAAGATGTTTGTGGCACCTTAGTAGAGAGAGTGGACTGTTTCAAGTTTCTTGGTTTTACTACAGACCTGATTCTCTCCTTCAAAGAACTGCTTCATTGCACTCTAGCAATTCACTGATTACACTTACAATTGTGTTACAAAATAGCGCCTAGATTTGTCAATACACTCACCCAATTCTCATAAAGTCTACACATTTGACCCTATTTACAGATGGAATGGGGTGAGCATTAGGCTTGAGAAGCCCAAGGTATGCCCTACACCTGCTCTCCTGCCTGGTTTGGGAGGGTGGGGTGTTAGGGGTAGAAATCCTAATGTCTCATTTCCCAATTTTTTTCACTTTGACCCTAACTGGAGCATTAATGAAGTTTTTTGCAAGATAGATAGATAGACAGACAGACACACACACATATAGAATGAGATAAGATAAGATAGATAGATAGATAGATAGATAGATAGATAGATAGATAGATAAACACTGAATATAAGGTTGGTTTCCATGAAGGATATAGTACAGTTGAAAACTGATATGAACTATCTTACCTGGTGAAAAATAACATTTTAGGAAGGAAGAAATTGTATGTAGCCTTCATAGACCTAACTTCAGCATACCACACATTAGCTAGGAATATTCTACAGAACAAACTAGAAGCACTGGGATTATAAAATACCTGTTGATCATAATGGTAGAAATGTTAAAAGAGTTAGAAACAGACGCAAATGCATGGTTGTATCTGCATCTGCAACAACCTGCTTACATCCATTTACATCAAAAAGGGAGGATTTTCAAAACAAAGCCTGGACACAGATGCAAATAAATGCTACACCTGCATCCATCCACTTGTGTTAAGGCAGATATGTTGCTATTTTCTGATGCCAAATAAATTTATAGCAAAAAGTGACAATTTACAGCAGAAAATGGATACAACTGCACAAGGAGGCAACCGCCAGAGGGATGAGGGAGTCAAGTCCCTTTCAACTTTATAGGTTCTGTAAAATGGTCAATGACATTGGTATTGGTATGAAAGTCTCAAGAAATCCATGTCCCCCTCAACGTCTGAGCAATGGTTCTATCCATACAAATGTGAGTTGTGAATAGTTTGGACAACCTTGCAGCTGCAAACTCTGAATGGTGTTAGATTGTCTAACAGAGGGTCAAGCGGGCTTAGATGCATTTCTGCACTGAAAATAGTGGTGGGCACATTTTGGTTGTACCTTTTTGGAAATCCGGCCAAATATGTTTATACAGTGACACATTGGCCTATGCTAGATATAGATCAGATGGCAAATTAATCAACCCCTTTCACTACTCTGCATTTACCTGACAGTTCTGCTACTATGTTTCAGGACTGCATGCACTATGTAGCTTGTATGTGGCCCATCAGTCAGTCATAGGCTTGATGTAAGTTTCTTGCCTATTTCTATGATTTTCTCTATGCTACTGTATCTCAAAGCTATTTGCACTGGACTTTATACTTTATTCAAGGAGTGGGTTCTTATTGTAACTTCATTATTTTGAACAATGCACATTGTATCACTTTTGACTTTGTACTTCATCTGTATTTAATGTACGTGATTGTATGCTTACCTATGACAGTCCTTCCCTTCCAGGTCACAGTTGGGAATGAGCCTCCTGACTCTGCTTGTTTACCTGGTAAACCATGTTTTAATAAATAAAACAAATATGAACAATGGTGCATGCTAAGGGTTTGTACTGGCTACATTATTGTTTAATCATTACGGTAATGAAATGGTAAACTTCCCAGATTGTTATTCTTATCAGTCTCTCAGTACAGAGGTTTTCCATGCCCATTTCTTCCATAAACATACAGATGATATTGCCCGTATCTCCCTTACAAAGAATAGATTTCAAACAATAAAATCATTTGCCCTTGCTTTAAAGTGTGATAAATGAAATTAAAAGTTAATGTTAGAAACATAACATTTTAATTACTGGTTCAAACAAAGTAACTAGTTGGCAGATTAATTGGACAATGTTGATTATGGTGAAGGATTACTGTTATATTTGTGTATTGTTTAGTAATAATAGACATTGGACAAAGCATGCTCAAACATAAGTGCTTAACTGAAACAAACAGCACTGAGTTTAAATAAATTTAACAGAAGATACAGAAAGGACTTGGTTATTCATGGGATTAGGGCATTTAATGCTGAAATAGCTATTCAAACTCTCAATGTTGTGGATATCTGGGGAGTACCAATACCTACAGGAGGGAGTCACATGGCTATTACTGTTATTTAATGATGGACAAGGGGGCTTGCCCACCTACTGGGGCAAGACTTTGTTCCTGGCAGCCCTCCCATGGTGCTGTAGAGTCAGATAGCATGGGGCAAGGGGAGGGAGGGAGGGTTGAGGAAAGATATGTGGGCCTGTGGAGGGTGAAGGGAATGACAGACAGGTGGGCCAGGGGAGGGCCCTCAAGGTGGAAGGTTAGGGATATGTCAGAAAAAGAGAGAGGGTGAGTGAGGGCAATTTGAAAGAGGCCCCCAGCTCAACAATCCCTCACTTTCTTATTGATTTCATGGTTGGGCGACTTTGAGTTTGCACTCAGCCCCAGCCACATCAGTACATCAGTGGGCAGTTCCTTTGCACTTTTAGATACCTTCACCCCCTTTTGTTCTTCTACCATTTCCCCAAAAAGGGTTCTGTGGGCTCGGTGACCCCTCTTGCGGCATTGAACCTCCCAGTTTTGGAGCTTGTTTATGGTAGTGCAGTTCGGCGACAGTCAGCATTCCAGTGAACCTTGGGAGGCTCAAGAGCATCAGATGGAAGAAGACAGTGGGGGACGTTTTCTATTTGGAAGGTAAGCTACAAGTGCATTGGTGAGATGGAAGAGTGACTTAGTGGTCACATGGTGCTCTACTGGGAGATTGGATGGCTGTTTCTGCCATGAAACTGAACAGGCTATGGGGGATCATGTGGGTTTTTTCTTTAAAGAAAAGAGCATCACTATGCCAGGCTGAAAGAATTTTGTAGGGAGGCCAAGCATTTGGCCAGGCCCAATCATGCCACATGGCGGTGCCCGGGGGGGGGGTCCATCTCGTGGAAAGCAATTGGGGTTTGCAGTGAAGCAAAAATAAATAAATAAATAACAACAAAGGGAAAGGGACAGCTTGGCAGTTGCAGCAAGAGAAGAGTTTGTGGGCAATGCTGACGTCTGGTGGGGGTGGTGGAGGCACCATTTTAGGGAGGCCACATGGCAGCAGCCATCTTTAAATTGGGCAGCCGCCGCTCCACTGTCGCAGATAGGGTTTCAGAGATCCTAGTGGCTAACCACAATAAGCTCATAGCCCTCACTTTCAACAAGCTAAAGTAAATAAATAAATAAAATATTACTGCACTTTCTGCCTTCCTCTGTCCATGCAGACTGCACCATGCTGCCTTGGGGGCAGGTGGGATCCTGTTATTTTAATGAGTTAGGAAGTAAGCTATGTGGTTTTGGTACCTCATTAATTTTTTGGGTCAGAGGGCAACGTCTTGTTGTTGCTCCGATGCATAGCTTACCAGAAATTACAAGTCACTCAAAACTCAAATGCATTAAATGCACAATGCCCAAATTCATAACATGGCTAAATATAGATGTGTTACACAGGCAACTATAATGCATCCTTATTTCAAAATTTTCACAAAAATCAATAAATTACATGATTTCATTTTAAATAAATAAACAGCTAATTAACATATTATTCCACAATTATCTGGCTTCTATTCAATACAGAATCAGATGTTTGGAGTCATATGACACTATCCTATTTGCTATTGTTGTGACTCTCTGCTTTTTCGGGGGATGAGCAAATAGTGGGCTAGACAACAACTTGGGTGACATTGCTACAGGGCCCAACACAGAGGAATGCCGGGTTACAGCAGTTCGCCTTCTGATTAGGCACTGTGGAGGCTACATTGCAGTTCCCCACTCCTCTTCAAAATGATCTAGATACAGATAAAATGGAATAGTCGATAACCGAGGCAGTAGTATATTCAAGAAACAAGTACGGGCAATTGGAGGGCTCTTGGAAAGAGTTTCTATGGCGGGGACTACCGGATACTTTGGTGATAGAATGTTTGAGGTTGTTTCTGGGCTACTTATGTGACTGTGGGAGGGGGGCTTACACAGGGACAACATCAAAAAAAAAAAAGAAGGTATTTGTGCTAACATGTTCTTTGTATTCCCACAGCAATTATTTTTCAGAGGCTCAGCAATGTCTCCATGGAAGAAGATGACTAGGGAGGAGGCCATGAGGCAGTGGGCTCAAATGATAGAGCAGGCCAAGAAACTCCTGGATGCTATGAAAGGGGAGCAGAGGGAGACAGAACATGGGAAGTGGGGAAAAAGGAGGAGGGAGGGGAGGGAGGGGAGGAGAACCTGGGAGAGGGTAGGGGTAGGCAGCCAGCATTCAAGGAGCTGACTCCAGAAAATCCAGACAGCTCATGGCCCTTTGCCCCTGCAGGCCCGACCCGGCCCCCTGATGCCCTCCCCTGTCTCATGCCTCTTGAACTTGTGTCCCAGGTGGTCCCTCTGGCTCTGCCACTGGTTCAGGGTGGGGGGAATGGTGTGCCCCTCTTCATCCCACTCCTCCACCTGACAAGACCTCGACAGGGACTGAACCCATGCCTGAAGTTCCAGGCCCCTCCCAATCAGGTACAGCAGACAAAACCATGGACGGTAGCATAAGAGAATATATGGAGCAAATGCTGGGGACAATGTGGGATAATGGATGGCACAACTAGAGAAGTTACTCGGGGACCTCAAGCAAGGTGGAAAGGGAGGCACACAGTGGGATCCGACTGCCCCGGAGGTGGCAGGTCAAAATGGCTGGGACATAGGTGCCCGGGGGTGTGCTTAGGGAACCATGTCCTTCTGGCAATGAAGGAGAAGATCTGTCAGGAAGAGTATGTTGACATGTTTTCATTAGAGATCAAGGAGAGTTTAAAAAGTCATGAGGAGAGGGAACATTTTGAAGAGAAGGACATGGCCTCATCGGCGATACTCCTGGGTAAAAAGGAAGGGGACAAGGCTGCGAAGGGTAGAACATGGGATGCATGGACTGTGGGTTTTACGCACTACAGTACAGGAAAAAAGGCAGGAGTTAGCCAGGCCACTGCTGACATGTTTCTTGATTGTCCACAGTGCCTACAAGATGAGGGGAGGCACTAACTGAATCCAGTACGACGAGATGTTCAGAACCTGCCTGGTGATGGATGGGGATGTCCATTGGGATATGCAGCAGCTGGACATCTGGTTTGATACCATGACAGTACCCGGGGGTGTAGAGGGGGACTAGAGTAGGATGGCCGGTACATCCCAAAAATGTTGCTGGGGCGTCAACAGGGCTTACTGCTCTTGGCTCAACTGCCGTTTCCGGCATGCATGCTCAAAATGCTGGATTGGTCACCCGGCATCCAGGTCCAGGACCAACCCATCGCACTCTGGGGGGGGCAGGGTACAACAACCAGCCCTTTTGGGCAGACCATTCGGGAATATGGAGGGCATGGGGAATGGCAGGCAGGAGAAGGGATTTCTTCAGGGGAAGGAAGGGCCCGGCCATTAACTAAGGATAGGGAGGGGAGGGGGAGAGGGACAGGGAGTAGGTAGGAACTTCGCATTGGCTAGGTCCCCTGTGAAGTGGGAGATCCTGTTGGTGTAGCTGGTCAGGTACCCAGATGAGAGGGCAGCGGGGACACTTGAGGAGAGATTTTGGAAAGGCTTCAGCCTCTGGTATAGGGGCTAGTGAGTAGCATTGAAGGCAAAGAACCTGAAGTCTGTAAAAGGGCAGGAGGAACTGCTTTGCCAAAAGATAGGTAAGGAGGTGGCGGCAGGGTGGGAAGATGGCCCCTTCTGGGAACACTCATTACTCAACCTGAGGATCTCCCCCCTGGGTTTGGTCCCCAAGATGCAGCTGGTAGAATTCAGGTTGATCCACCAGCTGTCCTACCTAGCATGGGAATTAGTCAATGACTGCATCAGAGAGGAGGACAACAAACTGACATATGCGACCCTTGATGAGGCTGTGCAGTTGATCAGGGTGCTGGGATCCCCCTGGCTGGCTTAGACAGATGTTGAGGCAGCGTTCCATCTGCTTCCAGTTCGGCCTGAAGAATGGGACCTTCTAGGTTTCCAAATAGGTGATGAATAGTATTTTGATAAAGCCATGCTAATGGGCTGCTCAGTGTTGTGTGCAGTCTTTGAAACCTTCAGTACCTGGTTGCAAGGGGCATTCCCAACATGATTTGGTCATGGGACTGTCCTGCATTATTTGGACAGTTTCCTCCTGATCAGAGAAGGGCGACACAGTGTAGAGTGGATGGTGGAACAGTTTAGCTCCATGTGCCAGACTTAGGGGTGAACAAGATAGAGAGGCCGAGCCAATGCATTGAGTTCCTAGGCATCGAGGTTGATGCCACTGCCAGAGTTTTCCCGACTACCACAGGATAAACTCCTGCAGCTGAAGGAGCTGCTAGCAGTGGTCCGCAGACGCAGGAGGTCCCCCTACACACAGTGCAGCAGCTGCTGGGGAACCTGAATTTTGCATGCCAAGCCATAGCCCCAGGATAAGCTGTCTATCCCAATCCACATAGGGAGCTCCAGACTGCACCACTGAGGGTATGGGAACATTTTATAGACCAATACAATGGTGTCACGTTCTAGCAGGAGCACTGGGTATTCAATACTGACCTAGAACTGTACACTGACGTGGTGGGGGAATAGGGATGGGGGCATATTTCAAAGGGAACTGGATGTCAGAGCTATGGCCAGAGATGTGGATCCAGCAGGGCCTGGGGAAGGACATCACATTCTTGGAGATATTCCTGATATGGGTAGCTACTCTGGTATGGGGGGAGATGCATTTCAAAACCAGAAAATCACCTTTTGGTGTGATAACCAGCCAGTGGTGGAGGTGATTAATAGGAAAACAGCCAGATCGGAGACGGTAATGAAGGTGATGTGGCAGCTAGTACTGCAGGGTTTAAGGTTAAACCTATCTTTTAGGGCTAGGCACATTGAAGGGACAAGGAACGTCATAGCTGACAGCCTTTCCCACCAACAGATGGATCGTTTCCAGGCCATCACACCAGAGACAGAGCATCAAAGGACAGCGATGACACAATTTGTGTGGGAAATTGGCTGGAGGGAGCCGAGCTCCTGTTTCAAAGCTCCTGGGCACCAAAGACCTTGAAGGCATATGAGGCATCCTGGAAGGCCTTCCAGACATTTTGAGAAAGACTGGGAATAAAGGCAAATAGGCCGGTAACCAAGGAGCAGCTGGCAAGGTTCATTGATAGCAGTTGGGGAGAGGGGATGGCACACTCAACCATGGGGGTGCACCTAGCGGCTATAGGCACCATGTGCAGCCCAAAGGGCTGGGGGGCCCTGAGGAAAGCAATATAGTCAGGAGAATGATGCAGGGATTGTTACTGGTCAAGGGAAGAGAATCGGACAAGAGGCAGCCTATATCGGAGGCCCTCTTGGGGCGTCTTTTGGAGGTCCTTCCCTGTGTTTACTTCTCCTCACAGGAGGTGGCATTGTTTGCATCAGTCTTCACCATCATGTACCATGGAACCTTTAGAGTAAGTGAGATTGTAGGGGTTGGGTGAAACTGGGAGGGGGGATTCAATGGGATAATCTCCAGTGGCTGAAAGGCATAGTGATCTTGAAGCTCAGTTGGTCGAAGACAGACCAGGCGAGTAGAGGGGAGACAGTGCAGCTAGTTAGGGGGGGAACAGCCTTGGGTGTGCCCGGTAAGGGCATTGTGGTCCTATGCAGTGGTCTGGCCAGGCAGCAATGGGCCGCCTTTTGTGCATGGGGATGGGTCAAGAGTAACTAGTGGCCGGATGGCAGCAGTACTACAGAAGTGCTTGTGTTTCCTGGGGGAGGACCCCTATGGGTACTCTTCCCACTCATTTAGGATAGAGGTAGCTTCTCAGGCCATAGCCCAGGGAGTGTCAAAGGATGACATCAGGAAGTCAGGCATGTGGAAGTCTGGTTGTTATAAAGAGTTTATCAGAGAACTGTGTGACTGACACTAACACTGTTTATTTGTGTCCCCGCAGGTAGAGAGATCATTTCGCAAAGTGGTGGCAAAAAAAAGGGTGGGTTTGGGAAAAGGGGGGACAGTTACCACTGATGCATCTCACACGCTCTGTCTCCTCCTCCTTTTGTCTAATCAAGGACGGCAAGTTAGAAGTGTGGATCTGTGGCCACTCATTCATATACTGGGCGGAGTGGAGAGTGATGGTATGCGCTGGTAGTCGGCAGCTGTATCATGATTTGAACAAGGTGCAGCTGCAATGGAATGGTGCAAGAGGAATGCGATGGGGACAACTGTTACCATTGCTGCAGGAGTTGCGGAAGACAAGGCTCACACCGGACTTATTAATTATTCACTTGGATGGTAATGATTTGGGAACTTGCCCTTGGCTGGATATTTATTTGGAGAAAAAGTGTGACATTGCAACCACAAAGGTGTGGTGGCCAGAAGCCACTTTGGTATGGTCCAAGATGGTGCCATGGTGGGTTTGGAGGCAGGCCCATTACCACAAGTCCCTGGATAAGGCAAGGCAGAGAATGAACTACAGGGTGGTGGCATTGTTTATATCCAAGGAAGGGGGGGAGCATAAGGCATGAGAGCATTAAAGAGAGTGACGCAGAGTATTATAGATCAGATGGGGTACACCTCTCTGACATGGGCCTAGATCTGTTTAACACAGAGATCGGCCTCGCAACAGATGAGTGGGGGCAGAGTGAAGGCACAAGAAGTAGCAGGGACAGCTTATGGGGATAGGGAGAAGAGGGTTGGGGCGAAGAGCACCATCCAATGTGAGCTGGAGGTGGCTAGTGGGCAAAAAGGGGGTAAGACCATCCTAGGATTTACACCAGGGCTGGAACAGTAATGGGGGCCTCGGGAGGGTACACCCAGAGGCCTTGAAGAGGGCACGTTATGTACACATGTGTTCAGATTGGGACAAGGAAACAAAAGGGAGGGCTGTGATGTACATCAGGCCCACAATGGTGGAGTGGTAGGACCCAGGTATACATCTGGGACAAAGAAAAATGATAAAGTATTGCCAATGTATGTTTAAGTTATGGAAAATGTTATATAATGGATGCATATCATAGTATTTTGAAAGATGGTTTAAATTGGAAGAGAGATGTTTTGTGATAATAAATTACAAGACTGACTGAGCATCAACAAAGTGTGTGTGGTGTGTTTATTGGGAGGGATTGGTCAAGGGACAAGCAAAATAGGCACCTGCCTCCTCTTGTGTGTAATTCATATTTATTTATTTATTTGTGAAATCAGTTTACAACCTTTGAGCCAGAGGCTCGTTTCCAAAGGTACCTCGTCACATTAAAGACATACATAGAGTTTTAGGTTACATAGCACAGGTTTGCTAAAAATAGGCATTCATCAGAGGCACCACGTCACATTGAGGTCAGACAAAATACATTTAGGTTACAGGGTACAAGTAATTGAGAACAGGTGTTACACAAGTTGGTATCAAAATTGAGCAATCTAATAGGCACACCATGAAACAGCTGGCACTGGCCAAGTTAGACATAGGCACGGTGTACCGGGAAGAGGTGGTGGGGAGGGCTAGGTGGAGAGCCGCCCGGTGGGTGTTGTCATGAGAAGTCGAGGTGGAGGTTGCCTTCAGAGACAGGAGCAGCTACGAGTGTTGAAGAGTTGGTTTCGAAGGGTGGTTTTGAACTTGGAGATGGTGGTGGCATTGGTGATGGGGGCAGGGATAGAGTTAAACCAGGATGGGGCTCTGTAGCAGAAGAACCTCTGGCCATGGCTGGTTCTTGATCTGGGGACCACTAGAGTGGTCTTGTTGGATGACCGTGTTGCAATAGTGGGTGGAATCCGGTGGATGGATGCCGTCACCCCAGGAGGGGAGAGCCCGAGTAGGGTTTTTTTTGTGAGGAGGCAGGTTTGAAATCGGAGCCGTTCATCCAGGGTAAGGAGTTTAGCCTAGATCATACAGCTGACAGGTGTGTGTGAGCTGGGGGCACCAGTAATCAATCTGCAGGCTTTATTCAGGGGTTAAAGTGAATTTTTTGAGTGCAGTGGTGTCCGGCAGCACCATAGACTGGTGACCATAGTCTACAAGGGACAATCTGAGGCGTTACAGCGAGCCGGGCGCATTTGAGGAGGAAGCAGGTTCTATGGCGGAAGAGGATGCCAAGCCATGTGTTAGTGGCGGATGTTAGGGCATCAATGTGGTTGTGAAATGTGAGGGCTGAGTCGAAGGTAACCCCAAGGTATTTGTAGGAGCAGACTTGTTCAGTGGCTGTTTGGTACTAGGAAGGATATAGAGTGGTGGTTGCTAGCTTTGTTTTGGGGGTGGGAAAAGAGCATAGCTTTGGTTTTTAAGATTGATGACGAGTCGCGCTTGAACCAGGCTTGGCATTATTGAAAGACTGCTGTAGGGTGTCCTGAAGGGCGATGGGGATTGCGGTGGGTGACAAAAGGACAGCGCCATCAGCATACAGGAGAAATTTGCCAGGGCATGCACTGGGCAGGGTGTTCAGATAGAGTGAGAAGAAGGGGCCCAGGATGGAGCCTTGGGGACCCAGAGTGAATGGGATGGGTACAGAGAGTATCCCATTGATTTTAACACACTGTGATCGAGCTGCCAGATGCTCGTGCACCATGCTAGAGGGCCAGCCGAGAGACCAGTGTGGCAGAGAGCATTCAGCAGAAGAGGGTGGGAGACGGTGTAGAAAGCCTTTGAGAGGTCGATGAACACTGCACCAGCTAGGGAGCTGGTATCCAGGGATGAGTGTAGGAAGTTGGAAAATTCAATTAGTGCAGTGCTGGTACTGTGACCAGCACGGAAGCCATGTTGCTCTGGGCATAAGATGTTATGCTTAGCCAGATATTCAGTGATTTGAATGGCCACCACTTTCTCCAGGGCTTTGGGGGGGGGGTGGAGATTGGCTGGTAGTTGTTGGTCGATGACCTGTCGCCCCCTTTATGAATGGGCATGATTATGGCTGTTTTCCAAGCCATGGGAAATTGTCCCAGGCAGAGTGATCGGTTAATTATGCTGGTGAGTGGGGCAAGGACTTCATCTAGCACCAGCCTGAGGATACTGGGGTCCAGTGAGTCACTGCCGGGACTGTTGCTATTCAAAGCTTTGATTAGGATGGGTCTGGCTTCCCGGGCAGAAATCTTGCACAGGTGGAAGTTAGGGTGCTGGAGGACAGGGGGAGGTTGGTTGGGGGAAGGGTCAAAGAAATTACTAGGGAGGACTGAGCTAAGGTCAGTGAAAGCGGTGTTGAGCCAGTTAGCTATGGTTTCAGGCTCGGTAGAGGTAGTGCCATTGCTAGTGAGCTGGGATGGGGCAGGGGCGTGATTTTCCACTTAGTTGTTTAATATTATCCAGAAAGTCCGGCCGAACCCCAGGAGGAGGTGAGGTGGCCTTGGCAATGGTCGGGCCTTGGCTTCCGGACAGCCAAGAGCACTTATTCCAGGCTGCATTGTAAGCCTGCCTACTGGACAGCCGACCTGCTTCAGTCGTAAGGTGCCAGAGAGTTATCCTGATTTTTTAGTAATTGTAGAAGGGCAGGGCTAACCCAGGGTGCATTCTGCTTTTTGGATTGGATTTTGGTGAAGGGTGCAAAGAGATTACAGGCCATGTTGAAGGTGTGTGAGAAGAAGGCGAGGGCAGTGTCAATGTCGGTTGCATGATGAATGGGGGACCAGTTTATCTGGGTACGGAATAGTTTGAGTTTTTGCAGCCCACCAGGGCGGAGGCACCTACGGAGGGTGGTCTGGGTTTTGGATTTGGGATTGGGGACTGCCCAATGAAATAGGATAGGGGAGTGGTCACTTAGGGAATCTGGTAGGACCTGGATGTTTTGGATTTTTTGTGGTCGGTTGGTGATAATTACATCCAGAAGGGTGCTGGTTCCTCTCTTAGGGTTTATTCTAGTGGGCTGGGTGATGAGTTGCGTCAGGTCTTGGGCAGCAAATGAGTCTCTGATCGTGGAAGAAGAGGTGCTGAGCCAATTTATGTTAAGGTCCCCAACTAGGATTTGTTCTGCCTTATGGTGGAGGGAGGCCAGATAATCCGTTAAAGATACCAGGGCCGGGTGCTGGTTCTTTGGGGGAACGTAGGCCATGGTGAGATAGAGAGGGCCTCTAGAGGGGTTCGGGGTGAGTTTGAGGGTAAGAGCCTGGGCCCCATTTACAAGGGCAGGGGTGAGGAGCGCGTGTCCAAATATTGTGTCCCTAGTGTAGATTGCACAGCCTCCCTGCTTTGCTTTACCGGTCCTCCCGTATAAGGTATAGCCTGGGAGGGAGACAAATGAGTCAGAGGTGGATTTGGACAGCCAGTTTCAACCAGGGCTATGATGTCTGGTTGATGAGCCATGGCCCAGCACTGTAGGGCGTCAAATTTTTCAGCAGGCTGCATATGTTCATGGAGGCTATTTGGAGACCAGTGGGCTGAGTAGGTGGGTGGGAGGGGGCAGGGCCTGGGTTGGGATGTATGTTCCCCATCATGAACTGTTCTGGTCAGAGGGTGGCAGAAGATGAGTTTACGCCGGGAGCGATAGGAAGAGAAAGGGGATTTCGTAGCAAAGGGGGTGGGTAGGGCAGCACAGGCAGAGAAGGCTTGAGTGATCAGATGCCCAAGGGAGCATGGGGGGAGGAAAGATAATGTCTGGAAGGGGGGTGAGGTGGAGGAGCAGTGGTATAGGAGGAGGGGAGGGCAGGAGGGTAGGTAGGAGCACTAGAGTAGTGAGGCTGAGGGTTAACAGGGACAATAGGGTTGGTGGAAGGCAAAAGGAGGAGGAGGAGAAGAGAGGCAGGTGGGCAGGAGGTGCACATGCATGGTGTAGTGTGAGGTGAGAGGGTGGGCGAAGAAAGATGGGGGAACTAGGATGATAGAGGGGGAGATAGTAGTGAGAGGTCACCTCTAAGTGTAGGTGCCACTTTGGTACAGTGGCAGAGCTGGTGCCTGAGGTGCACAGGGTTCAAGACTCACCTAGGGTAGTCGGAAGGACCCCAGACAGTGGCTGTAGCAGCAGGGAGCTGGGCTCAAGGTTTGCAGAAACAATCAGACAACAATTTAGCAGTGTTAGAGGGTTTTTTTAGAGTTAGAAATCCTGCATAATTAATAGACAGGTGTGCTAGCTGAGTGGTGGAACTGCTGACTAAAACAGTGAGGGTGCAGGGTTCAAAGCCTGTAAAGGCAGCAAGAGAGAAGTGGTAAAACTTTATATTTGGCAGGCTGGGGGGGGGTAAGAGACTAAAAGTCCTAGAAAGTAGGAGTAAATTAGCTAGACAAAGTGGTTAAGAGGTAGAGCTGTTGACTCTGATGATAAGGGTACTGGGCTTGAGTACAGCTTAGGGACAGAGTGTAGAAAGTTTTGTAATTCAGAGAAGGAGGAAGGGTTAAGAGTTTGAAAGTAGAGGAAGTCATTGGCTTAGTGGTTAGGCAGTAGACTTTGGAATAAAGGGTACCAGGTTTGAGGCTGCTGGGTGCTTAGTGGTAGGCTGATGGGAGGAGTGAGGAAAGTTGATAGCAGGATGGATTCAAAGGGAACTGCAGGGACCTCTAGTGAGAAGGGTTTACAAACAGTTGCTAGGAAGGGGTAGAGAGTTAAAAGAGGAGCTAGAGTGGAGAGTGCAACAACCCCTTGTGGTTGGTGTCTATAAGCTGCAAATGAGAAAGTGGACACTTAGTAAAATGAAGGGCAGGTCACGTGATGTGACACGTGACCTGCCAGCAGCAATAAATGAAGCGCCGACCCTGGTTGGGGCGGGCAGGAAGTGCCACACAACAGTCAGGCTGTAGTGCAGGATGCTTTACCTCTTACAGGCTCTGGCAATCCCCAATTTCAGGCTCCGCTGCTGGGCAGAGTATGGTCCTGTGTTCCTATAAGCATGTCTAAATAACTTACTGTACCAGAGCACCAGAGATGGAAAGATGGCCTCCGAGATGGACAGGCTGCTATGAGCTGTGTGCTATGATTTACTTGTTCCTGCTTTATCTAATTTTATTTAGCAATAGTGTTAGAGACATTTTTAGCAGTAGATAGTGTCTGAACAGGTTTTAGGAGCTAGTTTTTTTGTTTTGTTTTTAGAAATAACTTGGAAAATGGTGTTCAGGTGGGTCTCATCTGATTTGATCTCACATAATCATTGCATTGGAAATATTTACTAATATCTCACAGAAGTAAGCTGGGAATATAATTGGCACATTAGAGCTACACTGCTACTGTACCTGCCCAAATGTCCTAAAGCTTTTCTTGAATTCAACTCATTCCAACCAAAGCCAACTGCAAGTGTTGCTTTTTGAGAAGAGCTGCAAGTGTGTTGTGGCCCATAAGTGTAAAATCAAAGGATAAAGAGATGGGCTGCTCCCTCAAATTGTGGCTTGTTGTGTGTCTCATTGTGGAATGGCCTCCTACAGCTGTTTCAGGAGCTGTTCTGGTGAGGGAAGCAATTGTACTCTCCATTAGCTGTTTCACCTGAGAGGCGTGTCAACTTGCAGAACTGTTGGGCTATGGTATTGTGCTGAGGAAGTTGCTAGTTAGCCCTGGGTAGCTTTTGCAGCAGGCTGTCTATGGGTGATTGCAAAGAGGTCAAGGGAAATAAATTCTGCAGTAGACCTACTTTGGAATTCCTCTGGCAATTAATCTTCCCTGATAGTATGTCTGCTTGAACATATTTTATGAGTTACTCCTCCTGGGCGAGAGACATGGAGGAAAGGCTTACTGCCCTATTTTGACTGATTATATAGAGAATAATGGATGGGTAGGTGGTTATAACAAGGATTTTACACCACCCCCCTAGGGGTGGGATGGGATGCCACATAAACCTCAAGAGCCAAGCTTGAGGGGTTTATTAAGGCATCCCACCCGAGGGTGTATGTAAAATTTGAGTTTTACACACCTACCCATCCTTTATTTTGTATAATTGCTGGGGATCCTTTTTTTCACCACAGCAATTATATAAAATATTTTGCCCATGGAGTCGAGCTGTGGACTGTTAGGGTTTGAGCATGGTCCATAGTGGCTCCTAAACTGAGGTAGTGTTTAGTTGTTTTTTTTCAGTCTGAAAATAAAGATTTGTTGTGCCCAGTGATATTTTTGTTTTAAAAAAAGAACTTAGCACCAACTTCTGTCGGGAAAGTTTGTAGCTGAGGAGTAAGGATGGTGGGGATGGCAGCAGAGGAGATGACAAATGCAGTTGACACATGCACTGAGCAAGGGAAACCAGGTTCATGTTTGTCGTTATAACCACATGGTTATAACAACAAAATTATAACCTGGTTTCCCTATGGGAGAAAACTCTCCCCATTTATTATATTCAATTTATTTACCTGTAATCACAGATGTGCTAGAAAAGCTGAAAATATACATGGCTCATAAGAACTAGTGTACTGCTGCTGTACCTGCCTGAATGTTTTGAGGTTTTCCCTGAAGTTAGCTGAGTCCAACTAAAACTGACCATAGCATTGCTTCCTGAGAAGAGCTGCAGGAGTGTTGTGGCCCATAACTGCAAACTCAGAGGATATGGATGCGAGCTACTCCCATGAACTGTGGCTAGCTGTGAACCGCACTGTTGGATGGTCATCAGTTTTGGGAGCCGTGCTGATGAGAGAAGCAATTGTGCTCTCTGATAGCCATTTTTGTTCTGGGAGGAAAGTTGGCTTGCGGGACCGCCAGGCTAATGTGCTGTACCATTGGAGTCTCTGGTTGCCCTGGGTAGCCAGTGAGTGAGTGGCTGTCTGGGGATAACTGCTAAGAAGATACAGGAAAGCTGTTCAGCACTGAAATTACTGTGAAATTCTTTTGGCAAACATTTCCATTAATTTCATTCTTTCTGATTTATTTAGAAATGTATTCTCCTCCTGGGAAAGAGTCAGGGAGCATATATATTTATCTTAGAATCTAATCTATTTTAAAATTGCCTAGAGGCTGATTTAACTGAAGTTTGTTCAGTGGTAGGACTTAGCATATGGACCATCTTTTCACCATTTTTTTTATTTTAAGTGCTGGCATATCTATTAAATGTTTTTGAAATATATGACTATGTATGGTTTGCCTGACTATTGGTGTATGTTGGCCTGACGCTTGTTTCTTGGTGCCCTCTGTTTGGCTGTTGAGGGTGGTGGAATAGGGGCCTATTTCTCATACTTCGCCTTGGGGGAGCTGTGAGTGGGTCCCCCTTTATTGGACTACCCACTCTCATCTACTAGCAGAGGGCCTTGAGTGTGGATATACCTAGAACAGGTAATCGTGGTGTGGAGATTTAAAATGTACTAAGTCCCAGTGGTTATTAGATACTCCTCCAGTAGTTTAAGACAGTTATGTCCTTTCCATGGCCAGCTACCTGCTGTACAGGAGGAGGTATTTAATTTATGCAAAGAGCTAGGTTTAGTAAGAAAAAGAAAGAGAGGTAGAGGTAGGACAGTAAGGAGGAGGGTGACAAAAACGTGTTGGAGGGATTGGGTCTCTCCTTGTCTTTTGAAAATCCCCCTTTCTGATTATAATCTGGCTGTGGAGGGTGCACAAGGTAACCAACATGTCCTAGTACAGTAAGGGTGTTACTACTGAATGCTAGGTCAGTAGTTAATAAAACTACAATCTTGTATGACTTGCTTGATCTAGAAAAGCCTAATCTGATTTCTGTCATGGAGACCTGGTTGGATAAAAATCTGTTATACTTTATCAGGGCTGGTTCTCCCAGGTTGCTCTGTAATTCATCACCCTCACGCTGGACGTGCAGGGTGGAGTGGCTGTCATTTTCAGACCGCATATGCAATGTGTCAGACTTCTTCTGGAGTCATTTGAGTCCTTTGAAGCAGTGGTTGTTAACTGTGTGTGGGTCCTAAATTGTACATTTATGTTAGTCTCTCACCTGCCAGGTAGGGAAAGTGAGTTTTTTTGTGATTTGTCTCATTTGGTGTCATGTCTGATCTTGTATTCCCCGAGACTTACTATTCTAGGGAACTTCAGTGCATGCATAGACTCCTCCTCATCTGCATTTGTGGAAGATTGTTTTAATTTAATAGAATCATTGGACTTCTATCAATATGTAAGGGCCCCCACCCATGTGGCAGGCCACATGCTCGATTTAATTTTTACTGTTGGTTTGGGAATTTCTAATCTATCTATAGAGTCAGCTGTCTGGTCTGACCATTCTATTTTGTGATTTGAACTGAGTGAGCTTTTTACTACTCCAGCCCCCACTGAGGTGATCCATTGCAGTAACTGAAGAAGTATTCAGACTGAAGATTTTTGGGCTGATGTGGACATTTCAGGTATTTTGGCCACCTCCTCCAGGGAATGTAGTATAGCAGTTGAGGTGTACAATTAAGCTGAGCTTGCTGCAGCTGATTCCCTGGTGCCAGTCCATCTCCGCCCATGTTCTTGTAGTGGCAGTTCCCTTTCAGTCAACAATGAGCTGAGGGGACAAAAAAGCTATGGATGGAAGTTTGAGAGGTATTGCAGGAAAACTGGCCTATTCTCCAACAAACTGGCCCTGGTGTCCCATTATTGGAGATATCAGCAGACAATTGTCAGGGTGAGGAAGTACTGTAGTTTTATTCTTCTCCATTGTGACCAGGAAGAACAGATCCACTACCCTCTTCAGATTGGTTGACAAAATTCTTAACCCAGACTGTCTTGGCTCTCATTTTGAGCCAAGTTCAGTGGAGAGATGTGAGAAGTTTTCCTCTTTTTTCACTGCCAAGATTACAGAAAGATTTCCCTCTCTGCTATTGCTCACAAAGGCAGTGCTTGAGTGGCAGAGGTAAATAAACCTCAGGTGCTCTGGATGGACTTTCAAGCAGTTGATTTTGCAGAAATTAACCTGGTGTTGTTGGTGTTGCACCAATCTACTTGCATCTTAGACTCTATCCCCTATTACTTAGATAAGGCAACATGGCAGGTGCTAGTACCTGTGCTTGTTGAGACTGTAAATGTTTGTCTGAGTGAGGGAGTCTTTCCTGGCTGCCTTAAAGAGGCTATTGTAAAGCCCCTCCTAAAGAAGTCAAGTCTAGACCCAGACAATCTTGTAAACAACAGACCAGTCTCTAACCTTGCTTTTATCAGGAAGACTATCGAGAAACTGGTGGCAATCCACTTGCCAAACACCTGGAGAATTTTGGGCTTTGTGAGCCTCTCCAATCAGGTTTTCACTCTTGTCACAACATGGAGACTGACTTGCTCTGGTATGATCTGTTCCTGGTGAAGGATCAAGGGGAATTATCTGTATTACGTCTTCTTGATATGTTATCAGCATTTGACACTGTGGATCACAGGGTGTTAGTTGATTACTAGAGATGTTTCTCTGGATTTTCTGGAACTATGCTACACTGGTTCAGATCTTTCCTGGAAAATCATCTCCAAACTGTGGTCCTGGGTAGTTGTCAACCTGTCCCTTCACCGATTAGGTGTGGTCTCCCACAGGGCTGTATACTCTCCCTGTTGTTATTTGCAGTTTGTATTTTCCCACTGGTAGAAGTGATCCAAAGGTATAGTTTGAGTTTCCACTGTTACACTGATGACAATCGGCTATACCTTTCGTTGAGACCTGGCCAAGCAGATCTGTTGTGAGTGATTGAGAAGACTATCAAGGAAATCAAGTATTGGATAAGTGCAAATTGGTTGAAACTCAATCCCAACAAAACGGAGTTGATTCTGGTTGGTTCCGATTGGCTTGTGTCTGCAGTAGAGGAACATCTTGTTCACCCCATCTGTGATGGTGAATTGCTGCAGTTCAGGGAGGAAGTGTTCAACCTGGGAATAATATTTGACAGTAATTTGGATTTGACATCTCATATTACTGCTATAATCTGCCCCAAATCCTTCAAATCCCCCACTGTCGTACATCCCAAGGCCAAAGGTCATTTGCATACAGGGCTCCGAGTTGGCTGAATGAGCTCTCTAATGACACCTCATCCACAGCAATACTTGGAGCATTCAAAAAAAAGCTCTGCTACTCCATAACTGGCACCTCCACCTGTGCTTGCACCCCATAACATCTTCATTCCCTACGCTGCTTCTGACCTTATAGGTGTCAGTTTCTGTCCTCTCTTCTTGCACTTACCTGTCCAATGCAACTTCTAATGCACTTGCCCTGTGTCTGTCCTGACAAGGCCCCTCGGCTGCCTCACCCTGACCCTCTACACTTATGCCTTCCCCTACCCTTAGCCCTCTCCCCTTCTTGCCCTCTTCCTCCTATTGTTTCTTGAGTTACTCATCACACAGTCTGATTTTTGTCAAGCAAAGTTACTGTCTAAAACCATGTACCTTTAACTGTTTTATGTTTTAATGTCTGTAACCCTGTAACCAGCATGACGTGGAACCTTCGTAAAAGAGCCTTGGCTCAAAGGTACTTAGTACTCCTAGACACAAATAAATAAATAAAATAATCAAAAGTGAAAAACATAACTAGGTTGCATCACTTCCTTGATCCCACTGATCTGTGCTCACTACTTCAAGCTTTTGTTACCTCGCGAATCGACTATTGCAATGCACTTTATTATGGCCTTCCAGCTCTTCAGTTATGCCATCTACAGCTGTTTCAAAATTCAGTTACCAGATTACTGACCAAAATATCAAAATTTAGCCATATTACTCCTGCTCAGAAGGAGTTACATTGGCTTTCAATTAGATGGTGTATTGAATTTAAAGTTCTTTTGCTGATTTATAAGGCCTTAAATGAACTGGGCCCCCTTTACATCCATGAATTGCTGACAACCTGCCAGGAGGCTTGCTGGGATTCCAGAGTTCTTCATTCGGATACCCAGGGACTTTTACAAGTCCCAGTATCAAGATTAAAATTTGCTGGGGACTGAACTTTTTCTGTGACTGCACATATACTCTGAAATATTATTCCATTAATTATCTGCACTGCCCCTCTGTGAGAAGTTCCAAATCTCAGTTAAAGACCTGGCTGTTTAGATAAGCATTTTCAGGAGACTATTAGGTTTTGAGCCTTGTGCATTTTATTTTATTTATTAGATTAGATCTGCTGCTGTGGTGATTTATTAATTGTATTAGATATATTTTATTGTTAAGTGCTTTGAGCTCTGGCAAAATGCTATATAAATAAAGTTCCTATCTTATCCTAAATTACTGTAGAAAGAACAGCCTCTCAGTTATATCAAAATGTGATCTCAAACTTCCCAGATCTATGCCCCCTTTGGCTTTAGGAGCAGAGCTGGGCACGATTAAAACTCTTATCCTTTGCTACTGTAAGGTTATGTAATCAGTGAATTAAACTGACATAAGTAGATGGTATGTCACAGACTTCCATTTTGTGTTATTAAGAAAAAATAAATAAAAAGAATTACATATTGAATTGTCTCTGGTTGACACTGAAGAGAATAAATGTAAGAAATACAGGCTTGTTTATTTAAAGTAATATGTAGAGCAGGGGGCTGTATTATCACACTAATGTAGAGGCTTTATAAAGAAACTGATGTATGATGGGAGTGGACAGTAAGATTTGAAGGAAAGTAACCAAATTAAATACTCACATGGTTAGCACAACATACAAATTCTACCTCATCATCCTCATCATCATCATCATCATCATCATCATTTTATTTGTAAAAGGTGCCCATCCAGAGCTCAGGGCACCCGAACAGTTAATACATCATAAAACATTGCAGTCAACATAAAGCTAAACATAAACTTAAATACAGTTACGCATTACACTATAAAAACCCGTCCACAGTCCCATTCATGCCGCATGAAAGGCCTGAAGAAAGAGGTGTGTTTGAGGGCAGACTTGAAAACCTCGATAGCCAAACTATCTTGTATCTGATGAGGCAGAGAATTCCACAGGGTAGGAGCCATAAAGGCAAAAGATAGTGCTCCAGATGTCTTTAAACATACCCTGGGAATCTCTAGCAATCCCTCATCAGAGGATCAGAGTGGGCGGGAGGGGCAGTAGGTATTCAGAAGATCTTTCAGGTAATGGGGTCCCAGGTTGTGTTGGGCTTTGTAGGTCAGCAACACGATCTTGAACGTTATCTGCCACTGTACTGGCAGCTAGTGCAGTTCATGTAGCACAGGTGTCATAAGGCTGGATCTAGGGGGTCTAGTTAACAACCTGGCCGTTGCATTCTTCACCAGCTGCTATCAGTGGATATCCACCCCTGGTAGCCCTAGGTAGAGTGTGTTACAGTAATCAAGACAGGTGATGACAAAGGCGTGGACCAAAGTAGGAAGATCTTCAGATGGGACCAAATGCTTCACCCAGACGATATTTCTTAGAAGATAGAAAGAAGATTTGACTACTGCTGACACATGAAGTTTCAAGGTTAGGCCCTCGTTGAAGATCACGCCAAGGTTATGTACCTGGCTCGAGGCACCTGGCTAGAGGCACATAATGGGGTTCCCCCAAGTCTTAATCCAATGGGCTGTCCCACTCATGCCCCAGCCATCCTATAATCTGGGTCCACTACCAACACCTCCATTTTTCCCCGAGTTTAGCCACAGCCAGCTAGCACTCATCCAGTCCTGTATCTCATTTAGGCAGTTGTTAAACACTGAGACAGTACTTGTCACCTGCTCAGGCACAAAAGATGTGTACAGCTGAGAATCATCTGCATAGCAGTGAAAACTCAAACCATACCATCTTATAATGTCTCCTAATGGCAGCATGTACACTGCAAACAACATGGGTGACAGCACTGATCCCTGTGGCACCCCACAGAGCAGACAGTGAGGAGCAGAGGAATAAATTCGACACCACTCTCTGAGTTCTGCCTCAAGGAAGGATCAAAACCAGCTAAGGACTGTCCCCTCAGTCCACAGAAAACTGCAGGCACTCTAGCAACACAACATGGTCTACAGTGTCAAACGCTGCTGAGAGATCAAGGAGAACAAAGATAGTGCAGGCTTTCAGATCTCTGGCTATCAGGAGATCATTTAGTACCCGAACCAGGGCCGTCTAAGTGCTATGCCTTTTTCTGAAACCAGATTATAGAGGATCATAGATATTATGGCTGGACAAATGATCCTCCAGCTGCAGAGTGACCACTTTCTCAATAACTTTACCTATAAAAGGTAAGTTAGAGACTGGTCTGTAGTTTGCTGGACAGTCAGGGTCAAGGGAGGGCTTTTTCAGGAGGGGCTGGACTACCACCTCCTTTAAGGGATCTGGAATGATCCATCTCTCCAGTGAAACCCGTACTATTCCAGCAAGGTCTGGGGTGATCATCTCATCACGCCCTACAAGAAGGTGAGCTGGGCCCAGGTTCAAGCTACAGCAAGCTGGCCAAAGAGTCTGGATGATCCCTCACTATATCTATGATTACCAGTTGGCTAAAGATAGACCAGGTCATCTGGGTGTTAGTACCATATGGTTGATCACAGCAAGGTCAAATGGGGAGGCACTGACTGACCTCATCCCTGATGGAGGTAACCTTATCAGCAAAAAACTACTCAAACTCATCACATTTTCCCTGTGACAATACTTGCCCACACTGTAGACAGGCTGGATTGCACAGCCTGTCCACAGTCTGGAAGAGCTGAGCTGGTCTGTTTTTTGATGAGGCAATTTCCCTGGACAGGAACTCTGCCTTCTTATGGGAAATTGCCTTTTGGTAAATCTTATAATGGTCTAACAATCTAAGCCTGTCCTCCTCCAGGTTAGTTTTCCACCAGTGTCTTTCCCCACCTTTGCCCTAACCTCTTCAACTCCCACAATGACCCATCATACCATGAGACACCCGGGCGAAGAGTTAAAGGATGAACATGCACCACAGCAATGTTATCCAGGGCCTCTGATATCACCCTGTTATAGACAATAACAAAATTTCCTGGGTCACTGCTATCAATCAGAATCCTGAAAGATCTAGCACCATCATTAGGCTTTCTGAGGTAACTCTTCTCAAAGGACGGTACTGTACCATTTCCTTTGGGGCAGGCCTAATCTGGGGGGTCGTGAAACTGAATCTCAGGGCATGATGGTCAGACCATCTGACAGGATCCACCTCCATATTGGAGATTTCCATCTCCAGGTGAAACACCAAGTCTAGTAAGTCCCCTCCCCCCGTGGGTTGCTGAGGTAGCTACCAGTGTCAGGTCCAATGATTCCATCAATTGGAGGAAGTTTTGTCCAAATGGTGAGAGTTCATTGTCAACCCAGGCATTGAAATCCCCCAGAATCAACCACCTGGGGAACTCCAACACCACATCAGCTACGAAGTCTGCCACCTCCTGCAGGAAAACCCTACCATCACCTGGTGGATGGTAGATGAGAAGGATCCTGCAACCTACACCTGCACCTACAATGCACTCAGTGGAGTTGGTAGCTCCCACTGGCACTTCCCTGAGTCCCAGTTCCGATCTAAAACAGATTGTAACCCCCCGCCAGTACGATCCACTCTCGGTTGGTGTATCACTGAGAACCAGGGAGGGACTGCGTCTACCATAATGGGCCCCGCATTATCATCCAACCGGGTCTTGGTGATACATGCCAGGTCTGTAGAAGCTACAAGATCCACAGTTACTGTGGTCTTGTTCCTAACGGACCTGGCATTACATAACACTACCCGAGAGGGATGAGAATCCGAAGATGACCACATTTCCTGCCCGCAATAATCAGAGCCCTTGGGTATGGGCACAAGACAAGGGGGCCCTCGATCCTGCACCCATTTCACCCCAGGGTGCCTCCTGGGCCCCACTGTCACTATTCATCCACTCCTCTCCCTTCCCCCTCTAAACCCCCAAGACCCACCTCCCCCGGCCTCCTCATTATTTCCAACTCTCAGCACCTACCATACACCTCAGGAGGAAGTGGAGAGTAGTCAAAAGGGCTGAGGTCTCGGAGTCTTGAGGAAGAGTACTGCCTGACCATCTCAGTCTGACTCTAACACATTTTTCAATCATTCACCCCCAACTCATACCTCCACTGCAATTTAATATAAAACTCACTCACTCACATAAACTCTCCAAAAAGACCCAACCCAAAAGAAAATCCACTCCTCCCTCCTTCCCAACCTCAGCAACAGTTCCCAGAAATGAGTAGCAGCAAAATGCCTAATAGTAATTCTTTACTGAATCACTAATGTCCAGCATGATACATGACATGCAGAGCTCTCACCTCTGCAGAATGCACACTTTAAATACTATTTAGCCCACTCTCACTGGGCTGCATTGTATTGCACCCAGATTTACTTTCTGAAATTTTTATAGGAGCATTTGTCCATTCAGTTTGTTATTCCTATCCAGCACTTCTTGCCACAGAATAGAAAAAGGAGACAGTACATCACCATCCACTGGTATAATCCCAGGATTCTTCACCCCAGGCATCCTTCTTCTACTGTTTTCCACATAGATCTCAACTCTGTGAGGGCCTTCCACTCCTCCACTCTGATTTGGTTATGAGGTGCCACCGGACCTTCAAGCTGGCAGCCCAAAATGGCAAACCTATGGCTAGCTCCTTGTTCCACCTAAAGGCACCGGCCACCACACTCCCCTCCAGTAGGTGCAGTGCACATTCTCCCATCTGGACCAGGGGGTTCTGACCTCTGAAGCCATCCTTACAGAGGTTAGCAGTTTCCTTCCAGCAGACACTTACCCCGAATCTGCTTCCTTGCACACAGTCTGGTCACGATAAGGGGCTGACACATTTCCTTTTGGTGTTCCAGCTGGCCTCTTACTCCAGTTGCACATGCCACCTCACCACAGTCATTCCTCCATTTGGGTCTCTTTCCCCAATTTTCTCACAAGTCCTCTCTTACGCTGGCTTTGAAATCCCGTATCCTCCAGTAGGTCTCACCACCAATGATTCTGGACGTTTTTACTGATCCCCTTTGAGAAGGACCATTATCTCTTACAGTTTTGAGATTCTTCCTAGTAATGTCTCAAAACAAAGGTACTGTAAAGACAAAAAATTAGAAAAAATTTGATGCAATGCAATATGAGGCATATAGCAAATATTTATTGCATAATTCTCAATTGTCCTTCATATGAGAAAATCAGACTCTTGTGGCTTGGCAGATTTATTACTAATCTTTTTTTACATCCAACTAACATTGAGACATTTCTATTTAATACAGAAGACACAATCATTTTGAAGAGATTAGCCAGGTTCCCTGTGGCAGTCAGATGAATCAGAGCAGAAAAAGGTAAAACTATACAAAATAATTAATTTTCGAGGCTTGGAAAAGTGCTTGATTTTGGCACAAAACATTGGTGGTGGCAGGAAGTGTTACTGCCATTTTATTTAATTTTATATAAAAGTTTTTATCTTCTCCCTAAGCTTTGCTGGAGTGTGGATGTCTTTTCTCATTTAGTACAGCTTTTTTTGGATTGCATTTGTGTGGTGGACATGCTGTGTCTCCTGAGGTGTGTTGAATGCTACCTAACGGCAATGGTGCGCTAAAGTATAACAGTTTAGAATAAAGTTTAAAGAATCGTTGAGTACCTAGAGGCCAGTGGGCACAGGACCCAAGGCAGCATGGGTTCACAGCGAGAAGGTCATGTCAGACGAATCTAATAGATTTCTTTGACTGGGTGACCAAAGTAGTAGACCAGGGAGGGGCTGTGGACATGGCCTACCTAGACTTTAGCAAGGCATTTGACACAGTCCCACACAAAAGATTAATAGTCAAATTAACTAGCCTGGGAGTGGGTCCCAGGGTGGTAGCCTGGGTAAAACATTGGCTGGACAATAGGATCAGAAGGTAATTGTAAATGGAGTCCACTCTGAAGAAAGAGGGGTTACTAGTGGGTACCGAGGGTTCAGTATTGGGTCCAGTCCTTTTAATGTCTTCATAAGTGACATTACAGAGGGACTGGAAGGAAAGTACGCCTCTTGCAGATGACACAAGATCTGCAACAGGGTTGCTACACAAGGAGGCATGGAAAGGATGAGAAGGGACTTGGCAAAGTTGGAGGAATGGTCAGAAGTATGGCAGCTAGGATTCAATGCAAAGAAGTGCAAAATAATGCACCTAGGAAACAAGAACCCAGGGGAAAAATACACAATGGGGTGGGGAGGTAGTAACAACAACAAAAAAGGAAAGGGACCTGCAGGTAATCATATCAGATGACCTTAAGGTTAGCAAGCAATATGAGAAGGCAGTAGGGAGGGCTGGGGGTATACTGGGATGCATAGGGAAAGGCATCAGCAGCAGAAAACAGGAAGTTGTTATCCCTCTGTACAGACAGTTGGTAAGACCCCATCTGGAGTACTTTGTCCAGTTCTGGAGACCCCATCTCCGCAAGGACATAGACAGGATAGAGGCAGTCCAGAGGAGGGCAACTAAAATGGTGCAGGGTCTGCAAGAGAAGCCGTATGAGGAGAGACTAAAGGAGCTTAATAAATATACCCTTGAGGAAAGAAGGGAGAGGGGGACATGATAGAAACTTTTAAGTACCTCAGTGGAATCAACAAAGTCCAAGAGGGTAGCATCTTTCAGAAAAAGAGATGTGCAAGAACAAGGGGACACAATTTAAAGATGGGGGGGGAGGTTCAGGGGCAATGTGAGGAAGTATTATTTCACAGAGAGGGTAGTGGATGAATGGAACAGCCTTCCTGAGGAGGTTGTGGGGTCTAAAACTGTGGGAGAATTCAAGAATGCATGGGACAGACATAAGGCAATTCTTGTGGGGTGTAGGAAGAAATAGGCTGTTTTTTAACTAGGATCTAAGGCCTATCCTGTAGGTAGGTAAATGGGCAGACTAGATGGGCCAAGCGGTCCTTATCTGCCGTCAAAGTCTATGTTTCTATGTTTATGGCCCCCCTGTGAAGATGATGGCAGAATGCACAGGTGAATCAAAACAGGGGTGGCCCACAGGGCAGTGGAAGTTATACTGCCCCATTACAATGACCTGGCCAGACCCCACCTAGTGAACTATGTGAAGTTCTGGGCACCCCAGTGTAAAAAAAGTGCATTAAGGCACTTGAAAGGGTATGAAGCAGGGCCACCAAAATAATCAGGGGTATGGAAGGCAAACATAAATTCAAAGTAAGCATAGTCAGATTTCTGCTTACCAAGAGAACTACTGGATACCCTGGGAGGTAAAGTGTAGGGAACCACGTTATGTAAGTACTGTATGTATTTACACAGTGTCAAAGGCTGTGAGGTAAGAGACGGATACATATGTATGAATGAAGACTGTAAAACCTCAGCTTGAGGATATTTATTTTCAGCAAAACAAAATAAAGCTAATTTATTCGACAAAATAAACCAAAATGTTATTGAACAACAAAAATAAATCAACAGGCTTCAATTCAGCACTCTGAGAATGAAGAAAATGAAAATAATCAGTTTTCAGTACTATAAACCACTAGACTGCTCAGGTGTTCTACCTTTAACACCCTTCTTCACTCTGACTAGTCTATCTCTGTGAACAGTATATATAGAGGGCTGGACTAAGAGATTGGTCCGCCCTATCTGTCAGTCAAACATAACTATTATTCATTAATTACATGTACTCTTCATAACTTTATACACCCCTAAACCTTTTAATACAACCTTATAACAGTCTCAATGGTTACTGAAAACAAATGAAAATATCTGGATCCAGAATTAATTCTGCAGACTTGTCAGTAAGCACCTCCCCCAGCATGTCCCAGTATAAAAAAATGAAACAAGAGGCCAGCCTGCTCTGTAGTACAGGACTGCTGGAGAGGTTTTACTGAGGACATCAGCATTTATGCAAAGTTTGCAGAAAGAACAGTTATGAGAAAAAGCAAGCACTCTTTCGAAGTTGTCTCGCTCGCCCAGGAAACCCTCATAGCTGCTCATAACTCAGTAAGGTTTGTGCATGTATAAAACATTATTTCATAAAATCAAAGCTTGTTAGCTGTGCGTGAGTGCACATCTTCAATAGGCAGCAACCTATGTTTTTACTAAGAAAGCCACACTATCAAGAAGCAGCAACTTCCTTTCTTGACTCCTTTGCTGGCTCAAACTTTAATATGCACACAAATAAATATCCCAAATACAGCATAACCTTTTTTGCCCTGTACCTAGTTCTGTGGCTGTACAGGTTAATAGCAGAGGGAGAACTTTTTACTGAGCTATCTGTTTTCCTGGTGGGGTAATTTCTTTCTTTCAGAATGTTTTCTTTGTTTGTACAGTTGTTTAGTGTACTACCATAGCTAACACTGAAAATATCCCCATTGTCACCAGCTCATGAGGAACAGACATTTTTCCCTATTATTTCTAAGCTCCATAGGCAAACCTGTGCTGTCTGTACTATATATTGCACTTAATATACTTGGGGGGGTACTCGCTCAGAAGTCTGGCCCCCTTTTTTCTATAAAAGTGGCTAGTTCAATATTTTATTATAACATAAGCCTACAATAAGAAAAGTAGGAAAGCCTGATGGTATCCCAGGCTCCACTTGCAACATTTAGCTGTCCATGTAAAGCGAGACTGTCAGAGTACTAACAAGGGAAACAGAGAACAGTAATCAGTGGGTGGCCAGTCCATTAAATACATAAATATGGACACAAACATATGAGCGTAGAGACAACCATGCATTCATTACAGATATGGAACACTTCTGACAGACCCAAGATTTTACTGGACAGGAGCCCTTCCACATGAACCTCCCCTTAAGACAAAACCAGTATCTTGATTTTGTTAGCTTTCTATAATACACCTGATCATCAGATCTCTCACTGTGAGAGATGGAGCCACAGCCCACCCTCTCCTAAGGCTCCATCTCGGGGTCCCTATCAACAAAATTATCAAACTGTAGTCAAGAATTCTCTTCCACAACTCCTTTCTTCTTTACCCCGAGGTCTGATGGCAGGTGTTTACTCATATCTGGACATGTAATCTGTGTTACAATGTGCCGTCCCTTGACGATGTTTAATCGTGAAACGATAAGGCTGGAAAGACAGATATCACCGCATGATCCGTGGATTTGTATCCTTCATGACATGAGGCCAACATAAAGTATTGTGGTCTGTCAATAACTGAAATTCAACTCCCCATAGATAGAACCAGAGTGCTTCAATAGCCCATCTTACTGCTAAACACTCCTTTTCTATTGTGGAGTAGCATGTTTCCTTTTCATGGAGTTTTTTACTCACATAAAGGATAGCATGTTCCTCTCCATTAATAATTTGTGTCAGCACTGCCCCATACCACAACTGGAGGTGTCTGTTTGTAGTATAAAAGGCTGTGTAAAATCAGGAGTATGTAACACCAGTGAGGAACATAGCCTAGCTTTAATAGAGCAGAACGCTTCTTCACATTTAGGGGTCCATACTACTTTTTCTGGTTTGTGTTTCTTTATTAAGTCTGTGAAGGGACCAGTGAATGTAGAAAAAATAGGGATGAATTAACGGTAATAGCCTGCTCTTCCCAGGAAGGATCTTACATCTTTTTTTGTGACGGGCCTAGGGCTATTAACTACTATGTCCACTTATTTATGTCAAGCTTTATCTGACCTTTACCAATTTGAAAACCTAGATATTTAGTTTCCTGCATTGCTAAGGTACACTTAGCTGGGTTGATGGTTAGTCCGGCTTCTGCTATGGCAGATAATATCAAGGAGAGATGACGTTTATGCTTGGCCCAAGAAGGGCTAAATATTACCACGTCATCTAAGTAAGCCATACTGTAAGTGGCATGTGGTGTTAAAATCTTGTACACTACCCTTTGAAAGGTGGCCAGAGCACCATGCAGGCCAAAGGGTATTACTGTAAATTGGAAAAGACCTAAGGGGGTGCTAATTGTTCTTTTCTCCCAAGCATCTGGAGCCAAAGGAATCTGCCAATAACATTTGGTTAAATCCAAAGTATTGATATACTGGGCATTACCTAAATGGTCCAGGATGTTGTCAATGCATGGCATTGAGTAACTGTCAAATTCTGAAACAGCATTTAATCATCTGAAATCTAAACAAAGAAGTACCCCTCCATCATTTTTTCCTTCTACCACCATGGTGAAGCTCCACTCACTATGAAAAGATTCTATAATGTCTAGCACCTGCATTTTCTTTATTTTCTTTCCCACATCTTGCCTGACCCTCTCGGGAAGCCAGTAAGCCTTTTGTCTAATAGGTATGTCTTGAGTCAGAGAAATGTGGTGAGTCTGTATTAGTGCATGGAATTCTGCTGCTTGATGGGGGTGCCAAATTAGGGTTGATTTTTAAGTCAGCTATTTCCCCTGAACTTTCCAAATGTTGGTATGCAATATTCAATTCACTATTAGTCAGTTCAGGGTGAATATAGCCACAGAACTGAGTGGTCCTGTCTACCTATTGTTTGAGCAGATTAGCATGATAGATCTGCTTTTTTTTACAGTATGTTCTGTCATGTAATTCCACTTAATAGGTGACAGGTCCCATTCTCCTAGTTATCCTATAGGGACCCTGCCACTTCATAAGTAGCTTATTATCAGATGATGGTAATAATAACAAGACTTTGTCACCTTCTACAAATTCTTTCTGCCCTGTCCCCTTATCATATTGTACCTTTTGGGTCTTCTGATGTTTCTGATTGCTTTGATGAGCTTACTGAACATACCTCGCTATTCTCAGCCATAGCTGCTGCAGATACTCAATAGGAGGTATGCTTTTAGGTGTTTTCCCTTCTTCCCATTCCTCTCTGATTATATCCAGGGGACCTCTGGGGTTGTGGCCATAAAGTAGATCGAATGGGGAAAAACCTATAGAGGATTGGGGTACTTCCCTATAAGCAAACATTAAATATGGTAGATAGGTATCCAATTTATTCCCCTCCTCCTGCACATATTTCTGCAGCATTTTTTTAAAAGTTTGGCTGAAGCCCTCTACATGGCCATCCGTTTGCAGATGATAAGGTGTAGTGTGGATGGCTTCAGTGCCTAATGTCTGGTAGAGGTGCTTCAACACAACAGAGCAGAAATTACTGCCTCTATCTGTGAGGATTTCCCTAGGAATGCCCACCTGGCTAAAGATCTTACTTAGTTCGTCTACAATCCTAGGGGCAGTGACACTGTGGAGGGAAATAGCCTCAGGGTATTTTGTTGCATAGTCACAGACTACAAGCATGAATCGATTACCCTTAGAGCTTTTAGGTAGCGGACCGACAATGTCCATGGCAATTCTTTTTAAGGGATTTTTGAACAATGGCATTGGTAGTAAAGGTACCCTGTCCTTCTTACCAAATTTGGCAACTTTCTGGCATTCACAACAACTCTTGCAGTATTCCGCGACTTGTTCATGAATGCCAGGCCAGAAAAACTGGTATAGAAGATGACTAAGGGTAAGATCTCTTCCCAAATGCCCTGCCATTGGTATGTCATGAGCTATTTCTAGCAACTGTTCCCTATATACCTGGGATACCATAAGTTGTTCTTCCACTTCCCTGGTCCAGGGGTTGGTGCATATTCTATATAAAAGCCCTTTTACTACGCTAAATGTTTCTTGTTGGGAATCCTCTGAGCCCTGTGGAAAAAAAGATTTTAGTGTCACATCATTCATTTGCATATTCTTAAATTCTTCAGAATCATAAGCCTCTATATTTTTAATATCAGCAGGTAAGGTACCAACATTGCATTTATTCAGTGTCCATAAGTCTCTGTCTTTTCTTTTCTGTCATCTGGGTTTTCTATCCTTGCCCGTTGGCCCATACAGGTCCTCTTCAAAAGGAAAAAGCTGTCCTAATGTATCCCTTTTCTGGGCCGGAGCCCTAGTGACCATAGCACAGACATTGGGCGTTAATAATGATTGAAATTGGGGATGATCATGGCCAATAAGAACTGGGACTGAGAGGTTGAGTATAATACCCACCATTAATTGTTGTGATTGTCCTTGTTCAGTAATAACAGTTTCTTGTAGAAGGTAGAAGTGGATGCAGGTCACCCCGGTTGTTGGCCCTCCTGTCCCTGGAAGACTGTTCAATACCTTGGCTAGAACCAGAGTCTGTTTACTTCCAGACTCTAAGAGCCCTGTTACTGCTTTATTTCCAGTCTGGACTGGAATTATGTACTGGCCCAAGTTTGCAAAGGCCAGATGTACAGATTCAGTCTTTTTCTTTGGGCAAGACTGGGCTATGTGTCTTTTACAGTTCCATTCCTGACATATTATGTCTAGGTTATAACCCCTTCCTGGTCTATTGTTATTTTTAGTCCCAGAATTTCCAGAATAACTATTATTTTGCACAGGGTTAGTAGAGGTAGGTCTTACCAGGGACTGGTGGGTCATGTAGGTCACTGTTCCCTTTTGTCTGTGAGGTCTGGCTGCAATATAGTCTTCTGCTAACCAGATAGCCACATCAGAAGCCTCTGGGCGGTCCTCTTTTACCCAGAGCTGAACATCCTGTGGAAGGATCCTGATAGATTGTTCCAATATGATAGATTCCAAAATCTGGTCCAATGTACGGGTGGCCGGTTGTAATCACTTGACGTATAAGTCCTTCAATTGTGTGTAGGCATCCTGAAGGTTGTCAGCAGTATGAGATTTATATGACCTGAATCTCTGCCGATACATTTCAGTGTTTATATCGTATCATTTGAGAATTTGAGAATGACTTGCTTTATCCAATCTTAATCATTAGCATGGGCAATATCCAGGTGACTGTAAGCCAACTGGGCTTTTCCAGTAAGATAAGGGGCTAGCCAAATGACCCATTGGTCCCTCGGCCAAGCACTAGCTGCAGCCACCCTCTCAAAAGTCATGATATAGGCTTCAATATCATTGGGGTCCAATAACTTTACCATCTTAATGTACATCTGACCCCCCCCAGGAGATGCAGGTGGTCTGCTGGTGCCCAGGACCTGTATGGCATGGAATGTATCTGTCCATCGTGCTTCACTTTCTTTTCAGTCTCTCTCTCTGATTCTCTAGTTCCACCTGGCACACAGACAGCCACCTAAGCAATTCATGAGACTCCTCAGGGGGGACTTCCTCCTCTGACATTCCCCCACTAGCTTGAGCCACCTCCTCAGTTTGCTCCTTCTCTGTCTTCAATTCACCTGCTGTTCTCTTTGCCACATTCCTTCTGACCACCAGATCCAATCCTGAAAATAATGTGATCTGGTATTTTGCAGTTACCGATCTCGTGGCCACACCAGGATGACATTTACTGTCCGCCTTGTCCTGCTGCATTAGTTGTCCATCAGGGCCTTAGTACAGACCCTCCAGTTGGTTTATTGCACCAGCTGTATCCAACCACAGCAACCATGTGTCAAAGGCTGTGGAGTAACTGTTGGACACATAGACCGGAATGATGTCTGTAAAACCTCAGCTTGAGGATATTTATTTTCAGCAAAACAAAATAAAGCAAACTTATTCAGCAAAATAAACCAAAATGTTATTGACCAACAAAAATAAATCAGCAGGCTTCAATTCAGCACTCTGAGAATGAAGAAAATGAAAATAATCAGTTTTCAGTACTAGAAACCTCTAGACTGCTCAGGTGTTCTACCGTCAACACCCTTCTTCACTCTGAGCAGTCTGTCTCTCTCTGAGCAGTATATATAGAGGGCTGAACTAAGAGATTGGTCTGCCCTATCTGTCAATAGAGATGCAGCAAATTTAAAATCCACCTGCGAGTAAACGCAAAGTGGCCACTTTGTGTTGGTACTTCGCTATGCGGAGTGCCCCATAGGAAAGGCTCACTTCGCCTTGATATTATTACTTCGTGTTGTCATTCTGCACTAAACATGAAGTAAGGTGGAGTGACAACAATATTGGCAGCACCCCACCCACACAGTCACCAGAATTAATGTGCATCCCCAAAGTGCTACTGTCTTGTGTCCAGAAAACTCCCCAGTGCTGATGAAGTGAAATGAGAGCATAACAAGAAATGCAAAGTCTCCCAGAATTAATGGCACACTCAGTCATGCACGCAGTGGTCACACACAGAGTCACCAGAATTAATGTGCATCCCCAAAATGCTACTGTCTTGTGTCCATAAAATTCCCCAGTGCTGATGAAATGCTACTGTCTTGTGCCCAGAAATTCCCCAGTGCTGACGAAGTGAAATGAGAGCATAGCAAGAAATGCAGTCTCCCAGAATTAATGGTGCACTGCAAACACACAGATTAAGATGCACTATGCACTCAAGGGATGCATACGAAAAGGCACAACGACACCTAACTAGTGCCAACAAGTCACAAATCCAAATCTGGAAAGGAATACATTTTGTCAGATGGAGGATTAGTGCACAACAGTAACAATCCGCTACCAGTAAAGATACCACAAAACAGTATAAAAAATTCATGCAGGTGTGGTGAATAGCATGCTCATACTGCTGCAATTACTCTATGACACAATAAAAGATTTAATGGCATGCATCGCACACACACTCACACACACACACTACAAGTAATGCGTAGCAAATTGAAAACCTTTAGTAATATAACCAAATGTTTTAAACAGACAAATTATACACTGCTGCACCACAACAATCAGCGAAAAAAATGTCAAGAATTACTGAAAATATTACTGTGTGTACATTAACAGTTATACAAGAAAAATATAACCAAAACAGAAAGACTGCCTTTTTCTCCCAGTTAATGTACCTACACCACAAATACATCCCTCCCCCAAAGCACACTTCACAGTACACAGACTGACTGTTCTAAATTAACATTCAAAATCCACACACAACAATAAACACCCAATGATATGAGCACAGAAGGGTTTTCTATAATCGATGTACTAAATTTTGAGCCACAAAATGACTCAAAAAGGCATTTTAAACAGCTTTTAGAGGTTTTGAATCGCAGAGCTCTGAGAGCAAACTGTCTCCAGGTACCAATACACACACACTACCCAGGCCAGAACTGAGGCTGTGCAGAACAATCTAGAGCCCATGTGACATGCAAACCCATGAATCACTGCAGAATTTCACTTGGAGCTCAATTACAAGGTGAAGTGAGGTGAATTGCATTGATTTCAATGTACTTCGCCTTAAAATTGGTGGAGAAGTGGTTTAGGGGAAGGTGGAATAATGCAAAGTCATTGGTTTCAATGGACTTTCCATTCCTCATTATGAAGCAAAGTACTCTGCTTCACATTGTGGAGTACTCTGCGGATTCCACGTTACTTTTGAATCACTTCGCGGAGCAAATGGGGGCCATTTCTCACACCACTACTTACAAGACTATAACTCACATGCTGTGCAGGAAGGAACGTGAACGCCTATGGCTGTACTTCCCTGATGAGCTGTAGCACAAAACTCCCTGACTTAAAAACACGTATTAATGGGTACAATGGTGGGGTGGTGAAGCCTGGCGAGATACTACAAAACAGGCTTACAATACATCCAAGTAACAAGTAAAAAAATTAATGTTGTGATTCATGACGTGATCATGAATCATGATTCATGACTGCATTTGTGACCGTGATGATGAAGAACATGATTTTTATCAAGTGCGACTCGTGATGATGGTCCTGACTTAAAAATGCATATTAATGAGTACAATGTTCATGCAGAATTATGCACCACACCTGTCCAGTACTCTGAAGGGAAGCCAAAGAAACACCTGTGACTTAATTTACAGATAGAGATTGGGCCCTAAAGAAATACAAATGCACAGACAGATTAAGATTGTGCTGCGCACTGAAGACGTGCATTTGCAAAGGCACAATACCTAACCAGTGCTCACCATCAGAAATTCAAATCTGGAAAAGAATACCTTTGCCGGTTGGGGCAGGCTGCGGGGGGGGGGGCAGTGTACTGCACTGCTGCAGTAACAGTCACTAGTACTAGTAAAGATACCACAAAGAAGAACAAAAATCACACAGCTGCAGTGGAGAGCAGGCACACATTGCTGAAATTATTATGTGGCACAATAAAAAGTGTCTTATTTGATGACAGGCATCACACACATACTCTCGCGCACACACACACACACACAAAGTAATGCATAGCAAATTGAAAACTTCAGTAATATAACCACATATTTTAAACAAATTAAAATTATACATTGCTGCACCACAACAATCAGCAAAAAAATGGCAAGAATTATTGAAAATATTACTATGTGTACATTAACACAGTTGTAAAAGAAAAATATCACCAAAACAGAAAGAAATGTCTTTTTCTCCAAATTAACCTACCTACACGTCAGATACGCCCCTCCCCCAAAGCACTCTTTCACTGTCTCTCAGTACACAGACTGAATGTTGTACATTAACATTCAAAATCCACACAATAAACGCTCGATGATATGAACACAGGAGGGTTTCTTATAATCGATGAACTAAAGTTTTGGCAAAAAAAGACTCAACAAGAGGCCGACCAGCTCTATAGTGCAGGAATGCTGGAGAGGTTTAACTGAGGACATCAGCATTTATACAAAGTTTAAGAAAGAACAGTTATGAGGAAAAGCAACACTCTTTTGAATTTGCCTTGTTTGCCCAGGAAACCCTCATAGCTGCTCGTAACTCCGTAAGGTTTGTGCATGCATAAAACATTGTTATTTCATAAAACCCAAGCTTGTTAGCTATGCGCGAGTGTGCATCTTCAAGAGGCAGCAACCTGAGTTTTAACTAAGAAAGCCATACTATCAAGAAGCAGCGGCTTCCTTTCTTGACTCTTTTGCTGGCTCAGACTTTAACATGCATACAAATAAATATCCCAAATACAGTGTAACCTTTTTTTTGCACTGTACCCAGTTCTCCGGCTGTGAAGAATAATAGCAGAGGGAGAACTTTTTACTGTGCTATCTGTTTTCCTGGCTGGGGTAATTTATTTCTTTCGGATAATATTTTCTTTGTTTGTATGGCTGATTAACGTACTACCATAACTAACATTGAAAATATCCCCATTGTCAGCAGCTCATGGGGAATGGAACATTTTTCCTTATTCTTTCTATGCTCCATATGCAAACCTGTGCTATCTGTGCTACATATTGCACCTAATATACTTGGGGGGGGGGGAGTTACTCGATCTGAAGTCCAGCTCCCTTTTTTCTGTAAAAGTGGTTAGTTCAGTATTTTATTATAACATAAGCCTACAATAAGAAAAGTAGGAAAGCCTGACGATATCCTGGGCTCCACTTGTAACATTTAGCTGTCCATGTAAAAACGGGACTGTCAGAGTACTAATGAGACAAATGGAGAACAGTAATCAATTGGTGGCCAGTCCATTAAATACATACATATGGGTATAAACATAAGAATGTAGAGACAACCACACATTCAATACAGACAAGGAACACTTCTGACAGACCCAGGATTTTACTGGACGGGGGCCCTTCCACATACTGCATTTGTATTAATACTTGCTTATGAAGCAGGGGAATGGACATAATGGACCTAGAGCCTTATTCCACCATAGTTTGTTATGTTACTAATTAAATGACTTAAACAAGTAGGGGTGGGTCCATGTAGGTCTCTAAGGCTTATGGGATAATATAATAAGCAAATAGCAGCTTTTTGGTGTGATATAAGAGGCAAAGTTCATGGGACCAATGCTCAAAGGTGTCGGAATGCCGGAAGCCCCAGGTGCATTGAATAGATGGGGCTTGCAGCATTCCCTGGCTGGTATTTAGGATTCTGGATCTTGTATGCTGCATGCCGTGATTTAGATCAGCTTTTGCTGGTCTAACTTTGCATCAGTCATGGGACATTTTTACAGGGTTTGTACCAAATATTTGGTACACGCCACCATAAAAAGGGCAAAGTGTTACAAATGCGGGCAACCTATGAGGATTGGGCACAAGGTGTGACAATGTATTGGGCGCAGTGCTGGTTTCAATGCAAGGCTTGTCACAAGCCTGTGTCAGCCTTTGAGAATCGGGCCCCATGGGTTTTCTGGTGATTTATGAAGCAATACTCAAGACTTTGAGGGGATTTAGGAGGCAAACTCCATGGCTTTTTATTCTTTTGTAACTGGGTAAAGCCCACTAGGCACAATTCCTTTCTTCAGGGGCAACCCAGAAGCACTGGGGAGGTTAAGTGAGTTGCTCAAGGTCACACAGCATGCAGGTGGATCAAACTCAGGTCTACTTGATATACCTATCACATTCACAGCTCATTACTCTAACCTCTAGGCTATACAGCCAGGCTTTTGGGAGAATTTAAGAGAAAATGTTCATGGCTTTGGGGGAATTTAAAATGCAAATTTCAAGGCCTATTCTGGTGCTATAAGAGAAAAAGATTTTGGCTTTTAGGGTGAATAAAAGGCATTGATTTTTTTTTTTGTAGGTGAGTTAGGAGGCAGCGTACATGGCATTCAATGTGATTTAGGATGCAAAATTTATGGCTTTTGTGGAGAGAAGAGGGAAAATGTTCATGGATTTTGAGAGGATTTGATAAGCAATGTTTTGAGGGCTTTTAGATGATTTTAAAGGCAAAGTTCAAGGCTTTCAGGGTATTTTAGAAGTGAAATGCCTATCTTGTGGGGTGAATTAAAAGTAATGTTCATCACCATTGAGTTGACTTGATGGGAAACATTATGGCTTTTCTGGTAATCAAAGAGACAGGCTATAGCTTTTAAGCAGATTGAAGAGGCAAGATTCATGGCTACTGTCATAATTTGATAGTGAAAGATTTTGGCTTTTGGGGTGCTTTAAACAGTAACGTTCATGGCTTTTGGGGCAGTTTATTAGGCAATGTTCATGTATTTGTGGTGATTTAAGAGACAACATTTTTGGGTTGTGGGATTGATGAGGCAAAATAAATAGCATTTAAGAACATTTAGTGGGCTAAATTCATGACTTTAAGTGTGAATTGAGAGGCAACATTTTTGCTTTTTGGAGTGATTTAAGAGGCAAAGTCCTTGGTTTTTGTGTGACTTACTAGGCACCATTTGTGATTTAGGAGGTGATTTAAGAGGCAAAGATGTGGCCTTTTGTTATGATGCAAGGAGCAAGGTTCATGACCTTTCTGTTGATTTAAGAGTCAAAGTTTATGGCTTTTGAGGTGATTTTAAGAGGCAATGCTCATGCATTTAGAATGATTTAAGAAGAAACATTCTTGGATTTTTTAAAAAAAAGCCAAAGTCTGCCATCTGTGGTGCCGAGTAATGGGAGATTGCTCTGGCATGCTGGTGATCCTGCTTCTAGCTTTGGATTTTTTGGGTGACTATTGGACACCTTCAAGGGAGCTCATCTGAAGGAATTTAAGCACCATTACCCAGTTGCAGTAGTGTTAAGATCCTGCTTCATGCCTTGAGCCCTGATGTCAGGAGTGGAGGCTGGCAGGGAGGGAGACACTTCCCTCCTGGGGCAGGGTTATTGCAAGTCGCTTCTATAGTGGCCCCTGGTTTTGGCTTAGCAAAGGTGTTCTTGGCAGTGTGGGTGACCATACGCTGCTGAATGTCCCTGCCCCAGGACATTGCTGCAGCAGCATTCATGTTGGAGGTGGGTGAGGCCCCAAAAATGGAAACTTGCCTGTCTCCGCCAACTGGATGGTGATAGCCATGTACCACTATGCCACAGACCCCAAGGCACAACGTACTGCTTCTATCTGCACCTGTTGCTTCAGAGAACTCAGATCCCATTACACACATCCTTCACTCCCCCACAGGGAGGAGCCTCCCCAGAAAGGATAAGTCAATACCCTCCATGACCCAAGGAAGTGCAGGGAACCAGGTAGTTGAAGTTTGCAGTGGGGGCAAGACTGGCAGACAGCAGGGACACTGAGCAGCCTGAAGGAGTGGCAGGCTGGGGGGACACAGGGAGGTGGAGAAAAAGCCGATGCTTATGGTTTGGGGGGATTTACATGGTTAAATGCAGGACTTTAGGGGTGAATATAAAGACAGTGTTCTTGTCTTTTGGAGTGACTCAAGACAAAACATTCTTGACTTTTGGAGTGATCTAATGAGCTTTGTTAATGTTGAAACACTAAAAAGGTATGGCTTATGGACTAAAATAAAAAGCAAATTGCCTCAAGTCTATGAAGCTTCCTGGTATGCTGTGTTTTTGTAAATATAACCAACTGGAAGGTTCAATTTTTTTTCTCATTTTGGACTGGATATCTTTTAAGATATTTGAAATGTTTAGTTTGTCCACAATGTAGGTCTTCATACTTTAAGGAGTAATGAATTATAATTAGGTGGCTCAAATACCGTCCATGATGTAAGAATTGCCACAGACACACCTTGTTCCCTAACTAGATAGCGAGTAAGCAGGCGTACTTACAGCTCATGCTAGTTCTGTGCCCAGCTGGCAGGCTTTGTTTGAATACTGGATAGTCAGCACGATCCTACCCTGTGTCAGTGCACTGTTAGTAGTTTACTAGTGCTCCACGAAGTGAAAAACCTGCACTCTGAAGAAAGAGGAGCGGGTGCTGCAACTTAAACGGGCCTTGGTCAAGGCTTCGTATTGTAACAATAGGCTTCCTTTGTGTACCACAAAAATAAAAGGTGAGCAATGGGTACCAGGTCTGGAAAAATAGGCACACCAAATGGAAATTAAGTTCAGTTATTTTATTTTTCTAGTTTCAAAAAGGTTTTTTATCAGTGCCCATACAAAAAACATCTTCATCATAAATAATAATAACAATACAGCATCATGTATAAATATATTTGATGGTAAAAAAAGACATTAAAACAGACCTATGCAAATACCCATAAGCAAGCCAGCCATGTCTAATAACCCCACAGCCCTTAGTAGTTTATTAGGTTGCAAGCTCACCAATAGGGGTAGAAGATGATAAAATCACACGTCTTAGTCCCATACCATGAACATGGGTAATAAAATGGAGCGTGAAAATCCTGAATTTTGATTGGTTGTTACCTGTGCATCAAATCTGTTTGATGTACTGGTAAAAACATATACTGAGAAGCAGGACTGCAGTTAAATATATATATATATATATATATATATATATATATATTTATATATATTAGTGTACCATTGGAACGTGCAGGTTTTGAAATGGTGCCATTTTTTTCAAGCATTATGAATGACTTCTTCATTTTAAACTAACAGAGAAGCCTTCCAATAACCATATTGGAAGCCCTCCAATAATCATAGTGCCTAACTTTGAAACACCGATAAAACTCCTACAGAAACATTACATTTAAAACTGAATAGAAACTGCTTTTTTTTTATTTTCTAACAACCTGATTTTTTTCTGCCTCCTGTATTCATGTCCACTCTGGCTGAGGCCATCGAACTGCCGATCCCAGGAGTTAAACAGAAGAAGACATTTCCTCAGTGCTTTTCTTTACATGTCTCCCATTTAAAAGTGCAACTAAAGTAACACATGTATTCACAAACTGAATGTGCTGTTTTTACAGCCGATCGTTCTGCTGGTCTCACAGCACATCTCCTCCCTGGGTGTTTCAAGTGCTGATTATGCTTTCATCTGTGTATGTAAATGCACTAGTAAAGCACGGGTATTTTATTTCTATTTTTTTTTTAATTTTCGTACTCTCCTGGCAAATCCTTGTACATATAGTAGTAGTTGGAGAAAAGTACAGTAACTCGCTCAGTGATACTGATTGCTCACTCATACAGAAAACAAAGTTTTATATACAGAAAACCCACAGTCATGCTGTCTCTCTCCTTGCATGTAACCTTATTCATCTCGTACATTATATAGTTAAACAGCAAAGGATTATCACCCAAAAGCACACCAAAAAAAAAAAAAGAGCCTCACAGTAAATTTCACTTTTGTGATCTACCAGGCACAATACGGACATATCTGTGTGTGTGTGGTTGGGAGTGGTAATCAGTTACATACCCATACAGGAAAAAACTACAACTAGGGATGGTACAAAAGGACAAAAGTCCCACAGCAAATCAGGCAGAAGGACTCTTTTCATGATAAATTCCTCAAATTATAACTTTTTCCATGGATAAACATATTTCTGTAATTCTAGAAATGTAATTAAAAAATAATGCCCATTTTATAAGCGCAATAAGACACTCCAGTGTGTGCATTGAACATATATTACTGCACTTCCAGGGGTTGAAGGCACTCTGCTTTTGGCCTTATGTCTTACTACGACCCTGAGCGTGTGGTAATATCTGTTCAATGCATACCCCATCATGTCTTATTGCTTACTTAATCCCTAATACTGACACTGAAGTACATCACTAGAGAGGCGCTGCGCAGTTGAGATGCCATCCTTTGGAGGAGATGTTAAATTGACGTCCCTTCTGCCCATCTCTGGTAGCTGTCCAAGTGGAAATTAGAGATTTCACAGCACTTATCACAAGAGTAGGAAATTTTCATTGATTGCCTGCCCAATATTCTCCCTGTGAATAAAACTGGTCAATGCAACTTACCTTCTAGATGCACCTGGAAATGAGCACTCACCATTAAGTGTCACTGCCTTAGTCAAACATTTTTAATAAACAAAGAAATTGTAGACTGAAGACTTCATCTACACCATGAACTCAGATCTTTGCCAGTCCCAGCATGGAACATGAGGCCGGTTATAAACGTGGATCTCTCATATTGCAGCATGGAGAATTGCCTTTGCACTGCATATCATGGCCAACAATGTGTTATTTTTCTTGGCGTTATGTTAATTAAAGGTGTTAGCTGTAGTGCTTTTGTTAACCACTTGGCACTTTCAGCCATGAATTGACAGTAGACATAGCAAAACAATTTGGGAATACAATAAAGTTTTTCAGTTCTTTGCTAAATGAGTTCCATTGTATAGCAAGACTAGGTAGTCTGATTTGAGGCTACCTATTAATTGCTTAGAAGGTAGAGTGTACGTTTCTGCATTTCTGATATAGAACAAGGTTATCCTGGATGATAACCTTACACCCTTAGCAGAGTGCTCACTCATCAAACCCCGCTAAAGACATAACACACTCCAATTCACTGAGCCCAGTTTAATTAGAAAGGGTAGGATTACCAAGCTGCAAATTACATGGAATTCAATATTGCAATCTCTTTTTTTCTACCTAAACCCAACATCAAGGATGTTTAGTAAACTGGCTAGTACTTAGCTAGCAACAAAAGTTTAATATCGTATGAAGCACAAATTATATATACAATTTGGAGAGGAATAAAACACAGGCATTATTTGTAAGAGCAAAGCTGGTATGAAGAAAAAAATGCTTTGTTCACCACCAGTTCTAAAGTTATAACTGCTACTTGATACAATTCAGTGCATCTGTGACTCTATATTTATATAACATGACACACTTTTTGACTCTGACTCTATCTTTATAAAATGTTACACATTCTTAGTCTGACTAATCATTAGTTTGGTGTTCACCATCAGTCAAAGTTATAAAGAAAAACTGTTCATATTTTAATTCTACTGACTATAAAAGTGATTTAGTGCATAAATGAAGTACAATGGGAAACAAACATCTCCTAAAAGAAAAACCATGAACCAAAGTTCAGTCATCATATGCAAGCCTTTACAAGTCCATCACTGAAGAATACAGTGTAAGAAGAAATTATAACAAATTAAAAAAATGAAACTACAATAGCTTACTGTATGGGCTATTTTCTCTTAATGGGGCCTATGCGTGAATGCTCGGGAACTGTGCCCATATGCAGTGTATCAGTGGCACTCACCTACATGCCATACAGGCAGGTGGAAGTATGCACTATGCACAAACAAAGCACAGGACAGGTGGAGGCATGGGCAGGGCATACAGATGTGCGCAGGCCCACACAGAGTAGACCCAAGGTGAGTTTACAGTATGCGGACATGCCCCTTGACCCCATCATATATGGATATCTGTACCACCTCACGCATATTCATGGAAGAGAATACCATAATGGAAGATGAGGGGTATGCTCTGTTGGAGGGCAGCTTGGTAGGGGTACTGCCTGCAGTACCCGGTCCACCACTGGTACCCGATGGCATGCAATGTGGCACACAATGATATGGGAATGTGGCTGGACACATGGTGTCAGCTGATCACAGTTCTCTAATTTCTCCAATGGACAGGAGGCAGCCATGGTTGCCAACATATGGGAGCTGTATATTCTGTATGGGACAGAGTCTTTAAAGGCACTATCAGAAACCAAAGCCAGGCTGTGGCATGACATTCAGGACACTATGAATGCTGACAGGCCAGAGGCTCCCACACTGGCAGACATGAAGCACAAGGGCATGACCTCCAGTCTGTCATCATGTGTAAGCTGGCAGCTGTCAAGCAGTCACAGACTGCCATGTGTGCTGGGCCACCCACACAGGAACATAGTCTGCCATAGATAGAGAGGATGGTGACAGATCCTCACCAAGGTGTTCCTGCATGGTGAGGAAGAGAGAATGGATACACTGCCAGCTATATAGTACACCATAGGAACTGGCTGGGGATGGTCCAGGACAGCACGGCACACTAACCACCCTATGTTTCACCATACAGACCTTGAGATCAAGAACACTTGTGAAGAGGAGGTTGCAACACTGACTGAGGCAGGTCTGTAACTGCAGACCAGTGCTGGCAGTTAGGTGGTACCCACAGTGGCCTAAACATACTCCCACAAGATATGTCAAAGCCCATATCACCTGGCTTGTCTTCTCTCCCAGTAGCCCATGGTCATGGCTAATGAGGAAAGTGCGCTAAAGGACACCAGCACAGACCCATTCCTGGACATACAGAAAATGAGAAGAACCTGGATACCCCCACTACAAACAACTACTCCCAGTCACAGTCCATTCCCCAGTCACAGTCACACCCAGGGCAGCCAGCCCAGGACAGTCTGCATGGCACTATGGAACCATGTATGCAGTCACACATGGTGGGCCTGCTGTCACAGCCTGCCAGCACCATTGGGTAGACACCAGAGCCAGTCTGTCTGACAATTGGCAGTTGACAGCATGAACACGGGGGGGGGGCCACAGAAGAATACACAACACCCCTGGGGCAGTAGGGATGAGGGCCCTTCCAGCTATCCAACACACCATACATGGAGGCTGGCCAGCAGGAGTATGCTGGCCACCTACTACCCTGAGGTGAGGCAGCTGGAATGTGATTAATTCTGTGCAGAGCAGGCAACACAGAGGCGCTAATGGAGCTGATCATGGAGGTGAGAGGCATGCATAGTGGCATTGACTGCATCAGGGATCTACTGGAGAGGCTAATAGAGCACATCCTAGCTGAGTCTGGCATGGGCACAACTCCTGTACTTAAGCACCACTGAAGACCACAGTGCACCACACACCTGCCCACCCCAGCAAGCCCGAATGGCAAGAAGACAGCCATCCACAACAGACATTATGTACATGGCCAGACACACAGGCCAGTACAGGGGTAAAGGCCACAGCCAAGACACAGTATCTGGGCACATTGGCATCTACATGCAAATGGCAGCAACAGGCCAAGAAGAAATTATGCTTGCCACCCTCATCACAAGCACCGAGGCCACAAAAGCCCATACTGTACAAACACCACAAACACATATAATGCTCACCACATATAACCCCCACCACATATAACCCCCAAGCACTGACAGAGATACTCTCCCTGACTGTGGGTGGTGTGGCACTCAGGGTGGTGCATCATCACAGTGCTATGCCACCCCCCAATAGCTGAATGACCCCTTCATGAGTCCATGGTGTGCCACTGGTCCATACAATGATGCTGCTCCTTACACCTAGAAGGCCCCCTGTCACCTAGTGGGACCTCCCCCTGTATGTCCCATATCATGAGTAGCTGATGCCACTTTGCTATGTTGCACAGCATTGAGCATGCTGCAAATACTCTTCATGTCTTCCCTGGGGCAAGTACCATTGTACTGGCTGTCAGATACTGGTACCTGAACCCAATCTTCAGTAGCCCTATCATTCTTTCGATCACGGACCATGTCTTCCAGTGTCCTCACTGTATGCCTTCTCCATGACTCTGTGTGCTTCCAGGTATGGGGTCATCAGGTATGGCCTTAGTGAATATCTTCTGTTACCTAGGCAGTGGGGTAAACAACATATTTAGTACTGTGTGGCTGCCAGGCATCCAACAGTGACCACGTGTATAAGGTATGGATACTCATCTATCAACGATCTATCCCTGCCTCTGCATGCACCAAGGAGTGTGTTCGGCCTGGTATCATGGCATGAACTTGGATATTTGGCACACACATTAGTGATGATACCCATAGAATCACAGACTGTCTGGCAGTTGATGCTGTGGTACCCTTTGCAGTTATGGTATGCCTCCTTGTACACGAATGGTGCCAAGATTGCCACATGTGTACAGTCAATGGCACCTAGCACATTGGGTATTAATGCATGGTATAGAATGTCTCCTTTGTGAACTGTATGTCAGGCTGTGTGGTATGGAATGTTATGTGTTCCTGCACATTCAGGACCGAGGTGTCGGTGACATGGACACAGAGGACTGACACCCATGACATCCCCCATCACCCTCTGGAAGGACCCTGTGGCATAGTACGCTATGTTCATCAAATCTTTGCTTCATCTGACACTGCCTGTGACTGACAGGTATGAGGGGCCACATGTGCATGGATCATGTCACACAGCCATGTAATCGTGGCATGGTCCAAATAGAATCTCTCAAGGCAGTGTGTGTCCTACCGGACATTCGCATCCAGCTTTGACTGGAGTAGACATGTCCCATGGCCATGCCCTTAATGCCTGCTTATGTTCCCTCTTGCCATTCAGCAGAAGGACATTCTCTAGTAGCCTTGGGCACATCTTGAGTACCCCCATTGAGTGGCCCTGGAATGGCTGCCAGACAATGTGTGTTACACACCTGTCTGTGCTACCCCTGACCATGGCCCTAACAGGGATGCTGCACATATATTCCATGCAGACATGAGCCCCTGTAAAGGGGTGTGTAGCTGGCATGCCTGCAGGATTACACAGTGTGCACAGGCATCGTTGGGTCCTTACAGTTCTGTCTGTGGTAATGATGGCTGCCTCTTCTTCTGTCTCAGCAAACATGTTAAAGAGAGTAAGGGAGCACCCCACAAAACTCTGGCATATGTCCAAGGCAACATACTAGGATGCAGAGGAGGGTGGTATGGTATGGCAAGTGATGGAACCAGAGGAAGTATGTATCTAACTGGTAAGAGGGAAGGGGCATGCATACAGGACTTATTTGGATGGCCAGGGTGAATCATACTGGAGCACCAGGAGCAGCCCAACAGGACTGTGGCACTGGTGGTGGTCTGGTGTTCATGGTGGATGAAGTGGGTACTGCAGCTGCTGGCAGACTATCCTGGTGGGTTGGAAGCTAGGGTGCATACTATAAGGATGACAAAGGTGAGCTCTGGACCCTGGAAGAGTCATTGAATGTAAGTGATGTGTGGGGGGCACTGTGTGTCTGCTGTGTTCAACTGTCATCCTACATGTGCATCCCTATCATGCCTGTCCTTTGTGTTCCTGTCATTTCAAGGGTATCATGGATGCTATGAATGATGGTGTTGGTGGAGCAAGGGGGTACACCCTTTCCACATTGAAGGGGTCCAGTGAAGGTTCCCAAAAGGGGGAAGTGGAATAGGTGGCATCCCAGTACCACAGTACTACAACATGGCTGAGGCAGGGGATATCTGGGGTTGTTTTTTTGCATGTGTTCTTCTCCATTGACAAGAACCTAGTTGCTACTATGTGAACCTTTTTCATGCTTAAGGAAAGCCATGGCCAAAAATTGTAAAACATATTTTTTTACATATGTCTTGTGTCTGCATCTTTCTTCTGGTTAGAGGTGTCATATTGCTGGCCTCATTTTCCAGCCCCAAGGTGGGTTCAGTGTAGGGGGCATAGCTATGGGTCTTATTGCTGGCCCACCAGCTGTGGGCATGGAGGCCAGCATTGTGGGAAGTGCTGTGTGCACAGTGCCCATGTATCATTTTGGGGGTAGCAGGGGCTGATGTGCCGAGGGGAGCACTCCCTTATCCCCTGGTGTCCTACAATATCTTCATGTTGTGCCTGCACTATTGGTTTATACTGTACCTTTAACGTAATAATACACTGTCAGCTTTGAAGATCTGCAGCACTACAGGTCAGCCACAGGTGGTGGTTCATCCAGTCCTGAGACCATGGCCCATGGTACTTGCAGTCATGTTTGTCTGGCCTACTCTGTATGCCGACCCTGCATGCATGTAGTTTATGGCAGCCCTTCACATGTCATTGTGCTGTGCATACCAGTGTCTGTGGCTCAATAGGTAGCACACTCACCTCTGAGGCTGGGAGATCAGAGGGCTGTGGGTTCAGTCCCCACATCTGGCACTTGGGTTAATATCCCAGTACTGACACTGTAGTGCAGCATAAGAGGGGTGCTGTACTTCTGAGGTGCCGTCTTTTGAATGAGACGTTAAACCGAGGTCCCATCTGCCTGGATTGGTGGTAGATTGGTGGCAGTTCAGGTGGCTGTTAAAGATCCCATGGCACTTATCGAAAAGAGTGGGGGAATGTTTTATTTAGAATAACAAAATCAATAAACAACACAACACAATACAGTGGCATCAAAAGTCAAACAGAAAATGCAAGCCATAAACAAGTTAAGTAAAAAATACAGACAGTCAAATATGAACTGAAACCAAAAGTAGAAATGAGACAAAAGCAGATAGGGAGAACCAAAAGAAAAACATTCTAACAAGAAAAAGTAGGGGAATATATATCAAAAGCAAAAAAAATAGGTATTAAAATTATCATACAAAATCATAAGTATAGAAAAGGAAGCAAGAACAATCACATGTACTAAACTTTGAACTTCAACCAGTATCCAACCACTGTATCGCCTTCCATTTCCTGTGAAACTGGGAAGACGATAAAGAACGGGAATCTCTATGCCAACTTTCAAAAAGTCAAACATGAATTCTCCAAAACAATTGGTCAGGGGAAATAAATAAAGCTCGCAGGGACCACATACATTGAACCTGCCAGATATGATATTTTATGCCCCAAAAATCAATCTAATAGTATCAGCATTAAAAGAGTCCCAGTCCGATGATAAAATTCCAAAAAATAAACAAGTAGGGCCAATACTCAGAAAATGAAAATGAGCCCATTGAACTGAAATTATTGACCAAAACTGCAAAATAAAGGGACATTCAAAACACAAATGTAACATAGTTTCAAGCTTAGTTGTACAAGTAAGAGTTCTTGGACAGTACCTCTCTTCAATACCCTTGTGTTTCAGGTTATTCTTAACATTTAATTTGCCATGCACGGTAAGCCATGTGACATCCCACATATAATTGGGAATGCTAGTAGAGGTAAGCATTGCAGAAACCTGTTGCAAGTCTTTATCTAATAAATCCTGAAACACAAAATGTTCTAAGAAATATTGATCTAATAAAGAAAAGTACATGCTTTTTCGAGAAAATTGAGTAAAAGAAACATAAGATATGTTCCATTTCTTAATTTTACTAAAAACAGGAATGGAAATAAACAGGTAAATGAGCAATAGGTTTTTGTTTGTGTATGAGGCCATCCTTAGAGCACCCATCCAACCAAGGAGAAACATGATCTAAAAGCCATAAAGTCCAGACTTTAGGATTACCAAGAACAAGAGTAGAAACATTTTTATATAAAAATATACTAAAGAAAAATAAAACAGGGTTAATCATATTCAGTCCACCTGATTTAATCGGACAATATAAAATATTCCTCTTGGTGGGGTTCAGGCGACTACCCCAGATTGTCCGAAAAAAAATAGACTATAGAGTGTTGTTTCTTTAGAAATCGGCAAAGCATAAACCGCACTTAAATGTAAGAAGAAACCAATAAGAAAAGTATTGACCATATATATTCTTTTCTTTTTAGACATATTCCACTTATTCCAAAGGGTGACTTTCCAACTAGCAGTCTGAATAAGCTTGTCTCAATTGTATGTGGCCGTATCCATCCCACACAAAAAATAAATACCCAAAATTTTACAAGCTTGATTAGTAACGGGAATCCACATAATTACAGAATGTGAAGAGGAATGATTACCAAAAAAACAACACTTACTTTTAGATAAGTTAAAAGAAGCACCAGTCCCCTTCCTGTAAGCCACAGTTAATGCTTCCGTAGCAGTACAGGAAGGAATATCAGCTAAAAAAAAACATAAATCATCCGCATAAGCTACAACAGTAAGTTCTGCGTCATCCAAGCCCAAAGAGGGACCTCTAATAACATCCATATGAGAGATGGCAGAATGCAGCGGTTCTAAAGATAGAATATAAAGCATAGGACTAAGGGGACACCCTTGACGGACACCTTTGCCACATTTTCGTTTAGTGCCAAACCAGCCATTGACATATGGAATAATCTCAGCATTCAAATAATATTGCTGTAACCAGTGAACAAAACGAGGAGGAAACCCCATAGCTAGCATACATGTCCAAACATAAAGGTGAGACACATTATCAAAAGCTTTCGCTTGGTCTAAAGTAACACAAATACCAGCAAGTTCATCCCTATTTCCACGTTCAATGATTTCCCAGATAAGAATCAGGGCATCTGTAATAGTACGACCGGGCACTGAACAAAACTGTGTGGGGGAAATAATATCTGCTAAAAGACAAGAAATTCGTAAACCCAGAATTTTAGTAAAAATTTTACAATCAGAATTCAAAAGCGTTATAGGACGCCAATTATTTAGATCACCCTTATCCCCATTTTTATGAAGAAAGATCAAAAGCCCCTCATTCATACTAGGAGGAAAGGTACCAAGGGAAAGGCAATCATTGAACATAGAGACCAAACGATGATCTAAAATGGAATCAATTAAACCATAAACTTCATTAGGAAGACCATCTTTACCAGGGGTTTTACATTTCGGAAGAACCTGAATAACTGCACGGAATTCTGTCAAAGAAATAGGGGCCAACAGGGACATCAAAAATATGTCAGGGATCCGTTTCAAAGAACTGTATGCCAACCATTCAGCAATTGAATGTGGTGTAATGTTTAAATCCTTGGCAAATAATGATTGAACATGAGCATCAATAATTTGAAAGAGATCCTGTCGAGTGGTAACCCGAACACCATCAGAATTCAACAAAGTATGCACATCCTTCTTACTTCTATGAGACGTATTACTGTCATAAGGATTAGTATAAATTGAAGAACCTTGAGTACTAAATCTTAGTTCCCTCTCAAGTTGCATTTTCTTAGAATTATGTAACTTTGCTAATTCAACTTTTACTGCATTTAAAGTGTGAAAATCTACAGGTAAGCCCAGATTAATTTGGGAATAAAAAGTAGTCAATAAATTTTGGAGAGACCTGTGATAAGATTTACGGGAAGCTCCCAATATGTGGCCAATGTCAAGAAAATATGCCTTAAAAATAAGTTTAGAATCTTCCCACCAATCCTGTTGGGAGTCATATAAGAAAAAAACAGAGTCACACACCTTTAAAATAGACAGAAAACCTTCTTTTACTGCTGGAATATCCAAAAGAGATAAATTTAACCTCCAGTACCCTGGGCCCTTGGAAGTTTGTGGATAATTGGAAAGCGAAAAACTTAGAAGGCAATGATCAGAAGAAGCAACCAAAGTAACTCGTGGGGTAAAAACTTGAAGTGAGGAAGAAACAAACCAATAATCTATCCTTGATTTTTGAAGGCCTTGTAAATTTGTAAAGGAAGGAATATTCTCAAAAACATCACAGAGGCCAGTTACCTTTAACAAGTCATTCAGACAATTCGTGTCACAATAAATCTTAGAAGTAACAGATTTGGCCGTCTGGGAAATATTGAAATCACCACCCAATAAAATATTCCGACTAGAAAATAAATGGGGCCTAAGAAGGTATAACAACTGAATGCGATCCCATTTGGTTTGAGGAGCATAAATATTGACTAGTCTAAAGGGGATGGAATGAATAGTAACATCGAGCAACAATACCCTCCCAGGAGAAATATGTACCACATCCGACACTGTAATAGTATTAGAAGTGAAACAGATTCCAACACCTGAGCAGAGGTCAGTGCTCCCGACCAATAACAAGGGCCCCAGCCCCAGAGATCAGTAGCAACAGAAAAATCTTGAATTGTGTACAACCTAGTATCCTGAAAGAATATAATGTTGTGACGTAAATCTGAGAATAAAGCAAAAGTGACCCGTTTTTTGTATAAGGACCTAAGGCTATTAGCATTAAGACTAGCCAAAGAAATATCAAGTGAGGACCGAGAAGTAAGTTAGGAGTGAGAGTGCAGTTTCCTGCCGCTCTTACGCAACCCAACACGAGTAGTTTTTTTTAGTTTACATTTTGCTCCCACTCTCAGATCTAAAACAGTTTCCTGATCTGAGGTCATGTCTACTTGTGAGGGATGTTGACAGGTGGAATCAGAATCATGATCCTCAGTATCCATAGTGGCCAAAATTCCAAATTTATTCGAGACAGACACTGGGGCTGGAGATTGAGCCCAGTCTAGCACTGAACAGTGTTCCACCTCCGATGGAACAGGGGAAAAGGAAACTGCATCTACCACAACCTGATTTTCCAAAAAGGGCACTATTAAAGGAGGTGACTTAACCATAAGGGGTGGGGCTGCAGGACCGGAGGATACAGGAGGAAAAGCAGGTGGAGGGGAGCATATTTCAAAGGGTGAGAAAGAGGAACAGAAGAGGTAGTGGTCAGAGCAGCAGAATATGACTTCGGTTTTTGGGAAGTAGGAGGCCCAACCCCATCCAAAAGAGTCCTAGCCGCTTTAAAAATAAATAAATCCTGCATAGCATAATCAGAGTCAGCAGTGTTATGGGCTGCTTCCGGGCAATCAGGAAAGACATGCCCCATTGTATCACAAAAGGAACACTTCACCGGGTTTTCACACTGATAGCCAGAGTGGCCACTCTCTCCACATTGGAAACAAAAAACCTTTTCACACGACGTGCTAATATGTCCTGGAGAGCCACATTTATAGCAACGTCTGGGTTGACCGGGATAAAACAAAAAGCCTTTATCTCGGCCAATGAAAAAACAATTAGGAAGATGTACAAATTCATCATGAACACTAGAGAGTTTAATTTTAAATCGCCATCCCCCATTCCAAAATCCTTCCCCATCCAAAATGGGTTCAGGTGTGCCCCGAACCTCACATCTCTTTTGTAACCAGGAAAGAATATCAACCAAATTCACTCCTACATTACGAAATAGAACAGTAATGACTCTAAAAGGTTTTTAGTTAACGGAACCACATGAAAAGGGGACCATAAAGGGTTAGTTTTTAAAGATCTATATCGCAACCAAAAAGTTTCTAAAGTCGTAGGAGTCCTGAAACTAATGTCAAAGGAATGTTTTCCTGGAGCGTGAATAAGGGCATAAATATCAGCAGGCGAAAATCCCAGTGATTGCTTGATCAAAACCCTGCCCACATAAAAGCAATCTGGTATTTCAGCCAGCCCTCCCAAATAATGCAGTCGAATAGCATTACGTTTTTTTGCTTGCTCAATAGGTTTTGCAAATAAATCAGCCAAATTAGTGTTAGGAGGGGTAGGCAAAGGAGCCGTAGAAATAACCGGAGCGGCTATAGGAAAGTCTACAGTGTCCGAAGCAGAAGAAACAGGAACAGTACTACCTGGAGCAACAGCCAAAGGTGTAGCAGTTGACCCGGAGTCCAAAGGCAGAGCATCCTTCAAAACAACAGTGTCACCAGCCTCAGTAACAGAATGGGCCAATATATCCGACGGTGTAGTCGGATCAACTATCCAGGAACCATCTGCAAGCTGCTTCCAGCCAGCTTTGGAAAGCACCGATTCAGGAGACCAAGGTTCTTCCAGCATGCCAACTATTGAATCTGCAGTCGAAACAGTAGCTGAGTCAGGCACTGGTGCAGGGGAAACCACATCATCAGTGGAGCCAGGACCCATCTTGAAAGTACGTCGTGCAACATCAGGAGAAACTCCAAGTAAGCATTTTCGCTTTTTTCCAATAAATCAGCTCTAGCAGATGTAAGGGCCATTTCTGTTTGCAACAACTGACCTTTTAAAACATGTCACTTCAAAACCATTTTGGTGACCGTACTGTCTTCAATTCCGTCCTTCACAATGTTCATTGTAGCTGGGGTAGTAACCTAACAGATAGAGGAAACTGAGGGAAGCAATATACCATCTTGGGTAGAAACAGCATTCTCCAGTCCGACAACTTCCTTGCGACCGTCCTCCACCAGAACCGACAGTGAACTGACTTCCTCCATAGGTGCCACATATGAGACAACGCCCCTCCAGAGTAGGGAAATTTCCCCGGTGTCCTGGCCAAATTTCCCTCATTCACTGAAAATACCACCAACAGCTTAATCTGGTTCAAAGTCAGTTGGCATTCATCTGTATCCCTATCCCCTGGGTCGTGCCTGAAAATAGGGAGGATTTGTCTCGTGCATTTACCCGGTCAACAAAAACTAAATAAAAAATTAAAAAAATATGTTGCATCAGGCACCTGGGATATCTATATCACTTTGTGAATGTATGTGTGCACATGTATGATGTTAAGCAGCCATGCCCTTCTGCCTTTGCATAGTGCTGCTGTATATGCAGAACAAATTTGCGTGACTCTGCATCATATGTTCATGCCACATGGCTGTGGCCTGTGCAATTGGGCATCATATGCCCATACCCCGCAGCAGTTATTTGCAGCACAAGAACCACCTGACATTAGTGCATGGGCCTCGGTAGGAATACCCCAAAGCATACACATGCAAGGAAGGGTACAATAAATATAGGATAAATTATAGTAATGATTCAGTTATAGAAGCAATATTCAAACATCTCTATGAACACAGCTAGCAGGATTTCTGAAATACAAATCATGGGCTATGGCTGCAGGTACAGCCATGGACTTAGATGCAGCTGATACACCTAGACCAGGAGAGTTCACGTTGCACCCGAATTGCAACTGTGCAAGGCTCAATAGGTAGAAGTCAGTTAGTATGTGGATGGTCCTGCACCAGTCTAACCCAAAACACTGCTCAATTGGACATTCTGTATACTTTTATAGGATACAATCAGCATTAGGGCTGGGTGAAAATTGTGCTTCTGTGAAAAATTCACGGAATTCCACGATTTCCATGGAATTTCATCAGAGATTTGACTTTGGCAAAATTTTCACTTTCTGTGGAATTTTCACCTGATTTGCAGAATAATTAAGTGTACTGTGGAAAATATGTAATGAACTGTTGAAAATATTTATTACAGAAAAAAATGCCATTCAGAGGTGAAAGTCACAGAAAATGTTTTCCTCAAGGTATGTAGTCATGTTATTTTGTTAATTTAGGTGGGAACTGAATTTGCAAAGCACTGTTTCTTACTGTTCCTGTCACTTTCTTTAGTGAAACTGTCCCTCTTGTCCAAAGTTAAATTTTATATGGCATAATTCAGAACTGTAATTTACTGTAATTTCTTCAAAAATTCCATGGTGCATCCCAAAAAGTCCACCATTCACTAACATTTTCCACAGAACACACAAAAAAATTCTGCAAGTAATGCTGTCACCAGATCTTTTTTTGATTTGGCTGGCATCTATGGGTCAAAGTGTGAGTTGATATAGCAGCCTTCTCTTTTTCTCTTTCTATCTCTCTTTCTCTCTCCCTCACTCACTCTCTCTCTCAAGTCACTGCTGCTCCTACTCAGCTGGGCAGGTTAACAGCAGGAGTTGAAGAAGAAAGATCTGCAGCTCTTTGCAACTTACATTTGTAAATGAAAAAACTATATTTCAAAGCACTTTGTGGCATTTCTTATTTGTAAAAGTTTTTTGTGAAATCTCTGATGATGTTTGCAGTATTTTTTTGCCATATTTATTTATTTATTTAGTTTTTGTAGACCTGGTAAGTGCACTAGACAAATTTGTGCCTATTTTCTGGCATGACCTGGGGAGAGGGGGATACAGATGAATGCCAACTAACCTTGAACCAGATTAAGCTGTTGGTGGTATTTTTAGTGAATGGGGGGAAGCTGGCCATGGCACTGGGGAAATTCCCCTACTCTTCAGTTTCAGATCAGGGCCATATGCAATCCCCTCCCAGCCCAGGGATTTACTTCAGTGAAGAGCTCTAGGAGAGGGAAGGGGAAAAGGAAATCTGATGCCTGCACCTCTAGGAAGACAATCCTAACCAGAAACAAATTCCAGGCTCTAGCAAAAAAGCATGAACAATGGGGGGATACTGAAGAGGAAGAGAAAGAGGACTCTGGCTCCTCCAGGGTGTCCTGTTCCAAAATGGATGTCCACCTGGAGGAACAGGATAAAACTTCCAATGCTGATTGCGGGGAGACTTTAACTGTGGATTATCCCTGAGTGATAGAGTGGGTACTACAAAAAAATATTTGGAGACTCTGCTGCCCTGAATAAAATTTTAGCTACTGCTAAAATGAATGATGGCATGAATGCAATAAATCCAAAATGAAAAAAAAAAACATATTATAGGGACACACATGCCACAAGAATTGACTTTCTTTTTTTATCTAATAGCATTACTGCATTACTATATCTCCTGGGACAGTTATCCCTTGGAAGACCTCGGACCATATGGCAGTCTCCTTACCCTGCTCTCCTGCAGTGGAGCCTTTGCCTCATATCCCTGTCTCCAGATGGAAATTAAATAATACCCTATTTGCAGACCCTGGTAGAGATGCAGCATGTTTAGAACTTTTAAGGGCCCGGCGCACTGTTCTGGATGCCTATCCTTCTCTCCTAAATTGGTGGGAGGACATGAAATTGGACTTAAAGAAATTCTTTCAGAGTAAGGCTAGGTTCAAAACTCTATCTGCATACCTTTCTTACTCAAAACTAAGGCAAATGTTACAAAATCTTATTTCCTATGCATATGAAAATCAGGTTGAAAATGCTCAGGCCATTAAAGAGGTCAAAACTCAAATGGAGTCCCACCAATATAATAGAGCCATGTCTTTAAAAATGGAGGCACAGTGTGGCACTCAGAGCTCTAAATCCTCCTTGGGTTTATTAAAGGGATGCTGAGACAGAGTGGCAGCCACCCACATAGAGAGTTTAGTGGATCCAAACATGAATACTCATTATACTACTCTACCTTATGTAACAAAAGTAGCACAAAAATACTTGGAGCATATGTTTGGGGAAGTGTCACCCACTAAGGGACCTTTTGACCTTCTTACAAACATCACCATACTAAATATTTCTCAGGAACAAGTATCTTCCCTTACTGCTACTATTTCAGTGTTAGAAACTAAACAGACCATTTCTCATCTGAAGAAACTTACCTCCCCAGGACAAGATGGCCTCACAACTGACTTCTACCAGCATTACATAGAGATAGTTGCTCCCTATTCTGATGATAGTGTTTAATAATTTATTGCTATCACACTCACTTCCCACGCATTTTTCTGATGCTATTATGATTTTATTATTTAAAAAAGGAGATAGGGCAGACATAAAAAAGTGGAGACCACTTAGTTTACTCAATGTTGACTATAAAATCCTAGCTTCCATTTTGCTGAATAGAATACTGGCAGTGGCTTCTCTCCTTCTGGCTGAGTCCCAAACATGTGCAGTCCCACTCAGGTCTATTAAACAAAACCTTTCCTTATTAAGAGACATTGTATATTCTTCCTCTACAGCTAATCCTGCAATGCTAATCTCCTTAGATCAAGAGAAAGCATTTGACCGGGTCAATCATAACTACTTATTTGGGGTTTTGCAGCATTACCATATTCCACGAACATTTATTCAGTGGCTTAAACACTATACCACACTGCCTGGATCACCCCTCATATAAATAACTTCCCTGGGTCACCATTTTTGGGTCAAAGAGGAGTATGTCAAGGCTGTCCTTTAAGCCCCATACTATGTGCATTTCAAATAGATCCCCAATGCAAAAGATTTTACAGCACCCCAGAATCCCACGTATAATCTTACCAACAGGGTCACCATTGCCAGCCCTTATAGCCTATGCAGACAATCTATTCATTTGTACCACTCCCTCTCTCTGAGATTCTGATCTGACAGCAACCTTCACTACTTTTGAAAATCAATCTGCGTTGAAGCTAAATTATAACAAAAGTTATGTGTTATACATGCCATCAGAGTCAGCACCTGCACAAGCCAGACTGTTCTCCGGGATACCTATGGTTACTGGCCCTACTAAAATATTGGGGCTCTTTTTTGGTATTAATGACGACTATTCCCATAATTGGATGCTGGCCATTGAAAAAGCAAATAGGACAATAATGTCCTGGAAAGATAGATCCATATTCAAAAGTAAGAGTATTTCTAATAAAAAAGCTAATTCTGCCTCAATTCTTATATGTGGCCTCAATATACCCATTGCCATTGGCACTAGAGGCCAATGTCTACAATGTGTTCTTCCATGGATTTGGGTTCAGCAAGTTAAACCCTGTCAAAAGGTAGTATACCTACCCTGACTATTGTTTTGGGGGAGTGAGGATGATAAATCCCATAGTTTTTTTCATACCTTATTTTTTTTTCACATGGCATATTGCATATTTTACAGGCCTCCTCATCATGCTGGTATTCCATAATTAAACAACTAACCACCCCTCTACTTTTGGTATGGAATCAAGAGCCTTTTGAGCTCCCTAGAAACTTCAGAAAATATGTCCCTTTACTGTATATGATCCCAGCATTTTTCAAAATCCACCAGTGGCATATTTCCCCAGATAAGTTACTCACATCAACAAGAAAACAAATGTATCATGATATATTAGATAACAACTTTTCTGAGCCCCCCCCCAATTAAAGATTCACAAGGAAATAGAAGAGAACCTAACTTAGTGTTTCAGCAGCTCACTGACCATAGAGTTCCCTTGAAACTATGGGATGTCACATGGCTATCATGCCATGGGTGCCTTGGTGTTCGGGGCAACCATAAACACAAATCCATGGAGGACAGAATGTGTCCCTGAAATACCTGCCCTGAAATCTGGAGACAATGTATCATTTTTTCATAGAATGCCCATTCAATGCATCCGTATGGACCCTATTACTGCACAAATGGAAAGACAAGCATCTGATCCCCACATCCTATGAAAATTTAGTGTATGGTGTCTTTAATTATAACTTATCCTTGTATGATCCTAGTACATTATGACTCATATTTGCTTTCTGTAGGTTTTACTTATGACAACACGATGTGCATTTTTGCTGCAGCAGAAATCTTATACTGCAGAACAAGTTTTCAGTCAAGTTCAAACACAATCGCAAGCTATTTATCACACTAAAGAATCCAAGCTCCCAAGGGTTATACTCAAAAAATATTGGAAAACTTGTCGGTGGATTTTGGATTAATAGTCTATTAATTCAAGGACTGAAGGGTTAAAAGGTTTGGTTCAGGTGAAGGTGATGAATTTATGTACACATTTTATGTTTGCTTTTTTTTTTTTTTTCCCCCAAATTATTCTGTTACACTGTATTGTAAATATGATTGTAAATAGAAAATCATCTTTTGTTATGACCTTGCACATTGGACAGATGTTTTTGTATTGTGTATTGAGAAATGAATTATTGATTTGATTGTACAATTTTCTTTTTGTTTAATAAAAAATTCCCCTACTCTGCAGTAGGGGGAGACTCTGTCCTCTTGGCTGCCGGCCAAGATGGCATCTGTGAGTGCTGTTGAACAGGAGAAGATCATGAAGGTGGACGGACAAACCTCCAATATGGATGTTTCAGATAAAAGTAGGAATCCAGAAGAAAAGACAACTGAGCAAGATAAATTTTCAGGAGATCTACATAGTTCTGACAAATGAATTAGACGAATCTGAAATAGAAACTGTGGAAACAACAGATGTCAGGACTGAGGAGGAATGGACCCTGGAAAAACAGCTAGAAGCACAGCTTGCAGTAGAGGAATGGAGATTTAGGATTGATAAAATGAAGCTGAACCACAGGCTTCAGCAGCTACACTCTGACAGAAGTAAGAATGCTGTCAGTCCATCAAAGCTGGAGCCGGATGGCACCGCGTCATCAAAGTGGACAACTGTCAGCTGGGCGGAGGTGGTAGACAGTGAAACAGAGACACAGGACTTGGGGAAACAAGAAAAAGAGCTTTCTAAATGATCTTAAGGTACGATTTTAAATGATTTAAGTACCAAACCAAAGACCTTGACAAACAAATCGGAAGCAATGTCAGGAATGGCATTTAGGAACTCTACAGAGTTTAGCCTATGACAACCCAATAAACAGTATGAGAACTCACAAACAAACTGGACTGTTCAAAAAGCTTTACTGGATGCTGGTTGGGAGAAAGACACCCACACAGGCACTTAGAAATCCGGTCCCTCTCCCATAATAATGCCCAGTGCACTGGAAAAAAATACAGCATAGCTACATTTGGAAGTCAAGGCTCTGAGCTGCAATTCTGGAGACCTAGGTTTGAATCCCACAGCCGCTACTTGCATACTGTGTGACCCTGAGCAAGTTATTTAACTTCCCTGTGCTCCTAGGCTGCACCTGTACAAAAGCTTTCAGCTTAATGTACAACGTGTGGAATTAGATAATTTGACACCACACCAAAGGCCTACTTCTCCTGTGCATACATTACCTGAAACTCAACAACCAAAAAAACAGTGTGCTTCTGTTTTTAAATTATTAATGCTGCCAGCGAAAAAACATAATGCCATTAAGCTCCTTTATGTTGGGGGCCTATCCAAGATTCCTACCAGACTGTATGTAGCTAGGACTTTGCTGAAAGACTCTCTAAAATGTTTTGCTAATGAGATCTACGCCCTTATTCACGTATCTGGCCAGACTACTTTCGACTTCAGCTTCAAGACAGGTAATAGCCTGGACAGATTTTGGTGTAGATATAATAGCATGAAAAGTAGCCCATTATGGACCCCATTTGTTGCAATTCCTTTGACCAAACCAGCCCAGAAACACATTACTATTTTATTTTGCAATGAGGGAGTGAGTAGGCACAATCTGATTCATTGACTAAAACAGAGCCGCACAGTTCTAAAAGACCCTGACGCTATTATTGATTTTGGACTGGGGGATGGAAGGTTCTAGTCTTACTAAAAACAACATAGTCTGGAGTACTGCATTTACCTAACTCCTTTTTCATTGGTAGAGACAGAGGGGTACTGTTTTACGAGGGGCAGCCTAAGGCCCGTTATAGGTGTTGGTCTGTTTCACATCTTAGTAGTGTGTGTCCAGGTCAAATGCAATTTATGTGGGGAACTGGGACATTCTGAAAACCATTGTATTAATGAGTTTAAATGCAATCTGTGTGAAACCATAGGACATACTTTTCAAAGCTGTCAGTGGGCTGCCCACAATATGCCAGTGAATGCAGATGGGGAATTTCAAAGAAATTGTGTAAATCAAGCACAACAAAATCAGATAAAAAAAACAGTGGTCTCATGAGCATGAGATGGACATCCCTCCCCCCTCCCCCTCCACAGGTAGTACAGCAAATTGTAGCTGATCAGATACAAACACTTTCACTATAGATCCATCAGAAAAATACCACAATAGAGGCACAGCTGATGCTAGTACAGCAGAAGGAAACACCACAGACAACTGATACTTTGCCAATAGAAAGTATGCCCCCCCCCAGCCTCCAGTACTAGAAAAACAAGTGACAAGATTTAGAGTGAAACCTATACGTCCTCCTGCTGAAGTTTCTACTTCAAATAAATTTGAGATTTTGCAGGATGTTTCAACGGGTACTGGAGAGGACTCAAACTCTTCAGCAGTAACTTCCATAGCAGGAGATATTGTGTCAGAAGGTGATGATATTCCCATAAAAGGGATTGGGAAGAAATGAAAGACTAAGACCAAAAATAAGCAGAAAACAGTGGAGCTTAGGAGAGGAAAACACATATGCCTAACTGAGTTCTCTTTTACATTTTCAAAAAGTAAATGTGAATAGCATAATGAAAATGGATACATGTAAAAATGTTTTTTTCCTTTTTAATGTCCCTTTGCTGAGGAATTTTCTTTTTGCAAGATGTGCGCTTTCATACTATGACAGAAATAAGAAATGCACAAAAAATTTGGTTTGTAGGCCCATCTTTCTGGTCCATTGGGCCTGAGACCTGCTCTGGGGTAGGAATACTGTTTAATATAGCAAACATCCAGTTTTGAAGCTGTATGACTTAGTACCTGGGAGAGTATTAATTATTGATATTTCTATAAGGAGTGTCTCATATAGATTAATTAATATATATGCCCCTCAATCAAAAACAGCTCAGATTGATATATTCAAACTAATTAAACCATTCCTAAATACTTCCATGACAATTTCTTTTGCAGGAGATTTTAACAGCGCCCTATCCCTGTCTGATAAAAGTAAGTGTGCAAAAATGAAAAAATTATATTGTGACTCCAATTTTTTTATCCAATATGCTACAAACAGCCTGCCTAGTAGATTCTGATTTCCATAAGATGAAAATGCATACTCTATCCTTTCATAAAGGGAAATTAGCAACAAGAATTGATTATATTTTTGTATCTGCAAATGTCTAAATACTGTCTTCACAGGACTGGCTGCTTTTTCAAATCATGCGATTTTGTCCATTTCAATTGGATAATCACAACATTTCTAGAAAGGCCCAGGTTTTTGGAAATGTAATATCTCTTTACTGCAAAACACTCTTATTTCAATGGCTTTAAAGGAAGTCTGTCAAGTCAGACAATCTGTTTTTATCATATTTGATAACCCGGTAAACTGGTGGGAAGATAGAAAAACAGAATTGAGAAACTTTTAAAATACACCAGTAATCAAAATTACTTGACATACTTACAGAATAGGCAAAAATTCCAAAATTTATTATCCTGGGTATATGGTAAAAATCAAAATCCATCTGAGGAAATTAACTTAGTAAAACAAGATTTAATGGCTTTTCACAAGCAAAAGGCATACACACTTTATTTTCAACAAAGATTTAGAACCCAGGAAACTGCTGAAACTATTTGCCCTTTTGAAACATGCTGTAATAAAATATCTAAAACCAGGGTTCAACCTTAACATTGTTTTACTAGCCCCAAACCTAGTGCAAATTGACCAGGGCTAGTGCAGCTAACCATCTACTTGTCCGTCTTGACTAGTGCTGGTTTTCCATGGCTGTTATTGAAGTTAAAAATGTCCCAACTTTTGCAGGCCCTAGTCATCATGCTGAGCAGTCTGGTGTGATTAACACCTCATTAAGAGCTGCAGGTATCTGGCAGTTCAAGATGGGGATCCCACAAAAGGCTCAATGTGTGAGTACTTATCACTCCACTGTCAGAATTTTCAGCTAGTGTCCAGCGTGTGATCAAGAGTAGAAGCTGTTAAGTCACTAGCTTCCAGTTTTCTGAATGTATCTATCTGACAATTTGTCCCAAATTAGTAAGACCAATGTGCTCCTCATTTCCCTACATTTTGAGTCTCTGTATCCTATGTTTCAGTGAGAAAATGCTAAAAGGCATACAGGGTCTGCTCTGCAGGTGGTGAATTTTATCCCAGCCTCACCACAGGTGCTCCCTCTCCCATTCAAATCTCTGAATCATGTACTTTCTCTTCTTTTTTTACTACATTTTGAGTGTCTGTATCTAATATTGACCGTCCTGTTCCACTCCTGGAACACACAAAATTGGCCCTTACAAAAATGCCCTGCACATCCACCTGGCCCAATAACTCCAATGTGTCTGCTATTCCTGACCTTTGGCCACCCCTTTACAGAACCTCATCTTCTCTCCCCCATCCCTCAACCTCCTCTTTTTCTACCTACCCTCCTCTCGAATGAAACACTCCTTGTCAGAGCCCACTTTGCTCCCTAATCATTACCTGCATCATGCTCTCATTTCCATCCCCTTACTCCCCTTACCGCTATCGCATTTACAAGGCCCTTTTCGGCTGCTGCCTTTTGATGCCCTGCACCTGCCACTAGGCATACTTCACTAATGTCTGTCCCTGTAATTTAGTCTATACTTGTTTGTTATGTTTGAGAGTATCTTCAAATTGATGTTTTGTGCTGACTGTGTCTTACATTTATTTTGACAAGGAACCTTTGTAAAAGAGTCATCCTGGCTCAAAGGTATTAATCTGCTACTGAAATAAATAAATATTTCAGTGACAAAATGCTAAGAGGTATACAGGGTCTGCTCTGCAGGTGGTGGGTTTTATCCCAGCCTTAACATACCTGCTCCCTCTCCTCTCCAAATCTCTCAACTCTGTACCTTCCCTGGACAACCTTGCAGACCATACTCTGAAATGAGCACCCATAGACCTGTTGCTGCCTTTACTGGCAAATGTAGGGGTCCCCAGTGCTTCAAAATGGACCACGCCAGCCAACACCATCCATACAGTCCCACCTATATCCTACTCAGCATGTGCCTTCATCCTAAAAACAAAGCATGGCGGCATGTATGGTGCAAAATACCTCAATAAAACATATCATTTGAAAAGTTAAAATAAGCTTTCCTGGGGTGCATAGATCATCCTGTATAGAAACATAGTATCATGCCTGTGTACTGCTTACCCTGGCCTGATGAAAGGAGAATGTTTAAGGAATTTTACTGTTGGGGCATAGCATGTTAAAATCAATACTTTTAAATATAAATGTCAAAGTTTTCTGTTCCCCAGTCCCCTTAAGCTTGTGTAGCTCCCTCCCCAAAGAAATCCTAGATGTGCTCCTAGCTCACTTGACACCGCATGAACACTTCCAGAAGTGATGGGCTCCAGCTGATCTCAGGGTGGGGTCTGAGAGTGTCTTTCTCTACCAGAGTCTCTATTTATTACAGTGTGGGTGGTGGTGAGAGTTTGGTGAGGTGCATTATGATGCCAGCTATTGTGTGTGCAAAGCAAGGCCTACTTGACTGAACATTTGTTGCTGTGATATCATCTGGTTCAGGGGTAGCAGAAAGTAGAGAAGAGGGCAAGCTACAAAACAATGGGGAAGGGGGCACACTGTGTGTGATGACTCTGCAGTCTTTTTTTCATCTGGGCCAGAAGCACTATAAGAGCAGGATACATGTGCAATAATTTGAGTATTTTCTTGGCTTGCATTTTTTCCTGCATACGTGATCAACATTTAAAATTACAATTGCGGGCTAGTGCAACCATCTTCAGGCTAGTGCAATTTTGAATCAACTTGTCCTGCTTGCTAGTGCAAATAAAAGTAAAGGTTGACCCCTGTCTAAAACAGAAATAGTGAAAATACGAGATGAACACGGAATTTATTATACTGATAAAGACTAGGTTTTAAACTTAGTTTCACAGTATACTTTAAAGATGATTGCTCCAATTCCTAAGGGAACTATAGAAGTACAGTCCTATCTAAGAAATTTGTGTATTCCTAATGTTCCACAAGATCTTTTAGTATCCCTTAGTAAAGAAATTAGAACACAGGAAGTTGCAGATGCAATCCATACCTTAAGCCCAGGGATAACACCTGGCCTGGATGGTATCCCAAATGAAATCTACAAATTTATAAAACAGCACTTATTGAAAGAACTTATGGTAGCCTATAATTTTATTCAGCATACAGGAGAGGTCCCCTTATGTATGAATACGGGAGCCCTTACTTACATATATAAAAAGGGAGATAAAACAAATCTGGAAACTGGAAACCAATATGTCTCCTAAATTCAGACATAAAAATTCTAACAAAAATATTAGCTAAAAGACTCTTGAAGATGATGAAATATGTATTAACTAATGCACAGACTTGCTCAGTTCCAAAAAGGCATATTCTGGATCATCTAATACTACTCCAAGAGGTGGTAGAAAGGGGGCAATGGGACACTAGATGTGTATCTTGTCTACCTAGATAAAAAAAAAAAAGCATTTGACTCAATTAGTCATGATTTTCTTTGGGAGTATTTACATTTCTATCAAATTCCAAATTTGGTAATTTCCTGGATATTAGTACTATATAAAACAGCAACTGTCATGCTCTGGGTAAATGGATGGAGAGGGCCAATTATATCCATAAAACGTGGGGTTCACCAAGGATGTCCTTTAAGTCCGGTAATATATATATTATTTATAGATCCTCTGTTAAGGTACATCAACACTTCACTACTGATTAAACCTTTAGAGATGGAAATAAGACATATGCCTTTTAAAGTAATGGTGTATGCAGACGATATGACACTTTTAGTAGCAGACCATCACAGAATCTATAAATTTATGTTCAAATTTTGGTACAGTATCTGATGCTTCCTTAAATCTGGCCAAATGTGCTGGACAAAGATTAAACTATGCTTTTGAATATACTACTTATACTACTCAGAGTCATGAGATTACCATTCAGACTAATCACCTAACTATATTAGGCATTCAGTTTGGAAATGGTGACCTTTGTGAGATGAATTGGTCCCAGAAATTGAAAATAGGACAACAAAAGTTAAAGAATTTGAATAGGTCGAAAATAGGGAAAAAGAAAAGAATATAGCTAATTAAAACCTATTTAATCACTGTATTCCTGTATATTAGTTACATTTTCCCACCCACTAAGAAATTAGAAACATCCTTACTTAGTCTGTTTTTTCAAGCAGTATGGGGTAGCAGGTTAAACCCAATAAAATGAAACATTCTATACTTATCTCAAAAACAAGGAGGTTTGGATATGGTAAATCCAGTTTTATTCTTCAACAGCAATTTTTTAATCACTAATATTAAACCACTACTAATACCTATAGGGAAAATCTGAGAAACTCTGGTTTTGTCCACTTGCCAGTCATGGATTCGACTGTGGGAGTCAAATTCATCAAAGACTATTAAAAAATTTTCTGTAATTCCAGAATGTATTAGAGATACATTTCTTAGAATTAAACAATGGCATCTTTCTTGTCAAACTCTTAGAACAGTTCAGAGAAAACAGCTTTACCAATACCTCTTACTATATATATGTTCAGTAGAAAATGCTTTTGAAAAATGTCCCCAGGGTATGGTTCTAGACTGGCTGAATAATCGGAGAATTCCATCAGAGATTTGGGATATGCACTGGTTAAGCTGTTACGAGAAATTAAATGTAAAGGCAAATCATAAACACAAGCAAGTATCCAATAGATTCTATAGCAGATTGATTTGTATACAGCAAATAGAAACAATAGACCATATATTCTTTCAGTGCAGCTTTATTAAGGGTTCCTGGCTACATCTTTCACAAGTTTGGAAGGAACCAGTATTTAATTCCATGAATTATACCACTTTAATTTATGGGGCATTCTCACCTAAATGGAAAAAAAATGACATATAAGTACCTTGCAGGTCATCATGTCTATTTTGAAGTGGCATATCTGGTTGTCTTGATGTTTGTTTACCTTGCAACACAAAGAGTGCACGTATCTAGAAATTGTACAAAAAGTTATGCTTGATATCAAAAAAGTGTATATACAGGAGTCTAAGATATGCACTGTAGATGAATTACATAGAAGATGGATGGCACTTCCTTATATCACAGACAGTTTGTCTTATATAACATATTGGATATTATTTTCTGAGTTACTGTATTATTTTCTTTACTTTCAATAAAAATGTCCCCTGCTCTTTTCTTTGTTTGTTTCTTTGTTTAGTTCTATCACCTACTCTAGTTTGATTTATGGTTCATTCCCTGCAGCTTGGGAAAAATGGGATTTAAATACCATACAGATTATTTTGTCTATTGTTAAATGGCATATTTGGCTAACTCAATGTTTTTTTTAATCCTTCAACAAAAAGAGTGCATTATTTAGAAATTGTTCAGAAAGTTATGTCTGATACAGTACTAGGAAAGTATATGTGAATGAGTCAAAGATGTGTTCTCCTGAGGAATTACGTAGGAGATGGGTTGCTCTTCCTTAGATAACGGATAATGACTTTCCAATCACTTAAGTTTGTTATCTGTACTTTATTTCTGTTTCCTAGATCTATGATGGACTAGAAAGTATTTGTATGATGTATTTTTTTTTTTTGTTATCAATAAAAATTTCCCCTACTCTTTTCAAGAAGTGCCCTAGGATCTTTAACATCCACCTGAACTACCACCAGAACAGGCAGAAGGGACCTCGGTTTAACATCTCATTCAAAAGATGGCACCTCAGGAGTGCAGCACCCCCCTCATACTGCACTGCAATGTCAGTATTGGGATATTAACCCCAGTGCCTGGTGTGGGGCTAGAACCCACAGCCTTCTGATCTCGTGGCTTCAGAGGCAAGAGTGTAACCTACTGAGCCACTGACACTGCCATAATATAATTGTTAGTTTATTGATTTTAGATGTTCTGAGATACATATTTGTTCGCACACTGGTGGGTGATGAGAGAAACTGGATCTTGTGGTGGCAGAAATGTGGGGACAAAGATGTGTTCAGCATCAAGCTGTGGTGGTGATGGGCATGGAGGTGATGCTCACACCCTATGCTTAGTGTCAAATGTTCCCACAATTGGGGGCGGGGCTCAATCAGCAGGGGCCAGCATCAGTATTGGTAGTTCTTTTGTGGGTCAGGATGTAACTCTAAACCAAAAGGCAGTAATGTCTATGTCAAGCACAAAAAAAATTCAGGCAAACCTATGACAGCTGTGACACCACTAATGCTGAGCACAGGAGATGTTGAGTACTTATGGAGGTGAATGCAGTTGAAACAGCAGTAGTGACTAAAATATGACTTATTACCTGAACATTGAGAGGAATCCACAGTTTGCAAGATATTCTGATATTTACATAGGCCACTGTGTTTTTAACTTTCTCTTTATAATCCCTTCCTGTCTCTTACGCCTGCCTCCTTCAGGAACTCACAAGGCCCACACAGCCCCCTGTGCTCCTACCTGCAGTGGCCAGTCTACATGGAGAGCAGGTAGTCATGTAAAGTGGCATTTTTAAAATAATTATTTGCCTCAAAAGGGCTTTTTTTAAACAACTGTATACTATCAGCATGCCCCAAATGTCATTAAAAGGACTTATTTATCTTCAATCTCTTAATAGGAATTTTTTTATTTTAAATGTACTCTATTTATTTAGTTAGTTATTTATTTATTCCTTTGTTAACTGGGTTGGTGCACTGCTCCAAGGATGTTTTCCAGGCATGGCCTTGGCCAGAGACTGGCATATACAGAAAGGACACAGTAAGGACAGGTAAATACACAGTATTCCATAGTAACAAATAACAGGCAGCCTAGATCTAGTAGCTACACAGTGTCTGGCAGCAATAGCTGCAGCTCAGAGTTACCATTGACAGGTAAAGAGCAGTACTGGACAAAAAATATTCATACTACTTACAAATTATAATTTATTTGTACATTTACAATTTGCAGATAGCAGGCAGCTGATCCTGCACAGGGTGCTGGCCAACAAGCCAGTCTCTAGGTAGGAGCAGAAGAAGGAGATAGCAGGGGGCAATGGAGGCCTAGACTGATTGCACAGGTGCACCAGTAGCCTGGGGACAGGAACAAGCCAAGGAGAACAAGAAGTGGGTTTTTAGTGGGGTATGTAAATTTAGCATGGGATTGATGGAATTCAGTGGACAGAAGGGGGGTCATTCTAGAAGGAGGGCCCAGCAAAGGAGAAGGCTCTTTGACCCATCCTGATGGTAATATCTTGACAAATGAGTTGGAGTTGGGATGAGCAGCAGAGATTGGGGCTATGAGTCTTGGGGCAGACTAGACGAGACAGAGAAGAGTACGAGAGACAGTGGATGGCATCTCCAATGGTTCAGGCCAGCAAATAGGAGTGTCAGGCTTGAGGGGGAAGCCAAAGAAGGGACTGGTATAGAGAGCAGTGGTGCATAGAGAGAGGGGCGCAAAGGATGAAGCAGCAAATTTGGCCAGTCTGTGTGCCCTGAGACCTTAAAAGGACTCGACAGCCAGTAGACCCTGATGAGGACTTTAATGCCAGCTTGTATTTCTTCTTAATAAGACTTTATCTTCCAAGCCTGGAAAAGTTTCATTTTTTTTTGTAATGATTCTTCTTCTTCCTGCTTGCATGCACTCCATTCTTTAAAGGACTCACTAGTCCGCAAGCCCTGAAAAATGGATGTAATAGCAGCTTGCTTTCCTTAATCCCTGAAAAGTTTTTTTTATTATTTTTCTCCTGCCTGCTTTTAGTCCTTTAAAGGACTCTTGTTAGCTCCCAAGTCCTGCAAAGGGCTTTTTAAAATGAATGTATTGCTTGCTTGCCCTGATACAGTAGGTCCTTATAATTATTTATCTCCAAGTCCTTAAAAGAGCTTTTAACTATATATTATGCTGCATTGGTGAGGGTCCCTAAACTCCATATCAGTAGCCCTTAAAAGGATGGTTTGTGAGTATTTCTTTAAAGCCCTTAAAGAGATGCTTTTCTGTGTGCTGCCTGCTGCTCTGACAACCAGTTCAGCTCCCCACCACAACATGTTCTGATGGGCTGAATAGCACTCACCAGCAACACTTATTGGAGGAAGGATCTGTTGCCAGCAGCAGCCAGTTAATGTCTCCACTCCAGACTGTGATATGATGCCTAGTGAAAGCACCTGTCATGTAACACCAGCTGCTTGACTGAGTCAGCATAATTCTCAGTGCACGGACGTTGTGGTCACATGACAAGCTCTGCACTGCACTGCTCCTTCCTGGTCCTGGTTTCTCCACTACACTTAAGGGTAACTGCTCTGATGAACTTAGTCATGCAATGTTAACACTGCACCATCGCAGATGGCACAGGCACTTGGGGAGGAGGTGGGCTATGGAGATGAAAAAAAAAGGTAGGCATTCAAGAGAAAAAATGAAAATACAGTAGTTTCTCCTTCCAGTTATACCAACATCTCCACTTCCCAGTTTTGGTCCCAGGGTCCCAGTTACACCAGTCTTTTTACTTACTAAATAAAAGAAAAAGGTAATCAGTCCTGCAGAAATATTTTCCACAGTTCAAAACATTATTCCACAATGCCTGCCACAATTCTGCAGTTTAAAGCAGAATTTTGCAAAATATTCCTCTGTTTTTTGTGGAATTTCGTGGAAGCAAATTCCACATTTTGCAAGAATTCCCACAATGAAATTTAAATTTCACACAACCCTAATCAACATACCTTATAGAAGTTATACAACATTCTTTATTAAGTTGGTGCAAAACAGTACTGTAGTTCCAGTTCCTCAGCTCAGGGTACCATATCTTCAACGTAAACAACGTAAACAATACATTTTGAAGACATACAAATCCACGTTACCTACAAACCAGTCCTCCATATTACTACCAGTTGCCTAACAAATTTTGTGCTAGAGGCACTTTCTCAAAGGCTGTTGGGTAGCAGTACACTCCACCCTTTTAAATACATGATTTAAAGTGACAGTGCATAGATATTTACCACATACTATTAAAGGAATAATGCATGACAGGGTGTGTGTCGTGCTGGGATAACGCCACACCTGGGAGGGTTGGGCACGAGGCCGCAGGCCAAGTGCGTCCAATGCCCAAGGCATGGCATTATCCCAAACAACACACACACTGGAATGCATTATTCCTATTATACAATGGCTCGTTGTTATATATAAAATAAAAAAATAATTTTAAATAATGTTTTTATTAGTGTGGAAAATATTTTTGTTTCTTAAGAGGAGATGCAAAAAAAAAAGCTCTAGCTCCAAAAAAACATCTACAGGTTCACAGTGCTGAGAATAGACCTGTGGTGGCGTGCTGGGATAATGCCATGGGTCCAGCCCCAAACTGACCAATCACAGTCCAAGATTCTTTCTTGCCATTGTATAATAAAAAATATACAATTGTATATATGATGAAGGAAAACAACACAAAAGAAAACTACAAATAGGGTAATGATACACACTAGTTTAAATGGTATACTTGAAATTGTACCATGTGTATGAGATATATAACTTCATGGTATGCAAAGGGGTTCTGTTATATTTTTCTGACATTTTACATTTTGCATAAATTATTTTTTAAATATTATTTTTTGGTAATGGTATCATGCTCATGATTTGTTCATTAGACTGGGTTGTAACAGATCATAGCTGCTACATGGCATCCCCCTCCATAATACCCACCCCCTTCAGCTTTTGCTGATTACTATATATAAGGATACTCTCTCTTTGAAAGGGCACTCTCAGCATCAAAGAAATGGATACTATTTTCCAGATTATTAATTGCCTTTCTTCCTTTTGCAGACCACGCAGATAGAGATGGGCTGCCTACTCTGGACCAGCAAAGTGAAAAACTGGCACCAAGACCAAACTCTGAAATCTTACCAATTTGTTTATTCAATGCAGTGCAAAAGTGTTTTTTCAGTTTGGTGAATCTAATAATACTTTTGCACAAGAGTGAGTGGAGTTCCTTTTATTGATACTGCCTACTCTGGACCCTTTTGAGAACTCAGTTTGTTCTCTGGGAGGAAATATTTTGGCCATTCTCTGTATCTGTTGAGCCTATATCAGGAAGCTTGAAATATAACTCAATAATACCTACTACAATTTCAGTAAGGACTTTATAATGTAGTGCCAGAATGCATTGTTCTTTTACATTTTACAGTGGCAGATAATGGGACTTCTGGAAATGTGTCCTTTTCCCATGAGTAGTTTTACTGTCAGAGCAATGGATCTTTATGTATAAAACAGTCATGAACTGCTAAATTTAGTTCAGACCTTACAATGACCAGTAGCGGTAGTCTAACCTCTATCTGTGCACGTGGGAAAATTGGCTGTCCATCCAGATTTTTTAGTTGGATGTGTACATAGAACGCTTAGTGTTTTCTATTTGTAGTTTCCTATTAGGGGATTTTTTCTTCCTATATACAATTGTATATTTTAACATTATAGGGTCAATGTTTATGCATTGCAACTTTAAATCACATATTTAAAAGGGTGGAGGCTACTGCTACCCAGCAGCATTTGAGAAAGCACCTCTAATATGAAATGCATTAGGCAACTGATTGCCATATGGAGTGGCTTGTAGGTAAGGTAGATTAAGACATCTTTAAAATGTATTGTTTACCTTGAAGCTGTGATATCCTGGGCTGATGAATTGGAATAACACTATTGTTTGGCATGGACATAATAAAGAACTTTGAACAACTTCTTCAAGGTAAGATGATTTAATCCTTTACAAGTTCACAGAATTTCCATTTGTATAGTGTTTTGGGTTAGGTTGGTGCTGGCCCCACGCACATCCTAAGGGACAACATCTAGACCATTGGACAAACCTGCACTATATTTTTAAACACTGGTCAATTTTGCAGCACCTGTATTTGCTTTATGGCAGCTTGTATCGAAGTGGAGGTGGAAGCAGTTCAGATGATGCATGCAAGATGCCCCAAAATTTCACACACAATAGATCAAAGTACTCTGGTCTAGTGGAATGTCACTTAGCCACACCAATGTCACAAATCTTGCCTTTCATACCTTCTCCAATGACATTAATGAAGACATTAAACAACATGGGCCCAGGCACTGAGCCCTGTGGGATTCCAGCTGGCAGCTTCCCTGAAACCTGAGAATTACTCCACCACCATCCTATGGGTCCTGTCTTCAGTCAGCTTGCACCCATCCACAGATTATCTCTCCCCTACCCCGATTCTTCAGTTTTCTGATCAATCTCCTATGGGGCATAGAGTCAAAGGCCTTGTCCCTCACCTACTGTTTTAGTGACCCTGTCAAAGAAATTGAATAGGTTTGTTCCACAGGATCTCCCAGCCATGAACCAATGCTGTCACTATCCTGGAGACTGTTTTCCTCCACTTAACCTACCAGCCTTTCTTAAGGACTGACTTCATGAGCTTACACAAGATTGAGGTCAGGCTGACCAGTCTGCAGTTGCCTGCATCATCTCTTGGTCCACTTTTATGGAGCAGCACCATAACCACCATTCTCCAGTCCAGTGGTACAACAGCTGATTTCAGCAAACTATTGAACAGGTCCACCAGCAGGCCAGCTAGTTCTGTCACTACTTCCCTCAGCACTCTGAGATGGATGCCATCCAGGCAACAAATCTTTCTTCACCCTGTCTTCACTCTTCTCATCTGTGGCCCATCCCCTCTCCTCCTCTTGTGTAGTATCAGGCTATTGCTCTCCTTTATAAAGTCAGAACAGAACTATTATTTCAATACCTCTGCCTTGTCCCCACTATCTTCCATCCTCCTGTTCCCTTTCATTTGTTGTAAGATGCCATCTTTCTTATCCCTTTTTTTACTAATATACTTAAGAAAGGCTTTTTCCCCTTTTTTAATCCTTTTGGCTACCTTCAGTTCCTTCCTGCCTTTGGCCAATTTGACTTCCACCACTGCCTCTTTGGCATTATCTTGGTACTCCTCCCTGTTTTCATCCTACTGAGTCCTTCAGAACTTTCTGTAAGTGATCCTCTTGTCTTTGATAGCCTGGAACACCTCTCGGCTGAATCAGCTGTGTACTTTGGCACTCAGGTTTTTCCTCGTTAGAGTCACACACTCATTTGTGGCTGCCACCAGTTACCCTTCTTTCATGATGGACCACTTCCGATCCACCTCCATCTCTTCACTGGGGCTAGCCAGGTGACCTATTAGCAGAATGCTAATTTTCATGATGTCCATCCTTTTGAAGTCTAGGACCTCAGTTATTATGTTTACCTTCTCCCACCATGTCAAACCTGAACCACACCATATAGTCTTCATTCCCTCCCAAGGACTCCTCAACCTGGATGTCCTGAACATGGTCCCCATTTGTCAGTACCAGATCAAGGATTGTTCCCTCTCTAGTGGGTACCATGCCACCTTGACTCAGGAATCCGCTCTGCACCACATCCAGAACTACCCGACTCCTTGTAGAGGTTCTGGCAGGGATTTTCCAATCCACCTTGAGCAGAATAAAGTGCCCCACAATTATCACTTCACCTTTGCTTGCAGCGGCCTTGATTAAGGACCCTATGTACCTGTCACTTTCCTCCTTCTGGTTAGGCAACATGTAAACCACCCCCAGCCTTACCTTCCTCCCCCCAGTGGATTGCAGCCACACCCACAGCATTTCTGCCTTCCCTTCCCTGCCTCTGCCTTTCCCCTCATACGGCTTATTCCTTCCCTTACATACGCTGCTACTGGCCTTTCCATACTCCTCTGTCCCTTCTGTACAACTTATATCCAGGGTTCGAGGGGTCCCACTTATGGTTTGGGTTTAGCCCAACTTCTCTAATTGCTGAAGTGTCCACTCTCTTCTCTGCCAACATTGCCTGCAGGTCATCCATCTTGTTACCAAGATTTTGTGCAATTATGGACAACACCCTACACCGTGACTCTGTTCCTCCTCTCAACCCAGCATGGTTGACCTTGCTTTTGCCTTCTGCTGCCTGCTGTTTTCCCCTGCCATCTGCACCCTCCCATTTCTTCCTTTGTTTCCCTGATATATTTTCCTGTGTGTGTTTCCATGTCCTGTAACCAACCTCCCTCCCCCTTTAGACCCTACCCCTCTGGTCCCTACAAGCTATTGCCCCGTCCCTATTCCTTACTCCCAATTTAACCTGCTCAGACTGGGAAGACCTAATGGTCTTCTCCCCCTGGAGACTCTGGGCACAAAGACTCAGTCTGCCCTCCTTCAGTTTAAATTAAGGCTCCTGTCTATGTGCTCCTCCAGGCTCTTCCTAATCACCCTGAAACCCCTCTGCTGAGGTGAACCTATCTGCTGCATATCGGATTTTGGCACACCAGGTCCCCTCCCACCATCCTATGCAACCAAAACACTCCACCAGACACCATTCTCTTAGCCAGCAATTCAAATCCTCTAGCCTTCTTTTCCTTGCTCTGCTGGTCCTAGTTACCAGTGGCACTTCAGAGAAGCCTACGGATCTAGGCACACCCTACAGATCCTCCCCACTGCCCTTAACCTCTCATGCACTACTCCACCTCCTCTCCAGCTAGGTCATTTGTTTCTAGATAAATTATTACATGATGTTTCCTCAACCACCTACATAAGCTGACCAATCGTTGGACACACTCCCTCTGCCATCATTCCCAGCATACACACTGCCTTGTTACCTGTGTGTGCACCCCTTCCCTCCCCTCCCCAGCATATTCCTTTTACTACCTAGTACACCAGGGTTACAACCGTGCCTCTCCTTTCCTCCTTACCTTTCTCCTCCACCACACTACCTGCCTTTTGAGATCCCCCTGTCTGACTGCTCCCTCTCAGCCTTACCATCCAACTTTCCCTCCTGCTCCTCCCACCAGTCTGACCATACTCCCCATTGCCATCCATAGCCACCCCTCCTACCCTCACTCCCCTGGCTATGTCCTGCCCTCACATAGCCCCTGTTCTCACTTCACAGATCCTCCCCATCCCATCCCATCCTTTCTCACTCTCCCAATTCTCTCTACACCTGGCCTCCCATCTTTTACCATTTGTCCCCTTCCACCACTTCTGCTGTACACTCCTCTTCCCCCCTCTGCATGTCTAACATCCATTGTTCTCCTGTCCTGAACCAGACTCCAGTCCCTAACTCTGTCTCACCCCTCCCCATCCCAAGTCAGTGGGATGAATCTATTCCACTTTGGCACCACACTACATGCTCCCACTCCAGTCACCTCCCTCCTGACCTCCCCCCTGCCCTCCCACCACTCTCCACCCCCTTTTGGTTCTCTCACCCTCTGAGCTAGAGAGACCCAAGGCATCTGGATCCACCCTTCTTCAACCCTCCCCTGCTTGCCTGCTTAGTTTTCTGGCCTATCCCCCAACCCTCCCTCCTAGCTCTCTCTTCTCCCACTCCCCCCTCACTAGCCTACTTAACTCCCATCTAAGCTGCCTCACCTCTGCCAGCAACTCATTCAGATTTCTACACACTGGGCAACCACCTACCTCCCACAATGTACAGTAAAACACAACAGCCCTACACAGTCTATAACACACCATCATACACTTGTTCTCCAGCTGTGTGTATATGTTCCTTCCATACCACGTGCTACCTATGTTGGTTCTAGTCTTGTCGTTTGATGATATATGGTAACACCGCCCCTTCTGTACCTAATGGCCACCCCTACAACAGTTTTTGTGGGTCTGCCTCAGATAGGGTGTAGTTGCAGTACCTCTGTTTCCTTTTTCAGCCTACCATAGATAGGGTTTAACTGCAATCCATCCATTACCTAACAGTCACCACTTACCACACTGTCTGTGAGCCTACTCTCAGATAAGGTGTAGTTGCAACCTCTCTGATTCTCTTATCTTCCTACCCTGGATGGAGTTTAGCTGCAGTCCCTCTGTTCCCCTACTCTGTGATCCTATGCTAGATATGGAGTACTATAGTGTCCTGTATCCCCCTCTGTAAGCCTACTCTAGATAGGGTGTAGTAACACCCTCTATGTGCCCATACCTCGTAGGTCTACCCCAGATACAGAATACCTCAGACTTCACTATCCATGGCCTCTGTAAGCCTTACCTAGTTCTGCCCTATCTCACTCTCCTCCTTATCTTACCTTTCCTCTGCTGAACACGATGGTTTGATCAGGAGTCATGTATTAGGTTCAAATTCTGCCAACTCACCAGAAGCCACAAGCTTCACACTCACTTTCAGATAAACTTGTGATACATGTTAGAGGTAATTTATTTATTTATTGAATTTTGGTAACTGAGAAGGTACACTGGAACCAGCGGTCCATTTTTCAGGTGTGACCCAAAATCAATTACAGGCAGATATACAGACAGAAAAACAGATTATTGGATTAATTAAATGAAATAATATACAGATAGTAAACCTACAAGGCATACATTTTTTTACAGGAAGAACAAGGTAACATAATATACAGCACACAGTGCAATAAAGGAAATAGTACAGATACCATTATAGCATGGGTAAACAAAGCACGTCTCAGCAGTAGAAAATCTCTAAGGGCAGCATAAGAGAAACAGCTGAGATATGGCAGTCATTCTGCTGTAGGAGGTACAAAGAAAACTTTCCAGTAGAAAGATTTTCAGCCCTTTTTATGTTTGCTTGCATGCATGTGCAAGAAACATAGTGCCACCATATGAGTTTTCATAGGTGTGGCACCCCCGCTTCCAATGCCCTCAGCGTTTTTGCAGGCACAAATGCACTGCACTGCACCAATGAATGTCCCAGCTGTCTATGACAGCAGTTCAGATTGCAGTGGCATACAGCTGAAAGCAAACAACTGCTACAATCAGCGACGGTAACGTGTAGGCAATTAGTATACTGCACTGCCGTCAGCAGTATGCAAATTGCCTACATGTCACCACCACTGATTGTAGCAGTAGTTGCATGGCCGGCTCATGCACGCTCCCCCTTCCAAGCACACTCTATGTCCAATGGGGTGCCCAATCCCCATCGGCTCCAGTGCCCCCCTCCCCAAATAAACTTCTGGGTGCCATGTTGGGAGCATACCCCAGCATGGTAGAAGTCCAGCATCCTCACGTGTCCCCCCCACACACCGTATGGCCAACAGGGGTGCCCAATTCCCTGTTGGATCCACTGCCTCCCCAAAACTTCTAGGTGCCACACTGGGAGCCCACCCCAGCATGGCAAAAGTCCCACGTCATCCGTGTAAAATAAAAAAAAAAACTGTAACAAAAGAAAATGGTCCCTTGTTGACCCTTTTGTCCCCTCCCACAAACCCGCACCCACCCTCTATGTACCCCATATCCCTACATCCCCCCTCACCCAATACTTACCTCCAGAGGCTGGCATGACCATCTTCGGTGGAGCAGGAACATGTCTGCACTCTTCAAAGCCAACTGCAAACCGAAGAAATGCCAGTAAGCTGTATAATGGCATAAATAGGGTTTTTTCATCTTTGGTGCATATCTCAGTCATTTGTTTGAATTTTTGCAACACATTTTCAACATGGGGTTCTTGGGACCACATCTCATGAATTCAGTGACTGTCATTTGGTTATTCTGTCCTGAAAGGTGATTTTTCAGTCACTGCGCAGAATCACCTTTTGGGACCAATTAACAAAATGGCAGTGTCACTGTTCATGAGATGGGCTCTCAAAAAGCCTATGTTGCAAATTTGGTGAAAAAATTCCCAAAATTCACTGTGTTACACATGTGCGTTGCACAGTTTCCATGCACACTCACACATTCATGAATTTGTAATATTTTCACTCCAGATTTTCAACATTGGCATTTTTTCACACCTCCTTATGAACAGTACAGCTGCCATATTTCACAAGCTGGCCGAAATGTGTTTTCACATTTCCAGCGCAGAATAGCACGGTCACTGTGGGAAATCAGTGTTCAGGACAGATTAAGAAAATCACAGTGACACTGTTCATAAGCAGAGGTCTTAAAATGCCTTTGTTGAAAATTTGGTCACAAAAGTCCATACAATGACTGTGTTACCAGTGTGCATTGCACAGTTTCTACGCACCCTGGTAACTTCACAAATTTGTAATATTTTCACTCCAGATTTTCAACATTGGCATTTTTTCACACATTCTTATGAACAGTATAGCTGTCATTTTTCACATCCTGGCTAAAATATGTTTTCACACTTCCAGTGCAGAATAGCACAGTCGCTGTGGGAAATCAGTGTTTGGGACAGATTAAGAAAATCACAGTATCACTGTTCATGAGTGGAGGTCCCAAAATGTCTATATTGAAAATCTGGTGGAAAAAAATCACCCAAATAATTGCATTATGGGTGTGTATTGCTCAGTTTCTGTGCACGCTCATGACTTGGCCAGTTTTTTTTAATATTTTCACTCCAGATTTTCAACATTACCATTTTTTACACCTCCTCATGAACAGTACAGTTGTCATTTTTCACATCATGATGGAAATGTATTTTCACACCTGTGGCATTAATGGCGCTATCACTGTGCAAAATCACCTTCTGGCTAACAAACTGATAGTGTCTCTGGTTCATGCGGTGGGGTCACATAAAGCAGAGGCTTGGCAGAGGACACCAGAAGGAAGGAGTGCTGTGTGACTGGACTTCTCTCCTGGGACTAAAGAAGTAGAACTCTTCTACTGGGACCTTTAATTTAGGGTAAAGAAACAAACAAAAAAAATTAGTTTTTCTCAGTTACCTAAAGTGGTTATCTGAATAGTTATCTAAGTGTAAATCTCAGGTGGCTGAAGGGGCTTGATTGCTGTGCAGTTTAAAATACTTGTAGAACAATCTAGTAAGTAGGGGGAGTGGCTTAGCTAGAAGGAAACTAGATTTAACACTACCTTAGAAAGATTCTGTCAGAGGCTTGGCAGAGGACACCAGAAGGAAGGAGTACTATGTGACTGGTCTTCTGTACTGGGACTAAAGAAGTAGAACTCTTCTACTCTCTACACTCTTCTAAAAAAACTATATTGCCCACCTTCCCTCCCCTCCAAAGCTAGTTCTGCTTTTATAGGCACAGGATTTGACTGACAATAGGAACTTCCTGTTTGGGAGCAGGAAGTGAGTGATCACAGAGCCACGAAAGATGCACCATTCTAGAAGAGCAAGATTAGCTCTCTGGCCCCCTCTAGCTGTTGGAGGTCTACCTCTAAACAAGTAAGGGGTCTACTGAGAAATATAGGATCTTTTTGTCTCAGAACAGGACAATCAGGAGATTAAAGGGCACGGAGGCAGTAAGTAAGTAGAGAGAGAAGAAAAAAAACCAAAAATAAAAAACACAGGAAAGAGTAAGGATTCCCAACAATAGTGAAGGGGCCAGAAATAAGACATGATGAGAGTGGTGCAGTGCAGTAGCTGTGGAGCAGCAGTCTTCCAGGAGATGTTCTGGAGGATGCGGTGTTGTCCCATCTGCAGGCACCTCTCTGGGCTGAGAGGGGAGGTTGCTCATCTCCAGGCTGAGTTGACCAGGATTTGTGGGACCTCCTCTTCCATCCAGGGACTACCAGGGCCACTGCTGTTGCCTCAGAGGTTGCAAAGAAAGAGGAACAGTTGGACCACAGTGGGCTCAGGGAGGGTAAGGGTGGTGGAACAGAGGTGCATCCCTCCAGCTGTACCTCTCCACAATTCCTATGCCATTCTGGCAAAGTGTGGTTCCTCTATGGAGGCAACCACAGTGGAGACCAAGGAGGATGCTGGGAACCTCCACAAAGGAGACCCACAGGAGGGTGGCATGGGACCCACAGGGAAGGAAACAACTCCTGGTGGGTACTCAATTGTTAGGAGGGTAGAACTGGGGGAGGGAGAGAGGTAAGGTGCCTGCCTGGTGCCATGGCTTAGAGGGACAGGGAGCAAATCCTTAGGATTGCCGGAGCAGCTGTACAGGGGAGTTAGCTGGATGTCATTGTCCACCTAGGGACAAATGACCTGGCTAAGAAAGGGATCAGAGCAGTGCAGGAAGAGTTTGTGGAATTGGGAAGGGGCCTTAGACAAGTAGCATGCATGGTAACAATCTTGGAGGTGCTGCCTGTCTATGGCATATGCGAGCCTACGGTGCTCCACACCATGGGATTGAATCAGTGGTTGAAAAACTGGTGCAGAGCTCAGGGATTTGGCTTCATTGGTGACTGGGAGTCCACCTGGAGTGATGTAAGCCTATACTGGCAAGATGGGCTGCATCTGTCCAGGAGGGGATCCAGGATCCTAGGTGATAGGTTTAAATGCTCCATTGACAAGTATTTAAACTAGCCAAGGGGGGGAGGCACTGGAAAGGAACAGGGAAATCCTAGTCCCCACAAAAAAGTCACTGTAGTAAGTGCAGTAAACACCAACATAGAGATGTCGATAGGGAGATGGGCAGGGGTAAATGGAGAAAGTGACAAATGCAAGAAGAACACGGATGGGGCAAAAAGGAGTAAGACCATCAGGAAATGGAGGATAATTAGTACCAATGCCCATAGCCTGGGCAACAAGCTCCCTGAACTGGTGGCCTTGATGGAAGAGGATGCCTGGATATCGTAGCAGTCACAGAAACATGGTACACAGAGAACCATGACTGGGATGTTAACATACCAGGGTATGTAACCTACAGAAGAGACAGGGAGGTGAGAAGAGGGGGAGGTGTAGCTCTCTATGTAAAGGAAGAGATAAAAGCAACTGAACAAAAGAGTAAACAGGGAGGGGAGGAGAGGAGGCAATGTGGGTCACCTTGGAGACTGGAAGTGGCACCACAGTCCGCACAGGGGTTGTATACAAACCCCAAGGTCAGAGGGAGGGAATGGACAAGGATATGATAGAAGGCATTCTTAGGATGGCAGAGAAAGGGGAGATACTGGTGATGGGAGACCTGAATATGCCAGATGTTAACTGGAGCACACTTGCTGCAACCACTTCCAAGAGCAGGGCCATTCTCGATGCCCTACAGGTGGCATGCCTCAGACAGCTAGTTTTGGGACCCACTCATGAGGGAGCAATCTTAGACCCCATACTCTCAAATGGGGACAGTGAAAGGATCTCATATCTAGAAGTGGGTTGCCATCTGAGAACAAGTGACCATCAAATAGTGTGGTTCACGTTAAACTCAGCTACAGAGTCAAGCCATACAAAAGTGAGGGTACTGGATTTCAGAAGGGCTGACTTTGGCAAGATGTGAGAGTGCCTCAGAAAAGCACTAGCAAACAGGCTAGAAGGAGGGGTGGAGCAACAATAGGGAATCATCAAAATTGCCATCACGGAGGCAACAAGCCTTTGTGTGAAGCAAATAAATCAAAACAAAAGAAAAAGCCACTGTGGTTCTCAAAAGAGGTGGCAGGGAAAGTCAGGAAGAAAAAGATAGCATTCAGGAAGTATAAGGAAACACAGAAGGAGCAGGGCAGAGAGCTGTACCAGTTAAGGAGGAAAGAAGCAGGAAGGGAAGTCAGAATAGCAAAGGCCCAAACTGAAGAAAGGATAGCCAACTTGGTTAAGAAGGGCGATAAAACCTTTTATAGCTACATCAGGGAGCATAGAAAGACAAAGGGAGAGATAGTGAGGCTGAATAGAATGAACAGTGGGTGAGCAGAGGGGGATAATGAAAAAGCAGGGATACTGAAAGAATATTTCTGCTCAGTATTCCCAAAAGAGGAGAGGGAGGTGCCTAATCCAATTAACAAAAGCACTCTGGATGGGGGGGGGTCGATCCCAATCCTTTCACAGAGGAAAGTGTTATGAAAGAACTCCTAAAACTGAAGGTGGACAAAGCAATGGGGCCTGATGGAATTCACCCCAGAATTCTAAAAGAATTAATGGGAAAACTAGTGAAACCACTGACTACCCTTTTTAACAAATCATGGGAGGACAGTGTGGTACCCGATGACTGGAGGAAGGTGGATGTGATTCTCTTTCACAAAAGTGGGACCAAGACAGAGGCAGGAAACTACAGACCTGTCAGTTTGACCTCTGTGATAGGGAAAGTGATGGAATCACGTCTGAAGGAAATAATTGTTGAGTACCTAGAGGCCAGTGGGGCACAGGACCCAAGGCAACATGGGTTCACAGCGGGAAGGTCGTGTCAGATAAATCTAATTGATTTCTTTGACTGGGTGACCAAAGTAGTAGACCAGGGAGGGGCTGTGGACATGGCCTACCTAGACTTTAGCAAGGCATTTGACACAGTCCCACTCAAAAGATTAATAATAAAAATTAACCAGCCTGGGAGTGGGTCCCAGGGTGGTAGCCTGGGTAAAACATTGGCTGGACAACAGGACACAGATGGTAATTGTACTTGGAGCCCACTCTGAAGAAAGAGGGGTTACTAGTGGGGTACCGCAGGGTTCAGTACTGGGTCCAGTCCTTTTTAATGTCTTTATAAGTGACATTACAGAGGGACTGGAAGGAAAAGTATGCCTCTTTGCAGATGACACAAGGATCTGCAACAGGGTTAATACACAAGGAGGCATGGAAAGGATGAGAAGGGACTTGGCAAGGTTGGAGGAATGGTCTGAAGTATGGCAGCTAGGATTCAATGTAAAGAAGTGCAAAATAATGCACCTGGGAAACAAAAACCCAGGGGAAGATTACACAGTGGGAGGGGAGGTAGTAACAACAACAAAAAAGGAAAGGGACCTTCGGGTAATCATATCAGATGACCTTAAGGTTGGTAAGCAATGTGAGAAGGCAGTAGGGAGGGCTGGGGGTATACTAGGATGCATAGGGAGAGGCATCACCAGCAGAAAACAGGAATTTGTTATCCCTCTGTACAGACAGTTGGTGATACTCCATCTGGAGTACTGTATCCAGTTCTGAAGACCCCATCTCTGCAAGGACATAGACAGGATAGAGGCAGTCTAGAGGAGGGCAACTAAAATGGTGCAGGGTCTGGAAGAGAAGCCATACGAGGAGAGACTAAAGGAGCTTAATATGTATACCCTTGAGGAAAGGAGGGAGAGGGGGACATGATAGAAACTTTTAAATACCTCAGTGGAATCAACAAAGTCCAAGAGGGTAGCATCTTTCAGAAAAAGAGACATGCAAGAACAAGGGGACACAATTTAAAGATGGGGGGGCAGTTCAGGGGCAATGTGAGGAAGTATTTTTTTCACAGAGAGGGTAGTGGATGCATGGAACAGCCTTCCTGTGGAGGTTGTGGGGTCTAAAACTGTGGGAGAATTCAAGAATACATGGGACAGACATAAGGCAATTCGTGTGGGGGGGGGTAGGAAGAAATAGGCTGTTGGTTAACTAGGATCTGCAGCTTATCCTGTAGGTATGGAAATGGGCAGACTAGGTTGGCCAAGTGGTCCTTATCTGCCGTCAGAGTCTATGTTTCTATGCTGAAAACTAAGAGTAAAAATAGCAAGACCATAGGGTTTCTGACCATAATGCCCTACCCTGTATGGTCTGACAGGTGTCCACCCTAACCTGTAGGGACTGACAGGTGTCAGGGATGTAACTTGGGATTGTCTACAGTAATGCTCATGCCATTCTACCCCCACCCCCACCCCTGCAGCCAGTGACAGGCATCGAGGTGCACCTTGGACTCTTTGGCCCTAGAGTTCACACCATTCTCCTATACTGCACTCATTTCAGTGTATTTCCTAATGGAATGAGGTGAGCGTAAAGCCCAAACACCCCAAGGCACACCTTGACACTTGTCAGTGTCTGCAGGGTAGGGCGAGGTAAAATGTTGTGACCATTATGGGTGACAACCCAAAGGCACAACCCAATGCCTGTCCATCTCTGCAGGGTGGGAGTGGAGTTGATGTCAGTTCAATACATCACTGCCATTCCTATACTGCATCTGTCTAACTCCTGCACTTCCACTGCTATTGCCAGCAAGCAAACATTCATTATTGACAAATGCTTGTTTTTTCTAAATCCACTGAGAAGAGGAGTTTTGCAGCTCAGCTGGAAGTGAGTTACAGTGAGATGAGACAGAATAGGCATAAGACCTCATACCTGTATTTTTTTTACCCTGGGTACTTCAAGCAAATTACAGTCAGAGGACTAGAGGAAGCACCTCTCTGGCTTAAGAACTAATATACCAGTTATATTTGGTGGAGTCTAAATTTTGGTGAGCTTAAGCCTCAGGCATAACATGAGGTATAGCGCCCTCACTTCCTGGGAGGGCCAATTCAGGGAGGAGAGAACCTCACAGTCATGTGTCTTGGAGGGGGACACTGATGCAAAGCGACTAATTTTGTTGTGCAAAAACTTGAGCCTGTTAGTCTTTGAGCTCCTAAGGTACTACAGTATAGGGACACCATAGAACAGCATGGGGAGCAAGTGGCAAGATTTGACTCAGGGGTTAAAAAATCATCCAGATGGTATAATAGTCCTAGTTTTTGGTGTAGGGATTTAGTGATATGAACTACCTGAGGTCAAAAAAAGAATTCTTGATCAGTGATGACCCCAAGGTACTTTACTTTGTCCACAACTTCTGTTGGTGAATCAGATAAGGTGTCTATATCAAGGTGTCTTTTGCCAAAGATAATAACCTTGGTCTTTTTTTTTTATTCAAGACAAGCTTATTAACATAGAACCATTTTGGTTCTACAGTATGTCATAATGGCAATCGCTGAAAAACGATTGCTGTTAGGGTAAGTGTACATCGTTGAAAATGAATTTTGGTGATGCACACTCATGGCGAAGAGCAAGAGGGTGCCCAAGATCCAGGGGATTATTTTTAATTGTGAGGGGCTTTGCCCCCTGCAACCTCTACTAATAGGTTCTCACCTCCAGGGGGGTGCATGTTGGAGGGGAGAAAAACCTAGAAAATGAAAAGCCGCATGCTGGCAAAAAAAAACAAAAACATGCTGCACCACACCAGACCTGAAACCTGCACTCTGCACCTCCCAACTGACATCCATCCCCACCACGCTAGCAGACCAGCTCGGCGCTGCCCACCACACCCCCTCCCACATACCTTCCCTCCCCTGCCTCTTCCCTCGCATGTGTGCATGCTCGTATACACGCATACTTCCCATCACCTTATGTCGCCCATCCCGGTATCCAGTCTCCCCCCCCCCGCCAGGTAGCCCTGAACACAGGCACCATAATTGAGTCACCATTTTTGTAGGTGCTCAATTGCGGTCGCCTTGTTCACAGGTTACCAACCATTTCCAAATCCCATTACTCTTCCTCTGTTGCATTTCCACCCTACCCCGCCCTTCTACCTTGCACTACCTGTTCTCTTTTTACTTGCATTCCTTTCTATTCTTCCTAAAATGATATTGCATTCAAACATATTGCCACACCCTTTTGTACTTTCTGTAATTGAATCATGTGAATATTGCCATGTATATATTGATACTTACTCTTCTTCTGTCTACGATGATCTGTTATTGCATTATGTAAATTTTGCTTTGTAAATATTATTTCCTCTCTTGCTGTATATGTTTTATGATGACTGTATGTACTGCCATCCCTTATTTCACTTTTCACTACTGTTTTTATATGTGCATTTGCCCCTGGGTCATGCCTGAGAAAGGCTTCTACTGCTAGCGTACTTACCTGGTAAACAAAGTTAAATAAATAAATACATTTTTCTAGAGTATAGAAATCAGTAGTGAACTGAGAATTGATCATATTTACATCTGCTGAACTTCTATAAAGAACTGCATCATCTGCAGAGAGCAGCAAGTTCCCTCCATACAATTTTCAGGCAGGTTGTTGACAAATATAGTGAATGGCAAGGGACCCAGGCTAGACTCCTGGGGGACACCATTGGTGGCAGGCTTCAGACTAGAGTGGCTGCTCTGCCATTTAACTACCTGATGTCTGTTTCTTAGATAGTGTGTGAACCAGTGGTGTGAGAGGAAGTCAAAACCCAGACAGCTTATAAAGGAGTAGACTGTGATCTACCAAATCAAATGACTTTTTGAGGTCAAGAAATACAGCTCCAGTCAGCACCCCTTTGTCCATGGCATTCAGTACATCAGTAGACAGTCTAATCAGGGCAATATCGGTTGCCATGGTGATTTTGAAAACCATTCTGTCTGTCAGAGTAGGAGGTGCTGCTCTAGATAGTCTTGTATTTGACTGCAAACCAGCCTCTCCTGTACCTTAGCCAGAAGGCTAAAGAGAGTTGGGGTGGTAATTTCCCACTGGTTCTCTGTGGCCTCCTTAATGAACTGGAACCACCACAGCCACTTTCCATTTTTCAGGTATTTTGCCTTCCAGAAAGGACCTATTATGGAACATGGTAATAGGAAGGGCAATCACAGTGGCTGCTAGTTTGAGGAGCCTAGGTTCTAATTTGTCAAATCCAGCAGAACTGCCTGATGTAATAAGATTAACACTTCCTGTTTCTGGAATAGTCTGAGATGGAAACAGGGCTGTTGGACACTTGTATCATCCTGACCCTTGAGGTGGGGGGGGGCAGGGAGCAGATTTGTACCTGGTTATATCAGTGAAGAAACAGTTGAAGGCAGTAGCTATGAGCTGGAGTTCATTAATATTCAGACCATTAGTTACAATGTCCCCTTCTGTGAAGCAAGTACATCCTTTCAATAAGAAGTAAATTTGTGACCAGAAATGCTTGGGGTCTTCCAGGTCTTTACCCTGTAACTTCCTGGGATATTGTCTCTTTACCAGTTTTGCATGATTGCATGATTTGGGCTATAAAAGGAATCTTGATCTGATTCCAGAAGATAAATCAGATTCTTTGAAAAATTTTCTAATGTTCCCTGGCTACAAGATTCGGTTTTCAGATATTGCAGGATTGGGAACAGTCAGGCACATATGCCTGGTATTAAAAAATGTTGCCGTAAGGTGTACATTCAGATTTTAGTATTTGTATGGGACCTTGTGATGAGTTAAATTAGACATCCAGACTGTAATATTAAGATTGGCTTTTCCTGAAAGAGGGGGATTATTTGTCCAGTAAAGGCAGTTACATTTTCATTGGTGATTGCAAAGTACATGAGTTGCACCCCACACCAGTAGGGCTGTGTGGAAAGTTTACATTTTGCTAGAATTGAATGTTGCAAAATTTTGTAAAATTCCACAGAATTTTGTTAGTAGCAGAATTCCAGCATTCTTCATGCAGAATGTTTTTTCGTGGATTAATAACCTAAAATGTACGCAAACTGTGCAGTCTGTTTCTGTACTCCTTGAAAAATTTCCATGATATACATAATTCAAATAGAATGTGTTGGTGGTTTACACAGAAATTCCTTTCAGAATTCAGCAGAGTTTTAAAATAATTCTGAAAGCGTTTTGGAAGCAGAATTGTCATTCTGCAGGAATTCCAGTGGTGGACTTCTGCATTATGCATATCCATACACAATATAAGCACACACTATTCCCCAAAGAATCTTTTCAGAATCACATATACAGTATCTAAAATATTACTTTAATGCATGTTAAACACTTTTAACATTGTTTCTGATCACTTTTTAAAGACCAGTTTTCATGATAAGATTTTTATTTCCATGTCTCATCTCAAGAAAATGTCCAATTAAGAGCTGCCATTATTTGCAACCATACAGTACATTAGAAAATGATAGCCACTTTTATCATGCAGTCATAAAAATTATGTCAACAGCTGGATATCAGCTTCATGACACATGTGGCAAGATAAACATATTGTATTAAAAATCTGGATATAAGTAATGAAAATAGACATCACAATTTACAAAACTAGATATTTACTTTCTTCAACAAAAACAACAGCTATATATCAATCACAACCTCTTAAATAGAAACACAGACTGTGTCAGCAGATGAGGTCCTTGTGGACCATCTAGTCTGCCCATGTATGCTACCATCCCCCGTTCAGGCCACTGTGCTAAGTTTTCCACAATGCCTGTCCCATATCTGTTTGAACTCCCTGACCGTAGAGATGCAGTGAATTTAAAATCCACCAGCGAAGTGAACGCGAAGTGGTCACTTCACATTGGCACTTTGCTACGCGGAGTGCCCCATAGGAAAGGCTCACTTCCCCTTTTTATTATTACTTCACGTTGTCAATCCGCCTTAAACATGAAGTAAGGCAGAGTGACAACAATATTGGCAGCATCCCATCCACAGTCACCAGAATGAATGTGCATCCCCAAAGTGCTACTGTCTTGTGTCCAGAAAACTCCCCAGTGCTGATGAAGTGAAATGAGAGTGTAACAAGGAATGCAAAGTCTCCCAGAATTAATGGCACACTCAGTCATGCGCGCAGTGGTCAGGTCACACACAGAATCACCAGAATTAATTTTCATCCCCAAAATGCTACTGTATTGTGTCCAGAAAATTCTCCAGTGCTGACAAAGTGAAGTGAGAGTGTAACAAGGAATGCAGTCTCACAGAATTAATGGTGCCATGCAAATGCACAGACAGATTAAGATTGAGCTGCACACTCAAGGGATGCATACAAAAAGGCACAACACCTAACCAGTTATCTCAAGTCACAAATCCAAATCTGGAAAGGAATACATTTTGCCAGTTGGGGGATTAGTGCATGGCAGTAACAATCCACTACCAGTAAAGATACCACAAAGCAGTATAAAAAATCCATGCAGGTGCGGTGGATAGCAGGTTCACACTGCTGCAATTACTCTGTAACACAATAAAAGGTGTCTGATTTAATGGCATGCATTGCACACACACACTCACATGCACACTCAAGTAATGTGTGGCAAATTGAAAACCTTTAGCAATATAACCAAATGTTTTAAACAGACACATTGTACACTGCTGCACCACAACAATGAGCAAAAAAATGTCAAGAATTACTGAACATATTACTGTGTGTATGTTAGCACAGTTATACAAGAAAAATATAACCAAAACAGAAAGACTGACTTTTTCTCCCAGTTAATCTACCTACACCACAATTACACCCCACCCCAAAGCACACTTCACAGTACACAGACTGACTGTTCTAAATTAACATTCAAAATCCACACACAACAATAAACACTCGATGATATGAGTACAGAAGGGTTTCCTACAATCGATGTTCTACATTTTGAGTAAAAAAATATTATTCAGAAAGGCATTTTAAACAGCTTTTAGAGGTTTTGAATCACAGAGCTCTGAGAGCAAACTATCTCCAGCTACCACTGCACACACACTAGCCTGGCCAGAATTGAGGCTATGCTGAACAATCTAGAGCCAATGTGACCTGCAATCCCATGAACAACTGCATAATTTAATTTGGAGCTCAATTACAGGACAAAGTAAAGCAAATTACATTGATTTCAATGTACTTCACCTTAAAATTGGGTGGAGAAGTGGTTTGGGAAAGGCAGAATAATGCAAAGTCATTCTTTTCAATGGACTTCATGTTCCTCATTATGAAGCGAAGTACTCCGCTTCACATTGTGAAGTTCTCCACGGATTCTGCGTTACTCAGTGAATCACTTCACTGAGCAAATTTGGGCCACTTCGCCCACCACAACTTACAGCACTGTAACTCACATGCTGTATGGGAAGGAACGCGAATGCCTATGGCTGTACTTCCCTGATGAGCTGTAGTACAAAACTCCCTGACTTAAAAATGCTTATTAATGAGTACTATGGTTGAGTGGTGAAGTCTGGAGAGATACTACAAAACATGCTTACAATACATCCAAGTAACTAGTAAAAAAATTTATGTTGTGATTCGTGACATGATCGTGAATCGTGATTTGTGACTGCATTTGTGACTGTGATGATGAAGAACATGATTTGGTGTCAACGGTGTGAGATAACCAATATGGAACTGTATTGGGAATGCAAATGCATATGGCTGTACTTCCCTGATGAGCTGTAGCACAAACTCCCTGACCTAAAAATGCTCATTAATGAGTACAATGATGGGGTGGTGAAGCCTGGAGAGATACTAGAAAACAGGCTTACAATACATCCAAGTAACTAGTAAAAAAATTAATGTTGTGATTTGTGACATGATTGTGAATCATGATTTGTGACTGCATTTGTGACCGTGATGATGAAGAACGTGATTTGTATCACGAGTGACTTGTGATGATGGTCCTGACTTAAAAATGCATATTAATGAGTACAATATTCTTGCAGAATTATGCACCACATCTGTCCAGTACTCTGAAGGGAAGCCAAAGAAACAACTATGACTGAAGTTACAGATGGAGATTGGGCCCTAAAGAGATGCAAATGCACAGAGAGATTAAGATTGCACTGCACACTGAAGAGATGCAGATGCAAAGGCACAACACCTAACCAGTGCTCACCATCAGAAATTCAAATCTGGAAAAGAATACCTTTGCTGGTTGGGGCGGGCTGCAGGAGGTGGGGGCAGTGTACTGCACTGCTGCAGTAACAGTCAGTAGTACTAGTACCAGTAAATATACCACAAAGAAGTACAAAAGTCATACAGCTGCAAGGGATAACAGGTTCACATTGCTGAAATAATTATGTGGCACTTTAAACGGTGTCTGATTTGATGACACACGTCACACACACACTAAGTAATGCATAGCAAATTGAAAACTTCAGTAATATAACCACATATTTTAAACAAACTAAAATTATGCACTGCTGCGCCACAACAATCAGCAAAAAAATGGCAAGAATTATTCAAAATATTACTGTGTGTACATTAACACAGTTATACAAGAAAAATATCACCAAAACAGAAAGCACTGTCTTTTTCTCCAGGTTAATCTACATACACCACTGATACACCCCTCCCCCAAAGCACACTTCCACTGTCTCTCAGTACACAGACTGAATGTTGTACATTAACATTCAAAATCCACACACAAACTGCAAATGCTCGATGATATGAGCACAGGGGGGTTTCCTATAATCGATGAACTAAAGTTTCAGCAAAAAAAAAATAATCAAAAAGGCTTTTTTAACAGCTTTTAGAAGATTTGAATCACAGAGAGATCTCAGAGCAGATTGTCTCCTACAGCTTCCTACACACACTACCCCAAACTGAGGCTTTAGCATTTCATTTAAACTGGAAAATGGGGAGGGTGGGAACACAACAGGTTCTGATATCATATGTCAACCTAATATTGTAGAAGGAACAAATCAACCAAATCACAGAGTTTCCCATCCTAGTAAAAAAGCTCCATCATATCCAGTATGGAATGGCTTATTGACTAATGCCAGAAGTCTGGCCAATAAATTAGACAAATTTAAACTTAGGCTGTATGACCAATACATTCATCTGGCTCTAGTCACAGAAACATGAGGTGCTGATAATGACAACTGAGACAAAGATATACCGGGCTATAAAATCTTCGTTAAAAATAGGAAGTTTAGAAAAGGCGGGGGTGTGGCCATCTATATACATGACACCATAGAATGCGAGAAGATGACTGAAGATGTAGAAGGCATTGAAGTAATATGGATTAAAATATATCCTCAGAACAGTGCCATAATAAAATTGGGCTTAGTATATAGACCTCCCTTTACATTACTAGAAATTGATAATAAGTTTATGGAGCACATTAGTAATCTTAACCCATCTGACAACATAATCATTATGGGGGACTTTAATTTGCCCTGCATAAACTGGATTATACAAAATGGGATTAGTAAAATCAAACAAACACACCTGGATACATTTGCACAAATAGGGCTTGAACAAATGGTATTATGTCCAACCAGGAATGATAACATATTAGACATCATACTAACATGGGCTATGGTATCACTGATGTTCAGACTTCAATGTCCCTGAGAAATAGTGATCACCTTTGTGTAAACTTTAGGATGTTATGACAATCAGGACAACCAGGAACGGGAGTTACAGAAAAACTTAATTTTAAAAAGGCTAACTTTACTTCCCTAAAAGAACAAATAACAAAATCGGATTGGAAAGAAGACTTTACTAATAGATCTGTTGAGTGGAAATGGGATTTATTGACCTCAAAGATTAAAAAAGTGATTCAGGACTATATACCTACCTCAAAAAAGTATACTACAAAAAGAATACTACCGAGTTGGATGAAACCCTCTATAAAGAAACTCATAAACAAAAAGAGTAGAATGTTTAAAAACATTAAAAAAGGCAACCAGCATCTATTACCAGCTTACCGAGTATTGACAAAAAAAAATCAAATTTAAAATAAAACATGCTAAATCTGACCAGGAAATAATTATAACAACAAAAGTTAAAGATAATAAAAAACTGTTTTTCTCCCATATCAATAGTATAAGGGGAAATTCAAATGTAGTGGGACCATTTGCTAGAAATACGGGAGAACTTACCAATAACAAGGAAACATCTGATATCCAGAATAAACATTTTTCCTCAGCATTCAATAAATCTGATCTTACTATGTTGAAGGATATGCAACTATCCATACCTGGGAAAGTAAAGATTAATCAACTAGAAGTTCTCAAAAGGCTAAAATCAATGGATATTAATAAATCTCCAGGCCCCAATGATCTCCACCCTAGAGTTTTGAAAGAACTTGCAGACTACATTTATAAACCATTAACAAACATATTCCAACACTCCCTAGATTCTGGTGATATCCCACTTAGTTGGAAGGTAACAGTTGTTGTACCACTTCATAAACAGGGACCTACATCAAAACCTGAAAACTTTAGATCAATGAATCTGACTTTCCTATTGGGTAAAATCTTAAAAGAGATTATTAAGGACTACATCCAAGAACATTTATCAACTAAAGGGGCAATAGACACATACCAGCACAAGTTCACCAAGAATAGATCATGTTTGACTAATCTACTAGGCTTTTATGAAAAAGTAAATAAAGAGATTGACAACAAAAACCCAGTTGATATAATATTCTTGGACTTTGCAAAAGCTTTCGATAAGCTACCTCACTTAGAATTAGCTAACTCATTAAGAAATCTTACATTATGTTCCAATATTACAAATTGGATTCTAAATTGGTTGATGGGGAGACGGCAGAGGGTAGTGGTAAATGGAGTTTTTTCCAGTTGGGCTGGAGTAACAATCGGCGTTCCTCAGGTGTCGGTGTTGGGGCCAGTCCTGTTTAATTTGTACATTTCTTCATTAAAAGTAGATTTACCAAATGTGTGGTTGTCCACATTTGCAGATAATTGTCGACTGGGAACAGTGGATAATACCCTTTAACACCCTTGAAAGTAGTACAACCTTACAGGAACCCCTGTACCATGTCTATGCCTGGATGACATATAGTAGATTGGAACTTAACATTAATAAATATAAAGTTATACATTTGGGACCCAAAAATAGACAATGCAACTACACCCTTAACAATAAAATACTAACTGTAACCACAAGCAAAAGGGATTTGGGGGTGACTATAAGTAGTGATCTCAAATTTAATATGAATTGTAGAAATCAGGTAAGAAAGGCAAATCAGATGCTAAATTGTATTACTAAACACATTTCTAGTAGGACTAAGGAGGTATTACTTCCACTCTATATAGCACTGGTTAGGCCACAGTTGGAATACTGTGTGCAAATATGATCTCCTTTTAAAAAGGAAGACATAAACAAGGTTGAAGCAGTCCAACACAGCTTTACTAGACTTGTAACCAGCTTAAAACAGATACCATATGCTCAAAGATTGAAAATACTCACTTTGTACTCACTGCAATACAGGAGAATAGGAGGGGACGTGTATGTTGTACAGGGTAATAGGACAAGATAACTACATGTCAGAACTTGGTATAAAGTTTAACCAAGATAGAGCTGGTGGTGGAAGACATTCCTTGCAGTTGCACTCCAACAAATGGTATACACTATCTAGGAAGCACTGGTACAGCCAAAGGGTTGTTACTTTATAGAACTACCTCCCTGAGGATGTAATAGCCAATAAAAATATTGATGTCTTTAAAACTAGACTGGACAATACAATGAGTAATGAAATCAAATGTGGATAATATAAATAAATCCATCTGGCAAGCATTAAGGACATAAGTCTACAAAGCTTGATCTTACCTATGACATGATACCTATGATACCTATGATGAGGCAAAAACACACCTGGTTCAAACTACCTTTCTTCCATTATTGGATTATGGGGACATTCTCTATAACCATTGTCCTAAAGCTGCCCTAACAAAACTTGGCACACTGTATCACCGTGCACTGTGATTTATTACTAATGTTTCCCTTAACACCCACTACTGCTCATTGTATGCAATAATAGGCTGGTTCTCCTCAGTGCCAGGAGGCTGAGGAATGCTTCTCTGTGGATCCACAGAGCTCTTTCAAATAAACTGCCCCTATACATTTCTGAGCTCTTCCAATGAGCACAAGGATCCTACTGTCTGAGGAGCTTCTCCCTTGTCACATTTGATGTTCCTAAAGTCAGAACACATTATTGCACCTCATCAATCAGCTTTGCCCTCCACTCTGTATAGTAAACTCTCCAGAAATCTCTAAAACTTACCCATCTACCTGGAGTTTCCATCTTCAAATACCTGCTTAACAGTGTGCAAAATGAAACATGTAACTGCCATCCTTTACTGTCCAACAACCTGGTCAGTACATCTTATGTAGCCTGTCTACTAAACCCTCCTCCTCCTTAAATTACCTTCTATGTAGTCTGTCTAGCCCTTTACTACATGTCTCTCCCCTCGCTCCACAACCACTACCAACCAAAATGCCTAATACTTTGCCCCACCCCCTCCACTTTTCTTTTTCCCCTATCCTCATCCCCCTCCTTCCCTTTCCCTCTATCTATGAGTTAGGTCCAATGGCCCCCAAGGTACACCCCGATGCCTGTTGGTGTGTGGGGGGTGGGGCTTGGGTGGTAGGTTTGGGAACCCTGATGCTGAATTTCCATACTTTTGTCACTGTAATAGGAACCCTAACTGATGCATTAATAGAGTTCTTGCAATGAATTTCCCTTCTTTTTGAGGTAGTATATTGGTATCCTTATGCTACTGTGGGACTGCACGGTCCTTTGGACCCTGCGTTCCAATCCTCCATAGATGTGCATATGTGTGTAGGTGTGGAAGGCCCTGTGCTTCCATGTGTCAAACAACAGTGGCCAAATTGTCAACATAGCCATCTTATTACCCACCTCATGTACACCGGTACAGAGAAATTGTGAAATGCAAGGCAAAACCTAATTATGCGTAAGTGCAATGCCATTCTGCACCACAGGTGCAAAAGCACATTTCAGGCAGGATGTAAAAAATGACAGCAGTACTGTTCATGAGGTGGTATGAAAAAATGGCTATGTTGAAAATTTGGGGTCAAAAGATTGAAAATTAGGAAAGTTATGCTTGTGCACAGAATAAAGTCAAAGGACGTATGTAACTCAGGCATTTTTAGGAATTTTGTCACCAAATTTTCAACATGTCCTCTTGGGGACCCTACCTTATGAACATTGGCACTGTCATTTCATTAATCAGTGTGAAAAGGTGATTTTGCATGGCATACACGCTATTCTGTGCCACAGGAGTGCAAACACATTTTGAGCTGGATGTGAAAAATGTCAGCTGTATTGTTCATGATGTGGTATGAAGAACTGGCAATGTTAAAAATTTGGAGGGAAAATATTAAAAATTGCCAAAGTTCAGCTGGCCTGGTGGAGTAAAGGGCTGAGGAGCTGGTGCCTTACCTCTTACCACGCTGATGACCCAGGGTCAGGAGTGATCTCGGGTGTCAGTGAATCAGCTGGAGACAGGAGGATAGAGCAACCCATGGATTGCTGTCCTTCTCTGGGGAGGTTGGAAGGGGAAAATTGCTGTACTACATGCTCCTGGTGGTGGCTGGGGACTGGTACATGCTCGGTGGTCATAGTGTGGGTTGGTGTGGGCTGATGCTGGATGTGCAGTGTGCAGAAGCATTCATGGCAGTGTCCGTGGCATCATGGCACACCTGCACCATGGGGGGGACCACCTCAAAAAAAAAATCTTCCTGCATGCATGAGAAGGCTGGCCCCAACAGTGCTTCAGCAGATGCACTCAAGTCAACTCCCAATGAGCCCAGCCTCCAGGTCTTCCGCAGTGTGTGGGGTAAGTGCCTACTCTGAAGTGACCTGTGAAGTAAGGAAAAAGGGGCCAGAGCTCTGGCTGTGACCAGTGCAGGGGCCAAGGAGACCATGCTGGATGGGGGAACTATAGGTACACCCCCCCCAGCCAAGGAGATAGCCTAAAGAAATAAAAAAAAAACATTTGCAGAAGTTATGAACATGCGTAGCAGCATTTCAGTGACCATATGTAACTCAGGTGTTTCTTAGTAATTTTGCACCAAATTTTCAACATTGGCTTTTTGGGACCCCACCTTATGAACACTGGCACTGTCATTCCATTAATTTGTCCAAAAGATCATTCCATGCAGTGATCATGAAGTCACCTTTTGGGACTGAGTAATGAAATGACAGTACCAGTGTTCATGAGATAGGGTTCCAAAAAGCCCATGATGAAAACATGGTGTGAATATACCTAGAAATGGCTGAGATATCAACATAAAGTTCAAAACACCATTGACAGCCATTATATGGCACTTACCTTGATTCTTCAGTTTGCAGTTTGGCTTTGAAGCTTGCAGACATGTCTCAGTCCACAGAAGATGACAGCCACTGACCTCCAATGGTAAGGATTGGGCAAGGTGATGGGTTGCTCAGTGGGAGGGTTAGGATGGGGAGGGGAATGGGGAGATGATGAGGGGCTGTTTTATTTTTTACTGGATTTTTAAAAAAATAAAAAGATGTTGGTGATGGTTTCCTTTTTTTCAGGTATAATTTTAATAAATAAACATTTTGGGACACTGGGGTTGGGCTCCCCAGTGTCCTACAGTACTGGTGGTGCTGGGGGGATATGATATAACTGGGGACACTGGGAGTGGACTCCTGAGTGTCCTGTCTTTGGGGAGCTACTGCTGGCATGGAGATTGGGCACCCCGTTGTCAGAAATGGACAGTTTTCTTGTGTTGGGTACACTGGAAGTGGGCTCCCCAGTGTCCCATAGTACCATCTAGTGCTGACACAGCGATTGGGCACTCCAATGTTGGCAGTAAAACTAATTTCTACAGCAATATTTCTTTTTTTTTAAATTCAAAATTTTTATTGAAGTCATCAACACCATAACAACATACATACATAAAAGATTTTGTTCCTTCATAACAATTGACATACATTAGAGCCGATAAACAGTTTTCTCCCCCAAAGAAAAAAAAACCCACACACACAACACAACCCCCTTCCCCCACCTATCCCCTATAGTACTAAATATCTTCAAGGAAGATCTGCTCATCCAATCGCTTCTGGCATTACCTTACTAAACCGACTGCACCTGAGGAAGGTATAACGCCTGAAGATGACTCATACCTTTTCATATAATTGGAGCTGATTATCCCTTCCTGCACTCAATTTTCCATATTATGCTAAATAACATCTCCTGCAGCCACTCCACATACGTGATTGAGGAGTCCGTCATCCAATGTCATAAAACTACCTTTTTGCTTAACCTGAGATCAGAGCCATATAGAATCTGCGCCCTTAAACTAATACCAGAATAATCCCCTATCAAGCATACTTCTGGGGTAAAATACTGATCAATACCCAACAATGGATCTACTTTCTGTTTAATCTGTATCCATAACTGCTTTATCTGCGGGCACTCCCAAAAAATGTGATACAAATCTCCAACTGCCTGACGGCACCGGAAACAGTTTTGGTTAGGCCTACGACCTACTTTATGTAGTTTGGAAGGGGTCCAAAACAAGTTATTCAAAAAGTGAAACTGTATCACCCTCAGTCTATCCTGTTTAAGATACCTATACACATGTCTCCATACACCCTCCCAATCCCGTTCCTGCTCTCCCAAACAACTAGACCAATATCTAGGCTTATAATCAATATCCACAAGAGCTTGATCGAGGAGTGCCTTGTATACTCTGGACACCGCATGTGGTTCCCACACAATTGGCTCCAATGACTCAAGCCATTTCCCATTTTTACGCTCTACTCAAAGCTTAATCAACATCTGGGTTAATAAATGAGTGATTTGGTAAACTTTAAAGACTTGCTTGGACTCAATGTTATACTTTGTAGGATCTTTTATAGGCAGTATCTGACGTTCACCATTAAATCTCAGTCGCAATCCCTCAGTTGGGAAGCCATCCGCGATATCATTTTCCCCCCAATCTTCAAGTTGGGATTTTGGCAGATTGGCTGATACTTGTCCCTATCTGGAATATAACCTAACTTGGCACATATCTGTCTATGAATACGCACAAATTTTGCTATTGGGGTAGCAATCAACTTAGGGGGTAATATCTTAGGAATGGAATAAAGCAAGGCTTTCGGGTCTATCCCCACCTCCTTAATCGCCTCTATTTCCAGTCTAACCCATGAGGGAACATAAGGCAAGGACTCCAACCTCCTGGTGGGTACTATCCATTTCAGATATTTGCAAAGGCTACTAGCCCAGTAATATATACCAAAATGTGGAAGTCCTCAGACCTGCTCTCTCCTGGGGCTGCCAGCTTACCATAGGCCCTACAAGCGTTTTTCCCCTCCAGATAAACTCCGAGATTACTGAATGTAACTCACTGAACCACCTTTGGGGGAGTGATACATTGAGCATATTGAGTGGATAAAACATCCTGGGCAGGACGTTCATCTTAATTATATTGATCCGTCCCCAGAGAGAGAGCGGCAAACCACTCCACCTTTTTAAGTCCTGCTTAATAGTATTCCTAGTGGCATCCAGATTAAGCTTGATTAATTTCAGATCAGATCTAGCCAAGTAAATACCCAAATACTTCAGGCTATACGAGTCCATTGCATGTCCAGTTCCAGCGCCAGACCTATGCACCCTCATGTTCAGCAGAAAAATCTGAGTTTTCTCTACATTAATTTTGTAATTGGACAATCTACTATATTCTTCAATGATACCCATAACTGCCTGAATTGAACCACCTGGTTGAGAAACATGCAATAAGATGTCATCCGCAAATGCTGAGATTTTAAGCTCCTGCTATCCCACTCTAACACCCATGACCCTAGGGTCTAACCTCATTTTGGCGAGGAGAGGCTCTAAGTATAAATTAAATAGAAGAGGCGACAGAGGACAGCCCTGCCTAGTACCAGAGTTAAGAGGAAAACTTGTAGAAAATACTCCGTTACAATATATTTTAGCTTTGGGATCCTTATACAGAGCAAACACGTGACTGATAAACTGAGCCGGGAAGCCAAATTTCTCCATAGCAACGGACAAAAACTTCCAATCCACTCTATCAAATGCCTTCTCTGCATCCACCGACATCAAAACACATGGAGACTTACAGTCCCTGGATGCAGAGAAGACATGAGACAGCTTACGCAGGTGGTCCGAAGCTGACCTGCCCTTCATAAACCCAACCTGATCGTGATGAATTAGACTAGGCATGACCTTGGACAACCGATTCGCTAGAATCTTCGCCAGGATCTTAACATCGCAATTAATCAGGGAGATAGGCCTATAGCTTGTAACTTTATCTAATTCCTTCCTTCTTTCGAATAAGCACTATTAGGGCCTCAAATACAATAGCCATCCACTGCATCTAAGGTCAAGATACTCTGAAATAATCTTTAAGGCCGGACATAACAGAGTCGCAAAACATTTATAAAAATTGGGTGAAAGACCATCTGGGCCAGGTGCTTTATCATTGGAAAGCTGCTGGATTGCCTCCAAAATCTCTTCATCAGAGATGGGAAATGAGAACTCCTCCTTGAGCCTCCCACCTGGGGAGACTACAAGTACCTAGATAATCTTCAACTTCTTCCTTACTGGGTCTAGGAATCATTGGACTATATAATACCTTATAATAATCCTCAAATTCCCTAACGATTTCCATAGGCGAAGTTTTAACCGACCCATCAACTCGAGACGTGATACCTTGGACTATTCTAGATGCCTCTACAGCCCTCAACCGCATTGCCAAGAGCCTACCTGATTTCTCACCTTGGTTCAAATAGAATGCTTTTGTTTTATTCATCGCATACTCTGCCCTCTCTCCTAGTATCTCTTCGTACTCATGACGCAGTTTAATCAACAGCTCCCTGGTCTCCTCTGGCGTATTCCTTGACAAGGCCCTTTCTATGTCCCTAATTTGTACCAACAAAAACCTAACCTGTCGTCCCTCTTCTTCTTCCTTGCAACCGCCACCTGGATAAACTCTCCCCTCAACACGCATTTTAGAGCACTCCACCATAAATCCCCTCTAATAGAAAAATGCCTATTCTCTGCCTCATATTGTTCAATCCTGACCAATGTACTCCCTTATTCCCATGGAGCGAAGTAATTGGTTATTTAACTTCCAAATAGTCTGCGTGGGAGTATTAGGGACCAAACTAAGGGAACAGCGAACCATGGAATGGTCCGAAAAGATCCCAGGAGTAATGTTACTATGCACCAATCCTGAGAGTAGGCCTCTACTCACCAAAAAATAGTCAATCCTGGATCTGGACTTATGAACTTCCGATAGAAATGTATATTCCCTGCACGAAGGATGCAGAACCCTCCACGGATCACACAAACCCAGATTATCAGACAGATCCCTAATAGCTCTCTGGGCTGGCGAGAGACCCTTACTTCGCTTACCATCTTTATCCAATTCCGGAGTAAATGGCAAATTCCAATCCCCCCCCAACACTATCGGGAGGTGATGAAACGGACTTAAGACTTTCATTAGATCCATAAAGAAACCAGGGGTGTCTGCGTTAGGACCATATACACTGCCCAGCACTAACCTTGTTTGGTTTAAAAGCCCTATAGTGATTATATAACGGCCTACCGGGTCCACTATCTTTTCCTCACACACAAAAGCCACACTCCTATGCAATAGGAGTGCAACCCCCCTAGCAGCAGTATTATACCCAGCCCCATACACCTGACCAATAAACTGACATCTGAGCGCACTCAGCTCCTTTTCAAGCAAGTGTGTTTCTTGTAAACATATTATCTGGCCCTTTAACAATTGCAAATGTTTTAGTATTTTATATCTCTTTACTTTTTGCCTGGCACCCTTGACATTCCACGTAACAAATTCCAGAACACTACCCATCCTCCGAGCAATTCTTAAAAAACCATCGAGCTACCTCCTCTCTCACGTTGATCGCCATCTTGCCCAAAACAACTGGGAGAGCAGATCTTCCAATATTCCACCCCTCAAAGTTCCTACTGCTAGCTTCCCCCCCACTCCCTGTCCTACCTTAAAAATGAACCCTACAACGATCCAATCCCATACACCTATATTTAAAGCAGTTAATACCCTCCCTCCCCGTCCCTCCCCAATACCTCCCACCCCTCCCTCTCCATCCACTCTTGGTCCATGATATCCATAGCTCCGCTACCTCAGACCCTTCCCTCCAGCCCCCCCACAAAATCATTAAATGCCTAACCGAGACTAATCCACAGATCTCAATGACCCTATACATTCCCGCTTAACCATCCACATAAAGAAAAAAGGAAAAGGTAAAATATGAGACACATACACAAAGGAACCCCTCAGATCGTAAACTTACGCTTCAGAGCCCCTTCCCCTAATAAACCCCATGTACCATTGCCCCCACACTCATTGCTGGAGTTGACCCCTCCACAATAAAAGAAATCCCCAAAAGCTATTATTCAAATAACAACCAACACCATTGCAATTAACTTTCTGCTGTGCTATAAAATAAAACCAAAAGAAATAAGAAGGCATAATTATCTGTAGGAGATCCAGCGAACAGTGTCCATAGTAGATACAGTCCCCGACTTGAGGCACTGACAGTGCTCCATTACATCGACAAAAAATCAGGTGAGGTAAAACCAAGTCCCACAAAGAAATCAATCTGCAGGTCAGATTCCAACAGGTGCGCTTCTCCTCCACTCCAACAATCAGCAGCCGCAAATACAACTCGAGTTCCTCCCTCCCAACTCTTAGCTAGGAGCACTTCTTCTATTACTGCGATCCCAGCAAGACCGAATAACATACTAGCACATCCTGGAATCCAAAAATAGACGGAGTAGAAGAACGACCTCCATTTTCCCAGACCTGACTATTACGGAGAAGCCAGCCAGTCCACCAATACGTTATCGGTAGGTCCATTAAATGATCTGGTCCATTTGCAGTGCGCTACATCACTCCAGGCCAGGCCCTCCTACCCGCGTACGCTAAGCCTTTCACCCCTCATCAGATGTCCCATTGCTCGACCGATTCATCTGCAGCCCCTGGGGTCGAACCTCCGCGCCTCCACTCCTCCAAGCAACCTGGCCAGTCCACATTAATACGTGCCACTGCAACCCGTGAGCAACTTGTTCAGTCAAGGATGGAAAAGCAAGGAGAAAGGAAAAAAAAAGAAACAAATTAGGTCGGGGCACATCTTATCCAAAAGGCCACGCTCCTCTGTTTCAATGAGTCATGATCAAAAATAAAATTTTAGACACTATAGCCCACTTCTCTCTCCTTTGACATCCCAGGGGCTATCTGAAGAGGTCTGGAAGGGCTGCAGACAATCCCTTTCTTGCTATTGCAGCATCTTCGTAGGAAGACCACTGGCCAGAGATCATAACTTGCAACTTAGAGGGGTAAAGCATGCGAAATGAACACCCGCAGGAATCAACTTCGCACGATGGGATGATACTCCGCTTCTTCTGCCGCACTGCTAGTGGTAAATCCTTCGTAATCCTGATGGGCACTCCCTTCCATTTCAATTCCTTGAGCTCCTTAGCCTTTGCCAAAATGAACTGCCTTTCTTGATAGTTCAAGAAGCGCACTATGAAAGTACGCGGGGGGGAGCCCGGTGATGGAGCCGCACGCAGCGCCCGGTGAGCCCTTTCAATGATAAATTTGTCGCCAAAGGGCGTCGGGCCTACAATCTCTCTGAGAAGGCTCTGCATAAACGAAATCGCATCTGCCCCCTCTTCACGCTCCGGGAGGCCAATAATAACTAAATTATTCCTCCTGCTCCGTCCCTCCAAATCTTCGATCTTTGCCTCCATTCTAGTTAACTTCTGTTTCAGGTTTACAATCCCCGGTTCATGCTTTAGTACTCTCTTCTCTAGTGGTGAAACCTTCACCTCCGTATCTCCCGTGCAACGAGACAAGTCCTCCAGGGCCACAGTGACTGCTTTTAACTCCTCTGTCACCGTGCAGAGCTCAGCTCGAAAAGGTTTAAACTCAGCTAGAAATTGAGCCAGAGTCAGGGGCTCATTATCGTGGGTAGCACTTTCACTTTCAGGGCCTTCAGAATCCGCGATCACTCTCGCTTTTGGCTGGGCCTTCGCGGGAGAAACTGGCGGAGTGTGTCGGGGTGCGTTTTTCCTCATCTCCACATCCATGTGCACCCAATTCAGCGCCAACTGCTTCAGGGATCTTTTATAATTCTTATTAGGATCGGCTGAAGTCGCAGGTTAGTCCAAATTGCAAAAATATAACTTTAAATGCAGTGGGAAGCTGGAGCTGAAGGATCAAGCTGTGTTCACAGAGCTTGCATCACGTGACTCCCTACAGCAATATTTCTATTTTCAGCTCACCAAGTAGGATCTTACTTTGTATCTCATCATACGAAGTAAGATCCTACTTCAGATTACATGGATACTAAAGAAGAATTTCACCATTAAATAAAAGCCAATTTTAAGGGCATTTTTTCCATCAGTGAAGTGAAAAATACACCTAAGGGGTCCCAATAAGCAAGCTACATGTGTTGGTTTCTCCCCAGGTCATCATTTTAGGGTGTTTCCAAATCTGAATATTTCAGGCAAACTGAAAACAAGATGGTGGCCATATGAAAGCGGAATTTTCTCATACAAAGCAGGATTCCTCTTTCATTTCATACAGCTGTATTTTAATCCTTACTGAGCATGCTCAGAAATTATTTTTTTCAAATTTTTAAATTACAATAATTTAAAGACAGCTCATTATTGTTTCACCAGATTAGCAAAAGGCACATCTGTGAAGTAGTCCCTTTCTGCCCTGAACATTTCAGATGAAAAAAACAAACCATCTGGGCTGTAGGCAAGTTCAAAGAAAAATCCCTACAAAGTCAATGAGTGAAAACATTTTTTTCACCCCTCAGTAACATGGAAACTGCACATCTGACCAGTATGTAACTTGCTAGATAAAGAAATCTACCCCACAGAACAGTGCATACCAAATTTTGTGTAAATCCATTGAAGGGTTTTAAAGTTATTAAAGTGCAAAAGTTTGAGTTTAACATTGAAGTGCCTACTCAACCTTAACTATAGGTGCTCGACCACACCATATATATAAATATATATATATATACATATATACACACACACATATGTGTGTATATACATACATATATACTATATGTATATAACAGCCCCTGTTTCTCTATCAATAACATACTTACTACTGTTACAGAATGAGAATATAATAATGATATCATTTCTTAATGACTGTACTTCAAGCTTTCATTTAAAAAAAAAATAAGTGTGTAGTCCTAACAGACCCAGAGTTAGACATTTCAAGAGATATTGGGTCTGATTCTAGAAAGTTGACACAGGGCTTTCATCTAGCCCTGCGTCAACCACGGTGTTTAGTGCAGCTGCACCAAAGTCCTTTGATGCATCGCAGTCCAGTTTTACAAAGGCTGGTGCAGGTACAACATTTTCCTCACTTTATGGCAGCTTGCATCAAAGCTTTGTCTCAAGCCCATAAAATGTCTCACCTCATGATGCAGAGTTAGCCCACAGGGGAGCAGGTCTAACTTTCAGTGTTCAGTGCAAAGCACTTGTGTCAGGGGGTTATGGCAAGCTGCATTGCAAAATTGCACTTGCTACAAACTTTGACGCAAGTCATGCCTTGTGTCACACTCTCTGCCACAAGTCCTTTTCGGCAATCTAAATCACTTTGAAAATAAGGCCCCTTGTCTTTTGTATGTGATAACTTTGGAACCATGAGGGCTAGAGACTTATTTTTTTTTTGTTTAAATGAAAGCTTGACATCAGCTAAGTCAATGCACTGTTAATATACTGTATCACTAGTCACCATATATCAACGTATACCATACAGTGGTGAATAAACTGGGTAAAGAAATCAAGCTATTTGGATCTAAATATTTATTTTCAATTAGAACACCATTTATATAAGTTAGAACACAATTTATATAACTTAGAACATACTATATCCACTTAGAATGTGGAAATGGAACACAGAGAACAATGGGCCAGATAGGTAACTTACAATGGAAAGAAAAGTAGTTTTAAGCTAAAATAAGGTAAAACACCAGTAAAACACTACAGATGGTGTGGTACATGCCAAACACATGCTGGATTGCAGTAGAAGAACACATTTATCTCAACAGATGAGTGGTAATACCGTTATAATTAACTTGTGGCTTCACCACTCATGAATTATGGGTCTTATCATTCACTAGTGGAGATAAAGATGTTATTCCATTGCAGTCCATTATATATCCCCTATATAAAAAACATAAAATGTTTCATATCAATATAAAAAAATGGTTCACTGGATTTTTAAAGTCCTGTCATTTTTTAACATATTACATTGACATGTATATGCATGTAGCAAAAATGACTACAGTATTAACTGTTCAGATGTTACAGCTTTCAAAATGTAGCATCAAGCATAATAAAATATCATATAAGATTATTTTTTTTTAAATGGCCAGAAGTTACTAGTCACTGTACTAAGAATAAACACATTCTTTTCTAGTTTGTTTATTTTTGAAAAAGACCTTTGAAGGAAACATTTGCCTATATTTTATATGGGGACAGTGAAAGGATCTCAGATCTAGAAGTGGGTTGCCATCTGGGAACAAGTGACCATCAAACAGTGTGGTTCACGTTAAACTCAGCTACAGAGTCAAGCCATACAAAAGTGAGGGTACTGGACTTCAGAAGGGCTGACTTTGGCAAGATGGGAGAGTGCCTCAGAAAAGCACTAGCAAACCAGATAGAAGGAGGGGTGGAGCAACAATGGGGAATCATCAAAACTGCCATCACAGAGGCAGCAAGCCTTTGTGTGAAGCAACTAAACAAATAAAAATGAAAGAAAAAGCCACTATTGTTCTCAAAAGAGGTGATGGGGAAAGTCAGGGAGAAAAAGATGGCATTCAGAAAGTATAAGGAAATAAAGAAGGAGCAGGACAGAGAGCTGTACTGGTTAAGGCAAAAGGAAGCAGGGAGGGAAGTCAGAATAGCAAAGGCCCAAAGTGAGGAAAAGATAGCCAACTCAGTTAAGGGGGGGATAAAACCTTTTATAGGTACATCAAGGAGCGTAGAAAGACAAAGGGAGGAATAGTGAGGCTGAATAGAATGAATGGTGGGTGGGCAGAGGGGGACAGTCAAATAGCAGGGATACTGAATGAATATTTCTGCTCAGTATTCACAAAAGAGGAGGGGGAGGTGCCAAATCCAATTAACAGAAACACTCTTGATAGGGGGGTTGATCCCAGTCCTTTCACAGAAGAAAGGGTTCTGAAAGAACTCCTTAAACTGAAGGTGGACAGAGCAATGGGGCCTGATGGAATTCACCCCAGAATTCTAAAAGAATTAAGGGGAGAACTAGTAAAACCACTGACTACCCTTTTTAACAAATCACGGGAGGATGGTGTGGTACCCGAGGACTGGAGGAAGGCAGATGTGATTTCCCTTCACAAAAGTGGGACCAAGACAGAGGCAGGAAGCTACAGACCTGTCAGTTTGACTTCTGTGGTAGGGAAAATGATGGAATCACTTCTGAAGGAAAGAATTGTTGAGTACCTAGAGGCCAGTGGGGCAGAGGACCCAAGGCAGCATACGTTCACGGAGGGACGGTCATATCAGACAAATCTAATTGATTTCTTTGACTGGGTGACCAAAGTAGTAGACCAGGAAGGGGCTGTGGACATGGCCTACCTAGACTTTAGTGAGGCATTTGACACAGTCCCACACAAAAGATTAATAATCAGATTAACCAACCTGGATGTGGGTTCCAGGGTGGTAGCCTGGGTAAAACATTGGCTGGACAACAGGACACAGAAGGTAATTGTAAATGGAGTCCACTCTGAAGAAAGAGGGGTTACTAGTGGGGTACCACAGGGTTCAGTACTGGGTCCAGTCCTTTTTAATGTCTTTAGAAGTGACATTGCAGAGGGACTGGAAGGAAAAGTATGCCCCTTTGCAGATGACACAAAGGTCTGCAACAGGGTTGATACACAAGGAGGCATGGAAAGGATGAGAAGGGACTTGGCAAGTTTGGAGGAATGGTCAGAAGTATGGCAGCTAGGATTCAATGCAAAGAAGTGCAAAATAATGCACCTGGGAAACAAAAATCCAGGGAAAGATTACACAATGAGGGGGAGGAAGTAACAAAACCAAAAAAGGAAAGGGACCTGGGGGGTAATCATATTAGATGACCTTAAGGTTAGGAAGCAATGTGAGAAGGCAGTAAAGAGGGCTGGGGGTATACTGGGATGCGGAGAGGCATCACCAGCAGAAAACAAGAAGTTGTTATCCCTCTGTACAGACAGTTGGTGAGACCCCATCTGGAGTACTGTGTCCAGTTCTGAAGACCCCATCTCTACAAGGACATAGACAGGATAGAGGCAGTCCAGAGGAGGGCAACTAAAATGGTGCAGGGTCTGCAAGAGAAGCCCTACGAGGAGAGACTAAAGGAGCTTAATATGTATACCCATGAGGAAAGGGGGGGACATGATAGAAACTTTTAAGTACCTCAGTGGAATCAACAAAGTCCTAAGAGGGTAGCATTTTCAGAAAAAGAGGCATGCAAGAACAAGGGGACACAATTTAAAGATGGGGGGCAGTTCAGGGGCAATGTGAGGAAGTATTATTTCACAGAGAGGGTAGTGGATGCATGGAACAGCCTTCCTGAGGAGGTTGTGGGGTCTAAAACTGTGGGAGAATTCAAGAATACATGGGACAGACATAAGGTAATTCTTGTGTGGGGTAGGAAGAAATAGGCTGTTGGTTAACTAGGATCTGTGGCTTATTCTGTAGGTAGGGGAAATGGGCAGACTAGGTGGGCCAAGCAGTCCTTGTCTGCCATCATAGTCTATGTTTCTATGTATATATACATATATAAAATTCATGGCAACAAACTCAGTTTAATGCATCAGTTGGGGTTGTTCCACAGCGACAAAAGTTAGGAAATTTGATGTTAGGATTTCCACCTTCCCCCACCCACCCCCACCAACAGCCATTGGGGGATGTGCATTGGGGTCATCGGTCCTAACTCTCACCCCATCACATGTGCAGACATGCTAAAGTGGTGCAGTATAGGAGAATGGGGTGAGAGTTAGGACCTATGACCCCAACAAACACCCCAATGCCTGTTGGTGGGGGTGGGGTGGGGGTGCAAGGGGGTGGGAACCCTAACATTGAACTTCCTCACTTTTGTCGCTGTGGAACAACCCTAACTGATGCATTAAACAGAGTTTTTTGCCATGAATTTCCCTTGTTTTTGAGAATGTGTACTACAAATAGTGAAGTAACGGCAACGCAAATGCAAGCGCAAACGTTAACATACATGGTGACGCAAACGTACGCGATAACGCAAATGGTAATACAAACACAAGCGCAGATGTTCATGAAAACAGAAATGCAAATGCAAGTGCATACAGAAACACAAACTGTAACACACACAGGCACGGTAACGTAATTGGAAATGCAGACATTTACTGAAACAGCAATGTTGTCACCAAAGGAAACACAAACAGAAATGCAAACACCAAAGGAAACACAAACAGAAATGCAAATGCAAATGGAAGCACGTACGCAAATGCAAATGGAAATGCACATGGTGACACAAAAGGAAACGCAAACAAAAACAGTAATGGAAATGCAAATGTTAACAGTCACGCAAACGCAAGTGCAAATGAAAATGCAAAGGGTAAAGCACACGTTGCTGTAGACGGGAATGGTAAAGCTAATGGAACTGCAAAAGCAAGCACATACAGAAACACAAATGGTAATGCGCACGGTCACGGTACTGCAATAGGTAATGCAAATGCTAATGGTAACAGCAATGATGACGCCAAAGGAAGCGCAAATGGAAGCGCGTACACAAACGCAAATGGTGATGCACACGGTGACACAAATCAAAATGTAAACAAAAACAGTAATGGTGATGCAAATGTTAACAGTAACACAAATGCAAGCATGTATGGAAACGCAAATGGCAATGAGCATGGTCATGGTACCGCAATAGGAAATGCAAATGCTAACGGTAACAGCAATGATGACGCCAAAGGAAATGCAAACGGAAGCACGTATGCAAACACAAATGGTAATGCACATGGTGACACAAAATGAAATGCAAACAAACCCAGTAATGGAAGCACAAATGTTAACAGAAACGTAAATGCAAGTGCAAGCAAAAACGCAAGGGTAATGCACACGATGGCGTACACGGGAATGGTAACGCAAACGGAAACACAAATGCAAGTGCATACGGAAATGCAAATGGTAATGCGCACAGTCACAGTACCACAATAGGAAATGCAAATGCTAACGGTAACAGCAACGATGAAGCCAAAGGAAATGCAAACACAAACGGATGTGCATATGCAGACACAAATGGTAATGCACATTGTGATGCAAAACTAAATGCAAACAGAAACAGTAATGGAAACGCAAATGTTAACAGTAACGCAAATGCAAGCGCAAACAAAAAGGCAAAGGGTAATGCACACGGTGGTGTAGATGGGAATGCTAACGCAAATGGTTATGGAAACACAAGTGGGAACGCTAACTGTGACAGTAACAAAAGCGTATACCCTTTTTCACAAACAGCTGCATAGAGAAACACAGTGAATACAAGGAATGTATGCATAATAATGGACCTTGGAGCAGAACATGAGCAATTGGGCCCCGAAAGGTGCGGCAGACACTGCAATGTTAGTCTATGGGAAAAAAGTGTCAATTTTGGAGCACCATAACTTTCCACCTGTGCATACGTTTGTCACCATTCTACCAAAAGGCACATCTGTGGGATGTTGGCTTTCTTCCCTCCAAATGTCAGCCTAAAAGACCAAACTGTTGTTTTGCAGCAGGGTGGCAAAGAATTCCTGTTATTTTGGGCATAGTGTTGCAAAATAGTGTCATAAATCACGACACTTTCACAAATGAAATCACAAAAGTGTCGTGAGTACAACACTACTTTGTGACACTACTTTTTACAAAAATTTCAAAAACATATTTCTGGGGTGTTTAACCCCCTAAAAAAAGACATAGCTGGCATCCTCAGGGTCCGACTAGGTGAACACAAAAATAATTGTGTACCTAGAATGTCCGAAATTTAAATGCCAAGCATTTCTGTGACCACTAACTGAAAAACAAAATGGCTGACTCATGACACTACAGGGGTCATTTACAACACTAAAAACTGCATTTACAACACTGTTGAACTTTTTGTTAACTTACCGGATCCTAAGATCTATGGTTACGCCCCGTGCCTGCCAAATTTCAGGCAAATCCGTTGAACGGTGGCAAAGTTATTAAGTTGCAAAGTTTCACCATTTAACCTTAAAAGGGCTACTCAACCCCAACTATGGTAGCACGATACACATATATATATTGATATATACATATATATATATATATATATATATATATATATTAGAGGCAAAAAACTCCGTTTAATGCATTAGTTAGGGTTGTTCCACAGCGACAAAAGTGAGGAAATTCGCTGTTAGGGATAAAAACCCTAACTCTGAATTCACCCCCCCAGCACCACACACACACAGACACACACACACATTCAAGTATCGGTAGGTAAGGCCATGCAACTACTAAGTGTGGTACGCTGTGTGCAGCTGCAATCAGGGATGTGTACATTTGGTGTACATGGCCTCAGTTTTGCTGTTGATCTCCACTGAGCATGCAGTACCTGGTCAGGTGGGTGGGGATGTCTCGTAGCACATTTAGACAATTGTTTGTCATTTCTGTCACCTGCTGCTGGATGTCTGTCATTGGTTGTGTTGACTTGGTCCTCCCCATACTTGAATGTGTCTGTGTGTCTGTGTGTGTGTGGTGCTGGGGGGTGAATTGGTTAGTTTTCAACTAACAATTCCCTCACTAACCATATAAACAACCCTAACTAATGCATTAAACGGAGTTTTTTGCCTCTAATTTCTTTTTTTGAGAATGATATTGAGAAATAGTGAATGGGATGTGGGCGCTGGGCCCTGCCCCGCTACCCCACCACATGATGTCCTGTGGCATAGTAACAGGAGCAGCAATGCAAACAGAAATGCTAACAGTGGCACACATGGTAACACAAGCGTGAATGATAACAGAAAAGGTAATGCACATGGTGGCGTAGAAGGGAACGGTGTGCCACGTGATGTCTGGTCATATAGTAACATGGAGCCTGTAAATGGAAATGTCAATGGGCATGGTGACGCAAAGTGAAACAGAAAGAGAAACAGTGCGGTACACACAAATGGCAAAAAAGTAACAGAAACGCAAGCGCAAATGAAAACGCAAAGGATGACAAGCATTAAGCATTGGGATCATCGGCCCTAACCTCACCCCATGACCTGTGTAAAGCAGCAGAAGTATAGGAGAATGGGGTGAGAGTAAGGACTCATGATCCCAATGCAAACCCCAATGCCGGTTGGGGGTGGGTGGGGCAAGGGGTTTTTCAACCCTAACAGCGAATTTCCCACTTTGTTGCTGTGAACAACCTAACTAATGCATTAAACTGAGTTTTTGCCTCTAATTTCCTTCTTTTGAGAATGATAACAAGAAATAATGAATGTAATGCAGCAGCGAAGTCGGTGCCCTCTAGGCCCGATGCTCCCACCTCATAATCTTGATGGCGGGGCACTGGGCCCTGTGGGCCGCATCCTGCCACATGATGTCTTGTGGCATACTAACAGGGACAGCAACGCAAACAGAATGGCAACAATGGCACACATGGTAACACAAGCAACGAATGAGAACAGAAAGGGTAACGCATATGGTGGCGATGAGGGAATGGTCTGCCACGTGATGTGTTGTCACATAGTAACATGGTGCCTGCAAACAGAAATGTCAATGGACATGGTGATGTAAAGTGAAACAGAAAGATAAACAGTACTGTAGACAGAAAATGGCAAAAAATAACAGCAACGCAAGCGCAAATGAAAATGCAAAGGATAACGCATATGGTGGCGCAGGACGCCAACGGTAAGTGAAATGGACGGAACTGCAAGCGGAAAGGGCAACAGTAACAGTAATGTAGCGCACAGGCTGGTTTTCCCAAACCTGCATTGAGAAAGACAGTGAGTACAAATAATGTATGCAAAATAATGAGTATCGAGAAAATGAGATCTTGGAATACTAAATACATTATATCTCAAGAACCGTACGACGAAAAAAATTTAAAAGTCGATTATTTACAACTGTCCTGGCTAATTTGATCTTAGCCCCATTAGGGGCTAAGAAATTTTCCGAACGAAAGTCCGTATCTCGCACCGTTTCCGAGATACGGGCCCTGAAAGGCGCGGCGAACGCCATAATGTTATCCTATGGGAAAAAAAGAAAAGTTCAGAGCGCCATAACTTTGCCTTCCTGTAATGTTTTTTCACCAAACCACTGAAAGGCACATCTGTGGGCTGTTGGCTGTCTTCCCTCCAAATTTCAGGAAAAAAGACCAAACCATTATTTTGCAGCAGGGTGCCAAAGGATTTCTGTAATGCGAGGGCGTAATGTTATCCTATGGGAAAACCGCAACTTTGGAGTGCCGTAACTTTGCCGCCGTGTAATATTTTTCAATACAACACTGAAAGGCACATCTGTGAGATGTCGGCCCGCTCCTCCAAATTTCAGCTCAAACCTCCCAACGGTTCTTTGCAGCACAGTGCCAAAGAATTGCTGTAATTTTCCCACAGACTAGAAAACTACTGTCGCAATTTTATGAAAGCTTGCAAATTTCATACACTTTCGTGAGCACGAAAGTAATTTGGTTAAAGTACTTTTTCCAGAAATTTGAAAACATATTTCTGGGTGTTTTACCACAAAATAAAGACATGGCAAGCATCCTCAGGGTCCGACTAGGTGAATACAAAAAATTAGGTTGCTAGAGGGTCCCAAATTTAAATGCCAACCATTTTCTGATCACTAACTGAAAACAAAATGGCCAATTTGCGAAAGTAACAGGCCCATTTGCGAAAGTAAAAATGCATTTGCGAAAGTGTTGAGCTTTTTGTTAACTTTTCCCTTTGACTTATAATGGGAAACTGTTTTTTGAAGAACTTTTGAACCGTTTAATATTTTTTCACGAAATCTTCGAAAGGCACATCAGGGACCCCGGCTGCACGTTCCCAGAAGATTTCAGGCCAATCACGCAAACCGTATGACCTGTAGCCGTGACCACAGAATTCCAGAAAAGCATAAACGTGCGCACAGATCACACTTAGTAACTCTGCAACCGTACATCCGATCAGTACGAAACTTGGTCGATCCCAAGGCCTATGAGTCTTGATCATACTTTCCAAATTTCAGGCAAATCCATCAAACGGTTGCAAAGTTATTAAGGTGCAAAATGTTGGGTTTAACATGGAAATGGCTCCTCAACCCCTAACTATGGTAGCACTACCGTGCTACCATAATATATATATATATATATATATATATTATGGTAGCACGGTAGTGCTACCATAGTTAGGGTTGAGTAGCACTTTTAAGGTTAAAGGTTGAAACTTTGCACCTTAATAGCTTGCCACCGTTCAACAGATTTGCCTGTAATTTGGCATGCTTGGTTGGTCATGGTTGATCTTGGGATCTGCCAACTTTCGTACTGGTTGGATATACAGCTGCGGAGTTATTTAGCGACAACCGAATGCGCAATTACACTTTTCTGCACATTTTTCTGCTCACATCTACAGGTCGCATGGTTTGTGCGACTGGTCCAAAAACTTCAGGGAACGTGCAGTTGGGGTCCCCAATGTGCCTTTTGAAGATTTCATGAAAAAATACTGAACGATTCAAAAGTTATTCAAAAAACAAGTTCCCATTATAAGTCAATGGGAAAAGTTAACAAAAAGTTCAACACTTGCTCAAATGCACTTTTTAGTGTTGCAAATGGCCATAGTAGTGTCACAAATCCACCATTTTTTTTTTCCGCTACTAATCAGAAAAATGCTTGGCATTTAAAATTGGGACCCTCTAGGAACACAATTCTTTTTGTGTTCACCTAGTTGGACCCACAGGATGATAGCCATGTCTTTATTTTGGGGTTAAACACCCCACAAATATGTTTTTCAAATTTCTGGAAAAAGTAGTGCCACAAAGTATTGTTGCACTTGCGACACTTTTGCAAATTTTTGCAAAACGTTTCGCAATTTGCGACACTATTTTTCCAGACTATGGCCAAAATGACAGCAGTTCTTTGCCACCCTGCTGCAAAAGAACGGTTTGGTCTTTTGGGCTCAAATTTGGAGGGAAGGCAGCCAACATCTCACAGATATGCCTTTTGTGGTTTGGTGACAACATATTGTACAGATGCCAAGTTACAGTACTCCAAAGTTGGAATTTTTCCCCATCGACTAACATGGTGGCGTACGCCGCGCCTTTCAGGGCTCATATCTCGAAAATGGTGCGAGATACAGAATTTTTGTCACAACAATGTGTAGCCTACAGGCTACACATTTAACGAATATCTTGCCCGGAAACTCATGAATCATGTGAAATTTAATTTTTTTTTCTACGTCGTACGGTTCCTGAGATATAAGCAATTTAGTATTCCAACTGCTCGTTTTCTGCTCCCAGGCCCATTATTATGCATATATTCTTTGTACACACTGTGTTTCTCTATGCAGCTGTTGGGCAAAAACAGGGTGCGCGCTTCTGTTACTGTAACAGTTAGCATTTCCACTTGTGTTTCAGTACCCGTTTGCATTACCGTTCCTGTGTATGCCTCTGTGTTCATTACCCTTTGCGTTCTCGTTTGCGCTTGCGTTACTGTTATCATTTGTTTTTCCATTACTAATTCTGTTTGTGTGTCTGTTTGCATTTCTGTCACCACTTTCATTTGCGTTTCTCTTTCGGTTTGTGTCTTTGTTGCTGTTGCTGTTACCATTTACATTTCCAATTGCATTACTGTGCCCGTGCACATTATGGTTTGCGTTTCCATATGCGCTTGCATTTGATTTTGCATTTCTGGTTCCTTAGCCATTATTGTTGCTTTTACCATTACATATTCATTTACAACTGCGGTAACGTGACCGTGCACATTATGGTTTGCGTTTCTGTACTCACTTCCTTTCATGTTTCACGTTTCCATTTCTGTTTCCTTTGGTGTTATGGTTCATGTTAGTGTTACCATTTGCATTTACGATTATGGTACCGTGACCATGCGAGTTACGATTTGCATTTCCGTGTGTGATTGGGTTCACGTTTCCATTTCTGTTTCCTCTGGTGTTATTTATGCTGTTAACATTTCCATTTGCATTTCAAATTGCCATACCATGCATGTCACAGTTTGCATTTCCTAATGCAGTTGTGTCTCCATTTGGTCACCATTCGCTTTGGCATCACTTTGCGCTTGCGTTTCTATTAACGTTTGCTTTACCATTTACGTTTTTGTCACCATGTGTGCAACCGTTAGCAGTTGTGTTTCCCTTGCACTTAGCGTTACTATGTCACAAAACATCATGTGGTGGCTCCGCGCTCCCACCACCACATTCCATTCACTATTTCTACTGCAGATTCTCAAAATGAAGGGAAATCAGAGGCCAAAAAAAATCCAAGCTAGGAAATTCGATGTTAGGGTTGCAAACCCCCCCTTGCACCCACTCCCACCCTGCCCTCCAGCCAGCATCGGGGTGTCCATTGATGTCATCGGTCCTAACTCTCACCTCATTCTCCTATACTTCACCACCTCAGCTACTTTACACATGATGGGGTGAGAGTTAGGGCCAACAACCCAATGCACACCCCAATGCTGGCTGGGGGCAGGGTTGGGGTGGGTACAAGAGGAGTTTTCAACCCTAACATTGAATTTCCTCACTTTTGTCACTGTGGAACAACCCTAACTGATGCATTAAACAGAGTTTTTGCCTCTACCATATATATATATATATATATATATATATATATATATTAAATAACTGGTGACTCCCAATATCAACCTGTTTTTGAGACCTGTAAAAAGTCATATCAACCTGCAAGTTCATAAGGCAAAGTCATATTAACCTATAGGTTGATACGGCTTTTACTATCTCGCACAAGGTTGTGTCTACCATGCTAAGGTACTTAATGACTTGGAAAAATTGAACTGTTCAGAGTTTGTTTTTTAAACTTTAAACAATGGAGAAGCCATTTAACCTTCTCCTTGCAGTCATAACCAGCATGCCATGGAGCCCATACAGAGGTCAAATCAGCAAAGCAGGAAGCATGTAATGGTGAAACTCTGAACTTTGTTTACTTAGCATCAGTTATTATAAAAAAATAACACATATGAAGTTGTAGGATCAGCAGATTTTTTATATTTCCTCGGTGTGTGACAATATATAAACCTCTTGAGCTTTGCTCTCGAGGTTTATATGTTATCTCACACCTTGGGTGTCTAAAAAACCTGCATATCACACACCTGCATATACATTATTTTCTCTCTCTCTCTCTCTCTCTCTCGCTATACACACACACATATATATTTATATGTATAAATTAGAGCCAAAAAATTCTGTTTAATGCATCAGTTTGGGTTGTTCCACTGTGACAAAAATGAGGGAATTCGGTGTTAGGGTTGAAAGCCCCCCTTGGACTCCCAGCCCACCCCCAAATGGCATTGGGGTGCGTGTTGGGGTCTTCAGCCCTAACTCTCACCCCATCACATGTGTAAAGAAGCAGAGGTATAGGAGAATGGGGTGAGAGTTAGAACTGATGATCCCAACGCGTACCTTGATGCCGGTTGGAGGGATGGGCTGGAAGGGTCCAAGGGGGAGCTTTCAACCCTAACACCAAATTTCCTCATTTTTGTCACTGTGGGACAACTCTAACTGATGTATTAAAATGGATTTTTTTGCCTCTAATTTCCCTTCTTTTTGAGAATGATGAGAAATAGTGAATGTAATGCAGTGGCAGGAGTGCGGGGCCCTTTGTGCCCCATGCTCCCGCCAAGTGATGTCTTGTGACATAGTAACAGGAACAGCAATGCAAACATAAGCACCAACAGTGGTGCACATGGTAACGTAAATGTAAATGGTGAAGGAAACGTTAATAGAAACGCAAGTGCAAAGTGACGCCCAAAGTGAACAGTGACAAACGGACATAAAAGCGCATACAAAAATGCAACTGATAACACAAACAGTTAAATGTAAGTATTAAGTGTCACAGCAAAAAGAAAGTGAAAGGGAACAGAAACAGAAACACGAACTCAAGCGCAAACGTAAACGAAAACTGTAACACGCACAGACACAGTACTGCAATTGTAAATGCAAATGGTAAAATTAACATGAAGAATAATGCCATAGGAAACAAACAGAAATGGGAACAGAAGCGGGTACGGAAACGCAAACAGTAACCCACACTGGCACAGTACTGTAATTGTAAACACAAATGGTAATGATAACAGCAACAATAACAGCAAAGGAAACAGAAATGCAAAAGGAAATGCAAGCGCATATGGAAACACAAACAGTAATGCGCACAGGCACAGGCACAGTAACGCAGTTGTAAACGCAAATGGTAACAGTAATAGCAAGAAAGACACAAAAACAAAAGAGAAACAGAAATGCAAATGAAAGGGTTGCCAGAAATGCAAATGACAATGCGCACGGTGATGCAAACCAAAACACAAACAGTAGTGGAAACACAAATGGTAACAGTAACGCAAATGCAAGAGCAAATGAGAACGCAAAGGGTAACGCACATGGTGGCGTGCACAGGAGTGGTAACTCAAACGGGGACATAAATGCAAGTGGAAACAGTAACTGTAACAGTAACAGAAGTGCACACCCTGTTTTTGCCAAACAGGTGCATAGAGCAATACAGTGTGTACAAAGATTGTATAGTGTATGGTAGAACGCTGTTGAGCATGGAAATCCATGCTCCCAACAGCATTGTTGTGCTGCACTAGCTACGTCATCATAGTTGTTGTGCTGAACTAGCTTCGTAGCTAGTGCAGCATAACACCGAGAATATTAATGCGCATCGCGTGAAGCCGGGTGCGCATGCGTGATTGGGCGATCGCCATTACTCAAATGGCCGTGGTGAAATGGGCTGGAGGAACACAGGAAAACCACACTGGAATCTAAAAGAAAAGTAAGGAGCAGATTTTTACAAGCTACCATACACTATAAAAGATTGTGTGTGATTGCTCGCATACACAACTAGGGTTTTTCAACTCTCGAAGTTTCCGAGTAGCAGAGACCTCTCGGGAAACTGCGCTATAGGGGTCTCCAGTTACCAGTAGAAACCTGATGAAAAATACCCTTGTTATATATAGGCGATCATACAATCTCTGTATGCATTAAAATAGGCATCAAGCGTAAAGCAGAGCATTGGGAGTACTTAATTGCTAATATCTCAGCAACTGCACGCCGTAGAAAAAAAATTTAAATTTCACAAAAATCATGATATTCCTGGCTAGGTTTTTTCATTACATAGCCCATAGCTCTCAAAAAAAAATCTGTATCTCGCATCATTTTCGAGATACGAGCCCCAAAAGGCACAGCGTATGCCACCATGTTAGTCTATGGGAAAAGATGCCAACTTTGGAGTACCATAACTTGGCAGCCATGTAATATTTTTTCACCAAACCAGCAAAAAGCACACCTGTGAGATGTTGGCTGCCTTCCCTCCAAATTTCAGCTCAAAAGACCAAACTGTTCTTTTGCAGCAGGGTGGCAAACAACTGCTGTCATTTTGCCCATAGTCTGAAAAAGTAGTTTTGTGATTTGCGAAAGCTTTTGCAAGCATTTGCAAAGTGTCGTGAGTACAACGCCACTTTGCGACACTACTTTTTCCAGAAATCTGAAAAACATATTTCTAGGGCGTTTCACCCCAAAATAAAGACATGGCTAACATCCTTAGGGTCCGACTAGGTAAACACAAAAAGAATTGTGTTGCTAGAGGGTCCCAAATTTAAATGGCAAGCATTTTTCTGATCACTAACTGAAAATAAAATGGTAGATTTGCGACACTACTGGGGCCATTTATGACACTAAAAAGTGCATTTGCGAAAGTGTCAAACTTTTTGTTAACTTTTCCCATTGACTTATAATGGGAACTTGTTTTTTGAATAGCTTTTGAACTGTTTAATATTTTTTCATGAAATCTTCGAAAGGCACATCGGGGACCCCAGCCGCACATTTCCTGAAGTTTTCCGACCTGTCGTGCAAACTGTGCGACCTGTAGCCACGAGCAAAGAATTCACCAGAAAGCATAAACGCACGCACAGATCATGCTTAATAACTCCGCAGCCGTATATCCGACTGGCATGAAGGTTGGCAGATCCCAGAATGTATGGTTCTTAATCATGCATTCCAAATTTCAGGCAAATCCATTGAACGGTGCCAAAGCTATTAAGTTTGACCCTTTAACCTTAAAAGGGCTCTTCAATCCTAATTATGGTAGCACTACCGTGCTACCATAATATATATATATATATATATATATATATATATTTACAATGTATGTTGTCAGATAAATGAGAGTATAAATCATCATATCTGACATGGGCCGTGAAGATAACATTGTTATCTTCATGTTCCTATACGTCATATGTTATCTCCACATTCCTATACGTCATATCGAAACTTATCTGGTTGATCCTGCCACTCAGAGAACTTTCACTTTCACTAGAAGTGTAGCGTGACTGAGCGCTATGAAGACTGGCGATTTGTAGTTTAGTAAATATTTTTTAGAATGTGCCCAGACTTCAGTAAATTAGAATTTGCTCTGTATTTCTTGTAGTTCCTTGTTAAAAAGCTTCAAACTGCACACAGAGTGCAGCATTGACCGAGCCAGCGGCTTTTCAAGAGTAAAATGAAGCACGAGCGTCTATTGCCAGGCAACAGATGCTCGCGGTTCATTGCTCTTAACGCCGACTGGTGTCTTATATGCGGTGCTGCTGAGAACACAAGCCTGAAACAAATCGGTACTGAAGTCTGGGCGATTCTAAAAAATATTTACTACGTCGCTCGATCTTCATAGCCTTCGATCCTCAGATACACAAGTAGTGCTCTGGTAAGTGGCAGATCAACTAGAACTCTTCATATAAGCGTCACTTTTTCACCCCAAATAAAGCAGGATCAACCAGATATTTTTACTAACTTTAAACTGACAGGATCAACCAGATATTTAAAAACCCTATATAATCTATTATGTTGGGGAAGCATGGAGCCCTGTGCGTGTGTGGGGGCATGGCATGATAAACCAGATAATGCTTCTTAAAACTAACCATAAATAGCATAATCCACTAAATATTTCTTAAGCAATAAATGACATCTGCTGTTTTGGCAGCGTTTCTGTAAAGGGGGGTTGTATTGCTAGGGCCATCACCTTTATGTCACCCATTGCATTGAGAGGGGCACGTAGTGAGTTGTGTTGGGGCAGGGGCAAAGCATACGTTGTATAAACCGAATATGACATGGCCCGACTGAAGATATCATATTTATCTTCACTCGAGGCCAGTGACATCAAGATATCTCACTCGTGGCTTCGCCACTCGTGAGATATCATGATATCACTGGCCTCCCGTGAAGATAAATATGATATCTTCAGTCGGGCCATGTCATATCCCCTATATATATTTATGCAATGGGGTGGAGATAAACAGAGTGTGATAAATCTGTTTATCTGAGTAACTGTGTACATACATTTCATTTATTTATACAGTGCTTATGTCATCAGCCGTTCATCTATACAATGCTTATGTCATTTAGAATGCTCAGCTTCAGTAGCAGTATTAACCATATTCAAATGCGAATAACTTTAAAACAAAAAATGAAAGCATGGTACTGTGAGCATGAAAGTTGTTCAGCATTGAAAAATCTACAAAATGAGTGGTGTTTTATTTATTGATACCTTTTAGATTTTTTGATAATTAGCAAAAACACAGCAGAAAATTCATTTTTTTTTCATTTTGTCCGAAACAAATGTAAATAACTCTAAAATTAAAAATGATAACATGGTACTGTGAGCACAAAGTTTATTCAGCACAGAAATATCTACAAAATGAGTGGTGTTTCATTTCTAGATACTCTTTCGTTTTTTCAGAATTAGTGAAAAATAGCAGAAAATTCCAGTTTTGTGCATTTTTTCATCAAACAAATGCAAATAACTTAAAAACAAAAAAATGATAGTATGGTACTTTGAGCACAAACATTGTTCAGCATAAAAGTATCTACAAAATGAGAGGTGCTTCACTTCTAGATTCCTTTTAGATTTTCTATAATCAGCAAAAAATGGCAGAACATTTTATTTTTATTCACTTTTTTGACTAATAAATGCCCCCTACAAAAGCAACAACAAAAGAACTGCATAAATGGAATATGCAATGGAAAACTCATGTAATAAATGATTTATCTGCACTCGAGCAATTTGATCTCAGATACCTCACTTGTGGCTTACGCCACTCGTGAGGTTACCCGAGGTCAAACTACTCTTGTGCAGATAAATCATTCATTACACTTGCTTCCATTGCATATCCATATTATATATATATATATATATATATATATATATATATATATATATATATGGTACACGTAGTGCTACCATAGTTAGGTTGAGGAGCCATTTCTATGTTAAACCCCAAAACTTTGCACCTTAATAACTTTGCAACCGTTTGATGGATTTGCCTGAAATTTGGAATTTATGATCAAGAACTGTAGGCCTTGGGATCTGCCAAGTTTTGTACTGGTCAGATGTACAGCTGTGGAGTTATTAAGTGTGATCTGTGCACACGTTTACGCTTTTCTGGAATTCTGTGGTCACACCTACAGGTCATACGATTTGCGTGACCGGCCCAAAATCTTCAGGGAACATGCAGCCAGGGTCCCCAATGTGCCTGTCAAAGATTTCGTGAAACAATATTAAACGGTTCAAAAGTTATTCAAAAAACAGTTTCCCATTATAAGTCAATGGGAAAAGTTAACAAAAAGGTCAACACTTTCGCAAATGCATTTTTACTTTCACAAATGGGCCTGTTACTTTCGCAAATCGGCCATTTTGTTTTCAGTTGGTGATCAGAAAAATGGTTGGCATTTAAATTTGGGACCCTCTAGCAACCTAATTTTTTTGTATTCACCTAGTCGGGCCCTGAGGATGCTTGCCATGTCTTTATTTTGTGGTAAAACACCCCAGAAATATGTTTTCAAATTTCTGGAAAAAGTACTACTTAAATTACTTTAGTGCTCAGAAAGTGTCATGAAATTTTGTGAAAGCTTTACGCAAATTCGACAATAGTAATTTTCTAGTCTGTGGGAAAATGACAGCAATTCTTTGGCACTGCACTGCAAAATAACCGTTGGAGTTTTGGGCTGAAACTTGGAGGAGCATGGCCGACATCTCACAGATGTGCCTTTCAGTGTTGTATTGAAAAAATATTACACGTTAGCAAAGTTATGGCACTAAAAGTTGACAGTTTTCCATAGGATAACATTCTGGCGCAAGCATTACAGAATCCTTTGGCACCCTGCTGAAAAATAACGGTTTGGTCTTTTTCCTGAAATTTGGAGGAAGACAGCCAACAGTACACAGATGTGCCTTTCAGTAGTTTGGTGAAAAATATCACATGGCGGCAAAATTCTGACACTCCAAAATTGCGGTTTTCCATAGGATAACATTCTGACGCCGACACTTAACAGAAATCATTTGGAGCCCTGCTGCAAAATAACGGTTTGGTCTTTTTTCATGAAATTTGGAGGGAAGACAGCCAACAGCCCACAGATGTGCCTGTCAGTAGTTTGGTGAAAAAACATTACAGGGAGGTAAAGTTATGGTGCTCCGAACTTTTCTTTTTTTCTCATAGGATAACATTACGGCGTTCACCGCGCCTTTCAGGGCCCGTATCTCTTAAATGGTGCAAGATACGGACTTTTCGTCGGAAAATTTCTTAGCCCCCTAATAGGGCTAAGACTAAAATTAGCCAGGACAGTTGTAAATAATATGACTTTTAAATTTTTTTTCTACGTCGTACGGTTCCTGAGATATAATGTATTTAGTATTCCAAGATCTCATTTTCTGCGCCGATACTCATTATTTTGCATACATTATTTGTACTCACTGTCTTTCTCAATGCAGGTTTTGGGGAAAACCAGCCTGTGCGCTCACATTACTGTTACTGTTGCCCTTTCCAGCTTGGATCCGTACCGTTCACTTACCATTGGCGTCTACGCCACCATATGCGTTATCACTGCGTTTTCATTTGCGCTTCGTTTCTGTTATTTTTTGCCATTTCTGTCTACAGTACTGTTTATCTTACTTTTCACTTTACATCACCATGCCCATTGACATTTCTGTTTGTAGGCACCATGTTACTATGTGACAACACATCACGTGGCAGACCATTCCCGTCTACGCCACCATGTGCGTTACCCTTTCTGTTCTCATTCGTGCTTGTGTTACCATGTGCGCCACTGTTAGCATTTCTGTTTGCGTTGCTGTCCCTGTTAGTATGCCACAACACATCATGTGGCGGAGAGCGGGACCCCCTAGCATTACATTCACTATTTCTCATTATCATTCTCAAAGAAGGAAATTAGGGCAAAAACTCCATTTAATGCATTAGTTAGGGTTGTTCATGAGTGGCAAAAGTGAGAAATTCGCTGTTGGGGTTGAAAACCCCCTTGGACCCATACCCCCAACCCGGCATTGGGGTGCTGCATTGGGATCGTGGGTCCTAACTCTCACCCATTCTCCTATACTTCTGCTGCTTTACATGTCATGGGGTGAGAGTTGGGGCTGAGCGATCAATGCACCTAATGCGATGTAGTGAAGAGAATCAAGAGGTTCAACCTAACAAATTCTCACTATCACTATAATGCAACAACTAACTATCGTAACAGATTTTGCCTCTAATATATATATATATATATATATATATATATATATATATTCATTGCAAAAATTACATTAATCGCAGACATTTGGTTGAAGAACACAAAGTGCACAAAGTAGGGTTTTTGGTCAGGTTTTGACCTCCTGAATCCTGTCAAATCAGTGGTGGGGTCTTCCTTAGAGTTGTCAACCCTAATGCCCACCCCTTCCCCAGCCCATAGCCTCCTGTCCAAAGCACAAGGTACAGCTCCAAGTCAGTGCTTCAAAGTGGTACACTCTTCAGAGGTAGAGAAGTATAGCTTGCCACATTTTGACACCAGAATCTGTCACAACCTTCTTCAAACAAGGCACAGCAGAACCTGCATGAAGAAAACAGACCACATCTGACCTTGTTTGCTCAGGGGAATGTGTTGGCACTAGAGTTGACAACCCCAAGGAAGACCCCACCATTGATTCACCAAGACTCCAGAGACCAAAAGCCCTAATATTTTTTATTTCCCTACTTTGTCTGTTTTGTGTTCTTTAATCCTGTTTTCTGCACTAACATCATTTTTTTTAGAATGTGTTTTTTTTTCTTTTTTGTGATAGTGTATCATATCCTCATTTGTGCAGGTCCCAAACACATAGTGTAGACAGTCTTGATGCAGTGCATGGGCCCATCAGTCCTCAACACACATGTCAACCCCATGGGAGGGAAGGCTTGCTGGCCCACCACAAGGTATTGTCTGTGAACCAGATCACTGCCTTTACCCTCCCCAGGCTGGGGTCAGTGTCACTTGCTGCAACACATTCCTCCAGCCTAAGCACATTCAGATGGTTCTCTGAGTTTACACCTGAACTTAGGTCTCTGGCACAGGAATGCAATGTGGTCCCCACAGGGCCAATGGCTGTCCCTACAAGCAACGTTATTTCATACATCTCTTGTTATGTTTTGAGCCCAAAATATCAACATAATCTTTTTATCAGCCCCCCATTTCTAAACATGGCAGGTACCATTTATAAAATGTTGGCTGAAATGTCATTTGGTACCACAAGTGTGAAAACACATTTTGGACAGAGTTTGAAAAATGACACCTCTCATGTTCATGAGGAGGTTGGAAAAATGGCTATGTAGAAAATTTGCTGTCAAAATACTGAAAATTGCTGAAGTTTTGAGTGAGTGCTAAAAAATTAGAATGCACCTTCACAGCTTTGCTGCTTTTAATATTATGACAAAATGTTCAGTATAGTCTTCTTATGATCCTGCTTCATGAACCCAGTGGGAGAAAATGTTGAAATCCTGGACAAATCATCATTTTGTGCCACAAGTTCAAAAATACTTTTTGGCCAGGATTTAAAGAAAATAACACATGTTATGTTCATGAGGTGGCATGAAAAAATGGCTAGGTTGAAAATATGGGGTCAAAATATTTAAAATGATAAAGGTTTTGAGTGAATGGTAAAAAATGTCTACATACATTCATAACTTTGTTGTTTTTTAAATATTTTACCCCACATTTTTAACATAGTCTTCTTATGATCTCACCTCATCAGCTAGGTAGGTGAAGATGTTCATATCCTACCTGAATGTGATTTCTTGAAGCGGCTACAAAATCATTCTTCATGTCAGATTTGAAAAATTTCAGCTACCTTGTTCATGATGCTGGGTCCTAAAAAAGCAAAGTTGAAAATCTAAGGTAAAAACATCATTATGAGTAGAAGTTCAAGTCACATTAAAATACATTAACCACTTACCTGATTTCCTCAATTCCTGGTCCAGCATTGAAGAGTGGAGATGTGTCTATGGTCCAGACAGGATTATGGCATTGGACCAAATTTAGGTGAGTGAGGGGTGTGAGGGATGGTGAGTGTTGAATGGGGAGTCTGGCTGGTGAGGGAGGAGGAGAGGACAGCAGCATAACAGACAACAATGGACCATTTTCTTCATTTCAGGTTTTAAAAAATGAAAAAGACATTGAAGGACTTTTTTTTTTTTTACTAGTACTAGCACTGGGACTGGTCACCCCAGTATCAGCTAGATGTTTGGCAACACTGGGGGTGGGCACCTCAATGTCACAGACTGTTGGGTCTGGGGTAGGGGGTGGTCTACGCTGACACCGGGGATTGAGAACCCCAGTGCTGGGATGTTGGAGTGGCAGGGGGTGGGGGATCTTTATGGAGTGGTGGAACTCCTGGTGTCAGAATGCAAAATTTAACTGCACCAGGGATTGGGCAGCCAGGTGTCCAGTTTTAAAAAATGTAGTCCACTGATGTAGCTAATGGCCACCTAAGGGTCAGAAAACATGCAAACCTTGCACAGCTCCATTCCCTGCTCCTGCTGAATGAACACTGCAGAAAGGGAGGGGATGCTCTTTACAGTTTCTATGATAGCCTTGCCCCCGAAGCACAAATTCATTCTCATAAAATGGCCACATTAAAGAATGTGGTCATAAAAAAATCAGTTATCCTTAGAATGTTTATTTTTCAAACCATGCATGCTCAGAAATGGAACCGTTTTTCTTAAATATGTTAAAGACTTCTTTAGGTTGGGAGATAAAAAAAAACACAAAAGCACATACCTTGGGCGAAACTCTATCAAAACTGAAAGTTTCAGGTTTCAGATCCTCATGGTGTTTTAGTTATAGAGGAGCAAAAAAAAGAGGATTTTAATTGATGAAATGTTTACATTTTTTGCACCTCTGTGTCTGCCTCCAGTGGGCCGATTACCACATAAGTTTCAGGACCAAGAGATCCTAACACCAACTTTGTGTCTTTTGAATTTCAAGTAAATCTGTTCATTGTGGGCAGAGTTATTAAGGTACCAAAAAAACAGGGTTTAACATTAAAGTGCTTGCTCAACCCTTATACATGGGCACAAATGAGGATACACTTCCACTATCACAAAAAGAAGGGAAATTCATTGCAAACACATTATGTTAAGGGTTGAAGAATGCACATGGCATGAAGTAATGAAATGGAAATATCAGGGTCTGTAGTCTCAGGAGTCTTGGAGAGTTGGTGGTGTGGTGTTCATTGTGAATATCAACCATATCGCTCCCACCCTTCCACTAGCCAACAGCCTCCTGTCTAAAGTGCAAGGTACAGCTCCCAGCCAGTCCCTCATAGGCATATACTCTTTTCAGGTAGAAAAGTATGGCTCATTACATGTGGCCAACAAATGCAGATGTAGCTTTCTTCATGCAGGGTCTTGTTATCCTGCATGAAGCAAGAGATCATATTTGTTTGCTTTGGAGAGGGGATAGCATTAGGGTTGGCAACCACAAGGAACACCACACCAGTGATTTACAATACTCTTGAAACTCCAAACACTGTTATCATTTACGAACATACAGACATACAAAAATACTTACCATGAGGCATCGAGTCAAAGACCTTGCTAAAGTCCAAATACAAGACATCCACCACATGGCCCTTATCAAGTGCCCTTGTCACCCAATCATAAAAATCGATCAGGTTGGTCTGTCAGGATCGACCTGTGACAAATCCATGTTTCCTCTCATCCTGGAGCCCATTCTCCTCCATAAAGATCACCAATCTCTTCTTGAGAATAGACTCCATTAGCTTCTCTACAATGGAGATAAGGCTGACTGGCCTGTAGTTATGTGGCTCGTCTCTGGGCCCAATCTTTTGGAGAGGCACCACATGTGTCATCCTCCAATCCAGAGGCACACACCCTGTCTCTAGAGAGGTGCTGAACAGGTCAGCCAGGAGCTCCACCAGGACCCCCACCAACTCCCTCAGGAATCTTGGATGCACACTATGCAGTCCTGGAGTCTTATCAATCCTGAGGGACTTAAGGCCCACCAGTACCCTATCCACTGGGATTACCCCCTCCGTAACCTCCACCCCTCCCATGCCCACTCTACCCTTCCTTTGTGGCACAGGCCCATCTTTCTCCCTGGTAAACACTGAGCAGAAGTACTCATTGAGTGCCTGTGCCTTATTCCCCCCCTTTTCTGCCCACCCTCTATCTTTTTGATCCTGACTATCTCATCCTTGCAGCATCTTTTCTACCTTATGTACCTGAAGAAATCCTTTTCCCCTTCTTCAATCCCCTGGGCCAACCTTAGCTCCCTTGAAGCCTTGGCTACCCTAACTACTCTAATTACCTCCCTGGATTTCCTGGAGTACTCCTGCCTGTTCACTTCCCTACCATATTTTTTATATCTGATTAATGTGTCCCTCTTCTCCCTCACTTTCTCCTTTACCTCCTTGTTTAATCAGCTCATCTTTTTGGTCCTTGACTTCTTACTTTCGATCTTAGTACATGTGTCAGTGGCGTCAGTCAGACCCAGCTTGATAATGGATCATTTCTGGTCAGCATCCATGTCAGGGCAGATTTTGGTGAGATGCCCCACAAGAATTTCCCTTATCTTACTGAAGTCCACATTTCAGAAATCCACCACCTTTTTCTTGGTCCTGGCTGTATCCTAACCTAGACTAAGGAAGAACCACACCGTGTGGTGGTCATTTCCTGCTACGGGGTCCTCCATCCATATGCTTTGGATATGACCCCCATCTGTCAACACTAGGTCCAGTGTATTACCCTCCCTGGTTGGCTCTGTTACCATCTGCATCAGGAAGCTGTCCTGGAAGGCCTCCAGAAGGATCTGCTCCCTAGCACTAGAGAGAGGCGGGGTGCTCCAATCAACCCCAGGTAGATTGAAATCCCCCCACAATCCCCCCAGAAAACAATATTGCCTTTGCCACAGATCCTTCTAATTTGCTCCCCAACTCCCTGTCAGTTTCATTTTGAGAAGGTGGCCTGTACACTACTCCCAGCCTAACCTTTCTCCCCCTCAAGTTTTGGAGCTGTACCCATAAATCTTCAGCCTCACCCTCCTCCCCTTCCTCCCTGCTGCATAGAATCCACTCCATAACATAATTAGCAATCCCATCCCACCCCCTTTATCCTGTCCCTTCTGTATAACTTGTACCCAGGGATCAAGAGGTCCCAGTCCTTGTACTGGGTGGCCCAAGTCTCAGTGATGGCAACTATGTCCACACCACCTTCTGCCACCAATGTCTGCAGCTCCACCAGCTTGTTTCCCATGCTCCTTGCATTCAAGGATACCACCTTCCAGCATGACCCCTGCCTACTCTCCACTCTTCCCACTACTCTGTCACCTTCCATTTTTTTTATTCCCCTCTGTCCCCACCTGGCTGGATTTGAAATATTTCACATCACTTGTTCATGAGGTGAGTCTGAAAAATAGCCATGCTGAAAATATGGTGAAAAAAGCTTAAAAAGGCTTTTGTTTTGATACCAAGTCAAAATTCTTATGTTATGAACCGATATTCTTAAGTAGTACTTTACCTTGACATAAGAATTCTCATCTCACGACATAAGATTTGGCAACCCTGACTAAGCTTGTGACGTAAGATTTTGGGGTGTTCAAAAATGTATTCTTGGGTCATTTTTCATCAGACAAACTCCATAATCTATCTACATTGGTCCTGCTTAGGTAGGATCAGCAGTTTGTTTGTTGAAAGCATCATTTTTATGCATCCAGTTTTTTGGCCCAAATCAAAAACAAGATGACTGCCCTCATGACTAAAATTTTTTTTCTCATGACCTAAGAATAGGGTCATGACCAAAAAACTCTCAGATTGCAAGAAACAGCTATTCTAAAAACTCCATGGTCATGAGAAGCGAATTTCTTTAAACCGTACAACATGAGAACAGATTAGCATTTTTTCATAAAATCTTTGAAAGGCACCTCCTGAGCCGTATGGCTTCTAGCCTGAACATTTTGGAAAAAAACACGAAACCATATTTGGTCTAGACACAAGCACATATTGGGCCCCAAAAGTGCAGTTTTTCTTATGTTGACAATCTCTGGATCTCAGAATCCAGATGAGTGCCTATTACAAAACTTGCCAAATCATAAGAACTTGGCACCCTGATATCGGTAGACTTTAATGCATTTCATCAAACTGTACCACATTTATTAAGGCTCAATGTTAGGAATTTAACATTAAACTGCTTAGTCAACTGTCATACTGTATACAGGTGCTACCACAACTGTATAATATGTAGGTAACATGCAATGGGCTGACTCAAAAAATGCAATTTATCTTCAAGTGTGACAGGGTAGGACCATCATTCACGAGTGGCAGAGTCACAACTGAGTTATAAAGGTACTGGCCACTCACAAGTGATGATACATTGCCTATTTTGAGTAAGGCTATGACATATTTGTTATATTCTGAACAACAGTACTTTATAAGATACAGCTTTTGAATCAAAAAGTTTGTTGGGAGAATGTGCTGTTCTTCAATTTTATCAGCTGGTTTCAGTGCTGCACTAAGTATTTTGATGGCATCAGCATTGTGAAAACAGCTCTTTGATTGCTTCCGTATTCCTATGTGATTATTATTATTTTAAAAATATCCATCGTGACAGCAGTAACAAAACATATTCGTGATATGTTGCTGTTACTGATATCAGGAACTATGATATTTTTTAGCCCATTTTACCCCCACTGTGTTGTGAGTATGTATGTATGTATCTATCTATCTATTTATCTATCTATCTATCTGTCTGTCTGTCTGTCTGTCTATCTATCTATATTGTTTTGTTTTTTTCAAAAAGGTGTGTAATGAAAGAGTTAGGGTTCAACTCAACACCACAAAAGAAGGGAAATGTGGCATTAGGGTTTCAAACTCTAACTCCTCCTCCCCCCCCCCCAAGCAGCCAAAGGGGGAAGACAACACAATCAACACAGACAGCCATCTGTCAGACAAACAATATACAACTCTTCCCAGATAACAAAAGAGACATCCATCAGCATGGAACAGCACTTCTGTAGTCATGGATACACACTTTAAGAGACACACACACACACACACACGGCGCACTCACACACACACACACATGGTCCAGCACTTCTGTAGTCATGGATACACACTTCAAGATACACACACACAAACACACACACACACACACACACACACTTACTTCAGGATGAAGAACCACAGGGCCTCTAAAAAGAAATGGACATTTGCATGAAATTTTTATCTCAGTGAACTTATATCAATGACTATCATTTCTCAATGCAATATTCTAATTTTCTGTAATTTTTCAGCAATGACATTTGCAAGCAATCTTGATTCCAAGCAAGTATAAAAGCAAAAACATGTTGAACATTTGTACATAGTTTTGATCCTAATATAGTATTGTTAATAATTGGTATTTGTAAACACACTGGCCCAGATATTCAAAACTTTGCCCCAGGGCTAAATTAGCACTGCCTGGTCGGCAAACTTAGCCCAGAGCAAAAAGCAAGCTATATTCAAAAGGAATAGCCCAGGGCAAACAGCTTCTGAATATAGCATGGGAATGAGGCTGGGCAAACTGGGCTGGGGAGTGCAGGGCAAACGTAGCCTTGTAATAAGGCAGCTCTGAATATAGCAACCAGGAAGTACAGACCACAACAGCAACACAGTGCACAGTGATGTGAAGGTAGGTAGAGATGACCTATGTGGCCAATGTGTGTGTGCCAGCAAATGTGTGGACCCAGTACAGCTGCAGGGGGCAGCGCATGTGAAAGTACAGTGTGCAAAACTGTATAATAGCCCCTGAACCATTTGCACAGCATTAACGTGTTTGCGCAGGTTTAGCGTGGAGCTAAGCCGTTTGCCCGGTGCAAAGGCATTTGCTCGGTGCTAAACTTTGCCATATTCAAAAGTGACATGCAAATGAGCCTACTTAGGTAGTCCCTTGGCAAACATCCACATTAGCATCTCATTATGCCCTGAGTTGCATGCAGTTTGACCAGCGTTTCTGTAGGGTCCCACAGCGCCATCTGTAGGTCAGTCTGGCACAGCATGTTGATAGCTGCAGGCTACATGTATGTAGTACAGCATAACATATTGCACCCCAGGGGACAACACAGCATAGGCACAGTTGGTGGTGGTGCTGCATGCACCTGTCACACTGTAGGTCATGCTACAGTGCACAGCAGACACTATAGTAGCAAGGGGGCCAGTAGTGTGAGGGACACAGCAATGCCTATGGTATTTAGGGCAGTGACGACCACTGCACTGTACACAGCGACAGGCCCAACATGTACGTGATTACTGACAGTGGACAGTACTGTTACGCTGTTGTGTGATCCACAGATTCTGCACCTCTGGCATGGGATGCTCAAAGTGACATATACATGGCCGGCTGTGTGTGCTGTGACATTTGTACAGTTGTGCAGTATGTGTTGGGGGGGGCACGTATGATCCGACAGGCACACTGGTGTTGGGGTATTCCCAATACTGGCCCATGTGCACTGCATGATGTGTCCCGGCCTTGTGGCCACACCTGGTCTGTGGTGAGGCCTGGCCACCCATACACCCTCCATTCAACAGCCACCATGCCCACAGTGCTGCATGTGTGTGCTGGCATCTATTGGTCACCGCAGATGTATGGTCTGCTGGTGTGTGCTGTATGGCCACACTACCATGGTGTCCCCTGGAGGCCAGGTCACCCTTTACTGCCTGGCATGGCTGGGACTGGTGGCAGTTGTTGGCATCTGTGTGGTTCCATCAGTAAGCAGCATGTGTCCTCCATGTCTGGCTTTTTCTATGTGTCATATTCATATGTTAGGGTGGCACAAAAGAAGCCAAAAGCTTAAACACCCTTGCTGAAACCACAATGTCAACATTGAATGCAGGACTGCCCAGGGTTAGGACCAGCTTTTCCTGGGCAGTAATTTGTACCACACAAAGGGCTGTGCTAAGTGGTGCAAAACAACTTAGTATGGTGCTAGTCGCTGAACATAGGATTGCGCATGTATTAATGTTCAGTTTGCCCCTTGCATATATTATGGCTTTGCCCAGCGTTAATGCAGTTTGCACGTGCTATTCAGCCTTTTGAATATTGCAGACCCACGCTAATCCCGCACTAAACCTGAGCAAACGGTTTGCGCCCAGTGCAAAGTTTTGAATATCTGGGCCACTATTATCATTTCTTGTGATTTGTTACTACTGAAATTAGTATGCAATAATGATTAGGTGTAAAATTTGAACTCCCCCCAAAACATTTTGGGACATTTGCATGAAATGCTGATCCCAGTGAAGTAATGTAAATAGGCAGTATTTCTAAATGCACTATTACCTTTTCCTGCCATGTCTTAGTATTGGCATTACAATGCAATCAGCATTCCATGCAAATGTCAAACAAATTGAACATTTGCATTCAATTATAAGCCCAGAGTACTAATTATATTAGTTGGTAAGTCAGAAGACACAATTAACTTTTCTGATATTTCTTAGTATAGACATTATCATGTGATCATGACTGCAAGTGAAATCCACACACAAAAAAAAGAAACAATTTTGTACATTTGCATGAACTTTTCATCCCAATGCAGCAATGCATATGATTCTTAGTTTTCATTACACTATTATCATTTCCTGACAATCTTTAGTCTACATATTAGCGAAAAGTCATGGTATGATGCAAAAAGCAAAAACAAAATCAGACATTAGCATGAAATTTGGATCCCACTGCATTCTTGTCAAAAATTAGTATTTAACAAGATTCTACTACCATTTCCAGGCATGTGTTACTACTGGGAATAGAATGCAATCAGCACTACATTAAAACCTAAAAACATTTGACATTTGCATGTAATTTTGATCCAATTTCTTGCTATTGAAACAGTATACAACCATGATTACATTCAAATATACAAGAAAAACAAGAATCATTTGGAAAACTACTACATATATACAGTATAGTAAAATTGTCACATACCAGACAAAACAACTGCAGCCTGAAGTATGTGTGTATGTGATGAAGTGTCCATATATATCCATATCTACAGAAGTGCTGGACCATGGTGATGAATGTCTTCTTTGTCATCGGAAAACAGTTGCACATTGCTTGTCTTACCTGATAATGGCTCTCTGTGGTTGCTTGTGTTTCTCTTCTCCTTTTGACTGCTTCGGGGGTTGGAATGGGGGAGTTAGGGCTGGATACCCTAACACCCCATTTCTCTTGATGTGGGGCTTTGAACTGAATCCAAAGTGGTGCATTAATGCAGTTTTGTTGCAAAGAAGGAAAAATACACATACACTGGCTGAATGAGAACTCTGGCCCTATATTAGAGGCTGCAATGCCAGCTGGGTACTCAGTGATACACCACCCAAGACTGGATTGCAGGGGTGGGGGCTGCAGTCTGTTTCAAGACTGAACTGGGCCTCACGGATGTACCAGTTGAGAAGGGTGGGTCATTTGAGTGTACAGTAGTAGCAGGTGCAGGCTGTAGGATTGCTCTCATCTACCATCCACCCAGGAATGAGAAGTTTTTCCTTCAGGAAGTGGCGGACTTCATCATTGACATGGCGTTTGAGTCTCCCAGGCTGATGGTTCTGGGGGACTTTAACACCTGGATCGATCGCGAACTCTCACAATTTGGTCAGCACTTCCTCCAGTTGATGTCATCTCTGGGCCTTACACAGATTGTTACCACTGCTACACAGAAACACAGCCACTCTCTTGACCTAGTCTTTCTCCTGGGGATTAAGGCCTTCAGCTTGGGGGTGGAACCTGTTGAATGGTCCGATCTCTGCACCGTGGGTTTCAGTTTTTTCACCCCCCTGTGTCGGCCTACCCCTGTGGAGATGGTCAGGCACTGCCCTTTATGAGATATAAGCTCTGAAGGCCTGGCTGTGGTGCTTGACCTATCAGTTCTTCCTCAGGCAAACAACAATCCTGAGGTATTAGTGGTGGCCTATAATAAGGTCATTTCTGCCACTCTGGACATCGTTTCTTCTACCTGAGTTCACCCTCTCTCCTTTCGCCCTCGATCCCCCTGATTTGATGGGACTCTGAGGGAGATGCGGTGAGTAGGGCGAAGGTTAAAGCATTGCTGGCAGAAATCCACCTTGGATGCCGACCACCTTAGATTGATGGATCATTATCATCTTTATCAATCTGTAATCACCCATACGAAGGCAGAGTTCCTCTCCAAGGAGATTGCAGCAGCTCAGAATCAACCAGCCTAGCTCTTTTGAACTGTGGACAGACTGTGCAACCCAGCCTGTCTGCAGATTTGAAAAGCCTTTTTGCAAGTGGAATGCGATGAGCTTGCTCGATTCTTTGCAGCTAAGGTGGCTGACATCAGGACGGGGCTCCTACAAACACAATCTATGGGTGTTGCCTTAGACCGGCACTCAGTCACTGTCCCTCAGTTTTCCTGGAGTACCTTCAACCGGCCGGAGTTCTTGGAGGTCATGCGGATTGTCCAAGGTATGCACCCTACATACTGTAGTTTGGATCTAGGGCCAACTACCCTGATTATGTGTTGTAGTGATATCATTGGCCCAGTCCTTGCACAGATAGTCTGGTGCTCCTTGAAGACAGATGAGTTTCCTAGCTCCCTGAAGGAGGCGGTGGTGACACCCCTCCTGAAGAAAACTTCTTTGGACCCAGACTGTCTGGCCAACTACAGACCAATCTCTAATCTTCCCTTTATTTGGAAGGTGGTTGAGAAAGTAATGGCCCTACAACTGGAGAACCATTTGACCATCCATGACATCTACGAACCTCTCCAATCCAGTTTTCGTAAGAGGCGTAGTACCGAGACAGCACTGGTTCGGGTGCTCAGTGATCTCCTGATGGCAAGAGATCGGAGGAACCGCTCCATCTTGGTTCTTCTAGATCTCTCATCAGCATTTGACACTGTGGACCATGGGATGCTTCCTGGCCACCTGAGGTTCATCTGTGGCCTATTAGGAACAGTCCTCAGTTGGTTTACATCTTTCCTCACTGGCAGAACTCAGAGGGTGGTGTCAAGGATTTATTCCTCCGACCCAGTCTCTCTGTCATGTGGGGTTTCTCAGGGTTCGGTGTTGTCCCCCATGTTGTTTGCAGTGTACATTATCCCCCTCGGAGACATTGTAAGAAGGTATGAGCTGAGGTTTCACTGTTATGCTAATGATACCCAGCTCTACCTTTCTTTTGCACCTGACCAGGATAGAGCTCTCTTGGTATTTAACAACTGCCTACTCAAAATCCAGGACTGGATGAATTCGAGCTGGCTGAAGTTGAACTCAGAAAAGACTGATGTGCTCATCATGGACCCTGGGGTGCTGGATAGAGAGGTTGGGGGCAGGTTCACCTTCTGGACTTTATCTTGGAGGTGTGCCACTCCTTACCTCTGAATAGGTGCGAAACCTGGGCGTGATTTTTGATGAAGGGCTGACACTACGATCACAGGTGTCAGCAGTCATTAAATCCTCTTTCTATCATCTGAGGAACATCTCCAGGGTTAAACATCTTGTTCCATCCAGCGATCTCCCTATGTTGGTCCATGACTTTGTGTCCTCATGCCTGGATTATTGCAATTCCCTGTACCTAGGGCTACCAGGGGTTGATATCCACCTCCTGCAGCTAGTGCAGAATGCTGCAGCCTGGTTACTGACTGGAGCATCTCATTCATATCATATTTCTCCAGTGCTGTGCGATCTGCACTGGCTGCCAGTGCAGTGGCAGATCACCTTTAAAGTTGGAATTCTGACTTATAAGGCCCTACATGGACAGGGCCCTGACTACCTGAAAGAGCTTCTGGTTCCTTACTGCCTGGGGCAATCGCTCCGTTCGGCTGATGAGGGGTTGCTAGAGATCCCAAGGGTTTCTTTAAAATCTTCTGGGGCTCAAGCATTAATGTACGTGGCCCCAGCCCTTTGGAATTCTCTACCCCATCAGCTACGGGAGTGCATGACTGTGGAAGGATTTAAACGGGCCTTAAAGGCATATCTGTGGAATCATGCCTACACTATTTGATTTAATATGAATCTGTATGCTATTATCTTTTTACATTGTAATTTGTTTTGCCATTGAGTTTTTTAATTGTTATTTTAATCCATTGTTATGTGCCTTGGTTTTGGAAAGGTGAACTACAAATAAAATTATTTTATATACTGTATATATATAGATATATATAGATATATATATATATATATATATAGATATATATATAGATGTGTGTGTGTATATAGCAAAAACATTGTTAATACACTAGAAAGGGTTAAAGTAAAGAAGTAGGAAATGCGGTGTTAGATTTCAACCCTAACACCTCACCCACCCTGCAGGCAGCAAATCAAGCTTCAGGTGTGCCTTTGTTTCTAGCCTAACGCTCACCCCATTCAATCAGTAAATAAGCCTAGATATGAACAATGAATGACAATGGGGTGAGCATTAGGCTTGAGAACCCCAAGGCACACCTGACACCTGATTTGCTGCCTGCAGGGTGGGGGTGGGGTGTTAGGGTTGTAATCCCTGACACCACATTTCCCTCCTTTTTTTGCATTAACCTTAACTAGTGCATTAACAATGTTTTTTGCAGTGAATTTCCTTACTTTTTGAGGTAGTACACTCACATCCTCATTTGCAGGTGGGAGCACAGGACCCGGAGGACCCTGCACTCCCATCCCTCAAGAAATTTATATAGTATATTTATAGTATGTTGGTGTGGAAGTGGTGGGCCATCTGGGCCCTGCCTTCCAATTTGTTCAAAACTGAAACAAAAGTGCCACTATAGCCTTCTTATTACCCCACCTCATGAAGCCAGTACAGAACATTTCCAAATCCCCACAAAAAATGTGACTCTGTGACACCGCAGTGTCATTCCACACCACAGGTGAAAAAACACAGTTTGGTTAGGATATAAAAAATGACAGCTGTCACATTCAACAGGTGATGTAAAAAATAGCTATGTTGAAAATTTTGGGTACAAACATTTTAAATTACCAGACTTACAATCGAGCATAGCAAAATATGAATTACAAATGCATAACTTTGCAGTTGTTTGCATATTTTGACGCCACATTTTGAACATAGGCTTCTTACGATCCCACCTCATGAACAAGGGTGCTGAAATTTTTCAAATCCCACCCAAAAGGTGATTTGAACAACCCTAATGGGCTGTCAATTACTTAACAAGTACAGTATACAGTAGTCACTCATTGAGTACTCAGTTGGTGGCTGGCCATTGTGGTCAGCGATAGGCTGTGCCAGTCGCCAGCTTGGCTTTGGGATGGGAAGCAGGGTGGTGGGGTGCTGCCTGGTGGGGTGGGGATATGTGGGTCCACTAGACCACCAGGGATGTGGTAATTTTACATAATGGGGGCTCAAGGCTTGGGGGGTGTCCACTAAATCACCATTGATGAGTTTAAATAATTCATAAACTGGGATTGGGGCTTGAAAGGGGGGTCTTCTAGATCACCAGGGATGAGTTTAAATAATTCATAAACAGGACTTTGGGCTTGGCAGTGGGGTCTTCTAGATCACCAGGGATGATTTTTAAAATAATTCAGAAATCGGGATTGGGGCTGAGGGGATCCACTTGATCACCAGAGTATGATTTTGTTTCACATTTTAATTTACATTCAGATTGGTGCTGCAGGGAGGTGCCGCCAGCCACCAGGGACATGCTAGAGTGGCACACAGCCACCATACAGCATGTATCAAACCCTCTGTTTGGCGCATGGCCAGGGTTTTCCACAAGCTGGAGAACTTTGCTGCCAGGACCCTGACCAATAGAAAATTGAGCACAGGGTCCCTGGTGCACCTGGCTTTGGTGCAAGTTGTCTTTTTCTGTAGCTTGCATCAACCTAAGGGCCCTCCGAGTATCCAGCCATGCTCTTCAAAGGTAGAGAACTATGTCTCTCCACATGTTGCCATTATAATTTGTTGTTGCTTTCTCTGAGCCATGCGTGAAGAAAGGAGATCATGTGAGATGATTGCTTGGGGAATGGAGTAAGCAATAGGGTTTACAACCCCAAGAAAAACTCCACAACTGATTCACCAAAGTTAGTTAAGCTACCCCTAACTGGTGCATTAATAAAGTTTCTTTGCAAAGAATTTCCTTTCTTTTGAAGTAGTGGAATTGAAGGGACCTACGTGAACAGGTGCAGGTTCACAGAGCTCTTTAGGCTCTGTGCCATGGAAGAATTGTCTGCCTACAGAAGTTCAGGGCCTGGTACATTCACTCTGTACACATTCATTCCTTATACATTCACTCGTCACACATTCTTTATACATTCATTTCTCACACATTCACTCTTCACACATTCACTCTTTATTTTTTTAAATTTAATTTTGACCCCAAATTTTCAAGATAGTCATTTTATGGCTGCTGTTATAAATACGACATGTAGCATTTATAGTATACTGGCTGAAATCACCAGGCAGGTGACCTGGAGGGGAAGGGAGAGAACAAAGTGGTGTGGGGGATGGGCACCCTGGTCAACTTAAAGGAGAACTGATTTGATTTCAGGGAACCTATGTGGCTGCAGCTAAGAAGAACTGCATCTGTGGCTACTGCTAACAGTACCACAAGATTTAGCCCCCATTTTTTTTTGTTTAGAATTATGGAGAAAGTGTGCTGGCAATGTTGATTTCAGTTTCACAACACAAAGGTAATGACGCACACCTACTGTAGATCTGCTGTGAAATACAGTAATTAAGTGCAGTAAGCTATTAAACCTGACCCTTCATAATTATCAAAAGTGTGAACACAATTTATTTTTTATTTATGTGAATGTCTGAGTGTTATTCATACAAGTACAATCTCTTACTCTGAGTTGCGAGCAGCACAGTGAGCACTGTAATGAAGTAAATGTTAAACTCTGAATGACGATCAGTCACAGTAATGTTTTATTTTATACTTATACTACACTATTTCAATCAATATTTTTATTTTCATTCATAGCATATTGATGCTGGTTCATCAGTTTCAATTTTAGTGACAGTCAGGGGGGTTATGCAATTGAGAGTCATATAATAAGCTCAGAAAGTGTGTTCTACTTCCGATGAATAATGCCAAAAGTGCATCATGTTTTTTTCTTCATTTTTTGTAGCCACATTCTCATTTTACTTTGTATGGTCTTCTTCAATACTGCTAGCCTTAATGGATTGTTCATTGTTTACAGGAAATGTACTGTTTGAGATGAGTGCCAGTGTGCAACATGATTTGTGTGTTTGGGAAGGCATGCAAATTTCTTGTTACTGTATTATGGCTGTGACTGCCACTTTTACAAAGATTGTGCATACTCAATATTTGCAGCCCATTATGATATGTCAAACATCCTGAAATAATTAGTAAAATGAAGATTTATTTTTAGTGTCCTTATATCAGTAGCCACTGACCACCTTCCAGATTAATTTCGGTTAAATTTAATTTAATTTAATTTCAGTTCTACACATGCTCAGTAGTATATAAGACATCTATTCAGAAGACCCTTCTGAGAATGCTCAGAACTAAAGTGTTAAATCCTTATAATTTGGAAATACATTAATATGTTTTCACCAAACCAATGAAAGGCACCTTTCTGGGGCAAGCCCTTTCTACCCTGAACATTTCAAACCAAAACTCCAATCTGACTGGGCTATAGACAGTGACAAAAAAAATTGAGAACAGCAAAAAAAAAAAAAAATAATTAAAATGCACTGCCTGGATCTCAGAATACACACATCCAATTGGAATAAAACTTAGCAAATCAAGAGACCTTGCCCGACTGTGCATGCAAAATTTTGTGCAATTCCATTGAACAGTGGCAAAACTATTAAGCTGCAAAGTTAGGAATTTAACATTAAACAGCCTACTCAACCCCAACTATAGTAGCACTGTGCCACTATAATACTCTCTTTCTCTTTATATATATATATATATATATATATATATATATACACACACATACTGTATACAAATATATTAACTGCTTTGCCTCCATTCAACGGAATTGCAAGAGATTTTGCATGTGCAGTCTAGGGGTAAATTTTCATGGTAGAAAGGGCTTGCCCCGGAATGCTGTTTTTTATTGGTTTGCTGAATAAAAAATATTAATCCACCCCCAAGTTATAATAATTTGAAATTTTGGTTTTGAACATGCTTAGCAGGGTATTCAACATCTATCCAAAAGACCACCTGAGCATGCTCAGGACCAACATTTCAAATCTTTATAAGTTAGGAATGGATTAATATTTTTTCATCAATCCAATGAAATACATTACTCTGGGGCAGGTCCTTTCTACTCTGAAAATTTCAAACCAAAATTCCAAACCATCTGGGCTGTAGGTGATGTCAAAAAAACTACAAAAAAAAACAACTTTTCCTAAAAACACACTATTCAGATTTCGGAATCTGCACATCTGACTGGAAAAATACTTGGCAGATCAAGAGATTGTGCCCTCCAGACTGTGCTTGCAAAATCTTATGTAATTCTGTTGAAATGGGGCAAAGTTATTAAGGTTCAAAGCTAGCATTTCAACATTAAGCAACCTACTCAACCCTAACTATACTGGCTCTACAGTGCCACTACAGTTCTTTGCCAAAAAAAAAAGTGTTAATACACCAGTTAGGGTTCAACTTACTGCCACAAAGTATGGAAATGTGGTATTAGGATTTCCAGCCCTAACTCCCCACCCCTTCAGGCAGCAAAAGAACAAGACCACCTAGCAACCAAAGACAGCCATCATCAGGTATGACAAACAACATTCTGTTTCCAGATTGTACAACTACAGCAACATTTTTGTCACTTTGCATCTGTCATAAGCACACCACATGACAGACACACTGTCTTCTGGCTGCAGATAAAAATCCACCAAGCTCAAATCACAACACTACTTCTGTGTCCAGAAGCACAGGCCACTGCATCCACAGATGCATGATATTCAAATTACTAGAGGGCTTTTGACTGCAGAAGTGCAGACCCCTGTGGGGCTTGTGCTTCTGTAGCAACAGGCAACTCAAACATGCTGTAAGACATACACACAGTTCTAACTGGAGAAGTGAAGGCCCCTGAAGGTCCTGCACTTCTGCAGCTGCAGGTCTAAGACATATGTACTGATCTCTGTCTGCAGAAACACTGGACCCACAAAGCCCCTGTTACCTAAATTGCAGCAGTACATGGGCCACAGAGCTTGAGTAGGAATCTGCATGTGAGGAAAGGACTGGGGGCAGAAGGGGCATGGGGTGCCCTAGAGGGCATCAGGAGACAGTGATCATGACAGGGAGTGATTGGCTCCCAGTGGGGGTGCTGTTTGCATAGCCCTACAGCTGATCAGATGGGCCCACTTTGTGGGAGGTTGCCAGGGTGGAAAAGTGACATGGTCCCAGGTGATCACAGCCCTAGCAGCTTCCTCATAGGTGCACATAGTCAGGACCCTGTAGGTGGGAGTCAACCTGCCACATCATGGAAGGGTGAGTACTAGGGACTGTGGTGGTGCCAGGAGAATGCCCCCCCACCAGTGGAAGCCTTCAACCTGAAGCTCCAGCTTCCTGCCTACAGGGTCCTGACTGTGTGCACCTATGGGTCAACTGCCAGGGCTGTACCAGTGTGGAGCCATGTCATTGTTTGGCCCAGACAACTCCCCATGAAGCTGTCCCATCCGATCAGCTGTATGACTATGCAAACAGAACCCCCACCAGGTGCCACATCACTCCCTGTCATGCCTGCTGTCTCCATAACACTCCCTAGAGCACCCCTGTGCCCCTTCTGCCCCAGACACTCACTTTCAGACACCCCCATTTGCCACCATTTGTGACATTGGTGCAAGTCTCTTAGACCATCTCCTGACTGGTCTAAACTGAACCCTTTGTTGCGTCCATGGTGGGGTTCCTAAATAGCAAAAAAGGGGATGTTTCAGCCCTGCCACGGTGCAAGCCCTGTTGTGACATAGCGCACTGATGCTTCTGTTGAAAAGATAGGACAGGGTGGCTTGGGCACAAGGCATCCTGATTTCAATGCAGCCTGTGTTTGAAAATCAGGATTGTGGCAAAATTTGACAAGGTGCCTGCACCAAAGGTGTATGACACAAGTGGCACCTTGCATCAAAAAGAGTCTTTTAAATATTGGGCCAATTCTGTCTACAACAGCTTATCTCATTTGTTTGCTGTTTACCTTCTCAGTCAACTGGTGCTGGATAAAGGTACCCTGCTCCAGCCAATCCACAGTTTCCTGCCAGTGCCTCCTTCATTCCATCCATGACACTGTAAACACATGTAACAATCATGATGGCAACAGCCACTGTAGACTCTGCCAACAGCAATCCAAAAGAAATAAAGGCCATGTTTCAACACTTGATGGGCCAAATGTCTAAGCCCAAGGTGGTTATGCAAAATATCAATGCCAACATCACTTGAAATGTCCCACCAGGTTAATGTGGCACAGCAGTGGATCACCGACACCAAGGTTTGGACCAGTCAACTGCTTGTATATGTCAGAGAGTGAAACCACACCATCCACCTTATGTGGACAGTCTTGAAGATATGGACAATTAGAGTCACAGAAACAATCTGCACTTTGTGGGGTTTCCAGAGGGCAGCGAAGGCTGGAGGATCCCACATTTTCTTCAGCAGATTTGTCTGATCTCTTTGGTCACATGTGGACAGGCCCCTTGGAGATAAATAGTCCCCACCACTCCTTAGCCCTCAAATCAGTGGCTAGAGCCTAACCCCATCCCATCCTAGCCAGGTTACTTCAATTTTAAGATAAAGAATTAATTATGCACCTGGCTAGGGAATGACAAGAACTTCACTGATAGGGGCACCTGATACAAATCTTTGTGGACCACTGTCCCACCCTCTCAGAGATTCTTCATGCCTTTACAGTAGCAAGACATACCTGTGCCAGCTTATGCCTACAGTATTCACTCAGTTATCCAGCTACACTCTAGCTCATGGAAAATGGAGTGGACAGATCTTTTGAAAGCCTGGAGGAGGCTGAGAATTACCTCCAAAAGCATAGGCCTAAACAGGATCTTTTGAAATACGGGCCCATCGGCACAAACAGGTGCAAGGACACAGCTTCTGCAATGATGGCTACCACCCTAACCCTGGAGCTTCATGAAGGTCACGGGGCAGGTCCTTCACCCTTTTACCCACTGAGCGATGAGGATTCCTTGCAGATTTCACCCAAGCAAAAATGGAGGAACTGGTTGTAGATAGCTGTGGAGGGCCAGCCAGAAGGAAACATCCCTTTGATTTAGGTCTCATAGTCACAGCTGAAGTGCAGATGTTAAGCACTCCTCCAGATCTCCCTCCGGAGTGCTGGGGAGCAACCATTTTGCCATTTTCCTCATCGAAGATCCTACTGCCACTCCAGCTTCTTCAAAGTTACTTGAAACAGGCATAGGGTCTTCCTGCTCCAAGTCCTATGCCCAGGCCACTGCTACAGCCCCGCTTCCTGGCAGTGGTTCCAGCAGTGCAGCACATGCCCTCACCTGACCCCCTGGAGATGGCTTGTAGATTTCAACTCCTGCTACAGACTGAATGACTGATGCCAATTATAACTGCCTTTTTATACTGTTTTATAGTCATTAGGGGAAAGGGAAGTATAGCAACTGTGAGTTCCTCCTATCGGAGCTCCATGTCAATTAAGGGCTAGCTCCTCTTAAAGCAATACTACCTCCCCATATCTCCATTACCACTGGCAAGCTTGGTCAGTATTTCTTGCTTTGAGGCATGACTCATTGAATTGCCTTAGTGTGTAGTGACCCCCTGTCCTGATAAGCACTGCCAAATTCTGGCTACTCTTTTCTCTCTGGCCTGAGGGCAGGACTCCCCACCCCCCGTAGGTGGTTCACTGTAACCTGCATTTGATTTTTCTACACTCATTTACTGGAATCCCACCCTGCTGGCATTGCTGGTGATGGCAGTGACCAGCATAGGGCTGGCCAGACAGAGAGTGGGGGAAGAGGGTAGTGCAGTCTTGCGGTATGTGCAATTTAATTGCATTTACAGTATTACTGTTTTTTTGCATACCCCAATCACCCTGGCATTTTCTCCCACAGGCTTTTCATTCTCTGTTTCTTTTTGTTTCTTTGACCCTGTAACCTCTGGGACATGTTGCTTCTAGCTCTTTATCAGGAGGGTGTGCGTCCTCCTCAAAAAAAAAAAAAAGCTGCAGCCCTATTTACTTGCCTAGCCGTATCCTATGGATGGCTTGGAGTATTTTATTTTGTTTCTTTTTTTAGCAGCAGCCATCTATGTACACCCTGCACTACATTTTCCTATCTGTGCTCTCAGACATCCCAAACTGCATACAGCAATGTTTACAGCGGACCCATGTACAAACATGCTCCACCTTGAGTGCTCTGTTGGTACTTGGTACTAGGTGTGCCCACGTCAACATCAGCGATGACTGTCTTGGTGTGTTTGGGGTTTTACAGGAGAGGGAAGGGTTGACTCTTTGTTGGTTTGGGAGGGTGTTGTTGATACCTAGTTCACAGAGTCACTGAGCAAAATATGCAGAAAAGCAGTGGTGGATGGTGAGACTGTACTTGGCGGGGCCTGTTTCTTGAGGGGGATCCTGTGAACTACGGGGAGGCAAATGATCTGTCTTCTCTCTCTTGGGGTGCAACAGAGTTAAACTTTGTACTTTAGAATGTTCGGGGGCTCAGTTCCACAGTAAAAAGGAAGAAGGTACTGTCATACCTCAAATGCCTCAGAACCCACCTTCCTTTCCTTCAGGAGACTAAATTGACAAATACAGAAGCTGGTAAACTGATAAGTGACTGGGTCTGTGATGAATGTCATAGTGCCATGCCTTTGTTCTAACATGTGGTTTCTATCATAATTCATGAATCTCTGCCCTGGACTGTAAAGGAGTCCCAAGCGGATAAATCAGGGAAGTGGGTATCGGTACAGGTACAGGTAAGCACCCTGGTGGACCCCATAATATTTGTTAATGATTTCAGCCCCAACAGGGATGACCCTACATTCTTTCATGATCTCAGCCAGGATGAGACCCCATAATTATGGTAGGGGGCTTTAATGTAACACTCAAGCCACATATAGATAGTTCGGGCACCTCCACAGATCCTCATCAACAAGTGCTCCTGGCCCTTAGGTCACTGATGCATGAACATGGCCTGCTGGATGCCTGGTGATCTCACCACCCCCAAGATAGAGACTACTCCTATCAATCATTAACACATGACTCTGTGAGTAGACAGAACATGTGGTTAATTAGCTCTTCCCTGCTTCCTAAGCACACTGAAGCTCTCATACATCCCATTGTTATATCTGACCACACTCCAGACAAGCTAAAAATTATCTGGGTCCCTCATTTCCATAGTCCTCCTCTTGAAGGGCTTGATCCACTCTTATTGGAAGACCCACAGTTTCAGGAATGGCTCTCCAAAAAGGTGCAGGCTTACTGGCACTACAATGACAATGGGGAGGTATCAGAAGCCTCCCAATGGCAGGCCTTCAAGGTTACTCTCATAGATAAAATCATGGTATATGCAGTGCACAGGAGGTAGGCCAAAGAGGCTGAGCAATGTGCCGAACTGCAAGCAGCTGAGGTGGAATACAAAATGGACCTGTTTCCCACTCCACAGGCCTTGATGGTCAAGGGTACTGGCCTAAGAATCAAATTAAATTTGCTCCTTTCCTGGAAAGCTGAGCTGGCCCTTTGCCATCCATGGCATTTCCTTTTGGGAAGGGACAGAGAAGTGCAGCAAACTTCTGGCCTACCATCTCAAATACCAGAGGGTGCACACCCTTGTTCACTGTCTCAAGGACTCTGCTTGCACTACGAGTAGTGATCCAAAACATATTAGCGCAGTCATGCAGCAGTTCTATACCAGCTTGTATGCATCACCATCCCTGCCACATGCTGAGGCAATATGGGCCTTCCTAAAAAAAAAATCTCAATTCTACCCATTCCACCAATTCAAATGGAGGAACTGGACTACCCAGTCTCCTGTCAGGAGGTCAAACAGGCCATCAAATCAATGCACTGATACAGACCTTCTGGGGGAATGGATTCCCAGCACGTCTACCACTGGTTGAATCCAGAGATCTCCCAGTACCTGCTAAAAGTTTTCCAAGAGTTCCTTGTCACTTCCACTTCTCCATCTTCCATGCAGGAAGCCATAACAATGGTGCTCCTGAAGAAGGGCAAGGGCCTTACTCTTCCAGTCAGCTACAGACCCATCTCCCTCATTAACACAGATGCCAAGGTGTTGGTCAAAATACTGGCAACCCGAGTCGAAAAGGTACTTCCTGGGCATATCCACCTGGCCCAAGTAAGGTTTGCGAAAGGCAGACTAGGCTCAGATCATTGATGGACCCTAATATTTTTAATCCAAATGTCCAAGCACAGTAGCTCACCTGCTGTAGCTCTAGCGGTAGATTTTGATAAAGCCTTTAACTCCATCAAATAGCAATTTTTACTCTCCATGCTAGAGACCCTGAGACTGGCCCTCAGTTTTGCACTTGAGTCCGGATAGTTTATTTATCACCTTTAGCCTGAGTCCTTACCAATGGCCTTTGGTCTGAAGTTTTCCCCTTTCAGAAAAGCACAAAGCAGGGCTGCCCCCTCTCCCCCCTCCTTTTCATTCTGGCCTTTGAACTCTTGGCTATCGCTTTCAGGGAGCTTCCTCAGATTCAAGGGATCTGTGTCTGCAATACTGAGTATACTACTTTTCTGTATGCAGATAACCTCCTCATCACTCTGGTAGATGTCAGACATACAGATGTCCTGCATATATTATCCCTGCTGGAATCCTTCTAATGAATCTCTGGCCTCTAAATCAACCAGGGTAAGACTGAAGTCCTGCCACTTAATTCGGCATGCAAACTTGATTGCCTTGTGGGATCTGGCCTCACCTGGCCTGATCAGGGTATTACTTATTTGGGAATCTGGCTGCATAGGTGCAGCAGCAAGATGTTAGCTATGAATTTTGTCCCCCTCCTAGAGGACACTAAACAAGACCTGCAGCACTGGAAATCCCTCCAGCTTTCCCTGTCTGGGAAGACAGATGCCATCAAAATGATCATCGCCCCCAAATTCCTTCATGTTCCAGCTTATCTACCCAGGAAGATCCCTAGATCTGGTTTCACAAGATTGATAAAGTCCTGGGTAATTTTTTGTGGAACAGGAAACCACCATGGTACAGCAAGTCCAAACTCAGGGTTCACTGTAGTGGGGAGGCTGTGGCCTATCTTGGTTCAAGACCTATCATGTAGCTTAAATTTCCATCTAAACCATGTACTGGTTCTAGGGAAACTTGTTGGCTGGCCCACTGTGGCTACAGCTTGAAGGTGGTCTGCTTGGGGGGCATTCTCTTTCTTTCCTCTTATATGACACATGGGCTGTACTTCCTATGAGGGCCTCCATTATGTACTGGAAGAAACTATACACTTGGATCCAAGAATTTTGATGCCATTTGGATCCAAGAATCCCCATGCTCTAAGTTGTGGGCCCCACTATGGGCCAACTTGGGAATCTCCATCAGTTGGTCTTCAATCCCACTGGTCCACCCAGAAGCAAAAAGGAAATCATTACGTCAAGGGGTACTGGGCCACTATAGCACAGATAAAACTGCGCATGAAGAACCATGCTGTCTTATGTGTGTATAGAAGTACAGCGACAGGGGTATGAGAGTGATACAACAACATGGCTACCCCTGTCACTGTAGAATGGAACACATAAATGAGGAAAAGGTTTGTGAGTACAACTGGTTGAGTGCTCAGTCAAGCCACTCCCATGGTGGAATAGCCAAGGCACTTGACCCAGCAGTGGTTGAGGGGTGGAGACCAGGGTTCGAAACCCTGCTTGAGGAACGTTTCATTTTACTCCCATCTGTGTAGCCATGAGTAAGTGCCACAATGGGAGTTTTAACATACCCCTCTGTCCACACACCCTCAGAGCTGATTATAAAAAACTAAAGAATACACTGGGTGTGTGACACTTTTGTGTGGTAGGTATTATGTACCACCGCTGTGTTGCCACACACTGTTGTCTGTGCACAGTCTTTACTTGTACAGTTTTATCCACGACATTATGACCCCATGCCATGCCAAGGACCTGCTCTCCCCAGGTACTTCCTTTTTTAGGCTCCTTGATGGTCTCCAAGAGCATTATCCTCTACATCAGAGACTTTTGGATGTATCACCATCTTCAAGAAGCCATTCGTGCAGTCCCCCATCAAAACACAATGCTTTTGTTAACACATAATACACATCCTTTCTCCATCTGGGCCTCTTGAACAATAAACAGTGCGGGTACCATATAGCATGCCATCAGAGATGTGCAAGTGGACCCCACAAAAATGGCCAGACATAATAGGGCAACACAGCTGGGCATTGCCACTTCTGACCCCAATGGGAAAACTGCTAGTTGTGATGGCAGAAACTGAGTTATCTAAATGAAACCCTTCATAGATGGTACTGTACCCCCTTGCCTCAAGTCAATGGGTATCCTTATGGATGACTTGCTGGAGATGTTGTAGCCAAGGGGCCTCCTTATTCCACATACTCTGGGAGTGCCTGCATATGTACCACTTCTGGGTGCAGATGCAAAGCATCTGCACTAAAATGGTAGGGGAGGTCTTCCCCATCAAGGCAAAAATGCTCCTCCTTAGACTCTTCTCCCTGATGCCCCTAAGTATTCTTCAATAACCCAAAAGATCAAGGCAGTAGGGGTAGTGGCAAACAGATTACTACTCTGTAGATGGACAATGACCCAAATCCCCTCCTTATAGGAGTGGCTGCTAGCGGTATGTCAGCTGGCCACATATGAGAGGCTTTCCAGTTTTGCAAAGTCTGGTTTTGCAAAGTCCACCTTGTACCATTACTACAAGGTATGGGCCTCCTTTTAAAATTCTGACTGTTTCACAATGGACAGCTCACATGTTACTGACCAACATCCCTCCTCACTGTATTTCATCATCAGACCAATTTTGGGGTTATGGACCACCTTTCTCTGTCTTCCTGGTACTGGGTAGCTGTTAGGGGTTATTACTTCACTTGGTTGGGTTATTGTTTTATTGTAATTTTTTTTAAACGTTATGTTTATTGTTTTACAACAAACAGACATATAAGCAATGGTTTGAACACCAAGCATTCAGGGAAAATAATCAATGAGGGTGCCACTCCTCTTAATACATGCAGTAAAAATAAGATTGCTGCAATACAGACACAACTTTGGAGAGGTAAAACAAGAATACAGTATTCAAAACACAGTACAAATGTCCATTGCAGTGTAAGGGAGTCCAAGAGCTACATGGATCAATACCATAAGTCAAATCTCATATATAGAGTCCCCGATGCTCTCCACCTCCAAATTGGAGGCAGGGAGATATATGTCATGCCCTCACCGTTGCTTACATGTACTATATATAGTACAGTACAGAGAAAAATGATTTGAGCAACAAAGAAGCTTGGTTCTAACTTTAAATACATAAACAGTAAAAGTGAGAAAAAGCGAACATTATTATCAGAGATTGAAAAAAATAAGTAAAGTGTGGTGGCAGATCACCCCAGGTAAAAAGGCAGGCTAAACCTATTTAACAGGCAGAGACTATAGCAAAAGGCCTTACCTGGGGATAAGCCACTTTCCCACCACACTATCCCGTAAAGGGTCAAAAAGGCACCATGGTCTAAGTTCAAGTGTTCTCATCCTCGTATGAAGATTCTTGGTGTGCTGCTGAATCTTGTGATGGTAAAGCATTCTTCTGCACCCATTTCAGTATATCAGGCCTGTGTGGGCAACCCTGCAACTTACCTTTCCAGGCATATTGGTTGGTGCCACATTACAGCAAAATTTCCCCATCCTCAGCTCATCCAGCTAGCTCACTGAGCTCCCTGGCACAGGATCACAAAGTACTACTCACTGAGCCAAAGGCTAGCACTGCACACAACGTTTCTTAATATTTTTTTTTATTTTGACCCCAAATTTTGACACTCCCCCTTCTAAACATGACATGTGGCATTTATAGAATACTGGACAAAACATCATTTCACAACACAAGTGCAAAAACATGTTTTGCTCAAGATTTTAAAAATGATACTTAGGGGTGTAGCTAGCCACTGGCGAGATGGCAGTGCAAATTCAGATCAGCAATTATCCCAAGAGAAAACTGCCTGTCATCCATTCAGTTCCAAGGACACCCAACATCTCTGATACCTGCAGCTGGTAAACTGTGCTGTGAGGTTCTCAGCATTGTTTTTTTTTTGTTTTTCTTAAGTGCCATAGTTTGTGAAAAAAATGCGTTTGAACTCCTAGTCTGCAGATAGCTCCTAGCTGCTGAAAGCAAATGTTAGTCATGAGACAGCTCAACCATTTCCTCACCCCTGCTTATCTGTTGCTATGGCTGCTTCTCTGACAGCTCAGCTGGACATTAATAATATCAGAAGTATGCTTCACGGTATACTTCGGGATAGAGTGGACATAAAAAATGCAGCTGAACAACCAAATAGCTCCCTGGCCTGGTACAGTGAGTAGAAGACACCAAAAGCTGCACTAAATAATTGTAGGGAAGAGAGGAATTTATGGGTGCCAGACTTCAAGAATAGGACCATCAATTAATCAATTAGATACTTGTTCTCTGAAGTGATGATATGGAAAATTAGGCCTGGTGGAACAAACTCCAACTTCTGCGACTGCCAAACAGAGCTAAAGGGACTGACTTGATCACTTTTCTATGGCGTATGATCCCTGCTGTCTTTAATGCTCCCATTTCCCCCCTCAGGAGATAGAACAGTCCTACCACTCACTCTCCCCTCGTTCTAAGCCAAGAGACTAGCCAAGTCCCATCTTACATAAACTCCTCTGATACCCAGTTAGTACTATTGGAGAAGGGGGGCACCCTATGTTGAGAGGGCCACCAACTGTCTTTTTTCAAAGACTTTCTGTGGAGCTGTCACACTGCTGCAGGGCATATGCAGTGGTGAAGTAGAACATCTCCGATCCTGATGCTGAGACTGCCTTGCAGTACCTTGCCCAACTACATATACACATCTGTAGCACCATGTACCAGTTTAAACCCCTCAGGCAGTGGAGGACTTCATTCAGAGATAGTGGGCCAACTATTGATTCTCTTCATTGCCACATGAAGCAAATCCACTTCATCCCGTGGACACAGCTATGGACAGTGCAGCACCAGAAGCAAGGCCAGGGGAAGATTTCTCTTAAGCCCTTAAAGGTTAGGGCTAATAGATCAACCAAAGGGAAGGCAGAGGCCATAAATGCTACAAGTTTGAGGTCAAGTTCAGTGGAGTGAGACACGTCAACTGCCTGAGAAGCAAGATTAGCAAATCTGCATCCTCAGCCTTGGTACCAACTCCTTGGCTTCAAAGAGATTTGATGTGCTAGGACCAGTAGGTACTTCAGAATCCCCTGAGGCAGCCCAGTTACCTGCTTCAGAACCACAGGCCCCCCTCTGTCCTGACTCCACATTTGCCAATGATACCCGCAACCTCAAACAACAGATCCTGGCTAAATATGTGTCTACTCTGCCAGCTGCCCCACCAGTATATCCACCTCAGATATACACCCTGGAAGCACCCAAAGCGCAGAAATTGCCACAATAATCTACAGGCTGAATTGTGTGATTGTAAGTACTGTGTTGTTCTCAGACTTTGGCTCACCCTGCTTCCCTTGACCTGTCTGGTAAATCTATCTCCCCTTGCCTGTATGTACTATGTACCTTATCAGTCTGTTCAAGAGTTCTACCCTCATGGACTGGATGTGGGTCAGGTGCATAGATTGGTTGGGACAACCGTGACTCCTGCTGGTGCTGCCGCTTCCCTGGAGCTGTCTTGTTATATACCCCTGTATCATCTGGAGCTGCTCTAGGTTACACTACACAGCTTCTGGTCATGGTTTCACAAGTGCTGTTTTAATATCCTGAACATGGTCCTTCTACTGTCTGCACAGCTGTTTAGCCTGGGCATACCCCTATCCAAACTGGTCTTTGAGAAACACCACTTACACTGGCTCATGCAAATGAGCATTGAGGCTACGAGACTGGTGCTTAGATGCTGAAATATGATGGAATTACTAACTATATCTCAATGTCTAGCAGCAGTACGGCCCCTATCTACTTTAGACAGGATGTCCTGCTTTGTTATGAAATCATTACCCTCACAACAGGCCCTATGGGTACCCTTTCAGACTTGTAGATATTCCTCAGCAGGCCCCACTTGAGATGCTGTACACACTCACCTCACAGATTAGCCATGACAAATCAGCCCAGCCCAGTTTTTTCATTCCTCTCATTCCCATTTCCTGATGCAAAGTACTTCCCTGCATATAACTGTCTCTACCAATAGTATCCAGATATACCCTCTGTTAGCACTGTGATAACAACACTGACTTAACCTAAAATTTTAACATGTTATTGACTATATTTACCTGTTATTCTGTTGTTTAGAGCCTGCTGTATGCTGTCTCATTGGCTGAACTACTATACACTTGAACATTTTCACATCCCACCCAAAAGGAAAATTTCTGGAGTGACTGCAAAATCATCTTTTTGACTAGATTTGAATAATTTCACCTACCTTGTTCATGAGGTAGGGTTCCATGAAAAGCAATGCTGAATATTTGGTGAAAAAATATTTAAAAATGACAAAGTTATGAGTAAAAGTTCAAAACACATTGAAATACATTAACCAGATTTACCTTATTTCCTCATATTGCAGTTATGGTTCCTGGAGCAGGATATCTTTCAGATTGAAGAGTGGATCTATAATGTAAGCCCCTCTTTAGGTAAGTGAGTGTGTATGGGTGTCATGGGGTTGTAGAAGCTGAGTGTGGGGATGGGTTGGGGATGTAGGGAGGCGAAGATTGGCAACAGGCCTATTTCTTCTTTTCAGGTTTAAAATACAAAAAAAAAGTGAGAGATCAAAGAGGGGCATTTTTCTTTTTTTGCAGGGGGACCTGACCTAACACTGTGGATTGGACATCCCAGTGTCAGCATTGTGTTTGACAGCACCATGGGTGGGCACCCCAATGTTGCCACCTAAGTGTTTTTTTTTCAGGGTTGGGCAATCTGGAGGGGAGGATGTGTTGGGTGGTATGATGTGGTACCAGGGGTGGGCACCTCTTTCTACCTAAAGAAAACATTTTATTAAGCATCAGAAAGGACAAGAGAGGTCTGGCTAAGCTGGGAAGGAATATACATTTATAAAAAAGCTGATCAGAAAGGAAGAGGGAAGGCTCTCTGAGCTGGGAAAAGAAGGAACAATACTACATGTGCCAGTGTTAGTAAGTTTCAATGTCTTGGGTGTGAGCCAAAAACTCCCATCACAGCACTTTTTGTGCAATGGGAATTCTTGGCACACACCCTCAAAAATGACTTCTCTCACTAAGGTGGGCACTCTGAATTTTTGGTTGCCCAGAAAACATATGTCTAGGCCTAATTGAAAACAAATAAACACCGGAATCTAGTACTATTTACCTAGGTTCAGGAGGGTTGTTTTTTGAAAATATATGATTAGTATGTATTTTAAAGTTCTCATCATGATTCAAACATTTATATACAATGCAAAAAAACTGTATGTTATGTAAATGAAAAATGAGCATGCTCAAAAAACGAACTTAAAATCCTTATAACTCTGCAAATGGTTTATATTTTTTTCACAAAACATTCGAAAGGCACTACCTTGGCACAGGTCCCTTTTACACTGAATGTGTCTGAAAAAAGTTCTGTACCACTTAGGCTGTAGGTGAGAACAAATAAATGTGTAATAAAAGCCTAAAACATTTTGACATTACCGAGAAAACAACACATCTAAATCTCAGAAACCACATAGGCTACCATCACAAACCTTCCAATGTCTTGAGAACATGGCTACCACAGAATGCATGCCAAATTTGGACAGTTTCATCAAACCCTGCCAAAGTTATCATGGTGCAAAGTTAGGGGTTTACAGCAACAGTATTTGATTGTTACTATGTTGTTTTTTTGTGTGTGTTTGTTATTGTTTTATTGTATTTTGTTTGTTTTTGTTTTTTTCAGCAATAATGTTGTTCTGGAAAAAAAACATCAATATACCAACTTGTCTTTCCATTTTCTTTTATTTCTGAAGGAAGCATCAGGATTTTTTAAGTTTTTAAAAAGTTCTGCCCTCATGCCATCCCATGCAAGAAAAAAATTAAATATCTTGATACAATACTGTGCTGTTTACTATCAGAAATGTGGTAGCATCATTCCAATACATCCACATGAATCTAGTAGGTACACTGAACAAGTGACCTCAACAGAAGAGATTTTTTTTTCCAAATTGTGAATGGTGGCCATTTTAAATGACACGAGTCATTCCTTGAAAAACTAGCTCAAAAAGCTGTTTTAAAAATATCTGAGAAAATAAAAAAATACACTAAGGATGAATCTAAGATATCAGAAATACATTTTTGCTAAAAAACTGTATTATTATTATTATTATTTTATTTTTGATGACCAGCAAATACTGCAGATTTAAACACTGAGCTATCCACTAAGCATTAACTATACTGCTGCTACTGTGCTAGTATGATATATTACAGTGCCGTGGTGGTGCCACTATAGTTATGGTTAAGTTGGGGTTTCTATGATAAACCCCACATTTTGCACTTTAATATCTTTACAACCTTTGATCATGTTTGCACCACATTTTGCATGTGTATTTTCAAGGGGTGGGGTAGAACTCTTGACATGCCAAGTTTCCTTATGGTCAGATGTGCAGATTTTGAGACGCAGATATGGAAAAAGTTTAACAATCATTGTTTTTTGGTGTTTGTTTGTCATCAACTAACACCCAGATGGTTTGAATTTTTTTTTAAATTATGTTTTTAATTTTGCCAACAAGCAAAGAGAACAACAGTACATAATACACTTTACATTTCTATATGAGAAATTAAGGTCAATAGACTTATACAGTAATCTGTTTATATTTGCTTTAGTACACAATATACGATATCCTAGGAATTTAGTCTATGCTATATTGTGGGGAGCCATTATGGTCATATACCATACTTTTCTAAAGCCTTTTATTTCTTTGTAAAGCTGTCCCACAGTACCATGTATGATAAGCAATAGGTAGGATTTCAACTTGTAGATAGAGTTTACTAGAAGAAGGACAGAAAGAGCAGAGCATATAAAAAAGAAACGAGCAAGAGTCTCTCTCTTGTTGAGTGAAGGGTGTTCCCTTTATGGCACAAAGTCTGGATAATTTTCTAATTGATGTAATGTCCATTTCCTCCAGAATGTCTGAAAACTAGGATGCCTGTCCAGTTACTGTAGGTATACATCAAACATTCCATATAGCCACCATAATGGATCTCCATGTTTCCCCAGTTGGTTGTTTTATCGTATGCTATAGCTGCATTATGACTTTTTTGCTGCCAGAACAGATACAAGAATTAGGTGTAGTGTGGCCATATTCAACTCCTGCCCTTCTGGAGGGATTGCTAACAATATTAATGAGGGGTAAATACACCCTGACAATTGAAAGTGGCCTCTATTTCAGGAATAACTTTTTGCCAGTAAGGCTATATTTTGGGCCAGGCCAAAATGACATGAGTTGTGTCTGCCATGAGCTGCCCATATCCCCCCCCCAACACACACCCCTCCCCTCAACTTCATATTTGGCCACCACATCCAGGGCTCTAAAAAATCTGTAATGACATTTCCAGGAGAATTCTCTCCAGTAAGATGAGGACATTAAGCAATACGCCTTGATGAAAAACTTGTTCCACTCCTCCATTGTATGTGCTGTATCAAATGCAGCATTTCATGTTTGCAGGGTGGTCTTTTTAGATTCCACTGCCATCTCCTGGATTACTTTATAAGCACATCCAATTAGATGTTCTAGTGAGACTCCTGTCATGCAGGACACCAAGAGCTGTAAGAGAGTAAGGGAGGATCTGAGAGTAAGGTGTGAGATACTGTTAATTGGCTCCACTATTCACTTCTATGTATTGGAAATTATCTGCCTTCCACAAATGAAAGTCAGTTTACAGCATGGTAAAGGGAAGGATTCCATGCTTATCAATTAGTTGGAAAAAGAAATGGAGACCCAGTTTGGTCCATATGCAAAATGTCCAATCCATTTGGTTGGTCTGAAAGTCTACATTAGCAAAATGAAATAAATAAATCACGTGCTAGAGAACTGAGAAGGAAGCAGTGCATGGGAGCAAGATACTTTTTCACTATTTGCAACCACTGGATTAATACTATTGCCATGCATTTGTTGAATTTTGTTACTGGAACATGCAACGAGGCATTGCCAAATACATATGGGTAATAATTATGCAGACCATTTAAGGTGAACTCAATTTGTTTCCAATATGGATTTTGTGAGGGGAGCCACCCAGATGGTCCTATCTTCAAAACAGACAGCAATCTGTTCAAGTCGGTAACGCCATCTCCCCTCCCCTCCCTATCCAAACGGGTGTCATCCAAGGTTCAATACTTGGCCCAGTTCTATTTTCCTTATTCATAAATGACCTCCCATCCATCTGCCCCCCTTCCCAAATCAATACATACGTGGACAACACTGTGATTTATCTCTCTGGTCCAACCTCTGCCGAAGTGACTGCTACCTTGCAGCATGACTTCGATGAGTTGCAGCACTGGTTTAGGCAAAATCAGTTAAAACTTAATTCCAAAAAAAACTGTTTCTATGTCCTTTTTGTTCTATGCAAAGACTATCTAAATCTCAGAACTACCCAACATTTGCAGGCCTTGAAGGCTCTCCCTTGGACACAGTCAACTCCTTCAAATACCTTGGGGTCTGGTTGGACAGCAGCCTTGACTTCTATGTCCACATTTATTCCATTTGCTCTTAACTTCATCCTAAACTCAGTGCCCTCTATCACCACAAAAACTGCCTCCCTATACTAACCCACACTGAACTGGTTACTAAACTATACTACCTGTAATCGACTATGCAAAAATTGTCTATGACTTTGCTCGTGCAACCTCCCTTGCTAGACGCGATACATTACTAAAGTCATTCTGTCACTTTTCCACCTCCTCCTCACTCCCTCACTCACTCCCCCACTGTCTTCTCTACTCCTCCCTTTCCCTAATGCCTCTACCTGCCAGGTGTCAGGTCCATAGCCTCGCCTTCATTGACAAATTCTGGTTTAGGACTCTCCACCCTACCTCACCTCCTACCTATCCTCTGCTAACTTGTCCACATATTCCCTTTGATATAAAGAAGCCCAAACATTCTCTCTTCTGCATCCTCACATCTGCTTAGGTCAGGCAGCATTCTCCTACCTTCTCCCTCACCTCTGGAATCAGTTACTTGTGATATTCACCACTCCTCCCCTCCTCCCGCTGTCCTGAAATCTCAACTCCAAACGTTACTTTCCACAAGTTGCTCTTGTCATCACCCATCCTCCCTCCTGCTCCTGCCCCAACCCTAGCCAACATCCTCTCCATCTTTGGCACTCCTCCCCTTTTTCCATGCTAGGCATTCTAGGCCCCAGATCTGATGCCCTCTTTGCCTAGCTCTCTGTCCTATACCAACTTAGCCCCACATTGTCTGCTTCCAAATTGCATGAACTAGAGGTTTTTTTCCATGCCCATGCTGCACCTCATTGCAATTTATTGTACTAGTTTATTTGTATTCAGTCCTTGGCTACTGTAAATTTATTTCTTTTTGGTAAAAATCTTGAACTGTGATACACACTATTGTATCAATTCCCTTTGCAATTGTATTATTGTCATACTACTTTCTCCAATTTATTTTTGTACAAATCCTGCCTTTTCTGTATCATACCCAATTACTTTGTTGCCCTGTATTGTGTATTGTGTCTCTTACCCAGGTCGCACCTGGAAATGAGCTTCGGCTCAATGTGCCTTTTGCAGTTACCAATTTTTAAATAAACTAAATAAATATAATGTGCAAATTTTCAGCTAGGGCATATTTTGAAATGTTCAGCAAATTGATGCCTCCTCTATGTCTCGGATGTTGCAGTACTGAGAATTTAATTTTTGGGGGTTTCCCATTGCATATGAAGTGAGAAATCGCCCTATCACACGTTCTAAAGTATGGCCTATCTGACATTATGGGCAGAGTTTGCAAATAGTAAAGTATACATGGTAATATATTTTGGTGTATCATTTTGAATTCCGGTCTTGAATTTCTAGGGTAGAAAGGGCTTGGCCAATAGATGTCCCTTTAACTGGTTTGTTGAAATAATATTAATTTGTTCCAAAGTTTTAACATTTTGAAATTTCACTTCCGATCATGCTCAGTACATGCGCAAGACAGTCTTTTGGATTGCTGCTTGGAACAAAAAAATTATTTGTTCCATACAAAAAGGATCCGTTTTTGTAAGGTAGTAATCCTTTTTTGTGAGGAAAAATAATATTTTTTTGATTGGCCATCTTGTTTCCATTTAAAAAAAAATTCAGAATCCACAAAATAACCACATGTATCTTGCTCACCGGGACCCTGTTAGGTAGATTCTGTACTTAGTTTATGGAAAAATTACACAGAAATGTCTTTTTTAACATTTAAAAATACTTTTTCATTAGATGATTTTCTTTTTTCGTATCAGCATATGAAAAAATAATTGATCCATATAAAAAAAGAATAACTGCCAAGCCAAGCACTTCTGAGAAACATTGCTTCTTCAGGCAACATTTTACCATACCTTTCATTTGTCCCCTGATCATTGCCCTTAGAAATTCACACCACACACTTTTACTTGAGTGCTCAGTAAGCAGCTATGTTTATTAAAACCTACTGTTTATCACATATTAACGTCATTCATTTCAATCACAATAAACATCTAGTAAATCACCATTTATTTTCAGATGTTGCTAATTACACATTTCATTTGTTTGGCTCAGGTGTATACCTGGGTCCACCCATTCTGTTCATACCACTTCATAAACCATAAGTAATGACCCAGATATGCATTCCAGACCCACCCTCTTCAGCTTGTATCTGTTCAAGCCTGTGTGTAGACACGGGCCCTTGTCTTATCAGGGGCCTCCAGGTGCACCCCCAGGGCTCTCACCTCTCCCAGCCCTCATGTAAACCCAAGCCGGGCCACTAGACCACCTCAGCTCACATTTGATGGTGATCTTCCCCTTGCTTAGCCCCACCATGCCCCTTGTACCATCAGACCCCCCCATCTACTTCCATGGTTAGCTGTCCCACCTCCCTTTGCTATGTCCCCTTATGTGACTCGTCTTGAGTCTGATGGCCCTGTGTCTGCATCCAACTATTTAGGTAAGCTTCTGACCCTGTTAAGGTGGACCTAGTCCACCCTCCCTGTATCGTGCTGCTGTCTCTTTTAGTTCCGCCATTTCATGTCCATGCACAGAGGGCATGACCTCAGACCATTGCCCCTGCACCGATGAAGGGAAGAGTTCTTTGGGTCCCTCACCTGTCCTGCAGCATCGACAGTAGCCAAGCCCACCTCATCCACTCTACTCGGTTCATTGCAGCTGCCTGTTATGCCAGTCCTGGTCTAGCTGGTGACCCCTTGCTCACACTGCCACTCTCTGCTTTGCCTCTTGCACAAAGAAGCAGCACCGCCCCATGTCTCCACTTGAATCCATGGCCTGATCAAAAGAAAAGAACAGACATGTGAGAGACTGAAGCCTGCAATCACGCCTTCCCCTGACTTGTAGGCCTGGTATAGTCCTCTCCTCCTCTAATCTTTTTTCTAAATGAACTTTGCTGTTCCGTCTTTTTTTTTTTTTTGATGTAATGTTCCCAATTGTGAGATTGTGCCCCTTGTTATAGGGCTCATAACTGGAAGTTGCTGTACCTTGGTATTGTGGGCATGCCTCCCGGTATAGCACTAATTATAGCCTGCAGGCAACTGTGTCTGTCCCACTGTACTCTAAGGTGGTGTATTATTCAACCAAGTTCCCAGGATCGACCCTCAATATTCCTGTTTGGGCCCTACTCCCAATCCAAATGTGTGTGACCCCAGTGCATTTTAAACTATCCCCACCCATCCTAATTCTATGTGCTAAAGCTGGTTAGTATAGAGGCCCCAGACTGAGTGTAGTACATATGTTGTAGTGTTCCACCAGTACTTCAGCATGATATAGATGCTATGAATGATGAATAGGGTCAGACCGGGTTGGGGATGCTCTCTTACAGGAGAACAGGAGGATGTCACACTGGTGTTTTTTGTTCACCCAGATAAAGCCTAATCAATATGGGAGGCCCTTCACAATCCTTTATAACCCCATATTCTAGCTGTTTCCAAATAGCTGAACTCTTGAATACCTTAAAGGATAATTAAAGGATAGTTAAAAGCACCTCCTTCTGATGCATTTTTTTTTAAATGGAATATGAGGAACTCATAAGGTGGGGAGCCAGTCTGGCCATAAGGTGGTTGCCACATGGCACTGGAGACTCGGACCCAAAGGCTGCTCCAAGACCAGCCACTGCTTTAAGCAGAATAGTGGCATCCCACCACTGCAGTTAATATTGGAGCTGATGCGGTATCCATCAGCCCCTACCGCCGAGTCCCCCCCACCCCAAGCCACAATCCCCCACCATGACACCACACTCCCCTTAGGAGTAACCATGATGCTACAACGGAGCCCGTGACCCAGGTCGGGGAGAAGGCAACAGGAACAGATGAGCTCTTTGAGAGCAGAGATCCCACTCTCATGCAAATAGCCCAGCAATAAATAACAGGGAGAGAAAAACAGACAGTCAACATGAAATATAAACTAAAACTGTGCCTAAACATTATGCTCTGTTTAAGTTAGCCGGAAGGCATCAGTTGCTCCCCCAACTAAGTGGTCAGCAGCAATATAATTTAGAATTATGGCAGTTCTAGCCATATTTATCAGTAGCCTGAAGGTACCAGAGTCTAGCTATAGGAAATTGAATGCTGAAGCAGCAATAGTAGTTACTACTGAAGCATCTTCTTTATGGGAGCTATTTTAACATCCCAGTGCTGGCCTGCAATAACTGGTGATGCCTTAATTCCCTCCAATCCAGAATGTTATGCTGGCATGGGTAAAGCTTCCATCCCTGACCTGACAATCAGGCTAGATGAACTGCTCTATCCACCTAAGGGCTACAGGAGGGAAAACCCCCTAAGTGATACTAACATATGCGTCAGCTGAAAATTACAAAGTACTGTACAGGATATTTGCGCCACCTTGTGTTGCCTTTTTAGATGCCCTATCAATTCCCTTCTGTGAAACTGATTCATTCAGAGGGCTCTGGGCAGAAATCAGCTATAGGAAGCTTTACTACCTGTCATGGCCCATCCTGTGTTTGGTGAGTTCACCTACCACAGCCATGATTAACCGTAACTAATGCTGGACAATTAAGAAACCAATGAGAACATCCTCCTTAACTCTTCTTGCAGTGCTGTTATTGACCTTACCACATGAATTTAAATCCATAATTAATACAGAAATATTTTTTTTAAATAAAATTCATTTTGGTATATCTGTCTGTTTGTCCATCTGTCCGTCCATGTGTTTGTCTGTCTGTTTATCTATCTATCTATCCATCCATCCATCTATTTTACCAACCCTGATGTTTAAAATTCTTCTTTTTTTTTATCCATATTCTGATTGTGCTACTGTATGGTTATCACTTCTATTATGCCTCCATATGGTAAGTGCAGTATTCATCTATATTTGTACACCCCCATCTCGAAATTGTCAGAAAGCTTAACTCACCAGATGATTTCAATTTACAGTAGGGCAGTCAGAAATCAAATGTATGACAATTGCCTTGGAAAACTGCAATGTGGGCATTTTTCTGAAATATTAAAATTAATTTATTAAGTTTATTTGGGGTATAATATATTCCATGAAGGACGTTATTTTTGATCTTTTCTTTTTAACTCGGCTGAGGGTACTACTCAGCATGGTGAGGAGCATAAGGGGTACATCTGATTATGAGAATGATGTATACAACTCCCTTAGTCTCCATTATAGCTAATAACCTGAATGGAGTACCGTAACAGTCAAAAAGGCCACACCAGAATAGAAAAATTAACCAGCCGGAGACTTATTGGTCCTCCTCCGAAAGAATACCATTTATTTATTTATTTATTAGCTTTTGGTAACCAGGTAAGTGCGTTAGGCAAACAATCCTGCCTATTTTCAAGCACGACCCGGGAGAGTACAAGACATAGGAGCCACAAATTACAGTGATACATAAAGACATGTTAACAGTAAGGAAAAAGATTGAATTCAAGCAGAAATATATCATAATCAGGTACATACTGCATAGTAAGGAGCCTAGGGATAATGTAAGGAGTCTTTTATTGTTACTAACTCACCCATCCCTACACGCAGTTCACAGTCCACAGGGAAGTAGCATGGGGACATATATGAGAATTTTTATTTTTATTTTTTTTAAATCTGATTATTTAAGGACACTAAAGGCCATGCATCTTTTTTTTTTTGAATAAGTGGACTGTACTGGGCAGGTAAGAGAGTGTGGGATCTGTCTAGAATGGTCAGGTACAATTTCCAATTTTAATACTCCTCCCTTATACCACAGAGGTCTTCCCATTCAGCAAACCATCTGCTGAGCTGTTTCTAACAGGACCCTCCCTTGCTTATTGGTTCATTGCCTAAGCCACATGACTCTGAGTGTGAGCTGTGCCCTCTGGCAAATCCGGGTTAAAAAGCCCCTTTCAAGGTGAAATCCTTTCATGAGCTCTCCCTCGCTGTTCCCCCCACATGGCGTGCAGAAGGGAGACTAAGGAAAAATTAGTCCAGTTGCCCTGCCTATTACTGGGCACATGCCAAGACTGTAAGATTGTGGCCATCCACATGGCACTATTGTCCTGGCTGCAAGAAGGGGACTAGCAGTGCTGCTTGGCATCAGCCCGAAAGGCTTGCCTGTAGTCTTGCCTCCTTAGTCAGGCAAGACTCCATTTATCAGCAGAAGCAGAAAGTACATCCTGTTGGTATATCAAACTACATACTGAAATAGAAAGGGAAGCTAACAAGTGTTTTCAAGTAAAAAGTGAATTGTATGTACAGTAAAATCGATCTCAAAACAGGATCTATAAAGTTTGTAATTCATTTACAAAAGCATCTGCAGAAGCATGGAGAAAATTTAACAGACTTATTTGCTGGCCCCTTAAAATCTCTTGCTAAACACCAGTCACCCACTGCATAATCTCAATTTTAAGCCAGCCCCAACCTTTCTTGCCTGGACCAAAAACAGGTTACCAGAAATAGAAACTCTTTTCCAGGATGAGGTATAAAAGATTGCATCAACAACCCTTCTCCCTATTTTGTTCTATGGTGCCCCTCTACTACTGTCCATCCAATCCTCTTCCCTTGCACAGGTGCGTCAACTCTATCATAGGATTGGACATTTTCCCTTGGAGCGGACTCCAGAAAACACCACTGTGAGGCCCTGTATTCTCTTCAATGGCCTAACTATGACTCAAGGTTACAGTTTCACACCTTATGCCTTGTATTCAAATTTACCACGCTCTTTAATCCCCCCTTGCCTAAGGGGAATCATTTACTGTACAAAAAAGCACATACATGCATGCTTAGATTTATTTCCTTACCTCCTTACCCTTATTAGCAATCCAGAAGATGCAACGCCAATTGGGTAAGCGCTCATTCGCATTCTCTGCTCCCTCCGCTTGGAATTCCCTCCCCCCCAACTTACTTTCCTGCCCCACCATATCCTCCTTCAAAAAAGAGCTTGCCTCTTTCCTACTAACCCCCCTTCCTCTGCAATTGCTTTCAGTAACCCTTATAGCGTTGTTAATGCCAAGTCTATGTTACTCTGATAGATGTATCTTGTAATCCACCTGCTCTCATGTTCCTGCTATGTGTTTATTGTATAATATTAGTTATTCTTTTTATTTATATATGCTTAATGCCTGATGTGTTTTAAGTTACTTACCTGGCTTTCCACTGTAATACTTTTTGCAGCATTGTTAAATCTCTCAGTATCCTGTGTATTATTATTGTATTTATCTATTGCACTGTGTTCATCATTGTCATCCAGGTAGCCACTGAAAAAGGGGACTGCATGGTCTCAGTGGACTTACCCAGTTACCAAAATTCTAATAAAATAAATAACAATTTCAGCAGCTTAAAATATGACTTACATGAATCAGATCTGCCAATGGAAATAACTGGGTGGCTTTAAAGGCATCTCCAGTAGAGGACCTGATGCTATGTCCTTAACTAACCAACAACTTCTAATTGCAAAAATATATAACCTGATTCTAAATAACAGTGCTTCAAATCTCACCCAATTTAGATCAAGATAGGAAAGTGACCTAGACAAGAGATTACATAAATGGTCATGAAACTGTGGTGGACTATCAAACCCTAAATCAACTAACAATATTCTGTTACCACACATACACTTTCAGATTTATTACACAAGATACATGTTGGTTCCCCTGTATGGAGGGCAACTGATTAGCACCTGTCTGACCCCGCTTTGGAAATGCCTCATCACCTCACTGACAATTGCCCTTGTGTGATTTTCTTTTTTAATTATAGTCGGAGGGAAGAGAGGAGAGGCAGAGGGAGGTTGGCTCATCTGCGGATCACCCCCGAAGGCCCAACACAACTATGGCCTGTGACCCAGGGACATCCCATAGCTGCTCAGCACCTCCCTATTGCTACCCCCCATGCACTACAGTCTGTGGCCTAGAATCATCCTGCAGCTGTGGGTAAAAAGCAACCCATCCGGGAAACCAAATGCCTCTGCTAATATAGGGGCACCAGGAGCACTCAGGCAAAAAAGGCCCTAACCACCAGATATTCTCCTGAGAGCCCCCCACCCCTACCCTCAGTGTTGTCCCAACCCCAGCCTTCCTATCCTCGTATATGCTATGCGGCTGGCCCATGGCCCCTCCACCACTGTTGGTGAATCCTCTTGCGCCTTGGGGGAGCTTCATCCCAATTATGCCCCCTCAACCCTGGTGGCCCACAGTCTGGGCAGCCTCCAGCAAGCAAATCAGCCACATGGTAGTTTAACCAGACCAGCTAGGTGTTGCTTACTCCCCTGGTGCCCAGGCTTACCTGAAAATAGTCCATACCACAGGAAGATGATTTTCTCTTTCCAGCGTTCCTGGCTGAGCTCCTGTTGAAGGAAAGCTCTGATGCACTGAACACCAGCCAAAAATCACCAAAGTAATTACAAACCATGGACATTCTTATAAAGAAAAAGGGGAAAATATGCCACTATTGACTTGCAGAATGCGGGGGAAAAAAAACCTTATGAAAAAATAGCTCAGAGGGAATTCAAAATCTGCCATAAGCATTGCAGATGAGATTCCAACAACCCCACTCATGCAAAAACACAGCAAAAACTGGATTGGAACAAAAGGCAGACTAATGTGCTGGGAGATTGTGGCTAACAAGTGTACACCTGAAAACACCACCATCCAGCATAGAAAGTGGGCCTTTCCTATTAGGTGAATTCTTCTGACATAACCCCCATTTTGCTCCATTCCTTCCCCTTCCCTTGGCAGCTAATCTCTCACCTTCATTGTCTGACACCCCTCCCTTTTCCTTGTCAGTCATTCCCCTGACCTCTCCCTCTCCCTCCTCCCCCACCCTCCCAGTGCTAGCTGACCCTGACTGCCTTCTAGAATGGTCTGCCAGGGACAAATTGTCTTGCCTCCTTAGTCAAGCAAGACCCCTTATTTTGTATGCAGAAAGGGATACAGTGGAACGCAGCATACTCTGCCGTGTCCAAGAGGGCCACCCTCCATACTGTGCATGTGCTAATAGTCACATATGCGCAATACAGTCTGGTGGCCATCTTGGACAAGGCAGAGTGTGCCATGTTCTACTATGACTGCCGATACTAAAAATAGTGCACCGCTACTTCCAATCAAGACAACTAGCAGAGTGCTTCACGGTCAAAGAGGCGACTGTGGTGCAACTCCAACATGTTGTTACATCAGAGGGAATGTGCTGAATCTTTTTTCTCATAGCAAGAGGTATGCAGGGCTCTGCCCACTGTAGCTCTAAAAAGGCATTTCATTAAGAGCCAACTTGATGACCACCACCGTGGTGGCCATTGTTCTGAGGTATAATGGTGGTGTACTTGGGCTCTATTACCTCATTAACTGACTCTTTCAGGGTCTGATAATTAATTCCCCAGTGGTAATATACTGTAGTTGTACTGCTCCAATATGAAATAACAAATTCTGTGAAAATCAATCATTTTTATTTGTGTACAGACAGTGTCGTTTATTTTTGGAACACCATAAACCAGTGTCCCTGATCACTAGATATTGCTGATTGTACATGTTTATAGTCAGAACTATTTCCAAAGAATACAATAACTGTTTGCTGCAGGAGGCCACAGCATGACATCATGTGCACCAAACTGGAATATGGTCACCACTGTGCCTGAGTAAACCCAAGTCATTCATTTCTTTTACAGGGATCAATTACCCCAATTCATGAGTGTAATTCAGACCAATGCCATTACTGCAAATGACACAAGTGATCAGTGCATTTTTGTTTTATAGCATAGCCACAATATTGTAATTAGAACATGATCCTGCTTCTACATAATTTTACAGCTAGAAACAGTGCTGTACTGGAAGGTGACATGCTGAACATAAAAGTACATAAAGGCTTTTGTGTGGATTTCACCTGAGAGCTTTTAGGGTTCAATTTCTGGTTCTTCTGCACTTAACAGTCTTCCTTACTTATTAAATGGTAGTCCTTCTCCGAACTTACAGCCACCTATTCTGCAAACAAAGACTGCCTAAAAGGATATGTTTGTACAAATGTAGTTTTCATAAAAGGAAGATGCTCTCTTAAATAGCAGTATCTTTCTGCTGTTTCATTTTTCCTGCTTTACACAAGACACCATTCCTCGAAGTGTTCTTGAGAACAGTACATTTATGGATACTAAACTGAAAAAGGGGTACCAGACAACCAAAATATTCTATGAATTGGGGAACACCTTACTTTCAGCATTACTGCTTTCTCTTGTTTTCTTTCACTGTCACACAACATCTCTTACAAAAATCCCATCTTTCAGTAAGACAAAAATGCTGTTTTCATTCATATGGGGGGGGGGGGAGTCTGCGATACTTTGTGTTGGGCCAGTGCTCACTGAGGGGGTGACAACCCCTAAACACCAACAGTCAGTCCAAAATAACTGAGCACTCAAGTTGAGCTTAAACTGCAGTTGGAAATACAAATGCTGTACTGCTGGAGAGTTATTGCAAATAGAGCTAGCTATGCTCGTAACTTTGGCAGATACTTAACAGTAACAGCATAATTGAAGCTAACAAAAAACTGACCCTTATGGCATCAGCCTGGTTATTGTTTTTAAGTTGGAAACGAGATATTAGTTTTATTTTGATGCACTGTTCAAGGTATTTGTTATTTTGATGTATGCTGTGGCTGTAAGTACCTGTGGAAGTTATGACTACAGACAGTACCATTACCACTAAATCTCTAGCAGTACAGCATTTGTGTTTCTTACTGCAGTTTATGCTCAACTCAAGTGCTTGGTTATTTTGGGCTGACTGTATCCTTGTAGGCACCTCCATTTTCTGATGTGAAACTGGGTACATTTTATGTTGTCTTGCATGCGCAGTGCAAGCAACATTTTGTGACAGCTTGCAGGAATAGCAGGTTGTGGAGGTGCTGCCATATTGTGGCCAATGGTGCCACTGCTGTTTTGAGCTGGTCTGTGTGGCATCAATGAATGAGCATGCTGTCTATGACAGCCCTTGAGAAGGATGCCACCTACCTGAAATAATTTTGCCACTGCAATGGGGGAGTACCCTGTCATTGTAGGGTGTGCCTTGCCTGCTGAAACATTTCAATAAACATGGCGTCGGCTGTCACTATCTGCCTCTCACAATCCCCAGCAAGCCAACTTCAGGGGTGTCCAATCCCCCTGTCAGCATGTGTAACCCCCCCCCCAAGATTGTGTGGCACACTGGGAGTCCAGCCCAGTGTACCTTCCTGTGTTCAGAAGCCGACTGCGTTGGTATTTTCCTGCCCCGCCCACCCCAATGAGAGCCACACTGGGAACCCACCCCAGTGTGGCAAGCATCATGTCCTCAAAGTCATGGGGCACACTGGGAGCCCACCCCAGTGTCTCCAACATTGTTTCATACACCTGTAAAGAAAGAAAATGGTCCATGCTGTTAATTTTTTTGGGGAACCTGAAACAAAGAAAACGGTCCCTTGCTGTCAGCAGACCCTCCCCCACCCCACACCCACCTCTGTGCACCCCACCTCCCCACACACACACCCTCACCCCATACTTACCTCTGGAGGTCTGGCACCATGATCTATGGTGGAGCAGGAACACATCTGCACTCTTCAAAGCTGACCGCAAACTGAAGAAATGCCGGTAAGCTGTATAATGGCGTCAATGCAGGAGGTTTCAACTTAGGGGGATATCTTAGCCTTTCTTTTGACTTTTGACTCCAAATTTTCAACACAGGATTCTTGGGACTCCACCTCATGAAATCAGTCACTGTCATTTTGTTATTCAGCCCCAAAAGGTGATTTCGTGGTCACTGTATTTAATCACCTTTCAGAACCGATTAACAAAATGACAGTGCCACTGTTCATGAGGTGGGCTCCCAAAAAGCCTATTTTGCAAATTTGGTGACAAAATTCCAAAAAATTACTGTGTTACAAATGTGCATTGTGCAGTTTAAATGCATGCTTGTAACTTTGAGAATTTTTAACATTTTCATGCCAGATTTTTAACATTGCCATTTTTTCACACCTCCTTATGAACAGTACAGTTGTCATTTTTCACATCTTGCCCGAAATGTGTTTTGCATACCTGGCGCACAATGGCGTGGTTGCTGGGAAATCAATGTTTGGGACAGATTAAGAAAATCACAGTGTCACTGTTCATGATCAGAGGTCCCAAATGCCTATGTTGAAAATCTGGTGAAAATTCAACAAATGACTGTGTTATGAGCATGCATTGCGCAGTTTCCATGCACGTCGAATTTCAAGAATGTTTAATATTTTTACTCCAGATTTTCAACATTGCCATTTTTTCACATCTCCTTTTGAACAGTACAGCTGTTATTTTTCACATCCTGCCCGAAATGTGTTTTCACACATCTGGCGCACAATGGCACAGTCTCTGTGGGAAATCAATGTTCGGGACACATTTACAAAATCACAGTGCCACTGTTCATGAGCGGAAGTCCCAAAATGCCTATGTTGAAAATATGGTTACAAAAATTCCCACAATAATTGCATTATGGGCGTCTGTTGCCCAGTTTCTACACACGCTCATGACTTCACCAGTTTTCCATATTTTCACTCTAGATTTTCAACATCACCATTTTTTTACACCTCATCATGAACAGTACAGCTGTCATTTTTCACATCCTGCCCAAAATGTGTTTTTGCACCTGTGGTGCCAAATGGCGCAGTCACTGTGCAAAATCACCTTTCGGCTGTGGTTATGAGGTGGGATCACAGAAAGCCCATGTTGAAATCTGGAGTGAAAATAACCAAGAAATTCCTGGGGCATTAGGGTTTCCAACTGTAATGCCCCACCCTGTAGAGACTGACAGGCGTCAGGGGTGTGACTTGGGATTTTCAGCTGAAATGCTCACACCATTCAACTCCCAGCCTTCAGACACTGACAGGCATTGAGGTGTGCCTTGGACTCTTCAGCCCCAAAGTTCACCCCATTCTCCTATAGTGCACCCATCCTATGGTATTTCCTCATGGAATAGAGTAAGCATAAGGCCCAAAGACCCCAAGGTACACCTTGACACTTGTTGGTGTCTGCAGGGTATGGTGACGTGAAATGGCATGAGCATTATGGCCGACAACCCAAAGGCACACCTCAATGCCTGTCAGTCTCTGCAAGGTGGGGTGGGTTAGCGTCAGTTCAATACTTCACTGCCATTCCTATTATGCATCTCTCTAACTCCTGCACTACCGATGCCAATGCCAGCAAGACAGCATTTGTCATTGACAAATGTTTGTTGTTATGTTTGCAATAGTATTACAGTTCATGTTTTGTATGTTACCAAATGCAAAAGAGGGAAATATCAATATAGCCAGAGTAGATTGTGTTCGGTTTCAAAGTGTTCACATTCACCAGTTAACAAATACCACTCAAAAACATAATGAGAAGATACACATTTATTGCAAAACTAATCAGGTAGCCAGAACTGAAACCACAGAGGTACAGAATATGCTTTAATCTGTGACCAGTTTCTGTTCTGCAAATTCCAAAAACAAGAATTAGATTTTTTCCCTTACAAATTAAAATAGCAATCATCTTTTAATTATCCAACAATCTATTAGTCAGGTCCATAAACAGAGAATGGGAACAGAATAGACAACTGGAACCTGGAACTCAAATACTGGCCAGGATTCACAAAACAAATGCAAGGTGCGCACAAAAGTTTGCGCTGCACTTCCCAGCTGCGCTGGTGGGCAATGGAGCTATTCACGGTCAGATAGCGTGGTGCACTATCTGATTGTGAATAAGGGCAGGCCAGGGCAGTGCTAACCCAGTAAAAACACCAGGAAACCCAATAGCACTGCCTCCACAGCCAGCCAGGAGAATGGGCCGGCAACAATAGCATACACACACTAAGCCCCTATTCACTAAGGGAGCCATGCCAATGAGCCCATTGGGCATGGAAGGTGCTATTGGCCATTAGCATGCCCATTATGAGCCTATGTGCATGGTCCATGGATGACTTAGCATGCCCCCCCACCAGCCCATGCCCCATGCAGCCGCACTCCATAGTGGTCTAGTGCCCCACCCATCCTCCAATCGCCATCCACAAATAATTAACAGTATTCCCTGGTAGTCTAGTGGTGCCCTCCTTCAGCTTGTTTGAGTTGTCTTCTTCTGAGGCAGTGTAAAATGGTGATCAACATCAGGACACTATAATGTCAGCAAAGTTAAATTGATCAAGTTGCATTAGGGTACCCTTAGTAGTACAGTGGATCTATTTATAGCACATTGTGCTGTTCTGGGAATGTCAATAACACTGTAATTTGCTGGTGTATCAGACTCTGTTCCATTCTTGTGCATTTACCCAAGATATAGACTACTTAAAGCAGCCTTTTTTGTAAAGTAAGTAGAATCCGACTCAGACAGTATGAAAGTGGACACCTGGAAATTTGCCAGGGAAATATGCATGACCCAAGCAGATGAGATTTTATGCACTTTAAAATGATGGCAGGGGAGAGCACTGAGGAGCCTGAGCAAGATGGTTGCTTGATTTTACAGCTTTTCAAATGGACTTAATAAAAGTACTTGATTACACAGCATGTTGATTTTAAATCAGCATCAATAGCATATATTTAGTGCTGGAGGTCCTACTCCACACCATGGGAAAGGCCATGCAGCAGACACTATGAAAAATATATCAGAAGAGAAGCTGCAGACCCTTGGCATTAAGATAACCTGACTGATTAATACTGTGGCCGGCTTAGAAGATAAATTTGATAGCCTGACCCAAGAGTGGTTGGAATCATCATTGAAAATAAAAGAAGGCAATCCATGGGGCATGCACCACTAACTATATTTAGACTTATTAAAGTACCTTCAGCAAAGACACCATGGCCACACACCCCTCTAGGTAATGCCCTATGTAGCCATGTTTAGCCATGTGTCTTTGCTCGAGGTACTTTAGTAAATCTGAATATAGCAAGTGGTGTGTGCGCCATTGTTTTTTTTTTTTTTTTTGACCTTGGTTAAGTGTTGTGGTGGCACCTTTGGGAGAAGTCAGCGTGTGTGTTTTTTGTGCAGCTATTCTGTGGTTGGAATCATCAATGGACTCTGTCAAAATGGAGATTGTGAAAGCTGAAAAGACATCTGATGCAGTGATGGGGGCTACAGCAAATGCGCTCAAAGAAAATACTCATCTTGGTTAGAAACACTTGAAAATCAGGCCAGAGCTGCAAATAGTCACATCATTGGGATGCCTGAAGGGTGTGAGGGAGATCACCTGCTATTTTTGCAGGACTGGTTTGTTTAGCAATTTGGAGACCCCATTACTAATAGGCCTTTCAAAATACCTATAGAATGACACTGTGAGGAAGACCTGACAATCTGGAGGCCCCTTGCATGATCGTGATAGTGAAAGACTGTATTGGTACTAGAAACTTTGTGCTGGTTCTATCTAGGAGCAAGGGAATGCTGCTGCAGGATGGCCAATCAGTCCAGTTGTACCGGGACAACAGCTTTGCAAATTGCCAGAAAAAGAAGATGTTCAGCAATATCAGGACCATGTTGCGTGAAGTGGATATCTAGCATGGGAAGGTTTTCTGGATCACCTTCATAGTATCCATCGGAGCAAAGTGTTCTTATTTTCAGACCCTGCAGATGTCTTAAAGTGGGCCCAGAAAGATGCTCTGCTGAGACCACAGAGGGAAGACCATGACGAATCCCCCTCAGAAGACAAAGACACCTGACTGGACTGTTGCTCCTTTCTGTGCTAAAGTAAGGGTGAGGTTTACTCACATGCCCAGAAAAGACTGCAGTTCATAGGGGTCTTCTAAAGATCTAGATATAGCAGACCCATGTGGGGATTTGTTCACCCTACAGATTTAAACATGTTGGACAGTAGGACTTGATAATTTGTTGGTTTACTCACTTATTTTCAGGGGAGTGTTTACATTTTCATAGTTCACACCTTTTAACTGATTAAAATGTTCTTTATTTTTTTCTCTACATCTCGTTAAATATGCTGGTTAAATATAATTCAAAATTGCTTTGTCAGATGCCAAGTGCTTAAATGCACCTTTCAATATATTTGGAACTATTGCATGTAGGTCTACTCATTCTGTTTTACACACTTTTGTGTGTGTTAAAAGGGATAGCATGGTTAGTTTCTCCTTCCCTCCTCTTTGGAGGTAAGTGTTATAAGGATTATGTTTCTGAGGCTCTTGTTGCTACATAAACTATGTAGCTCATGGACTCACATGCAGTACACAGCTAAAAATATGGGTCTGAGTGTTGTTTCTTTACAATATATACATTTATTACCCCCTCAATGATGAAGCTTAATAACATGTGATAAAGTAATTGTGAATATTCAGAGGTGTGGCACACTCATTTTCATGTACTTTTCATATGCTCTTCGTTTAACTATTTAACTGTAAGTTCTGTTCAACTAGCAAACATTATAGCCTAGTGGTTAGAGTAATGAGCTGTGAATGAGCTTGGTATATCCAGCAGACCAGACCTGAGTTTAATGGCTCATTGGTCTAGGGGTATGATTCTCGCTTAGGGTTCGAGAGGTCCCGGGATCAAATCCTGGACAAGCTCAAGGATCATGTGAGGTCCTACAAGAGCTCGATAAGCTCAGGGTGGACAAGGCAATGGGACCTGATGGCGTACATCCCAGGGCACTAAAGGAGCTGAGGGTGGAACTAGCAGAGCCATTAGCAGAACTGTTTTGTGAGTCTCTGAGGACAGGAGAGGTCCCAGAAGACTGGAGAAGGGCTCATATGATCCCGCTCCACAAGAGTGGCAGCAGGGAGGAGGCAGGGAGTTATAGACCAGTCAGTCTTACCTCAGTAGGGGGCAAGATAATGGAGGCACTCCTTAAGGAAAGGATACTGCAACACCTGGAATCCATAGGAGCACAGGATCCAAGACAACATGGGTTTATAACAGGAAGGTCCTGTCAAACTAATCTCATAGCTTTCTTTGACTGGGTAACCAGAGTGGTGGACCAAGAGGGAGCAGTTGATGTCACCTACCTTGACTTCAGCAAATCTTTCGATACTGTTCCACATAGAAGATTGATTAATAAGCTAGGTAGGTTCAGGATAGGTCAGAAGTTGGTCAACTGGGTGGCAAACTGGTTGACGGGCAGGAAACAGAGAGTGGTGGTAAATGGTATACAGTCAGAAGAGATGCAAGTCACAAGTGGGGTACTTCAGGGATCACTTCTGTGGCCAGTCCTCTGCAATATCTTCATCAGTGACATTGCAGATGGACTGGAGGGTAAGGTTTGTCTGTTTGCAGATGACACCAAGATCTGCAACAGAGTAGATGATCCAGATGGGGTGGGCAGAATGAGAAGAGATCTGGATAAACTGGCAAAATGGTCAGATGAGTGGTAACTGGGGTTTAATGCAAAGAAGCACGAGATCATGCACATAGTGAAGAGAAACCCTGAAGCCACATATAGGCTGGGAGGGGGGTTGCTGGCAGCCATAAGGGAAGAAAGAGACTTGGGCATCATCATCACAGATGACCTGAAATCATCCAAGCAGACCACTAAAGCAGTAGGTAAGACTAGGGGGATGTTGCAGTATATTAGTAGGGGTATCACAAGTCATAAGAGGGAAGTAATAATCCCTCTTTACAAGACACTGGTTAGGCCCCATCTGGAGTACTGCATACAGTACTGGAGGCCACACCTTCACAAGGATATTAACCAAATTGAGGCAGTCCAGAGAACAGCAACCAAAATGGTGCAGGGACTGCATCAGAAAACATATGAGGATGGATTAATGGAGCTCAATATGTATACCCTAGAGCAAAGGAGGGAGAGAGATGATATGATCGAAACAGTCAAACACCTTAAGGGCATTAACAAGGTGAAAGACTCTAACATGTTTCAATATAAGAAAAATAGCATGACAAGAGGACACAGTATGAGATTAGAGAGAGGCCAATTAAGGGGTAATGTGAGGAACTTCTTTTTCACAGAAAGGGTGGTGGATACATGGAACGGCCTACCTCAGGAAGTGGTGGATATGAATACAGTGCAGGGCATCAAACAGGCATGGGATAGGCATAAGGGAGCAATACAGATGAGTATGAATAGATAGGCCATTGACAGAGCAAAGGCCGATGGCACATTCATAAGGCAGAAAAGAATGGACAGACTGGATGGGCCTTGCTGTCCTTATCTGCTGTCAACTGCTATGTTTCTATGTTTCAAAAGTATGGCTTAAAAAAGATAGCTCGACAAGCAGACATTCTGATTGGCTGACTCACAATTTACAGGGGTATGTAAATGACTGGAATGGAAACATAAAAATACAATAGGAAATAAAAGTCTCAGTATCATCAAAGCATTCCAGGGGCTGTGTTAATATGGGTATTTGAACCCTAGAAGTATGTCACTCAGTTTCAGCTCATTCTTCATGACCCCTCCAGGGTTAGATTAACTGACAGTAACCTATCCCCTGGTCATGCCATAATACTTAAATTTGATAAAGTGCACCAGTGGCAGTGTTGCCACAGCTTGCAGCTCTCTATCAAAGTGCACACCAGTGTGATGGAAGATGTAGCCATACTTCCATTGTACTGGAAGAAGCTACAGTATTACCATGTAAAACCTCACATTTTGCACTTTAATATCATTGCATCCATTAAACAGATTTGCATTACAGTTTGCATCCTCAGTCTCAGGGACAGATCTCTTGATGTGCCAAGTTTTCTTTCCGGTTGGATGTGCAGATTTTGAGATGCGGAAAGCAAAACAGGTTACAAAAATCACTGTTTTTTAGCTGTTTAATTTTTGTCATCTCCTAGAATCTAGATGGTTTGGAATTTTTTGTATGAGATTTTCAGAATAAACAGGGCTTTGCCCACAGATTTACCTTTCGCTGGCTTTGTGAAAAAATATTAATCTGTTCCAAAGTTACTAAAATTTGAAATTTCAGTTTTGAGCATGCTCAGTAAAGTCTTTTCGATGGCTGCTTGGAACAAAAAAGAATTTGGCCCACACAAAAAAAGGATCCTTTTTCATACGGGGTAATACTTTTTCATGAGGAAAAAAAATCTTTTCACAATCTTGTTTCCATTTATTTTTTCAAAAAAAAAAAAAAAATAATAAAAACCCACAAAAATGACATCCTGCATACACACCAACACATGTATCTTGCTCATCAGGACCCAATTAGGTGGATGGCTTCTGTACTTACTTTCTGGATAAATGACTCAGAAATGAATACCGTGCACCACTATGGCCTAATGCCATCAGCATGGACATCATGAAGGAAGTAAAACTTGGTCGCTTTAAAACAAAACTTCGGTTGTTTGTCACCTCAACCAGCAAATGCAATTGCAGGATGTAATCCCCATCCCATCTTTTTCCCATTTTGACTACTGCACCCCACTCTACTTATTTGTTGCATTTACCCTTCCCCTCCTGCATCCTTGCTTGCCCCCAACTCTTGCCTTCCTCCCCTCCTACTCCAGCCTCTGCATGTACCCCCACCTCTTCCTTTTCCATGAACCCCTTCCCCTGAACCTCTCCCAAGGACTTCCCTCTTCCCTAGCCCTGCTACTCCCTGTCACCCCTCATGTCCTACTTCCTAAATTTCCTCTCCCTATTTATTTTTCCTCCCTTCTTCCATACTTCCCTCCCATCTCCACCCTGCCCAGAAGCCCCACCACCCCATTCCTTCACTCAGCACCCCCCCATCATTTCCCTGCTCTGTTGCCTTTCACTACTCCTCTTCGTAATGTCCTTATTCCACCCTCTGTGTATTGGAGGGGCTCAGAATTGCACTTAACTCTCCATGGACATAAGGTTTCCCCTGCGGTCCTCTTATGGAAGCACTTGCAACAATAGAACTGTTTCCCTAAGCATGTTCTGGCAGCCCAATTTCGGGCTTCACTGCTAACCTAGTCATCTTTATGTCTTAACTGTAAGTTCCTGAATTCATTTGTATATCTTTACAAAGTGACCTAAATTTTGTATCCAGCACTGTGTATTCCTCACCTTGTATGTAACCTATATCCGATCACTGTTTTCTGTACCATTGCTGTTGTTATGATGTGGAACCTCTGTAAAAGAACTTCTGGCTCAAAGGTGATTTCCAAGACTTCAAAAAAATAAAATAAATGAATAAACATGTATTTTTTAACATGTGAAAATCCTTTTTCATCAGCCAATTGTCTTTTTTTTGTATGGGCATACAAAAAAGAATTGGTCCATACGTAAAAAGGATGGCATCATACAGAAAATAAATAACTGCCAAGCCAAGTACTTGTGAGAAACGTTGCTTCTTCAGGCAACATTTTACCCACACCTTGCACATGCAATTAGCTTGTATGCAGAAAAGTGGCAGGTAAAGGATATCTGGAGTGTTGCTGGATATAACCATAATGTAATGATTTTAAATGATTTTACCTATATTCGACTACTGTGATGTAGTTTACAGTGCCGCACCCAAGTCTTCCTTAACCAGATTGGATACCCTCTTTAATTCCATCTGTCATTTCACCTTAGACACCCCTCCCTTTACTCATCACTGTAATCTGTATCATGTACTTGTTCTTCCATCCCTGGAAAACCAAAGGTTCACCCACTGTGCTAAATTTGTTTCTAAATTCTGGTTTGGTTCTCTCCTCCTCTACCTTTTCTCCTCCCTGTCCTCCCACCCCCTGCCACTCTCTCCCTCAGATCAAGTGACTCTAGCACCTTGGCCACCACTCCACTATATACCTCAGTAGCTCAATCAGCTTTCTCACATAGGTTCCCTAAGCTATGGAACTCATTGCCATATCAAATAAGGCACTCCACCTCCTCCGCTTTGTCCATCTCAACCTCCCTTCATAACTTCCTCTCTCCAACCTGCAACTGCTCCTAGCTTTCTTTCTCACTGCCACCACCCCCTCTCTTTCCTCTACCCCTAACCTATGCATATTAAACCTGACTACTTAGCTCTTAATAACGTTTTCTTAACGTTAATGCATGAATAAGCACTACTGTTATGTTTAATTTAGTTGTGCCAGCTCCTGGAATTGTATGAACACCAAATTGTATTATGTATATCATGTTCATGATGTTTCTATGTCTTTGTATTTGACCTCCTGTAAATGTTCCACTTGATTATGTACCCCAATGTCCCTTCCTCCAGGATGCACCATGAGACGAGCAATCACAATTGTTCAGAATGCCTTTCCTGGTGAAACTTTTCAATAAATAAATAAACAAATGTAATGATAGTAAACATGTTAAGTGTTACATAATGATTACACACACACAAAGACATGTTTGTTTACAGTTCTTGATCAACTCCCACTGCATCTTTCCTGGATTAGGGAACATCTGCAGCACAGTTTAACCACTCATAATGCAGTGGGAGGAGAGGAAAGTACTACATCATGAGACACTGCACTGTTTGGGGGGTGTTTCTGCTGTTCAGGAAGTATGGTGTTAGAGCAGATCCCACAAGCAAATAAGGATAATAATACACTGTCTCAAAAAGCAAGGAAATTTATTGCAAAACAAAACAATGTAGTAGTGTGAATAAAAGTGAAACCAGCATTAGAGATTTTAGCATCAAGGAGCTGCACACAGTTATTTTTAACAATTGAGCAACATTAGTACAGGAACATTTTCATACCCATTGGTATTCTTTCTCAATCCACTGGGTAGGAACAAGTTTCAGCCACTCAGGTGCAGGATTCTTAGTACCCTTTATATATCTATATATAAATATTCATTGTAAAAAATTCTCATCAATGCACTTGTTAGAGTTAAATTGACAAAAGTTGGTAAATGTGGTGTCAAGGTTGCCAACCCTAACATCCCACCCCCACCCTGAAGGAAGCAACAGGAAAAAACATCATGTTTTGACCTCTCCTATGTCTTTGAAGATCAGGCATGGCATGTGCCTTGTGGTTTTCAAACCTAACGCTCACCCCATTCCATCAGTAAATAAGCTGACATGTTTACAGTATATAAGAATGGGGTGAGCATTAGGGCTGACAACCCCAATGCACATGCTGCGACTGATTTGTGAAGACACAGGAGAGGTCAAAGCGTAATAGTTTTTCTTGTTGCTGCTTGCAGAGTGGGGGTGGGGTATTAGGGTCGACAACCCTAACACCACATTTCCCTTCTTTTTTCGGTTCAACCCTAACTAGTGCATTAATGACATTTTTCCAATTAATATTTATATATAGATTCATAAAGGGTACTTAGAATCCTGCACCTGAGTAGCTGAAGCATGTTCCTACCCAGTGGATTGAGAAAGAATACCAATGAGTATGAAAATGTTCCGATACTAATGTTGCTCAATTGCTAAAAATATTGGTGTGCAGCTCCTTGATGCTGAAATTTCTAATGCTGGTTTCACTTTCATTCACACTACTACATTGTTTGGTCCACTCAGTCACTGAAATAAAACACTTGAACCAAACATGTCCAGTTTAAATTCACAAGTAAAACAATATTAACTCTTTTTTTTTCAATTTAAAGAAAAAAAGGAAATAAAAAAGGGGGTTAATTCATGGTACAGTTCACAGAAAAAGCCTACACATCATAGTTGCTTAGACAATGCAACTCAAACTAGCACCCTGTAGTAACTGCCCATCTGCAGAGGGACTATCTCACATAGAACAACAGATTTTTAAACATTTTTAAGTTTTTCATTTTCTCACTTCTTTTTTTTGAATTATTTATTTATTGGTTTTGCAAGAAAAAACTTACAAAGGTTTACATAGGAGGATATCAATAATTTGATATTACAGCCATTTAGACTCTTACAAAGATCTTGTGAATAACACCCCCTCTAGTGGTACATCATAGGAGGGAATCTCATAAAGTAAAATTTTACATTAAACAGTATTACCCAATGCATACAGCCAGGAAGGCCAAAAGGGAATCTGAATAGGATGTATAAAAAACTTAATAGCTTTTTACCAAATAGACTATAAAGTCTGAATGATTCCCCAATGTAATTCAATAGTAGGAAGCAAAGCTTATTCCCAAGTCTCCCAGAGTTAATACAATGCCATTTTTTGAATCTAATCTGCATCAGTCATGAAGTTAACCAGCTTTTATATGAAAAAAAGAAACTCACTCCCATATTGTAGAAGAACAGCAAATTAGGTGCCATAAGACATCCCCGCCCCTTAAACATCTCTAGACCAAACAATAAAGATTGACTTTGCAAATAACAGTTCCTTAAATTCGTCAAAGTAAGAGAAGTCCTAAGACCCCGTATAAATCTAAGAATCAAGTCCACAGTTATGCCATAATGCGCATCAAACGAGAAGCACAAGGCATTTTATAGTCCAAACGAAACAGTTATTACATGCTGCTTTATAATGCCGCAAGTCGAGGCCTCAGATCCCTCATTACCAGGTTACTTTGATTATTCAGTCCCCCTCAGACCCAGAGCCCAGTTCATCTTCATTACCCATTTTCTGGACCATTTTGGTAGCCTCCTTTGGGTTGTTAAACAAGTAGTCCTGCCATTCCACTGTAAGCAGAGTTTAGCAGGGAGTAGTAATTGGTGCTGGACTTTAAGTTGGCGTAGTCTGCCCCACAACCCATCAAATGCCTTACAGTGTTGATAAGTGCTGAAAGAAAGGTCAGAAAATAACATAATTTCATCGTCCCTGTACTTCAAGGTTCAGCGACATTGGGCAATTGTGAGCAGTCGGTCTTGGTCTCCAATTCCTGTTCGTACTATCAAAAAGGTCCTTGGGGTCGAGGAGTCCGATATGATTCTTTTTGGATTTATTCTGTAGGCCTTTTCAAGGGACATAATAGGGTCTGCATCCTCAAAACCCAGTATGGCAGGCATGAGCATTCTGGCAAAATTCAGGCTGTCCTCCCCCTTCGGCTCCTTCTAACAACCCTATCACCCTGATATTCCGCTCCCTAGTCTGGTTCTTCACTGTCTCTAGCCTTTGAAAGAGGTGAGAGTTCTCTTTAGTTTAGTCATAGTATCTGTCAATTTAAGGATACAGGATTTGGAACGTTGGACAATTGTTTCACAATGTTCCATTTTGGTTTCCAGAGCAGAGACTCTAAGGGTGAGAGAGTCAAATTTTTTGTCTAGATCCTGGACTGTTTTGATGAGTTGGTGAAGCATGGCTAATATAGAAGTCAGTGAGGCCTCTTCCTGTTGTTTTTCACCAGAGTCCCCTGCTCCGACATGCTGATCAGGCCTTTCCTCTTTGCTCTGCTTTATTGGAGTGAAAAAATTGCTGGCAGGAGCTCCAGCTCCTTTACTTTTTCCCATCCTGGCCCCAAGTAGTGGTCTAGACACTCCAAGGCAGTTTTCAGCACTTTCTAAATATAATAGATTAGATTTTAATGTTTTAAAAGCTTTTTCCTCTCTGGGAGCACGAGTAAAATGCTGCTTCCTCTTGGCTGCTCAGCAGCACACACACACCCAATTTTCTCATTTTCAACAAGAAACCCATTTTATGTGCACAAAAAGACACTCTGGGGTGTTAGTTCTGTTGCCATAACCACACTTGTAGGGGCTGAAGACACTCAACCAGTGGTCTCATGCCTTACTACACCCAGGGTGTGTGGTTGTGGCAGCACAACCAATAGCCTATCATGTCTTATTGCATTGTCATGCCTGTATATTAGGGTTGAGTAAGCATGTCTATGTTAACCCCTAATTTATGACCTTAATAACTCAGCATCATTCTACTGATTTCCCCAATCTATAGTGGGCATGGAATATAGGTCAAGTTCTCATCTGTAGATCCTGAATTATTTTTGTGAGACAGTTTGGGGGGGGACAAAATTATGGAGACGCTATCCTAGATCTAGTACTGACTAACAGGGAAGGGATCACAGATCTCCAGGTAGAAGGTCACCTGGGGGCCAGTGACCATCACATGGTATGGTTCAATTTGGCCACTACATCTAAATCATCCCATTCCGAGGCAAACCTATGGGACTTCAGAGGAGCTGACTTTGATAAGATGGCCAACAGAGTTAAGCTAGCCCTGGCAAAAAGAAACACAGGGGAGAGGGTACAGGCAAAGTGGGTAAGCATTAAGGATGCAATACTTGAAGCAACACCCCATTGTGTTAGACAGAAAAGGAAGTGCAAAAGAAGAAGGAAACCACTTTGGTTCTCAAATTCAGCAGCAGAAAAGGTCAGAGTCAAAAGGCTGGCCTTCAGGAAATATAAGGGAACACAGCGGGATGAAGATAGGGAGGCATACCAAACTGCCTTAAGGGAAGCAGGGAAGACAGTAAGGCAGGCAAAGTCCCAAACTGAGGAAACACTAGCATGCACAGTAAAAGGAGGCGACAAGACTTTCTATAGATACATTAGAGAAAGGAGAAAGTACAGAGGGGGTATCGGTAAGCTCAAAGGAGAAAAGGGGGCATGTGAGGAGGAGGACCCTGTAAAAGCATCTATCCTAAATAGATACTTTTGCTCAGTATTTACTGAAGAGAAGGTAGGGCAGGGCCCACAGCTCAGCACCATGGACACAGGGGGGAGGGAGGTGAGGACTACTCCCTTCACAAAAGAAAGGGTCCTACAAGAGCTCACTAAGCTCAGGGTGGACAAGGCAGTGGGACCTGATGGCATACATCCCAGGTACTTAAGGAGCTAAGGGTGGAACTAGCAGAGCCATTAGCAGAACTGTTTAGTGAGTCCCTGAGCACAGGAGCGGTCCCAGAAGACTGGAGAAGGGCTCATGTGATCCCACTCCACAAGAGTGGTAGCAGGAGCAGGGAGGAGGCAGAGAACTACAGACCAGTCAGTCTTACCTCAGTAGTGGGCAAATTATGGAGGCACTCCTTAAGGAAAGGATAGTGCAACACCTTTGATCCATAGGGGCACAGGATCCAAGACAGCATAGGTTTACAAAAGGAAGATCCTACCAAACTAATCTTGTAGATTTCTTTGACTATGTAACCAGAGTGGTGGACCAAGGGAGATTAGTTGATGTCGCCTACCTTGACTTTAGCAAAGCTTTTGACACTGTTCCACATAGAAGATTGATAAATAAACTGGGTAGGCTTGGGGTGGGTCAGAAGTTGGTCAACTGGGTGGCAAACTGGTTGACAGGCAGAAAACAGAGAGTGGTGGTAAATGGTATATAGTCAGAAGAGATGCAAGTCACTAGTGGGGTACCTCAGGGATCAGTCCTGGGGCCAGTCATCTTCAATATCTTCATCAGTGACATTGCAGATGGACTAGAGGGTAAGGCTTGTCTGTTTGCAGATGACATCAAGATCTGCAACAAAGCAGATGATCCAGATGGGGTGGGCAGAATGAGAAGAGATCTGGATAAACTAGCAAAATGGTCAGAAGAGTGGCAACTGGGACTTAATGCAAAGAAGTGCAAGATCATGCACATAGGGAAGAGAAACCCTGAAGCCACATATAGGCTGGGAGGGGAGTTGCTGGCAGTCACAAAGGAAGGAAGAGACTTGGGCATCATCATCACAGATGACCTGAAATCATCCAAGCAGACCTCTAAAGCAGTAGGTAAGGCTAGGGGGATGTTAGGCTGTATTAGCAGAGGTATCACAAGTCGTAAGAGGAAGGTAATAATCCCTCTTTACAAGACAGTGGTTAGGCCCCGTCTGGAGTACTCGTGCAGTACTGGAGGCCACACCTTCCACAAGGACATTAACTAAAATTGAGGCAGTCCAGAAGGGCAACCAAAATGGTGCAGGGACTGCATCAGAAGACATATGAGGACAGATTAACGGAGCTCAATATGTATACTCCTTGAGCAAAGGAGGGAGAGAGGTGATATGATTGAAACATTCAAACACCTTAAGGGCATCAACAAGGTGAAAGAGTCTAACATGTTTCAAAATAAGAAAAATAGTAGGACAAGAGGACACAGCATGAAACTAGAGGGAGGCCGATTAAAGGGGAATGTGAGGAAATTCTTTTTCACAGAAAGGGTGGTGGATGCATGGAACGGCCTACCTCAGGAAGTGGTGGCTATGAATACAGTGCAGGGCTTCAAACAGGCATGGGACAGGCATAATGGAGCAATACAGATGAGTATGAATAGATAGGCCACTGACAGAGCAAAAGCCGATGGCACATTTATAAGGTAGAAAAAGAAATGAGCAGACTGGATGGGCCTTGCGGTCCTTATCTGCCATCAACTTCCATGTTTCTATGCAAAACAGTGAACTTCACCCAGATTGAGTATTTTTTCTTGGTCACCTGTAACTAACAAACATTTTTTTTTAACCTGAAACTTAAAGGTTTGGCAGAGAGAGGCCCAAGGTATCCCCTTTCATAAGCACAACGTTTTTAACTTATAACGTTTTTAAAATATAAGATAAAAACTGCCTTTTTTCTGAGCATGCATTCTAACAAGCAGTTGTCAATGCCAAAGGTTTGCTTACTTGCATTTTTTTGTGTAGGTGTTTGGCATTGATAGTTCAGAGGCTAAAATTAAGAAATTAATAACATGACTTATAATAGTGAAATTGTCATGATTGGGAAATGAAGAGGTCCACACATAACATTTTCTTTGTTAGGTTGTGACTTTGAATGTTCATAATACTAGTTTTTATTGTCCCAGCATATGAACATGGCAGGTGTCATTTATGCAATGCGACCAAAAATATTGTTTGTGGAACGAGTGTGAAACAAGTTTTGAAGGTGGATTTTATAATGACAGCTGACATGTTCATTTGATTAGGGTAAAAACATGATTATGTCGAAAATGTGGGTTCAATAAGTAAAAACATTGAAAAGTTATGAGTGAATAATTAAAAAACATCAACCTTTGTTCATAACTTGTTTTTTCAGTTTTGACTTCAAATGTTCAGCATATTCTTTTTATTTCACCAACTTATGAACATGACAGGTCTCATTTATGAAATCCTGTCCAAACTGTAATTTTGTAGCCCAGGTGTGAAAGATTTTTTTGGGGCAGGTTTTGAAAAATGACACGTCATGTTCATGATATAGGGTACAAAATGGCTATGTTGAAAATGTAGAGTCAGAACCTAGCAAAATAGCAAAGCTAGGAGTAAACACTAAAGAATTTCAAACTTTCATCATAACTTTTTTATGAGATTTTGACCCCACATTTTCAACACAATCTTTTTATTACCCAGCCTTATCATCAACAGAGGTGAAATGTTTAAATCTTGAACAAAAGGGGATTTCATGGAGCGACTGTGAAAACATGTTTCGAAGAGGATTTGAAACCTTAGACTTGCCTTGTTCATGTGGTGGGTAAACAAAAGGCTGTGCGTAAAATGTGGGATCAAAATCTAGAAAAAATAGCAAAGTTATACTTAAATGTTTAAGAAATTTAACATTTGTTCATAACTTTGTTCTTTTTTTTCAGATTCTGACCCCATGTTTCCAACGTAGTCATTGTATTACTCAACCTTATAATTAAGACAAGTGGAATCTTTATGTTTGCTTGCACGCATGTGCAAGAAACATAGTGCCACCATAACAGAATTTGTTGGTGTGCCTCCCTACTTCCAATGCCTTGTTGCCTTTTGCAGATGTGGCCCCACCGCACCAATGAATGTAAGAGCTGTCTATGACAGCTTTTGCAATTGCAGCGGCGTACAGTTGAAAGGAAGAACTGCAGCGTGTAGGCAATTTGCATATTGCCACCGTCAGCAGTATGCAAAGTGCCTACATGTCGGCACTGCACTGCAAGAGCTGTCATAGACAGCTCCCCCCCAACAAGTAGCACGCTGGGAGCCCACCCCAGCATGCTCATATGCTCCCCACACACACACACACAGTATGGCCGACTGGGGTGCCCAATCCTCTGTCAGCTCCACTGCCCCCCCAAAAAGCCTTCGAGGTGCCACGCTGGGAGCCCACCCCAGCGTGGCAAATGTCCGTCTGCACCCCTCCAACACACTTCCAGGTGTCACAATGGGAGCCCACCCCAGCATGGCAAACCTCTTTATGTCTGACGGGGGTGCCCAATCCCCCGTCAGCTCTGCTGGCCCCTTCCCAAAAAAACTTCCAGCTGCCACGCTGCAAGCCCACCCCAGTGTAGCAAACATCCTGCATCATCTTCTTAAAAGTAAAATAAAACCTAGAAAGAAAACAATGTCCCTCGCTGACTGTCTTTAATTCTGCCCTCCATCTGCACCCACCCACTGCGCACACTGACTCCCTACACCCCCCTCACCCCATGCTTATCTCTGGAGCCCCACGCAATGATCTTCGGTGGACCAGGAACATGGTCTGCACTCTTCGAAGCCGACCATGAACTGAGAAATGCTAGTAAGCTGTATAATGGATTAAATAGGGTTTTTTTCAACGTTGATGCATATCTCAGGCATTTTTTGGAATTTTTTTCATTAAATTTTCAACATGGGGTTTTTGGGACCCCACCTCATGAATTCTGTCACTGTCATTTTGTTATTCAGTCCCAAAAGGTGATTTTGCAGTCACTGCACGAAACCACCTTTTGGGACTGATGTATGAAACGACAATGTCACATTTCATGAAGTAGGCCTCCAAAAACCCTATGGTGAAATTTGGTGAAAAATTCTCAAAAATGACTGTTTTGCGAGTGTGCATTGCGCAGTTCCTATGTATCAGAAGTTTGCGAATTTTAATATTTGCACTCCAGATTTTCAACATTGCCATTTTACCATACCTCCTTATGAGCAGTACAGCTGTCATTCTTCACATCTCCCCCAAAAAGTGTTTCCGCGCATGTAGCACACAATGGCGCAGTCGGTATGCGAAATCAATGTTTGGGACTAATTAAGAAAATCACAGTGACACTGTTCATGAGCAGAGGTCTTAAAATGACGATGTTGAAAATTTAGTGACAAAAGTTCATAAAATGACTGTGTTACAAGCGAGCATTGCGCTGTTTCCACGCACCCTTGTAAGTTCATGAATTTGTAATATTTTCAGTTCAGATTTTCATCACTAGCATTTTTCCACACTTCCTTATGAACAGTACAGCTGTCATTTTTCACAACATGGCCAAAATGTGTTTTCACACTTTCTGCACAGAAATGCATGGTCGCTGTGGGAAATCACTGTTCGGGACAGATTAAGAAAATGACAGTATCACTGTTCATGACAGGAGGTCCCAAAATGCCTGGGTTGACAATCTGCTGCAAAAAAAATCCCCAAACTAATAATATTAAGGGTGTGCGTTGCACACTTTCTACACACGCTCGTGACTTCACCAGTTTTTTAACTATTTTCACTGCAGATTTTCAACATTGCCATTTTTACACCTCCCCATGAACAGTACAGATGTAATTTTTCACATCCTGTTCAAACTGTGTTTTTGCACCTGTGGTGCCAAATGCCGTAGTCACTGTGCAAAATCAGCTTTCGGCTATCGAACTGATATTGCCACTGTTCAGAAGGTGGGGGTCACAAAAAACCCATGTTGAAAATTTAGAGTGAAAATACCAATGAATGCCTGAGGCGTTAGGGTTTCTGACCATAATGCCCCACCCTGTAGAGACGGACAGGCATCAGGGGTGTGATTTGGGATTGTCGCCTGTAATGCTCATACCATTCCACCCCCACCCACACCCTGCAGCCAGTGAGAGACATCAAGGTGTGCCTTGGACTCTTCGGCCCCAAAGTTCACCCCATTCTCCTATACTGCACCCATCTCACCATATTTTCTGATGGAATGGGGTGAGCATGAGGGCCAAAGACCCAAGGCACACTGTGACACTTGTTGGTGTCTGCAAGAAAGGGTGTGGTGAAATGGCATGGCCTTTATGCCTGATGACCCAAAGGTACACTCTACCAATGCCAGTGCCAGCAAGCAAACATTCAGCATTGACAAATGCTTGTTTATAAATCCCATCCAAAATGTGATTTCTCAAAGTGACTGTGAAAACCCATTTTAGGGGAATTGAAAACAATTCACCTACCTAGTTCATGAAGTGGGTTAAAAAAAGACTAACCTATGTTGAAAATTTGGGTGAAAATCTTATAATATGACAAAGCTATGAGTAAAAGATCAAGATGCCTTAAAAAGCTGTTATAAGTAAAAGTTCAAGCTGCTTTAAAAAGCCATTAACTAAACATATTTGGCCCAGTGGCACTAAGGGTTAAGGCTCTAGATGCCTCACCTCACTCCACGCTGATGACCCGGGTTCGGGAATGAGCCCGGGAAGTCGGGAGATGGCAGGGGTGGGTAAGGATGAAGTGTCTGTGTGACAGCTCTCCCTCCTTTCCTGGGGAGGGGATTTAGGGATAACGTCACTCCTGAGTGACCTCTGGCAATGGCCAGGGGTAGCCAGGAAATATGCAACGCAGCCAGGGGCAGAAAGAAAGGGGCGGAGCTCGGTGGACACTGGTTGTCATTGCACAACCGAGCTCCACAGTGGGGAACAGAATAAAGCCAGAAAAAACCTCTCACACCTTCAGTGAGATGATGGTGGCCCCAGTGGATTTTGCCCACATCCCAAATGCCAGCTCAGACATGCACAGAATCTCTCTCCAGGGTCCGCCCCAATGACAGACAGATAGGCACTTCATACTTAGGAGCTAGCCGCAGAGGGAGGGCAGAATCAGCCCCAGAGATGGTACCGGGGATCAGGATTGGCTGGGGCCATTCGGGGAGGAGAAGGAGATCAGAGGAGATGCGGGGGTTCAGGCTGGGAGTAGGGCAGAATCCGAGTGGGCACTCCTGAAGGAAGCCCAGAGGTGTGGGTGAATAAATAAAGGTAAAAAAAAAAAAACTAAGCCTTACTTGTTTTTAGTCTTTCACAGTAAATGTTGGAAGAAGCAGGATGTGTCAGTGAAAGCACCAGGACATGCAGTTGGACTGGATAAGTAAAATGGAGGGGGTGCAGTGGTGGGTGCTAATGGGGAGTTGGGGTGGGGAGTGTGGGGGGGTCAAGAGTTGTCACTGGAAGGTTTTCTTGGTTTGCAGGTAAGGGGCTTCAGGGAAAATGATTGTGAGGTTAGCAGGATAATTGACAATGCATGGGTGTTTATGTTTACATATGGGGAACGACAGAAGCAATCTACAGGTGGGTGTTATAATTGGTAATGGTCGGGAGTTTATTATTTATAATTATACAATGGCAAGGAAATTTCCTGTATTCTGATTGGTCAGTGAGTGCCTGAGACAGTGATGTTATTACACAATAACATCACTGTATGGATTTACATGAGCACATTGCCACTTTTTTTCTCTTCAAAAACACAAAAAATCTGCTAAAAACATTTTTAGTGTTTTGTTTATTTTGTATAATATCGAGCCATTGTATAATTGCAATAAGGCACTCCAAGGTGTGTGTTATTGTGTAATAACGTTACTCCTCGGGTGGTGGAAACACTTGGCTTCACCTCGTGCTTCAATCCACCCCAGGAGTGACGTAATTACACAATAACACACCTTGTCGTGCCTTATTGCTTAAACAGGGCACAGGGTAAGTGATTGGGAGATGAGCAGGATTCTTGGCAGTGAGTGGGAGTTTATTTTTACAAATAGGGCATGGGAAAAGTGATCGGGAGGTGGGAGGGGTAATTGGCAGTGGGTGGAAATTTAAAAAAAAACAGTGCATGGGGAAAGCAACTAGTAGGTGGGCGGGATAATTGACAGTGGAAGGGAGTTTATTTTTACAGGAAGGGGCACCCTGAAAGTGATCAGAAATTGGTCAGGCTAACCTGCAGAGAAACATAGAAACATAGAAAACATAGACATCAGATAAAGACCGCTTGGCCCACCTAGTCTGCCCATTTTCCCCACTTGTTTCATATGATCTGTAACTTACCCTCTATTTCCTATCACTATATTTCCTTTATGTCTGTCTCATGGGTTTTTGAATTCCCCCTACTGTTTTTGCCTCTATCACCTCTGCTGGGAGGCTGGTTCCAAGGATCTACCACACTTTTAGTGAAAAGAGAATTTCTATGGTTCTAAAAAAATACTTTCTCACATTACCCCTAAATCAACCCTCCTCTATTTTCATATCATGGCTTCTTGTTCTTGAACATCTTTTTTTATTTTGAAAGATGCTACCCTCATGTACCTTATTTATACCCTTGAGGTATTGAAAGTCTCCATCATATCCCACCCCTTTCTCTTCTCTCCTCCAAGGAATACATATTGAGATCGGCCAGTCTCCCCTCATATGACTTTTGATGCAGCACCTGCACCATTTTTGTCACCCTTCTCTGAACCACTTCTACTCTGTTTAAGCCATTCCAGAAATGTGGCCTCCAAAGCTGGACACAATACTTTTAGCTGAGGTCTCAGAATGTGAGATAATTTTAAAGGTTATTTTACGGAAAGATCACTGGGAATGCCATCAGGTTTAGGGAGAGGATGAGCACCAGGATGACTATGATAGTGCTCAGCTGGCTGCTGGGCATGTGTTGTAGATGAAAGCCTGCAGCAGCTCTCTGATAGGTGCAGCTGCCTCCTTTCAACTACACCAAGTTTCCATCCATCACCATCAGAACAGGGTCATAATCATCTTTGCTGATTATTGGTCTGTCACTGTTGAGCCTCCTGCAGCCTATGTTGCATTGGATATGACAGTCATATGTCTCTGAAGCCTACTACTCTAACATTATTTTTGCTTGGTGCATGTGCATGCAAGCAAATATAAAAATTGAATGTTCTATGGATAAAGTTTTATTTTGCATTAGGAGTTTGATGGAAACTGGTTTCCTTCAAACTGCTTTCATCAACCAACTCCCTCATGACCCAAGTTTAATTAATTAAAAATGGATGCAATTTCCACTATCTCAAAAGAAATGAAATGCCACCATTCCCTACCTTTCATATGTTAAGTTAAACCCTAACTGGTGTGTCCAAGGTGGGTTTTGGAACAATATGGAGTAAAACTGTTTGGACTTTGCAATTATGTACTATCTGTGATATGTGAATAGACTATACCTAAATGTATTCATGAAGAAGATAAGAAGTTTTTAAACAAATGAATAAAAAGGAATTTTTTATTGGAAGTTCTGTCTGGTCCTTAGTTTCTGCTTGAACTGGGAATGGCAATAAAAACATGCCTTAAGTAGGTGCCAGTCTCCATAGGACTTTTGTTTGTACATTTAGTTTACCAAGGCACTACAATACCCTAGTTGTGGTCTAAAAACTTTCTATTGTAACACATATATGCACACTATATATTGAGAGAAAGAGAGACAGACAGAGAGTGAGAGAGAAAGTATAATAAAGGAAATTAAAAAATGCATTGGATGGATGGGAAAATATTATGAAGGATAATATGATGACTTAAATTTGATTTGTTTTTGTATATTTTCTCCTGCATTGTTTTTATTATTACATTATCTGAAAATGTGTTTGTTAAGGGAGAATAAAGTAATCGGCATGGAAGTAAAGAAGTGACTACAGGGCTATGTATACGCATTGTGGTCAGGAATGCCACATTATTGTTCTAGCCAAGTGGGCTGTACTACTGTGGCTTTAGTGGTTGCAGACTCCATAACACCACCACAAAAACAGTATTTCTCAGCAGTGGCATGCCAACACCAGATGTCACAAGAAAACTAGAGTAAGAGGTAGTCATTACTGACCACAAGGCTTTTATTATCCCTCATAGTTGTAGTCTGCTATACCCATGCCAATTATTGCATTGGGACCTGAAGGGGTTTGGCCAAATTATCAAAGCCAAACTGAATTCATGGTGTCCTAACAGAAGTTGAACTGAGTTTGCCAATGGACAATCACTCTCATCCCTACTCAGAAGTGAAATGGTGAATGAAGCAAAAAGGTGCACTTAGAGGATAATGCAGATATAAAGGAGAACCAAATGAGTCATAAATGAGCCTCACATGCCCTATGACATCTCTTAATTGGATAACAGGTGACATCTGGTCTCTACTGCCTAGGACCAGTAAACAAAGGCCATGTTTTTTTCTTACAGAGTTAAAGTTATAATATGATTTCATTTCTTTCTATCCATAGAGTCACTAGTAAGCCAATCTTGTAGTGCTCTCCCAAGGACTACAGGACTCCCAAGCTTGTGTGAGAAATTTGTTTTAGAACATTTTGTGAAACATACCAGATAACATCAGGGGCCAGATATTCAAAGCTTTGGGCCAGGTGCATACTCGTAGCTCCTGGCTGCAGTAATCAGAAGCTCAACTAGCTCTGGCGCTGTGTGATAGTGCTGACACTATGACCTAATGTATGCAGGGGAGGGAGTGAGGTAAGGGGCTATGAATGCCAGCGCACCGGCATATTCAAAAGAACAGCATGGTGCACAATACAACCAGAAAAAAGCATGCGGTAATGCAGCGTAAGCAGAGGGAGGTTGATCCCTCAGTCCCCCGCCGCATGCACATAGCAGACCATGCCCCCACATCACGATCCCTGACACCCGTTTTCCCTGTATTTCATTAATTGTCCTGGTAGTCTAGTGACCCCCCCACCCCTCCATCATGATCCCCAACACCCATTTGTATTTATTTCATTACTCTCCCTAGTAGTCTAGTGGCCCCTCATACTGTTCCCTGACACCCATTTCTATTTATATCAGTACCTTCCCTGGTAGTCTAGAGGCCCCCCACCCCCATCATGATCCCCAACACTCATTTCTATTTATTTCAGTACCCCACCTGGTAGTCTAGTAGCCACCCCCCATTATGATTTCCGACACCCATTTCTATTTATTTCAGTACCTCCCTGGTAGTCTAGTGGCCCCCACTCCCATCATGATCCTCGACACCAGTTTGTATTGATGTTCTACTCCCCGTAGTCTAGACCCCCCACCAGCAGTGCTGACCACCTCACCCCTCCATCCCGGTACAGAGCAGGTGGCTGGCTCAGCCCTCCCTGGTATGAATGAGTATGTACTTACTTAACTCAGTCGGTGGTTGGCTGTGGAGGTGAGCGGTGGGCTGAGCCACTCGCTGGATCTGTACTGGGATGGGGGGCATAGGGTGGTCAGCACTGCTGGGTGAGGGGCCACTAGACTACCAGAGTAATTAATGACATAAATACAAACAGATGTTGGGGATCATGATGGGGGGGCCACTAGACTACCATGGCAATTAATGAAATAAATAAAAACAGGTGTCGGGGATCGTGATAGGGATTGGGGGCCACTAGACTACCAGGATAATTAATTAATTAAATAGAAATGGGTGTCTGGGATCATGATGGGGTGGGGGGGCCACTAGACTACCAGGGAACATTGTTACATGTATCTATGGGTGCATACCTCTCAATCTTTTGTCACTGGAATGAGGGGCACAGACCCCCAAAATGAGGGACAGTGAGGGACACAGAACCACATAATGAGGGACACAGCCTCAGACAAGGGGATACAAGCTCAGAACACCGAGGTAACCATTGGCTTTACTAGTACAACAATTATATTTTATGTGGTTTCTCAGTAGATTATTACTGTCTGCTTTAAAGTCTGACTTTACAGCACAATCTCTGTGTGTGCAGCACCTTTAACATGAGGGACAGCTGAGGGCAGGGCAATATGATGGGTATATTGAGGGATGTCCCCCATAATGAGGTACACTTGAGAGGTATGTATGAATGTCAGGAAACATAATCGGGGGGGCACTACACTACCGGGGCGAACAGTACTATTTATGTCTATATGTATATAAATGTATACATATATATATATATATATATATATATATACAGTATATATATATAAACAGAGAGCACGAGAGAGAGAGAGAGAGAGAGAGAGAGAGGAGGGAGAGAGGGTGTGAGAGAGTGATAGATATGGATGTATACATTTTTACATTCCTCTACAGTGTCCCTCCTCCTGGTGATCAGTGTCCCTCAGTATCCCTCTCTCCGAGCATCTGTTTCCCTCACTGCAGTGTTGTATGGTTGGAAGATATGAACTGTGTTCAGCCTGCTGACATCCATTACCTGAAGCTACTAAGCTGTTTTCAGGTCCAGCATACAGGTGGAGCTGTGTGCACCTCCCAGCCTGTGGATTTTGGCACGTAATTCCAGTCTGACCTACATGTGGAGCTGTGTGCATCTTGACATAATGCCAGGCAATCTACATGGTAATGTACGTAAAGCAGGCCAGATTGAGATTCTAATGTGGCTGTTTGCACACGGATTGCCTAAGTAGGCTCATTTGCATAGGAGCTTTGAATACAGCAAACCTTTGCCCCAGGCTAATATGTTAGCCTGGGGCAAAGTATTGGCACCAAGCTAATGTGCTTGCTTAATGCTAACCTGTCACTTGCTCAGCACAGTTCTGCCATGTGTGGCCTGCATTGACAGTTACTGTTGTTGTGAAACACTCCATTACTGTCACTCAACTGGCCTGCTACTGCAGCTCTGCCTTCCTCCACCTCTGTGTCCACTGAGCTGCTGTTGCATTTTGGCCTTCCCTGTTGCTGTATTCAGAGCTGCCTTATTTCCTAGGCTATTTAGCACTGCTCTTCCATCCCTGTTTTCACTGCTTCCTTTGCACGCTATATTGAGCAGGTTTAGCCCTGGGGCTATTCTTTAGAATATAGCATGCTAATAGTTCTGGGCTACTTTAGCATGCCATGCAGTGCTAACTTTGCCCTGGGGCAAAGTTTTGAATATATTTCCCCAGATTGCTAAATCCCCAATATGTAGGAAGTTGTAATAGGTTATTTGAGATGATGCAATGAATAAACTGTGAATATGTTTGGTAAACCCAGTAGACCTGGGTTTGTTTCCCTCAACCTCCACATGCATACTTTGTGACTCTGAGCAAACCACTTTGCCCAGGGGCTACGTTTTGAATATCTTGCCCCAGATCGCTAAATCCCCAATATGTAGGAAGTTGTTGTAATAGGGTATTTGAGATTATATAATGAATAAGCTGTGAATACGTTTGATAAACCAGCAGACCGAGTTTGATTCCAACGGCCACATGCGTACTTTGTGCAAATCACTTGACCTCTCCAGTGCTCCCAAGTCGCCCATGAAAACAGGCACTTGTGCCTAGTGAGCAGTATCCAATTACCAAAAAGAAGAATATAATTTAGCAATACAATTACATTGCGGACATTATAATACTAAATAGCCAAATAACTCCTATTTTGTTGTTAAATAGTACTTTATACCTTTCCATTTTTACAGAAGACACTTTGTGCCAGATTTTCAAATACCTCCATCCATTTTTTTTTGATGGGGGTGCATGACATCCACCCAGACTGTTAAACCACTTTTAAGGTGATCTAACTTCCTAGCATGATTGCCACAACTTGCTCTTCAGACATGATACATACATCAACTGCGTCAAGTGTCAAAAATGCATCGGGATGTTTGAAAATATGATGTAAGCATCCTGACGTATGTCCCTGGACACAACATTCATCAGATATATGGATGCAAATGCTGCATCTAGGGCTTTGAAAATCCCTGCCTATGTTTTTAAAGATACCTTTCTGAGCCTGCTGCAGGCTATAATTATCAGAATGTACTACTTACTTAATTATCTAACTCCATGGCTGTCAGGGCAAAACGTTTTTATAAAATTGGTATGGAGTTTTCTGCACCCTGATTGGCTGAGAGGTTCATATGGCTGTGTCCTTCTCAAGGCGTGTTGTGCCAACCACTGCTTCTTTAGCCAACCAGGATGCAGTGCAGTCAAAGATCCATGCCTGCCACAAGGATTTTCCATTGTGGTTCAAGTATGCAGTCTCCAATCGGTAATGCTGCCAACCCACGCACTCCCCCCCCCCGTCTAACCACCCACATGAACGCATGCTGCAGTCCAACAAATCAAGTTAAGTTAACTTAAGTACCTAAAGCAGCCTGCTTCCCCATCATAGAAATGATTGGACTGCAGTTTCTTTTGTTATTTTTTTCATTTTTCCTTTTCAAACCAACACTGCAGCCACTCTCCCTTGCAGCAAAAAGCCCGGCTGCCAGCAAAGGCACTTGCTTTAGCTCTACCACCAATGAAATAGCGGCACAAGGAAAACACAACAGTAATGTTCTGAGAAAACACATATTTGTTAGAGCAAGCGGTGAGATGAAATTTTAGTGATTGGTAAGCTGCTCGCTCAAGAAGCAGAAGTGTGAAGCATAAAACAATAATATGACAGCTGCAAAGGGACACGATCACTGTCAATGAAATTTGAGGCTCACTGTAAATTCAAGGGCCGCTCTGAGTATTGCCCAGTACCAAAGACAAGACACTCACTTTGGAAATATATGTGGGGGTGGTCTTATCAAGCTGATAAATACAGTGAGTGTGTGTGTGTGTGTGTGTATGTGTGTGTGTTTGTGGTGGGGCACCCTCTACTGGCCAGAACACACTTCAGAAATTAATAAGGGAGCTATTTCTAATATTTCAGCTATTAAAAGCTTATTTTTCACTTTTGTTTGGCAATTTTTCTGTTTTTTCTCTTCACATATTTACTTAGGGGACCCATTTTATAAGCAGAATAAGACACACTGAGATGTGGTTTATGGGCTGATTAGAGCACTTCCAAGGTGCTAAAGGCACTCATTATGCACCTGGGGTGTACTTTTATCAGCCCATAAACTACACCTCATTCTGTCTTATTCCTTACTACATCATCCTTAAAGGTAAGTTTAGGAGGGGTCCTCTGCACACCTACTCTGCTGTAATAAATCACTTTTTTTTTGGCTATTTTGCTTTTTTTCTCCCACTGGTCTCCACCTATCCCTTTGGTGACCATGCATCCCCAATGACATTTACATGAAGAAAGGCCTTGTGTTTCTCCTAAAAGCTTGTTGACTCTACTTGGCATAGACAAAGGCAAACCTTTGAAGGCTACTTGTAAAAGCAAACATTTTGTTAGTATTGGGCAGTGGTGGGCATGGGAAAAAACAGAAAAAGTGACATCCAATTTGTTCAATCCTCATGATGGCCAATTATTGGGATGCCAACTGCAGAAAACCCATAGTGCAATGCTATAGATCATGCATGGCTCTATAATACTGCATAATAAGAGGATTCTCACCCTCTTTCTTCACAAAGACAGAAACCTGCCATAAAGGCAGACAGCTGTCACTCCTTGCTGGCCCTGGCACACTACCAATAGTCAGTGGAGTCTAGTAGGAACCCCTGCACTATCTTTGTTAAGGTGAAACATCCTGTTGCATATTCCTTTTACTTCTGGGATCCAGACCAATGTGTTTGTGGAAGAGAAATAAGAGACACAGTTTATTACCATCTTTTTTATGATGACATTCAAACCAAACCAATGGTGAGAGTTAAAAGAAACAGGTGTCATGCATGTATTGCAAAAAATAATTGGACACAGTAAGAAGAATGAGCTCCATTGTCATGCATGGCCAAACAAAAGTGGGTGCATGTCTGTTGGGTGGTGGGAGGACCAACAATATAATCTGTGTAGCCATGTATTAGAGTAATACATAAATAAACAGTTAGACCCTTAACTCTCTGGACTGAATCCTCTTCCACACATGCTTACAAATTAGTCTGTTGCTTCCTTGTTAGGGCTGCAGTGGGCAGAGCCCTACAGACCTCTTGCTATGAGAAAAAGACTACACATTCCTTGTAAAAGAACTATATGTTGGACTTTTGTCACAGTCACCTCTGCCTTCGCCACCATGAAGTAGTCGGCCCATTTCATCCCTACTGACACAGCGCTGCACTATTTTACAGTGCTGGTAGTCACAGTGGAACACAGCATACTTCATTGTGTCCAAGGTGGCTGCTGCACTCTACTGCTCATGTGCTAGCAGTCACACATGTGCAACAGCATGCAGCAGCCATCTTGGTCATGGCAGAGTGGGCCATGTTCTGCTGTGACCGCCTATTTTATTTATTTATTTTTATTATAAAAATTCCCCCCTACCTGACCTTACCTCTTGGCAGCCGCCCCCCTAGAAACATAGCAATGACACTGTGGGTGCCCAATCCCCCACTGTCGTGATCATGTTCTCCCCTGATACTCCCCTCCACCTTACCTTAACTCTCAGCTCCCCCCCCCCAGAAACAGAACTGTGAGACTGGGGGTGCCCAATACCCCAGTGTCATGATCAGGGATCTTGGGTCCTGATTTATTTTTTTCACCTGTAAAAAAACAAAAATGTACATTGATAACTTTTACAGCTGTTCCTTACCCCCACCAATCCTCTCACTCAGCACCCACCATTCCGCACCCCCCAAACCCTTACTTACCTATCAGGGGTCTGATGCTGTAATCCTCTCTGAACAGCAGATACATCTTCACTCTTCAAAGCTGGACCATGACCTAAAGACACAGGCGTGCAGTTCAATGTATTTCAATAGGGTTTTGAACTTAGTACCATAACTTCGGCATTTTTACATATTTTTTGCCCAAATTTTCAACATGCCTTCCTTAGGACCCCACCTCATGAACAATAGCACTGTCATTAGGCAGCTCTTTCCTAGAAGGTAATTTTGTGGTCCCTGTGTGAATTCACCATTCAAGCAGGAGTCAACATTTTTCTCTGCCCTTGTTCATCAGGTGGGGTTATAAGAAGGCTATGTTGAAAATTTGATGTAAAAATATTGAAAAACAACAAAGTTATGAGCCTAGATTAAATTTGGTGAACCCAGGCTTGTAACTTTGGTACTTTTTAATATTTATAGCCCAAATGTATAACATAGTCATATCTTTACAGCACCTCATGAATGTGATAGCTGTCATTTTATCAAATCCTGTCCAAAATTTTTTTTCACATCCTGGAAGGTGATTTTGTGGTCCCTGGCTAGGAGTTGAAAATTTTCTCTGCCCTTGTCCGTGAGGTGTGGTCATAAGAAGGCTATGTTGGAAATCTAGTGTAAAAATATTTAAAAAAGCAACAAAGTTATGCGCCTACATTGAATTTTGTGAACACAGGCTAGTAAGTTTGGTAATATTCAATATTTTTACCCAAAATTTCAAACATAGCAATTTCTTTACAGTACCTCACATCATAGCTGTCATTTTTCAACTCCTGCCCAAAATGTGTTTTTGCATCCCGAAAGTTGCACATCCATCTTCATTTCATGCCCTCTGGTTCTTGCACACATTCTTTCATGAAAAAATGCTGCCTTTCTGAACCTTATTCACACCTGTGAGTTATTTAAATGTCTCTATCATGTTCCCCCTCTCCCTCTTCTCTTCCAGGGTGTACATGTTTAGATCCCTCAGTCTCTTCTAATATGAGATTTGATGTAGCCCCTGCACCATTTTTGTTGCCCTTCTTTGGATAGCCTCTATACACTGTCTATGTCTGTTCAGAAGTATGGTCTCCAGAACTGGACACAGTACTCCAGGTGTCATCTCACCAATAGCCAATATGGTGGCAACACAACTTTCCTCTTTCTGCTGGTGATACCCCTCCCTATGCACCCCATCATCCCACCATCTTTCTGTACTGCTTTGTTGCATTTTCTTACCACCTTAAGGTTATCATTATGATTATCTCTCTAGGTCTCTTTTCTGTTTAGTGACTGTCAATACCCCCCATTCTATACTTTGTGTCTGTGTTTCTGCACCCAAGGTGCATTTTTTTTGCACTTGTTTGCACTGAAACCCAGTTGCCATACCCTTGACCATTCTTCAAGTTTTCTCTGGTCTTTATTCATTCTCTCCACCTCCTCTGGAATGTCCACTCTATTGCAGATCTTGGTGTCATCTGCAAAGTTGCACACCTTCCCTTCCAGTTCTTCTGCAATGCCACTTACAAAGACATTAAAGAGGACTGGACCCAGTACTGAACCCTGAGGAACCCTGTTGGTCACTCTCTCTCTCCCACTACATAGAAACATAGACTTTGATGGGAGATAAAGACTGCTTGGCCCACACAGTCTGCCCATTTCCCTACCTATTGGATACACTGCAGAACCTAGTTAACTAACAGCCTACTTCTTCCTAACCCTTGAGTGACTGCCGTTAACTGCCACCCTCTCTCACCTATCCATCATCCAATTATGTACCCAGCGTACTAGCTTTGTTCCCACCCCCAAGCGTCCCAGTTTTTTTATGAACCTCCTATGCGAAACAGTGTGGAAGGCCTTACTGAAGTCTAAGTAGGCCAAATCCATCGACCCCCCCCATCTATTTCTATGATCACCCAGGTTTCTCTGAAATGATCTCCCTCCAGTGAATCTGTGCTGCCTTGGGTCCTGTAACCTGCCAGATGCAAGGTAATCTACCAGTCTTTCCCTTAGAAATTACTACATCAGTGTTCGCATTACTGCTGTCAGACAGACCAGCTTGTAGTTGACAGCCTCTTCCTTGTTGCTGCTTTTATGGCAAAGAACTACATCTGCTCTTCTGCAGTCCTTTTGGACCACCCCTTTAGCTAGTGAGCTATTGTCAGAGGTATAGCCAGTACCTCCCTGAGCTCCTTAAATACCCTTGGATGTACCCCAACCAGCTCCATAGCCTTGTCCACTGTCAGATTTGCAATTTCTGACTTCAGAATTCTTTCATCTTCAAATGGACTTGTGCCTACTTCCATTCCTCAAGTTGTTCTGTAATCTGTATGTGGCCCATACCCTCACCCTTCCACTGTGTTGACAGAATGGAACTGTTTGTTCAGCATATCTTATTTATTCGTGATCAGCTCTCAGCTAGATGCACCAGCTCAGACACAAAAGGCACCCCTAGGAGGCATACGCAAGAGTGGTCCAGCCCTTAGTCTTACTGTCTGCTGTACCCACTACTGAAATAGTTGTCAGCTAATAGACAGCTCTCAGCCAGAAACAACCAGAAGCAACAGCTCAGACACAAAGGGTAACCCTAGAAGGCTTACGCCAAGTGCAGTCCAGCCCCTAGCCTTACTATCTACTGAGCTTCACTGATCTTCACTGACTGGAAGAGAGGCCACTCATGGATGGAAGGCAGACTCCGACAGATGCAGAAGCAGGGATTCCTTGACAATAGTTCTACCTGGCTGAATCCCCCTTTGGAGTGCACAGTCAATGCTTCTATCTCCACTGATGTGACTTCTCTCCTCGATCACTCTGCTCAGACCCAGCCAGCGGCTGCTTTCTCAGCATAAGGAGCAGTTGGAACCCTTACCCAGAATTCCTAGCTGTTGTATGTAAATCAGCATTTGTACTGCTGTACCACTACTGAAATAGTGGTTGACTAATAAAAAGCTCTCAGATAGAAGCAACAGCTCAGACACAAAGGGCACCCCTAGCAAGCATACACCAAGAGCGGTCCAGCCCCTAGCCCTACTGTCTGCTGTACCCACTACTGAAATAGTGGTCAGCTTATAGAAAGCTGTCAGCCAGAAACAACCAGAAGCAACAGCTTAGACACAAAGGACAACCCTAGAAGGCATAGACCAAGTGTGGTCCAGACCTTAGCCTTACTGTCTGCTGAGCTTCACTGAGAGAGAGAGAGAGAGAGAGAGAGAGACCGAGAGACCGAGAGACCGAGAGACCGAGAGACCGAGAGACCGAGAGACCGAGAGACCACCTCTCCTCCAGTATCTAGTTGTGCTACTAAGTGGCAGACCTTAACAAAGTGATTGTTTTTTTTTTAGCAAGAAGGAGAAACAAAGGGATCAGTCAGTGGTCGTTCGTTTACTGTGAGCTCGAACTGGGGAGCTAAAGAAAACATCACAGCATGATGTAGCCTGTGTCTCAGTGGCCCAGTGAATCAGGTGCTAAAGGACAAAAGTGCATAAACCCCAACAATAATGACGGGCCTTAAAAGGATCCTCTGGACCCACAAAGTAGCAGACTTCACCTGAGGGAAGCACAAGTAGAAGATTTAAATTCTCCCATGCTCTTGCCTGCAGGTCTGCTGACTGAAAAGCTACAAGCGGAACTCGTAGCAGCATAGCCACATCCAGGTTCCATCTCACCAGTGGCTTCTACTCTCATCAGTGGCTTCTGCTGCTGCAGTTCCCTGGCACTCCAGCATTTGAGAAGGGTGGGTATTGTCCTGCAGCCAGCAGGGAGCTGGGATGCATGGACCACATGCAGGGGTTTTTACTGCAAGCAGCGGAGAATCCACGGAGCTGTTCTAAGTCAAAGGGCAGAAAAACTGAGCTAGTAACCAGATTCCTTCTTTCCTTGCAGGAGTACAAGCTAGACCTCATCTGTTCAACAGCTACCTGATTGTTTTCTATAACATACAGAGAACAGTTGGATATGCCCACCCACCCTTCCTGAGTACTCTTGCTTTATAGCCATGTAGCATCAACTACAACCCCTCATAGGGGCTAGTAAGGTACAAAAAAAACCTCACTGTTCTGTTTTCTTTTTCTTCCACATTTCTTTCCAAGAAAAAGGACCTTGTCAGTTAAGAAAACTTCAGTGCACTGTACAGCAGGATCTACAAATGGCAACCAGGACCCTGCCGTGCATGTTGCTCCATAGCAGATCTTGCAGCCCAACTACAGGATGCTTGGACTATAATATATGACCTCCAAAATAGGGAACTCTACAGCATGCCTCCTCAAGCCCCCCCAGCACCAGTACCAGCATGTCAGCCAGGGGCCAGGACTTGAGGCAAGGCCCAGTGACTGGCAGGTGGTAAGGAAAAAGAGGCATCATAGGAGGCCCAGGAAGGAAGCCAAAAACCAGGAGCATTTCCAGGCCATCCTAACCAAAACCAGGTTCGCTCCACTGCTACCAACCACAGACAAAGTAATGCAAGGTAAAGAAATTAAACCACTAAAAAAAGGCTAAGACGCCAATTAAAACCAGTACAAACTATGATAAAAACAAAAATACTAGTACTCTAAATATAACCAACAACAATACCAAAAGCAATAACAACAAAAATACTAAAACTCAAAATAAAAATGACACCGATATAAGCTAAAGCAGAATTCTCATAATCGGGGATTCCATGATCCGAGGAGTGGAACAAAACCTAACACAAAATGTTAAAAGCAACATCGTGGTAAAGTGTCTACCAGAAGTCTTTGCAAGTAGGGACACAAACCACATAAAGACAATTGTGCAGGAATTAGGGGATGTCACACAACTAACAATACATCTTGTTACCAATGACTTGGCAAATCACACAGTTCAGGAAGCCAATAAACACTTAGAGGACCTAGCCAACAAACTTTCTTCCCTCCTGTCCAAATTAGCCTTCTCAGAAGTGCTTCCAGTGTGGGAAAAAGGAAAAAGCACCAAACAAGTCAAAGAGATTGAAGTAGATGAATTCAACTCATGCATGATTGGTACCAAGACAAGGGATAGCACTACATATGGAACTGGCACAACTTTTGGGAAAGAACCTTTTTTAAATACGATGGATTGTGCCTAAACAGAGAAGGTGTGTGAGCACTCAGACAAAAATTTGATGTTTATACATGTAGTTTAAACTAAATAAAGGGGAGTATTATGCAGATCTCACCCTTGCCATTGGTGGGCTGGTCATCGCTCAACAAAATGCCAAATGCATGCATACATCCTCAGAAAACAAATCAGAGCCAACATCCGCCTGAACCAGCAACTTCTATAATCTCTTGGCCGGAAAAAGCAAACTGGAACAGTCCAGGAAGAGGGTATAACCATTTACATTCGGGAGGAAAAAAAAAGCCACAGAAGTAAAAGGGCAACCTGGGGACTTCAAGTCACTGTGGCTAACAGTAGACAAGGGCAAGGGAAACCCCTTCAGAATTAGTGTCGTGTACAGGCCCCCAAATCAAGAAGATAAAGGAGACAAAGACCTAATAAAGGAAACCCACAAAATGTCTGATAAAGGGAAAGTAATACTGGTGGGGAAATTCAACCTGTCAGATATTAACTAGAGCACACAAATGGCAGCAACAACAAGAAGTAGGGCCTTCTTATTGTCACTACATGGCGCAGGACTGTGCTAACTTGTTAAAATCCCAACAAGGGGAGATGCCATTCTCAATCTTGTCCTCACAAACCCAGAAAGGATCAAGGACATCAAAGTGGGATGCCATACGGGCAACAGCGACCATTGCATGGTAAGCTTTAAGGTAAACATAACACAGGACACCAGCCACTTAAAGATAAAGGTGCTAGATTTCAGAAAGGTTGACTTCCAAAAAATGAGGAACAACATAAGTAGCCAGTTAATGGAAATAGAGGTTGAGGAGGTGGAGGTCCTGTGTGGGAGACTCAAGAGAGCAATAAAGACTGCCACAGATCAATGTGCCAGATGGGTCAGCAAAGCAAAAAAAAAAGAAACCTTCTATGGTTTTCCAAGGAAGTGGCTACCACAGTCAAAGAAAAAAGAAGGTGTACAGCATATAGCGGGAAACCAAAACTGAAAAAGATTGGGAGTTGTGCAAGGAAAAAATGAGAGAGTCTAACAAACAAATAAGAAAGGCAAAAGCCCAGATAGAGGAAAAGATAGCAGAAGGGGTAAAGAGAGGAGACAAATCATTTTTTAGATACATTAGAGAATGTAGGAGGGCAAAAGGGGGATAGTAAAGATTGCTACTGAGGAAGGAAAATGCACTAAACATGACCCAGAGAAAGACAAAATCCACAACAACTACTTCTGCTCAGTGTTTACCAAAGAGGACCCAGGGGATGGCCCAGCCCTGAAAACACCCCATGACCAGGGGTAGACACGGGTCCCTTTACAGAAGCCAAAGTACGGGAGGAGCTAAATAAACTAAAAGCAGACAAAGCCATGGGACCAGATGAGATGCACCCCAGAATTCTTAAGGTACTGGGGGAAGAATTAGTAACCCCTCTGGCACTTCTGTTCATGAAATCCTTGATGAGCAGTGTGATACCCGAAGACTGGAAAAAGGCAATAGTGGTTCCAGTTCACAAATCAGGCAGTTGCAAAGAGGCTAGTAATTACAGACCAGTGAGACTCATGTCTATTGCAGGGAAACTAATGGAGACACTACTCAAACAGAGGATTATAGCATTCCTCGAAACTAGTGGCCCACAAGATCCTAAACAGCACGGTTTCACAGCAGGTAGGTCATGCCAGACAAATCTGCTCCAGTTTTTTGACTATGCTACAAAAGTAAGTAAGTAAAAGTAAAGTAAGTAAGTAAAATTTATTTCTTTCAAGTGCCCTTCCCAAGCTCAGGGCACTTTTACAACAATTCAGAACCACTTTAAAACACACTACACAAAACAATAAATACAGCAGTCATAAATAACACCCACTTATTACATCCCAGCAAATGCTTGGGTAAAAAGGAAAGTCTTTGGCTGTTTTTTAAAACTTTCCACAGTCAGGCAATCTCATATCTGATGAGGTAGAGAATTCCACAGGGTCGGTGCCATAAAGGCAAAAGATCTACCTCCAAACGTCTTTAGACATACCCTGGGTATCTCTAGCAAACCCTCATCAGAGGAGCGAAGAGAATGGGTAGGACAGTAAGGCATCAAGAGGTCTTTCAGGTAGTGAGGCCCCAAATCATGTAGGGCCTTAAAGGTCAACAATGTGACCTTAAAGGTGATCTACTACTGTATTGGCAGCCAGTGCAGATCACGCAGCACAGGTGTCATATGGCTAGATCTTGAAACTCCCATCAACAACCTGGCCGTCGCATTCTGCACAAGCTGCAATTGGAGGATATCCACTCCCGGCAGCCCTAGATAGAGGGCATTGCAGTAATCAAAATGGCTGGTGAAAAAGGCGTGGGCCAGGGTGGGAAGATCTTCACGTAGAACCAAGTGTTTCACCTGGGTAATGTTCCTCAGATGGAAAAAAGCAGATTTGACTACACCCGACACCTGCGCCTTCATAGTCAGGCCTTCAGCAAATATCACACCTAGGTTATGCACTTGGCCAGAATCCAGAAGCAGGGCTCCCCCAAGATATAAACCTGAGGGGTTTCCCAGTCCAAGCCCTTGTTGTCCTCCCTCCAGGGTCCACAACCAATACCTCGGTTTTCTCTGAGTTCAACCTAAGCCAACTAGCACTCATCCAATCCTGAATCTCCAGGAGGCAGTTATTAAATACTGTGATGGAATCAGACTCCCATTCAGGCATAAAGGATAGGTAGAGCTGAGAATCATCAGTATAACAATGAAAACTCAGCCCATACCGCCTTATAATGTCCCCCAATGGAAGCATATACACCGCGAACAACTTAGGGGACAGCACCAACCCCTGAAGTACCCCACAAGGCAGCCAATGAGGGTCCAAGGTGTAAATTTCAGACACCATTCTCTGAGATCTGCCCTCCAGAAAAGATTGAAACCAGCAGTGGACTGCTCCCATCAGACCACAGAAAAACTGCAGGTGCTCGAGCAATACCCCATGATCCACAGTGTCAAATGCTGCTGAGAGATCCAGGAGAACCAAGATTAAATGGGTCCTCCATTCTCTTGCCATCAGGAGATCATTCAATACCCAAACAAGAGCCATCTCTGTACTGTGCCTTTTCCTGAAGCTGGATTGGAAAAAGTCATAGATATTGTGGCTGAACAAATGATCCTCCAGTTGCAGAGTGACCACCTTCTCAATAACCTTCCCTACAAAGGGGATGTCAGAGACCAGTGTGTAATTTGCTGGGCAGTCGGGATCAAGAGAGGTTTTTTTCAAAAGAGGGCATACTACAACCTCCTTTAAGGGATCTGGAAAGATCCCTCTCTGTAATGACACCACCACTATCCCAACCAGGACTGGGCCAATAGCATCTACAGACCCCACCACCAGGTGAGCAGGGCCTGGATCCAATTTACAGTAGGTAGGTCGCAGAGTCTGGATGATCCTCACTATATCTATTACTTCTGGTAGGCTAAAGGTGGACCAGGACAACCGAGCATTAGTGCCACCCAATTGACCAGTGCAAGGTCCAATGGAAGGGCACTGGTGGATCTCATCCCTGATGGTGGATACCGTGTCAGCAAAGAATTTTGCAAATTCCTCACACTGTACCTGTGATAAAGCTCTGCCAGTCTGAAGACAGACTGGATTGCACAGTCTGGAAGAGCTGGGATGGTCTGTTCTTTGCTGCAGCAATTTCCTTGGACAGGAACTCTGCTTTCTTATGGGAAATTGCTGATTGGTAGAGCTTATAATGTTCTAACAATTCAAGTCTATCTACCCCCAGTTGAGTTCTCCACCAGAGTCTTTCCGCTCTTCGGCCCTTTCTCTTCAACTCACGGACCTCCCCATCAAACCAGGGAGCCCCTAAGTGAAGAGTATGGGGACGAATGCAAATTGGAGCAATGACATCCAGGGCCTCAACTACAGCCCTATTATAGGCTAGGACCAAAGCCCTGGATCCATGCTATCCCTTGGAAGACCTGAGAAGTCCAGCTGTGTCATTAGGCCATCTGAGGTGACCCCTCTTAAAGGATGGAACTGTACTAACTCCCTAGGGGCAGGCCTATTTTGGGGGGCTGCAAATCTAAACCTCAGGGCGTGATGGTCAGACCATCCGACTGGCTCCACCTCCACATCGGATATCTCCATCCCCAGATGGAACACCAAGTCCAGTGTGTGCCCCCCCTCATGGGTTGCAGAGGTAATAACCCATGACAGACCCAATGAATCCATCAATTGGAGGAGGTTTTGACCAAATGGCAAGAGTTCATCGTTGACCCAGGCATTGAGATCTCCCAGGATTAACCATCTGGGAGACTCCAATACCATATCGGCGATGAAGTCTGCAACCTCCTTCAGGAACTCCCTCTCATCCCCTGGTGGATGGTAGATGAGAAGGATTCTGTAGCCTCCACCTGCACTCACTATGCACTCAAAGGTGTTGGTATCACCAAGTGGCACCTCCCTGAGATCCAGATCTTGTCTAAAACAGACTGCAAACCCCTCGCCCCTCCAGTTCACTCTCGGGCAGTGAATCACTGAGAACCCAGCCGATACAGCAGAGTCCAAAACAGGACCAGCAATTCCATCTAGCCTGGAGTCGGTGATGCAAGCCAAGTTGACAGAGGAAACAAGGTCTGCAATCACATCGGTCTTGTTCCTAATTGACCTGGCATTGCTTAAAACCACCTGAAAGGGACAGGAATCCAAGGGTGATCCCACTTCCTGCCTGACACACTCCAAGTAAGTGCCCTTGGGTATGGGGACTAGGCAAGAAGGACCTCGCTCCAGTACCCATTTCACCCCAGGGTGTCTCCTGGCCCTCACTGCTCGTAGCTGTCCACCTTTCTCCCATCTCCCCCAAGAGTTCCAGGATCCCCGTCTCTTACTACATTTTGAGCTCATAATGCTGAGATTTTGACATCTAGCATAAACCTCCCCCATAAGTGGGGGTAGTTCAAAGGGACAGAGATCCCTAAATCTTGAGGGGGAGTACTGCCTGTCCCTCTCACTTATACCCCAACACATATTTTCAACCCTTTAATAATTCAAAACCATTCACCCCCATGCAAACAGAACCCTCCCCTCCCCTAACTTAAACAGCCCTTAAAAATAAAAATAAAAAAATATACCCCCCCTTAAAATAATACTAAAACAACACAATGCAACACAAAAATAGTGGATGATGGTGTTGCAGTAGATGTGGTCTACCTAGACTTTAGTAAGACCTTCAACTTGGTTCCACACAGAAGGTTGGTAAAGAAGCTTGACCACACAGGGGTTGGTCCAGAAGTAATCAGATGGGTACAAAACTGGTTACAAGGCAGAACTCAGAGGGTACAGGTTAATGGAATGCTATCGACAGAAGGCAGGGTGACCAACAGGGTGCCCCAGGGTTCAGTGCTGGGGCCTCTGCTCTTCAATGTTTTTATAACAGACATCGCTGATGGACTGGAAGGGAAGATGTGTCTGTTAGCAGATGACACCAAGATATGTAACAGGGTGGACACCTCAGAAGGAGTGAGCAAGATGGAAGCTGACCTCAAGAAACTAGAAGAATGGTCTGGAGTGTGGCAGCTGAGATTTAATGCCAAAAAGTGCTAGGTCATGCACACAGGAACGAAAAATCCAATAAAGGAGTATTACCTAGGAGGTAAAAGACTGGAGGCCTCAAACCAGGAACACGATCTGGGAATCATAATCTCAGATGACTTGAAGGTTAGTAAGCAATGTGAGAATACAACACTGAAGGCCAGCAGAATGCTGGGCTGCACTGAGAGGTGAATCACAAACAGGAGGAGAGAAAAAGGTGGTACTACCACTGTATAGATTGCTGGTCTGGCCTCACCTGGAATATGGAGTCCAATTCTGGAGGCCTCACCTCAGGAAAGACATTGACTGGTAGGAAACAGTACAGCGAAAGGTGACAAAAATGATTCAAGGTCTGCAGTACATGTCATATGAGGAAAGACTTAGGGAACTGAATATGTAGTCCCTGGAGCACAGAAGAGAGAGAGGGAACATGACTAAAACATTCAAGTACATAAAAGGCATTAACAAGGTACAGGCACAGGAACTTTTTCATTTCAAGAAGGGCTCCAGGACCAGAGGACATGATCTCAGGATGCAAGGAAGGAGGTTCTCTACCAACACCAGGAAGTCTTTCTTCACAGAAAGAGTGGTGGATGCCTGGAACAGCCTGCCTCAGGAGGTTATGGAGTCAATGCTGTGGGGGATTCAAGAATGCATGGGATAGACACAAGGAAGCCCTGACTACAAACGGCAACTAGAGTATCAAAATAGGTCTAAAACAAATGGGCAGAATAGATGGACCTTGTGGTCTCCTTCTGCCATCAGCTTCTATATTTCTATACTCTGCACAGTCTATCTCTGCACCCCTCAGCCTCACAATTCCTTCCCTTGTCTTTCTTTTTTATTTACAAAACTTAAAAAAATCTTGTCCCCCTTTATTACCCCGCTGGCTATTATTTCCTGCTTGTACCTTATTACTCCTCACCACCTTCCCTTCTTCCATTTGTTGTTCCTACTACAACTCTGTCTTCTTCCCTTTTCATCTTCTTGTGTCTTCTGAATGCTGCTTTTTTTGCACTTACCCTTGCCACCACCTTACTTGAGAACCATATTGGTTTCTTTTTCCTCCTGCTTTTGCTCATTTCATTTGTGCAGATGTTTGTTGCCTTCACTGTTCCGTCCTTAAATCTGGCCCATTGTCAGTCCAAACCCATCAGGGTCATCCCTCTCTCCCATGAGAGCATCTCTGGAGCATTCACTCATTTTTTTTTTCAAAATCTGCCCTCCTGAAGTCCAGGATCCCCATCCATGTGTAGTTTGCATCTTCTATCATCCTAATGTTAAATCTCCCAGCCTAGTGATAACTGGACCCTAGGTGAAATCCCGCCCCTATGTCCCACAACACTGTCCTTGTTCATAAGCACCAGGCCCAGTATTGTTCTATCATGAATGGTTCCTTGACTAGCTTTACCTTAGGTACTCCCGCTGCAGGGAGACTAGGATGATTAACCTGCTTTTAGCCGAGACCATGGCCAAGAGGCTCCAATCAATATCTTTTAGACTGAAGTCCCCCATCAACTGTACTGCCTCTTTATCTGCCATATTGCTAATGACTTCCCAATTTCCTTGTCTAGATCCTACCCCTGTTCTGGAGATCCATAAATCACTCCAGTTCAAATGTATGCTCCAGCTGCTGTCTCCATGGTGAACCATAGTACATCCAGCCCCTTTTTACCCCCTTCCATTTCTGTTACCTTGATATCTTCCCTGATATATAAGACACACACCCCTTCATCCCCTGCCTATCATTCTTGAACTACAGTACATGCATCCTGGTATAGTCATGTCCCAGTCATGGTTACCTGTTCATCATGACTCATCAATGGCCACTATGTCCAGATCTGTCTCCGCCATGATAGCCTCAATATATGGAATTTTATTTCTAAAACTTCTAGTATTTTCACACATGACTTTCCACATCTCTGTCCCACACTGCTTGCAACTCACCCTCCCTTCCTTCCTTTGGCCATCCCTCATTTGCCCCCTCATATTACTATGTTTGTTCCTTGCTCCTTTCTCTCCAGATCCCTTCTTTTGCCTAGAACCTGTTCCCTAGGGGAGTTTTCATCCCTCAGGTTCTCCTTCCCTCCTGCTTCTTTGTGTGTTGGGGGGGGCAAAATATGCCTCCCTCTGTCCACCCCCCTCAGCTAGTTTAAATGTTTGTTAAAATAACATTCACACCATTCACTAAGGGTAGTCGTTACTCTCTTAGAATGAATGCAAGCATTCACCTTTGTACGTGCCAACATCAGTCCAGATTTAGTCCAGCCCCAAATGTAGCTGAACCCCTTCTCTATGCACCATTCCTTCAACTATGAGCTGAAGCTCCTAATGCAGAGTTCCCTGTCCTCACCTTGGCCTTGCACAGTTAGCATATCAGGCAAGGTCACCATGTAAACTACCTGTTTATCCCCTTCCCCAAATCCTTGAATTCCCCTTGAACAATCCCAGCTCCATCCATAGCTAGGTCATTGGTTCCCAGGTAGTAAATGGCATCCAGCTCCCCTGCCCTCTCACCCTAGTGATCCTTAGAATCCACTGACCATTTCTTCAGGCCATGGTGCCAGATAGGCACCTTACCTCCCTCTTTGCCCCCTTCCCATTTCAAAATCTATCCCACTAATGATCAAGTCCACCACCAGAAGCTGCTTCTTCTTCTGCTGGGGTTCTCTGCCACCAATCTTGGGTTACTCTCCTCAGCGAGTCCCACATTCTCCCCTGCCACTACAGTGGGTGCCACCTCCTGACAGACCCCTCCTGCCATGACTGTGAAGGAGTTGTGTAGTGGAACTTGTGGAGGAATTCACTCCTATCCTGCCACCCCCCAGTCTCCCAGAGCCTATCACTGTCCACCCAGCCCTCCTTCTCCTAGGTATACTCTGATGCAGTGGCAGTGGACTTGGCTCCTGGGTGAGAGATGAGACCATTGGATCCTGGTCAGCTTGATCCAGAGTCTAGTAACCTTCTCCCTCAAGCCTGAGAGGTGTGTACATATAGGACAACATCTCAGTCTCCAGAATGTTTCCCTGAAGACTGTTGCTCCACACCCACTGCACTGCACCACACCCATTTCTGGCCATATGTTCTCCATCCTGCTCCTTACTTCACCCTGTCTCAGTGTTTGGTTCTAAATCATAGAAATGTTGATACAGGATGCCCTAATGTACCTGTGTAGTTCCAGACAATCTTACTATGGCTGAAACTAGAACATTTATAATAATTGTAAGATATAGTCCAATATGTCCATTAAAATTAATAATATATTTTTTGTTTTCTTCTCTTCACATCAATATACTGTAGGCTACAGTTTCGGGGCTGAACATGTCACTTCCTCAGGCCATTCATATAAAACAGTGTTGGTACTAAATACAAAACATAAAAGTATTCATTAAGTTTCTAATATTTTCAATCTTTTTCCTTATTCATCAAGATACCAAATGGTTACTGATCAACAATACTCTGCTTCAATGAGACACAAAATGATACATTAAATTAACTCAACACATTTTCATAATGCATTATATAAAGTGACTAATACAATATAGATACCTATTGAAAGTATATAAGAAATGAATTCTCTACTTTCGATATCTTTCTAAATTTGCTTTTCCTTGTAACTTTCAACCAAACATCAATTCCCCTGTAAATAGTCTATATTCATAAAAAATCTAAGGAAATAACTTAATTACAATCATTATACAAATTACGCTATAATTGCAGTTTGTACCTTATTAGAAATTAAATTTCTTACTTTTCGTTTAATTTACTACCACTGGTCGTTGAATAATGTTGTATGTCCTTAAACAAGCACTTAAATGCCCTGTTCCATTCATTACCTATTAAAAAATACATGATTATATTTATGGTATTCCTATCCGTAACTTTCAAATATTTATTTTGCCAATATTTATAATGATCAGCATTGTACCTTATTTTACATAACGGAGCTAATTCAGAATAAGAAATTTTGTTCATTAAACGAGGTTCCAAAGAATGAGACCTCATTCAGTCTCATTCATGCAGGCTTACAAACTCCTCGATGTTAAATGTGGCTGAGGGGGAAGGGACAAACATAAAGTATCCTAACTTCAGTATCTAATATCTTTCAATATGAACTACCCATTTTTTAACATTTTTGCAATGTTTTACATCAATATATATTACCTTACTGAAAGTACCTTTAAATAGAGCTTCAAGCATTTAAAAGGATACTCATTTAACAACGTTCAAGTTTTAATCTCCTCATCTCTTATGGTCACTATTAAGGGGAAAAGAAGACTTAAACGTTATACTTTGCATTCATTTTCCTATAAATCAGGCTGTCTATTAAAATACTTACACTAAAAAGATTTTAAATTCAAGTCTTTATCTGGCTCCACATCACTAACAGACAACTGCCTTTTAAAAGAATCCAAGCGGTCTAGGCTGGGGGTTTAAATATCTTTCAAAAAGCCCGCGAAAATGACTGGGAGTATTACATCATTAATATTATCAAACCAACCTACTCTTGGTTTGAACTACTGTGGAATCAAACAAGCTGCATGAATGACCATGTAGGCAAGTGATAGAAGTTGACGGGCTCACCCAGTACACAATCAAAGTCAACAGTTTGCGTCCCATCCTCAGCTCTTTGCCGAAATCAAATTTGTTTTTTTTACTAAAGCAATCCATAATTATTCCTATATTTAAGCCTATTAATCAAGTAGATTTATTATTCAATTGCTTGAACTTATAGGGTTAATAAAATTTCCCAAATGTTAGCTACCTTGAAACTTCAACAGCTTTACTATTTTATATAAATTAACTATATTTATACAATTTAGGTATGACAGGGGGTACATGCCATTCTCGTTGCTAAACCTAAACCCACTATAGATTTATTAACTGTTTGAAAATGAATGGACCGCATGACTCACCCTGTAACTAAGTGGAAAGTACAAGTGGGCTCATTTAGTACTTGTGGGGGTGAACGGTTCATCCCCTGTCCACAGCTAATTGCCGACAATATGTTCTAAAAAATTTTAAATGTATTTACTGCTACCTAGGACTATTAAGCTTTCAATACTTTCTTTTTTAAAAAAAAACTTAAACTAATATATATTTTATATATATTAACCCTATGATTAAGTCATTATTAGAACTAGTTATTTCCCATACCAGAAACTTTTCTCCTTATTCTGACTTGCATTTCAAATGTAATAACTACTTAAAACAAAGAACAGATTCAACTCCCACCAAAACCACTGGACATCAACACAATTCCAATGTTCAAAATAGATTCAGTCTTTCTGGTGAGCAAAGGTTAAACTCCCACCAGAACCACTGGAACTATCAAATAATAATACTTTTTTTAACTAAACGAATTGTATGAACACTATCTTTTACATTTCATAAGGAAAAATTATATTCCAAATTAAAATGTACTGCAAACAATACATACAAATACTGGAATGATACAACTGGTGTTGTTATAGATCAAAACCTAATTCCAATATAAATTCCAGTTACATGATTCATTCATGCCAATCCTTGGGTTCATGCCTAAGAGGTGTGTACATATGGGACAACATCTCAGTCTCCAGAATGTTTCCCTGAAGACTGTTGCTCTACACCCACTGCACTGCACCACACACCCATTTCTGGCCTTATGTTCTCCATCCTGCTCCTTAATTCACCCTGTCTCAATGTTTGGTTCTACCACCTTGAACCTCATAGCAATCTTTGCTATGCAACTCTACCACAGGTAAGGTGTCTCTTGACTTTCCATTTTATGCTTGATTTTGTGTTTACTGCCTTATTTAAATTCCTCCCTGCTCACCTCTGCCTCTTTGTGACTTTTAGATCTTTCTCCTTAGTGCCCCACTAGAAACCCTATTTCATCTTACCCTATATAGGGTGTCCCTCCTATTCCCACTAGTGTCCTGTCTTCTACCTTTTACCCTTTCCCTGCTGTGAATACAACAACAGAATGACCAAGTACCTTACCTTAATTGACTGGTAGTATTTTCCTGCATTCCTGCTTCCTCCTGTTGACACCTGCCAATGTCTAAGATGCCAGGACCTTTTCCACTCACTCACTGGGACACAAAGTTGCTAAGACACACTGGACAAGGGAGTCTTTTATAGTGCACTTGCCAGAAGACACTATGCCTCTGTCAGCTCCACCCCCTAATTACCCACTTGATTCATAGGGCTTCCTGAATCTACTCAACCCCAAGATTAATATCCTGAGCTAGTTTCCCCAACACTACCTCTTACAACATCAAAGACAAGTCTCAAAGTGCTCCAAACAGTGCCTAAAAATCTTGTGTTTTTCCCCACTTACCCTGCTACTTTCAGTATAAATGACTATAAATATATCATGAAGGTGAAGTTAGGTGCTTGCACTCCTCTCCTTCAGCAAACTCTGTAAATCCATCACTGGACACCAACTAACTTGACCTTCCATTCTGCTGTCTTTTGTTAGAAGGCACTAAGCCTCTACCAGCCCCACCCCACAGTTATGCACAGTTATGCATCCAATTCACTGGAATTCCAATATCTACTCAGCCACAGGATTAATTTCCTGAACTTGTTTCCCCCACACTACCTGTTACAATTTTAAAGACAAGTCTCAAAGTGACCCAAATACTGTCTAAAATTCTATCTTTTCTTTCTACTTACTCTGCTACTTTTCAGTATAAGAGAAAAAAAAATAATTATAACTTTAAAATAAAACTAGGTGCTTACACACCTCTCTGTCAACATACTCTGTACTTCCAGCCTATACTTCCAAAGTGATGATCTTCACTCTCCCATATTTATTTGTTCCATATTTTGTGCCACATTTTATATTATTAGATTGTAATATTTTGAGACAGTGTTGTCTCTTCTTTAGAGAGTTTATCTGAATAATATAATCCTTTAAGCTGTAGAAGGTAATAAAGTAAAATAAAGATTTAATAAACATTTCTTTTGCATTCCAACCTTCCACAGTTTATGGTAGCAAGTGGCAAATGAAGTAGTGCAACTAATCTGGTTACAAACCACTAAGGAAAGGAAAGTGATGCTTGTTATGATCAGCTTTGAGGTCTACCAGAGCACTATGTGCCTTATTCCTTTCAGTTGGTTAGGTTAATTTTATCTTGAAATCAGTAAAACAATATGGATTTGGTTTTATTAACCTTGTATTAACTAATATTTTTAGTGTGCTAGTCAAAAACATTTGTCATTTTCGCATTTAATAAATTAAAAAATATTTGGGAAGTGGGCGTCCCAGTGGCGCTGAGGTCTATGGTGCTGGATGCCTTACCTTGTGCTACACTGGTGACCCAGGTTTGGGAGCAAGCACGGGTCATCGGAGGTTGGCGAAGGGGAGGAGGGCGGAGCTGGATGGAGCTGCTGGTAGGCAGTTGTACTCTTTAGGTAGGGAAGGTGGCATTCCTTGGCTAATGTCTGCCTCCTGGTGGAGGCCAGGGGACAGTACAGGCTCAGAGGGTGCCCAGGCTTTAGGCTGATGGGGAGGGCAGAAGGGGCCATTACTGGGGCTGTAGTGCACATGTGCACCTCCACGCGAATGTGACTACTGCTGGGGCCCCGGGAAAATAAAGGAGGAGGAAAATCACCGGTGGTAGGATGATGCCCGACTCCCTGCAGGCACCACTCCTGGGCTGGGCATAAGGTATGCCCCGGTAATTCCGGATGACAGAGCTGGGGGGATCAGTCAGGCTGAAGGGGGCTAAGCTGGCTAGACTTACAAATAGAGTGGTGATAATATATATATATATATATATATATATATATATATATATATATATATATACATTTGGAAAGTAAGTATACCTTCTTATGATACCTGCACAGTTGTCAATGTCACATTCACACAATTTTTATGAAATAGATTCAAAATCCATAGCAATTTTGCATTCACTCTTTTCAAATAGTGTCTCTTTTCTAAACATCTTTTAAAATGTTATTTAAAACAAAAAAGTGCAATGTCAACAAATAGTGTAGAATATGCTTGTGCCAGATCTGTGAGTCACATGGGTGTCAGCAGCAAATTGGAGGTAGACTCACTCACCCAGACTTTGCATTTTACTATTTATTTTATTAATAAGGATGCAATAAACACGTAACTCTGTGGAGGGGCAGGGGCAACTTTCCATAAAAATTCAGTTTTTCAGGGCATCACATGTGCTTATGTTTTAAACCTGTAAATCACTGATTGTGTCTTATATCTCATTTTAATTTCTTGTTAATTTACCCTAATTAATGAAATTGTTTGATGCTGCTATGTGTGCCCAATATAAATATGTTAGTTGGTTCTTTTATTGAGATACCAATGATTACTGTACAGCCTTGAGAGCCACAGAATGTTGAAGTTATAGCCCTAAGCCAAAGTCATCCCAGCTACACAGAAACTAGATAAAACTGGCTATGGTTCTACAGCAGGCAGTTCTTGTTATCTCACTAAAAGAACCCATTAATATAGTTATATTGGTTGTATGTAGAAGCCCCAAACTATTTCATTAAATATGGCAAACCAACTTGAAATTAAAACCATGATATAAGACATGATAGAAGATTTACAGGCTGAAAACCTGTAGCATGAAAAAAGCACATAATAGGAATGTATTTCTTGTTATTACTTATATTTTATTAGAAAGTGTGACAGCTTCCTAACTGAAACAACCAATCACCTTTTTAAATTCCTACTGCTGTTGTGATTGCTAAATGGCTATGTGCTGACTGAAGATTGTGAATTACTACACAGCATGCATGCAATGCTGCCATGAATGATGCAGGACATCTGTATGAATGAGGTGCCATTTCTGGTACTGGCTGGTCACAAAAAAAGTGTTTTCTTGTAAACTACTACTGCCAAATTTTCCTTTTAAATTCCTACTTCTGCTGCTGACACAACTAAATGGTTAAGTGCTGACCGATGATATAATATAATCGTGCCTCTGAGGCATGTGTCTTATCATATAATAGACTCTGAGCTTGAGGTTTGTGACAGAGGACCATGAAGTGAAGCTGAGAATCTGTCTGTCCAAGCCTCATGAGAGGAGTCTCTCATCTCTCATGCCATGAGAGACACACCATGGAAGCCCTATTAACTTTTTATGAATCATTCAGGTTAGCTAACGTGATTTATAAAAAGGCTCAAGCATTTTTGTTTTCCATTTCCAAAGTTTCAGTAGCTGTACTCCCCTTTCTCGTTGGCTTTCAAGTTTAATACCCCTTTTCTAATGCTCCTGCACAAGAGACCACTGTACAGAGGATAACAGGTACCGTAGGTCTGCACACTGATTGGCTGAAATCAAGTAAGTGATTTAATTATACAATTGTGAATAACTACCCTGCATGTGTACCATGCTGCCATCTAAAGTGTAGGATGCCCATACAAAAAAAAAATGATTTTATGGCAGGGTTAACCATAAATATGGTAGAAAGAGCATCAAACTATTGGTTCAGATTCTTTCTTCAAAATTTAATCCATGGGCCCTTTGTGATACTGAAATTTCGGCACCATACATGATTTCAGACTTAGAGAAACTCTCCATTCATTTATTTAAATCTTCTTTTCATTTAAATAAACCAATACCTACATCATATAGTAGGCCAGAGTTACATATGTGTCAAGCCAGGATGAAGCACAGAAATGCAGCAGAATATCACAGAATACTGCAATTTACTGCAGAGGCTATTGTAAGTCGATGGCAATTAAGCCCTTTTGTCATGTAGGATTTTGTGACATGTCATTACTGCGAGTTACTGCACTTCATTGTGGCTGGCACATCTGTAGGTTTAGATAGCTTTAAAACTCTTACAGATACCATAGTACTTGGTTAATGGATTAAAATTACTTGACTTGACTTCCCAGGGATAATTTTTTAAAATGGGACTTTTGGTAAAGGAAAATTGGTTATAACAGTATGACATTAAGTCCCCATAGTACTGTATTTACGTCGTGGGCCTTTAAAGACAATTCAATCTTGCATATCTTAAAGACTACATAAAGTTGGAGATTCTGGTTAGCCTTAAATATAAAAAATATGTCAGGAATGACATTCATTTGCATAATCAGATTGCTGATATGGACATTATTTCCAGTTCTCATTTTTCTCCATGGTTCACTTCAAATGATGCTTGGTTTGGCTATAAGTTTTATTTCGATTGTATCATGGACTTTGCTAAAAGTCACACCTTTACTGTAAGTGATATAAATCTGAGATATTTCCAAGTAATATTCTATATGCAAGATTTGCACAAATTGCAGGTGCCCTTTTGACTCCTCATTCTTGTGTAACTGGAGGTGCAGAACATGTCTTGTATGTTCTTCTGATTTATCCTTGGTATAATAAAATGACAGTGACATGGACCAGCCTAATTTCAGCAAGTCTGTCTGATGTACTTGATGATCCTGTCACCTTTTTACTTACATTACAGGATGTTTTAGTACTTACCCAAATTGCTGACTATTTTTATATAATTAAACATATTAGGAAAATCAAGCCTTGTCTACACATTGATAAATTAATGCAGTAGAGTTTTAATTGCCCTTACTGGTTTTGGCTAGTTCTGTTAACCTGATCATTTGTGTCCTTGTGTATGCTTTTTTGTATGTCTAAGAGTCAGTTGCTGGACTTCATTTATTATTGAGACTTCAGGATATTCCAGATTACATGCAGTTCCTTTTCTGATCATGCATTTGCTAATGATCCATTCTTCAATGCCTTTAATTATGTTATTTATTATGTTACTCATTGCCACTCTGGGTTACAGTCATTTTATGTTCATATTGACTCTTTATTCCTTCAAATTTGTGATAACCAGCAATATTCTTTCTGGTTTATGTGCTTCTTTTTGAGCATCTGTCCAGACTAAAAACATAGCTATGATTGCTTTGTTCTCTGGTGTTTTATGTGCTCAGTATGCCTTTTTGCTGCTATTTGTACACTCTATAAATTATTGGTGAATAATATTCCCTTTACAGAGAATGAAATACTTTTCTGGAATGCACTCTGTGATGTGAGGAAAATGTTATATTTCTAACTTGTTTGTATTTTTATGCAAATCTTCATCTTTTGGAATGGCATCTACCAAACAATAACATTTTTCAGTGACAATGATTTTCTGGCACTGGCTTATTATAAAAAACATTTCCCCTTTCAAGCTACTGTTGCTTTTTGTAACTCAAAATGCTGTTTTAAATTCTTGCTGCTGCCAAATGGCTAACTGTTGACCGATAATTGCAAATGATTACACTAAACATGTACCATGCTGCCATTCACAGCATTACCACTCTACTGCTAAATATTATGGCTGAGAAAAAAACTTACTGAAGCTAAGTCAGTATAAAACAATTTCTTACCAGAGCAGATAGGGCTGCAGCAGAGGAATTTGGGTAAAAATATTGAAAATTACCAAAGTTACAAGCCTGCATTAGCAAAATGTAATGTGGGCTCATACATTTGTTGTTTTGTAATATTTTTACACCAAATTTTCAACATAGCCTTGTTATAACCATGCCTCTTAAAGAAGGGCAGAGAAAATGCTCAACTCCTGGCCTAAGGGTGATTTCATGTAGGGACTGTGAAATCAAGTTTCAGGATTCAAAAACAAATTTTGGGCAGGAGTTGGAAAATGACAGCTGTCACATTCATGAGGTGTTGTAAAGAAATTGCTATGTTGAACATTTTGGTGAAAAATATTGAATATTACCAAACTTATGAACCTGGTTTGCACAATTCAACATAGCCTCATCACTTTAAAAAAAAGTTATATTTTTACACAACATTTAGAACATACAAAATCACACATGCTCCCACAATGCAAAGCATCATGGGCTGCATATGCAAATCATCACAGAATGTTATGCTGGTCCAACTTTAAGCAGAATCGCATGGTGCCAATAGGCCTCTCACACAGTTTGCAAAGGGTGCTAACAGAAGACATAGACACGTGTTTTGTCCTCCCAGGACTCATCAGTATGCCTCGTCTGTTTGATACCCCAGTGGAATGGACCAGCTACCCTTAAGGCAGTGTGCCTTGGATATATTGTGGTGAACCCATTAAAATAAAAAAATATTTAAAAGACAAAGAACCTCTGTGCGCAAACATTGAGGCAAGGGTTACCCCAAAGGGCATTTGGCTGGGAAGCCAAGTTTCAAGAAAATACAAAATCACACATGCTCCCACAATGCAAAGCATCATGGGCTGCATATCCAAATCACCACAGAATGTTATGCTGGTCCAACTTTAAGCAGAATTGCATGGTGCCAAAAGGCCTCTCACACAGTTTGCAAAGGGTGCTAACAGAAGACATAGACACGTGTTTCGTCCTCCCAGGACTCATCAGTATGCCTCGTCTGTTTGACACCCCAGTGGAATAGATTTAGAACATAGCCTTCTTATGACCCTACCTCATGAATGATGTCAGTGAAAGGTGATTTCGCACAGGGACCACAAAAAAATCAGCTTTCAGCATTTAAAAGAAACATTTTGGCCAGGATTTGAAAAATGACAGCTGTCACATTCATGAGGTACTGTAAAGATATGGCTACGTTGTTAATAAATTTTGGGGAAAATATGGAAATTTAGCAAAGTTATGAGCCTTGTAGGCTCAGAACTTTGTTTTTTAATATTTTTACAACAAGCTTTCAACATAGCCTTCTTATGAGGCCACCTCATGAACAAGGGCAGAGAAAATTTCCAACTCCTGCCCAAAAGGCAATTTCACACAGGGACCTCAAAATCAGCCTTTGGGACAGATCTGCCTAATGACAGTGCCATTGTTCATGAGATATGCAAAAATGCCCAAGTTATGCCACTAAGTTCAAATCACCATTGAAATACTTTGACCACATACCTGTTTCTTCAGTTTGTGGTCCGGCTTTGAAGAATGAAGACATGTCTGTGGTCCAGAAAGGATTGTGGTGTTGGACCCCCGATGGGTAAGGAAGGGCTGAAGGGGGGTGCTGTGTGGTGGGTGCTGAGTAGGAGTGTCAGGTGAGGGGAAAGTAATGGCACAAAAGCTATCGATTTATGTTATTTTTTCTTTTACAGGGTAAAAACAAACAAAATAAAAGGACTGAAGAATTGCAATCGCAACAATGGGGATTGGGAACCCCCAGTGTCACTGTTATATTTATAGGGAGGAGTGGTGGGTGCTGAAAGGGAGTGTGATGAATAGGAATAAAAACATATGTGACACTGGGGGATTGGGCACTCCCAGTGTCATTATGTTTCTGGGTGGGGGTGGGGTGATGGATGCTGAGAAGGAGGGTTGGGTGGGGGATATACATAATTAAAAAAAAATCAGCAGTCACAGCACAATACAGCACACTCTACCATGACCAAGATGGCTGCTACACTATACTACACAACACATGTGCTAGTGGTTTCTCATGTGCAGTAGAGTGCAGCAGCCATTTTGGATATGGCAGAGTGTGCCGTGTTCTGCCTTGACTGCCATTTTTTGTTTTTGTTTATTTGAGCTATCCCCTCACCCAACCTTCCCTCTCAGCACCCTCCACCCCCTGAAGCATAAGAGTGACACTGGGGGTGCCCAATTCGCCAGTGTCCTGATCAGGACTGTCAATTTTTTTTTTTCAGGTAAATAATAGTGCAGTGCTAGCGGAGTGCTCCATGGACATGGAGGCAATTTTGGTGCAACTCCAATATGTTGTTTGGTCAGAAAGAATGCAAGGGATGTGGAGTCCATTTTGTAAAGCAAGAGGTTTGCAGGTCTCTGCCCCCTGTAGCCCTAAAAACCTATTATAAAATGGATAGGGACAATTTAGCATTCTAATTGGCTCAGAAGTTTCTGAGGTAATGTGTTTCAAGAAAAGAACCCCATGGCTTTGGAATCATCACATAAATGTTCTTTAAGACTTTCTGGCAAACATAATACTATTGTAAATAAACTGGGTCACTCCCTTTTGCCCTTACTTTTAAAAGTAATAAACCACAGGCATTTTCAAATTTCAAACATCCACCACCACCTTAGTCATGTGCCCTAATTAAAACTGAAAGAAACTCCTCCCCTCAAATCTTTTTAAATTTTTTTTTAAGACAGATGTATTTGACTTCTGACCTCTGTCACTAATTTTATCCACTTGCCATCTGCCTACCTTAGTCTTGCTACTTCCAACTGTGATCAGTCTACTTCCTATCACAACTGGTTCCAGCTGAATGCCTCCTGCTCCACAGCTCCATCAAGATGCTTAACCCCATGTACAAGCCTGATAACAATCAAGCCAAAGCTGTTACTCCAGGAGACAATTTAAAACAACAAACTGCTGAATCAACACAGCACTACATGACCATTACAGCTAGGGGATGGGACAGTGCTACTACAGCAAAGGGGGGGGAGGGGCAGGTAAATCAGGAAATCAAACAATAAATGACAGTGAACAAATCCCTATAGGGAAACAGAACTGGGAAAGAGAGAGAGAGGGAGGAGGAGAAGGAGAATGATAAACCACACAGATAGCAAGCAGCATAACAGCCAGATAAAAACAGGAGACAACCAGTCTTAACAGGGACCTTTTTTACTTTTCAGGTTTTGTGTTTGCTATTTTTATCTCTTATGACCCCTATTTTATAAAAAGCTATTTTTATTATTTTAATTGTAACCCATTTTATAAAAAACAATGTTTAGTATTTTAACTAGTAATTAATAACCCAATGTCAAAGCATAAAAAGACACTCAAGGGTGTGGGCTTCTTCTACTGAACTATACTTCCAGGTGATTGAAAGCACTTGGTGCAAGCACCTTGTGATTCAGAATGCACCTGGATGTGTAATTCAGGAAAAGAAATCAACATCCTGTCATGTCTTGTTGCTTACATAAAATGCCCCATGAAACTAAAACCACCTGCTTGCATAGAGTAAATTACTCCTCGAAACTAAAATCATTGAAAAAAATAATAAACTATCACTGCAGACCTGTATCTCGATTGTTACAATGGAAAAACTAAGTATGTTTTTTTTCAACGATTACTTTAGATAGACTTCAAAGCAAGTCTAGCTACTCAGAGAAATATCTCCAGCAGTATTCTCTTCCTTTTTTCAGTCCAGTCCCATCCCATGGCATCTCAGCCCCCACCTGCAGCCTGGCACTCACCTCCCTGAGTCTTACCTTGGATGATATTCCTTGCTGGCTTGTCCCCCAGAGGGGGGCTGCCAAGTAGGCTTGTTCTCAATGATGTTCATACTGGTTCTCAGCAGATACCTCTGCTAGTCTTCCTCCCTGGCATACCCCACAGGGTGAAGCCATGGGGCAGGTCTGTTCCCCATGGCATTAAAGTTCAGTCCCATTAAGTGCACTGGTTGGCAGTACAAGGCTCATGATGAGGCAGGGCATCATTTGGTGGGCCAGCATTTTTGGTTGCTGTTTTCCCCATCGGAGGGGTGGCACGCGATTATATACAGTGCACGTGTGCTGATATCCAACATGCCTCCCCAGCAGTGCAAGCTTCAGCTGATGCTCCCTCAGAGTCCACCAGAGGACAGTCAAGCACTGAACCCTTCCCCCCAGAGGAGGACAGCAGTTCATAGACTATCCAGTCCTCTTCCTCTGGTTGGCCTCTTTGGACATTGATGTTACAAGCAAAGACACAACTGCTGTGCTGACGAACCAGCTGGTACAGAGTTCTCTGTTCAAACTGGATCATGCTGATGCAAAGCAACCAGGAATTATGGGAAAAACCTACCTTTTGAGAAACACTGTGGCCAAACTGTGCAAATTTTCTATAAAGAAAAATAGCACACTTTTGAAATTGCAATTTAAAAAAAAAAATTAATTTCTTAACCACCTTGCTCTTAAAGTGACATGGTAGTCACAAAAAGAGTATCCAGATCAGATTAGATGGGTTAGTTCTTTGGTACCATTGTCACTTTGCACAAAAAACAAAATTATGCATTTTTACAACTTTAACCACTCCTATTTCCAAAATTTCATTTTTGAAACCAAACTACACATTTTCAGAATGTTGAATTGTGATATTAAAATGCATGTTATGATAAGTAATTTATTATCCTAGCCACACATTAATTCTTTACCTTTTATCAGGTTACTATATTACCAGCTGTTTTGACTGATCAGAGCTTGTTAAAGCAGAAGTGCATGAAAGTGGTGAAAATGTTGACCTATACTTTTTAATTCTATTTTAGATTACCCATTATCTACCAACTTGTATGATACCATTCTTTTCCTGTTTTGAGTCTGCTTTAGTACTTTTTTCACATCTGAAATAATAAAAGGAACACTCCTTTTAATATGGCTTGGACAAGGTTTTCGTAAGTATCATCAGCTATTTTTGTACACCTATTGCTTTAAATCACTTTTATTGTGACTAAAACAATTTATTATGTATCAGGCAATGTTCCCTGGCATTATGGAAAAATATGTATTCAAAAACAGTTGCAAATACTGTTCAAAACCTGGTCCGAGCCATATTAAAAGGAGCACTACTTTTATTATTTCAAATGTGGAAAAAAGTGCTAAAGCAGATTTAAAATGGAGAAAGAAGGGTATTATGCAAGTCAGGAGATAAGGATCAATCTAATATAGCATAAAAGGTATAGGTCAGAATTTTCACCACATTCATGCACTTCCTATTCTCATTTTAACCTTTTGTTAATGAAATGAGGACACTGACTCAGGCCAGCCCTCACAATGCGGTAAACATCACCAAATACCAATGGAAATACAAGGTCAGGACACCATGAGGAAGTATTGCATGCATTTTACCAAATATTTATTTTGGTTTAGCAGCACAGAGTATTATGAACATACTTTCCACATGGGCAAAAAAACAAAACACACTAGCAATGTTAGTGTGAGGTTGCAGAACTTTATGAAGCTCACTTGCACCAAGTTAGGCAGTGACTTTTAAATTCACTGCATCTCTAATGGGCAACACTTTTCCACGTAGGGCAAAGCAGTTTCAAAGTGGTAAAAGGAAAGTCATCCCTCATTATGTGGGGCATTTAGAGGTATGTAGAGAAGGGTTATGAGGAGAAATGTTACATGCCCCTTCAATTGCTGGACAGGGAAAAGGTAGAGAAAAGTTTTCAGTGGTAACATGAGGGAATGTCCCTCATAGTGGCTGAATCTAAAAAGGTTAGGCAGGGGAACTGTCATTTCTAGATTGATAAGTATAGGAACTATTATCTCTTCATGGTGGAACTCTCCTGTAGGATTTACTAGAGGAAGGTGACAGGTGCAGAAACTGTCATAAAATATTGTTAAAGGTGAGGGAATTGAGCTTCTATTGGGTTATACCCAATTTCACACCTAATCCCTCCTAATATGGGACAGCTGAGAGGTGTGGACAGATGGATTCTGATGGATTAATTGAGAGATGTTCCTCCTGATTTTACAAGTAAGAATTATTGTATGGATAGAAGGGTTGTGAAGGTAAAATAAGGGAGCCTCCTCATAATTTGCATAACTAAGTTGAGTGCATCAAGAAAAAGTAAATCCCAGGTTGATATTCAGCCCTATAAATGGTTGTTGCTCGAGGCTCGTTTAGTTTGTTGGTGAGTTTGTTTGAGTGTTTCTGCACAGTAAAGAGAACAATCTGATTTGAGGAAGTCACCGATATTGGTAAGCATTTTCTATACAGCTGTTTTTCCCATAGCTTTCCACCCAGTTGACAGGTTTGGAGTACACCCAAGCCACCTTACTGTGCCATTTTCCACCACCCCCACAATCACCATTCAGTATAGGTCACAGTTGACGTGGGGCCAAGGAGTGCTCCAACCATTTTCTGAACACCATGTGGGGGTTTGCCCCCAATGTTTCTTTCTCCCCCCTCCCTGAACAATGCTAAAGATTCTTGTCAACCTGCACAAACATAGTGATCCCTAGGTAAGATAGCAAGCTCTCTTGTCCACCACTGGGCTTGCCATGCAACTCAATACCAGTGCATACCAGCTGGTAGCCATACCACATGGCAGCATCACCACAGCTCCCAGCAGCACCAGCCAGTAATGAGTCTGCTTTTAATCCCAGGTCATTGGCACAGCAGTATGAGATAGTGTCGCTGCACCACTGAGTGCATACCTACACTAAGTCTTTTCTTATGTTTCAGATCTGCTATTTTTGCAGGTATTTACATGCCTATAATACAATATTAACAATAGCTGATATTTACTTAGCTAATACTCTTTTACATGTAAAATGACTGGCCTAAAAAAGCATACATAATTATTGTTCACATATCCCGGAAAATCAACCTTCACGATAAGTATTAACTTGTTCCAGATCCCTTTCCCCCATGAAAAGAGACACATGCACTCAATATTGTAGATTTGGCTGCTCAGTCGGCAAAACCTTTTATTAATGCACCACGTGATGTACAACGATATACAACATATACAATATTGAGTTCCTTTTTTAATTTCTCTTTTATGTCCATATTTTCACATTCAAATCCTACTCCATTCTCACCGATCCTTGTCTTCTCCTTCTTCTTGTTATGGTTTAATTTCTTTCACTTGTTTTTCACCCCCAGGCATTGAAACCTGAGGGGGTCTTGTTCCGCTCCTTCTTTCCTGGGTGCAAACCTGAGCTTGTCTTATAAGTTTCTACTTTTCTGGGCAGGTCCAATTCCTGCTCCCCCTTTTTGTTCACTAACCAGAGTGTCCATACCCCTTCACCTTTTTCCAATTTTTATGTTTCCACTTTTTGTTTCTCCCCTAACCCCTCCATTTGTCTTCCTTTTCCTTATCAAATACTTCCTTCCTACCTACCCTCCTTCCTTCCTTCTTCCTTTTCTTCAGAGTGGTGGATGAGTTTTCCAATTCTCTTCCAAATCTAGCAGAAAGTGGTAGAGACCCTCTGTGTTGGCTCTCTTAAACCCTCTTTGGCTCTGCCCTTACCTTGTGCCTCCAGTTCTCCCATTCACCAATTCCTTCCTCCCCCACCTGATGTCACTATTGTGACCTCATGTGATCCGTCCCCTTCCTCCGACATCACTCACCTCCTTCCCCCTGCCATCCCCACCCCCTCCCAAAAATTCCACCCTTCCCTTCCACCCCCCCCCACTGCCTCCCATGTCTTCTTCTGGGTCCAAATGGCCTGGAACAATTGGGGCTGCCTCGTATGACAACCCATCTTGTTCCAGATCCCTTTCCCCCATGAAAAGAGACACACGCACTCAATACTGTAGATTTGGCTGCTTAATCAGTAAAACCTTTTACCAATGCACCACATGATGTACAACTATATACAACATATACAATATTGAGTTCCTTTTTTAATTTCTCTTTTATGTCCATATTTTCACAATCAAATCCTACTCCATTTCACCGATCCTTGTCTTCTCCTTCTTCTCGTTATGTTTTGATTTCTTTCACTTGTTTTTCACCTCAAGGCTTCAAAACCTGAGGGGGTCTTGTTCCACTCCTTCTTTTCTGGTTGCAAACCCGAGCTGGTCTTAATATGTTCTACTTTTCTAGGCAGTTCTAATTCTTGCTCTCCCTTTTTGTTCACTTACCAGGGTGTCCATACCCCTTCACCTTTTTCCAATTTTTATGTATCCACTTTTTGTTTTATTTCCTAATCCCCCCCTATTTTTCTCCCTTTTCCTTATCAAATATTTCCTTTCTACCTTTCACTAGCTTGCCTCCAGCTTGCATTGGATGGCAAGCTTCCCCCCCTTTCCTTATTGACCTCTTACTTCATCTTTTCAAACCACTGGTCTATACCTCTACCCAGCTCAGTGATAAATATGTGGTTACCCATAGGGGATAAATGCACCCCTTCTGCCCAGTATAGTCCAGGTATCCTCTCCTGTACTTCATCATGTTGTATGGCAGCTCCCCCATTCCCTAGTATGGACTTTCTCACTCTACTGTTCCTCCATCTCCTGACCTTTTCTATAGCTTTGTGATGTCTAGCTTGCCTCTGCTCCCTCCGTGATATCATCTCGGACCACATAACCGTGACTCTCGTCCACCATGTCTTCATGACCTTGACATCACTCTGTATGCTGTTAAAAATATCTAACCATGGGCTGTATCCCACATCATTACCACCCAAATGTATTATAAGGAGGTCTGGGTCCTTATTCTTCCTCTTCATCTCCAGCAGTAAGGGAAGGAGTTGCCCCCATCTCATCCCACGAATTCCTTTCCAAGTGATCCTTTTTGCACTGGGGTCAAAACCCAGCTGTTTTCCACCTGGCTTCTGTGCTGCTTCCCTTTCCATCCAATAAATGTGCCAGTGTCTCACAATCCAAATGTCCTTCCTGTGCCTCACATCTATACACACAAAAGAGAAAATTATGTATACTCCTCCCCTCCATCTCATCTCTTTCCATCTTTCCTGTAAGGGAGAAAGAAAATTCAACAGGGTTAATGTACTGCATTTCTAATATATTTTTTATGGCAATCCGATGACCATTGTCCTATAGCCTTTATGTCATTCCCGACCATCCCCCGTGCTGCCGCCTCTGATGCTGCCCTGATCTGAAACTAGTGGGACAAGAACCTATCCAGGTTCTCAACCAGCTTTTCCACTCTCCATTTCAACACACCTGAAACTTGACAACCTTTTACCTCCTTCCCATTCTCATGTATAAAAAACAGACCTCCCCCTTATTCAGCCTAAGCCTTTGGTATTCCCATACCAGTCAGCATGGGCAGAGGTCTGCTTTTGCATTGGGCTTGATTCTGACTCTGCAGCCCCTTCCCATCTGGTCCATCTTTAAGCTTGATATTCTGAAGGAGAGACTCTCCCTTTCCCACAGTACATCTTCCATTTTCAAATCCCTTCCTGTGACGGGTCTTACTGTCCCCACCATTTCTGAGACCCTGAAAGCTCCTTTATGGAGCACTGCAAACAATGCCCTGAATAGCACCCCTTCATACAGGGTGTAACAAATCTCCGATAATGTTGCCGTTGTCCTTTCCAGTAGTTGTTCTGAGACTGACTTTCTCTTATCCTTCCCCCTCCCTTTTACCCTCTGCCACCCCATCATCATTCTCTTCACCAGGGTGCCTTTGCAAGGTTTGCCCCAACCTCTCATCAAGCACACCCATAGGATTGCTGCTAGATTCAATCCCATGGTGGTAAAGGCCAACCCTTCCTTCCAGCTTACCACCACAAACCTCCCTACCTGTTCCTCTGTGACTGCCCCACTTACCTCCATGGCATGGTGTGCTCTGAAAACCTGGAAAACTCTCCATGAGCTTTCGTAAGCTTTTAGAGTGTTGTCTGCCCATGAGCTTCAAAAGAGGTATGCTGCTCCATCCAAACAATCTCCCAAAGCTCCTCTGGGATCTTCTCTCCCTTTGGATCTGCGTTGGGAGCTAGCACCGAAACCCCTCCATCTGTAAACGAAAGAAGCTGTCAGCTATGGAATTCATCTCCTGTGCAATGTGCCTAGCCCTAAAGCTCATGTTGAGTGTTAGCCCCTGTAACACTAGCTGATGCAAAATATGGAGCACCAACCCAGATTTTGACCCTCTGTTGTTCAGCACATCAACCACTGCCCTGTTGTTGCACCAAAATGTGACCCACTGGTTCTTCAACCATTTTCTCCACATCTTCGTCACCCCCAAATCGGTAATATCTCTAAAAATGTAATATCTTTTGTCAGCCCCCTTTCAATCCACTTCTGTGGCCAGAGTTCCACTGCCCATTTCCCCCGGAAGTAGGCACCCACACCATGCCCTCCTGAGGCATCTGTGTAAAGTTCTAAATGAGTGTTGTATAGCCATTCCTCCTACCAGATGGCTATCCTGTTGAATGCATTTATAAATTTCTCCCAGACGTTTAAATCATCCTTGATATCTCTCTCTCTCTCTCTCTCTCTCTCTCTCTCTCCAGGCTGACCCAATGATATGGCTTTGATCCCCATGCCATAGCCCTTACCAGATGTCATGTAAATGCAAGTCCTAGCCCAATTGCCCTACAAGCAAAATTCAAATGCCTCATTAATTGCTGACTAATGATGAAGGGTTCCCTCTTTCTTTTCCCTACCTCTGATGACAGTCTCCTTAGTTTGATTACTTTTTGGCTCAGCAGGTGGAACCCCCCCCCCCCCCCCCCCCCGTTCAGTATCAAATTCTATACCCAAAAATTCTAAACACCTGCTAGGCCCTTCTGTCTTTTCTGCTGCTAATGGCACTCCCAACTCCCCACACAGCTCTTGAAAATCATTCAGCATCACCTGTGCCCCCCTTTTTCCCCTCGTCTATAAATAAAAAATCATCCAGCTAATGGACCACGGTATCGTGCCCATACCTGGTTTTAAATACCCACTGCAACCAAGTGCTGAATTTTTCAAAGGTGGCACACACCACTGAACACCCCATTGGCATGGCTTTGTTGAAATAATACTCCCCCATTGATCTGGAAACCCAGCAATTCCCAATCCTGCCTATGCACTGGCAGCAGGCAAAAAGCAAACTTGATGTCAGTCTTTGCTAGCCAAGCCATATCCCTGGCTCTGATGATGTCCACCGCATCCTCCAGGGTCCTGTAAGATACCTTGCTATCCTCCTCTCATGTAATATCATTGACCAAATCTTTTTCCGGGTAGGATAGGTAGTGTATCACCCGATACTCCCCTGCCTGTTTCTTAGACACTAGGCCCAATGGGGATACCCGTAGGTGTGGGAAGGGAGGCTCCTTGAAAGGTGCCTTCCACCCTTCCTGCCTCATTTCTTTATCAATCTTTTCTTCCAACATATTTTCCTTCCCTTTTATTCATCTCAAATGTTTTGCTCATGTCCCAAATCTCCACCCCCCCCCTTGTAATGTAAACTAAAGCCTTTTTGGAAACCTTCTATCAATTCCAAGCTGGCCTTTGTGTCTGGGTACCCCCTCATCCACTGCTCTACCATTTCACCTCTGATTGTGGTTTTGGCCAATGGAAAGAAACTCCTCCTACTTTCCTCCTTGGTGGTAATCTCTCCCACCTGCTTACCCCTTTCCCCGCCCCATGCTATCCCTTGCGGCCCTCTCTGCCCTCCCTAAAAGGAACAGCTCCTTTGCCCCCCTCCTGAGATGGCGTCCCCGTATGCTCTACACCAAGAAGCTGGGTGTGCCCCCACCCCACATTTTGAACAGGCGTGCCTGAATCTGCAGTGTGGAAAGGAACAATGCCCCCTCTTGTACCCCCAACAACATTTCTGATATTGCGCACCTCCCTGCTGCCAGTCTCCTTCTGCTCCCCCTGCCACTGTCATGGTTTCCCACCATACAGCATTGTGCCTGGAATCCCATTGGCAGTCCTCCCCATAACTAGCCATCCGGGTCCTGAATGTTTCATCGTATTATAGCCAATTTGTGTCCCCCATCATCTTATAAGCATTTCTTATGATTAAGGAGTATGCTATCAACGGTATCCCCAGTTCTGGCTTCTTCTCTTGTGCCATAGTGCTGTAGTATGTGAAATGCAAGGTCCATGCCTCCCGCATTTTCCATTTGTATATGTGCTTTCTCTGTTCCTTTCCCTTTTTCACCAGCACCACCACTGCCGCTAGTTCTCTCTTGCTAAAGCTCTTTTTTTCTTCATAAAGCTCCACTGTTTTCTTGTCCACCAAGGCAAAAATATCCACAAACTCTCCTTTCCAAATTTTTTCTTTCATTGCCATTGGTACATGATCCCCTATCTGCACCCCCCTCTTTTTTCTGCTCTGTCTTTTCCTTCTCTCCCACTTCTGCCTGCTTCTCCTCCATCTTACTTTTTTCCAAATCCCCCAGTACATTCTATAACTTCTTAATACCATCACCCCCCATACCCAACAACAATTGCTCTATATATTCCTTCATACTACTCTCCAGTGTCAACACCGTACTTGGTTCTTTGTGCTGTTCCTTTGCTGGTCCCACTGTCATCTTGTCTCCTGTCTCCACTCCATCTTGTGGTCCAAGAGTTGGGGTCTGCATGTTGACTCCTGTCCCAGGTTCAGCCGTCCCTCCCAGCTGTGGTGTCAGGGGCTGGACTGGATCAGGTATGGGAAGGATGGGCACCGGTCCTGGGTGTAACCTTATCTCCTGTCTTAAATTGGGTTCAGGTCCAGGAATCAGCATCCCAGGATTAGTGGCAGGAACTGGGTCGGGGATCACATGGGTTGTCGGCTGCCACCCCAGAGAACTTGTTCTGGGGCATTTTGGCACTTGAGCCCCAGTTCCCTTCCCTTTCTCTCCTCCCCCCACCCTTTTCCTCTCACTCTCTCCTTTCTTGGTGGCACCCCCCCCCCTCTGTGTCGTCCACAGTATCCAGGACCTTATGTGCTCTGTCCACCAGGTCCATAATCATTTTCATGGTGTCTGCCTTCATTGACCTGGATCCCCGTGTGTCCATTCTGTTTTAGTACCTGCTATCAAGAAAACAGCACACTGTTAATTGCTTAGCTTACTAACAATGCATTAATTCCCAACCATCTATGCCCCTACCCCACGCAGGAGCCGGTGTTGATAGTTCCCATTTTATTTATATATTATATATATTTTTTTGCTTTCATATTCTTGCTTCCCCACCAGTATTTTCAAATATGAGTCTCTAAATGGCACCATAAACATTCCTCCTGCCAGTAACTGCCTACACAGACAGTGGCTTAAAATGATGGCCCTGCTGGTCCCCCCCAAAATGGCAGCCGCATTCGTGCCTTAACCATATGGCAGTCGTTCATGTGCCCCTGCAGAAGCCAATGTTTAACTCGTCACATAAAACCCCCATTTGTCCTTTTTTTTTGTACCTCACTGGCATATTGTGACCCTTTTAAATCCCTTGGTGAATATCTGCTGCTGGATGCTCCCCCTCCCCCGCTTCCTCTGTGGGTGAGTTGCAGACTGTACTAGCTGGGATTGAAAAACACCATGGTGCTTTGAAAGGCATCTGCTCCTGTTTGATCCCCTAGTACCTCATTTTTCCCCCTTTCTTTTTTTGTGTCCACCCTTAAAAGCTCCAGCTGCAGAAAAATCCTCCCCCCAAAACACTCACGCACTTCAATCCCCTTTTTCTTGTTTAAAAGTTGTTGTTTTTTAAACCCAGTCCCCCTGTTCAACTCATCACAATCTCTGCGCTTTGCATTCTCTCATCCTTGTTTTTGTAGGCCCAGTCTTTCAGGCCCCCATTGCTCCCTTTGTTAGCTCTCCATGAGCTCCAGTGCTCCCACGTGGTCTGGTGAAAATGCCCTATTGGGTCTCCGTGCCACAGCTATCTCTCTTCCAGCTCCTTCTCTCAAATGTTCTTCTGCTCACTGGGTCTCCTTCCTCTGCTACCCCAAACCAAGCACAAAAACTTCATCTATTGGCATAGCTGATTTCATGCTTCATCCTGCCTTCACCTGCCCACATGGCTCTATCATTGAGAGGCCTTCCTGCTGACCCCCTTTGTTCGCACCTCCCCCCCCACTTCTTTCACTAGTAGCAATGTCTTCTCCCATTCCCCGCTAGTACTCCCCTAACTGAGCAACAACCCCACTTCTCCTGTGACTTCTGAGTCACTATGTGCTCACACACACTTCTGCTCACTCGCTGACTTGCGAAATGCTGCTCCCGCTACCAAACAAAAACTTCTCTCACTGCAGACCACCACATGTCCTTTAAACAAGCAAAAACAAACTTTTTCTTCCAGCTCGCTATGCAGCAGATAAATCTCTCAATACTTCAAGCTTAAACCACACATTTTTTTCAAAAGCTTGGAGTCATATGCACTAAAATTCTACAACCGAGCACAAACTCTTACTATGCAGCAAATAAATAGCTCATCCTTTCAAAGAGAAAACCACACTTTTTTTATAGCATTTCTGCATAAAAACTTACAAACAATGTGCATTAACAGTTTTTTACCTCTTTCCGGGAACTCCTGACTGATGTGCTAGGCTTGCTCTCTTTTCCAATTCTCTTCCAAACCTTGCAGAAAATGGCAAAGTCCCTCTGTGTTGTCTCTCTTAAGCCCCCTTTGGCTCCACCCTTACCTTGTGACTCCTGTTCTCCCATTCGCCAATTCCTTCCTCCCCCACCTGACGTCACTATTGTGACCTCATGTGATCCGTCCCCCTCCTCTGACATCACTAACCTCCATCCCCTGCATCCCCACCCCCCCAAAAACTACACCCTTCCCTTCCACCCTCCCCCACTGCCTCTCATGTCTCCTTTTGGGTCAAAATGGCCTGGAACAATGGGGTCTGCCTCTTATGACAACCCCTCTTAATTCACAGATTTTTAGATTGCAGCTCTGCTGGCAGCGAACATGTTTGCACAAATAAAAATTAGTTCTGTGGTGTATTCTTTTACTGTTTTCATTGATTTATTCTCATACCAAGTATTATTTTAATGTTTTTAAAATAAATATATTTATCTCCATGGACCTACATCTAGTTGTATAACACCAATATCACCAAATGTTTTTTGAACTGCCGTCAAGCAGGAACCTAGTGTCAGATGTTCATGTTTTAAATGAAACACATTCATACAGTATGTACAACACATGCAATATTTACTCAAGTTCTTTGTACAGTAAGATATATGTTTGCTATTTAGTATTTTTATATATCTACCATGTATACCTATATTTTGTAATTTGCATATTTGTGTTTGGTGCTGCAACTTGTAGGTACATTTTCCTCACAGGATCATCTTACAGATAGGGTACTTTGATGCTCCAATGGTGTGAAATGTTTCCAGTATAAAAATAATGCTTATGTTACTGCTTCTATATTCACTCTCTCATGGCTACTGTGAGATGGGAGATGTGGGGACTAAGATCCCTGGGTTTCCCCACATCCAGTGCCAGCTCTGGCTATAAGCAATGTAGTTTACTGGCTGAAGAATGGGTGGCCACATGTTGTCACCTTATCACCAACTAGAATGTCAACTCTTTTCATCACCCACATAAAATATGGAAATGCATTCCATCAGAACTGCATATGCTGCCAGTCTGGGGGAGCTGAGGGTTAAAGCGCTGAATGCCACACCTAGTACTGCACTGGTGACCTGGGTTCGGGAATGAGCCTGGGCCACTGGGGTTGGCAGGGAAGGGAGAAGATTAAGCATCTGAATTACTGCTCTCCTCTCTCGGGGAGGGCTTTGGGGCATGCTCGGCTGCTTAGTAGTTCCTGGTGGAGACCAGGAGTGCTACAAGGCAAGCCAGCAGTACGAGGGGGTGGGAGTGTGGTAGAAGTTAGCAGGGCAGCTGTGCACAGTCATCATGGCATGTCACACTCCTAGGGGTACTTACAAAGAGAAAAATCCCTACTCACATCCATGGAGATGATGGGGGCTCCAGTGGTAAAACACTCATCCTAATGCCAACCCATCTTCTCGGTGTCCCCCCCCCAATAGACCAGGTAGGTGTTCTCTAATTACAGACAGGCCACTAAGGGAGAGCGGACCCTGCCCGGAGGGTGATCCAAGGCACTAGTGTCTGCCTGTTCACTGGTAGGAGCTTACCGAGCCTAGGGTTCAGGCATGGGAGTAGAAAGTCCTAGCCATGAGTGCACCCCATAAGGATGCCTGGCTTGGGTAGTGAACAAAATAAAGTCTACAAAAAAAAAAAAGAACTGCATATGTGAATGCTGGCCTGTATAGTTATACTGGTTTGTGGAGTGTAGGTCAAAAAGTCCTCAGTAGTCTTTAGTTTGTCAGAGGCAAAACTTTGATCAAGAAAATTAGGCAACTACCGAGGGCCTCAAAAGTAAAATAGGAGTTCTAAATCTCCATCTAAACATCCTCCATTCTCTGCCCTGTCTTACTTAATTAGAAGGACTCCACTATGCAGGGTAAGCCATGGAGCATGTGTTGGCTGGTGCTGGGATTTGCTTGGGATGGGGTAATACAGTAGTGCAGTGTGGAGTCTTGCAGTGGATAAGGAAACAATAGAACAGTAGGACCATCCATTACTATGGCTACTCAATTTCCCAGCCCCTGTCCCAGCCCAGACTCAGGGAACCCATCCATTTTTATTTGCCTTGGGTCTAACAAAGTTTATTTACACTCCTGTGGGTAGCTGAAAAAAGGCAATTCAAGCCATCAGTACAGGCTGCCCGGTCTTCGATGAGAGAGAACAAAATCTCTTAGTGCAGGTGATATTATAATGGCCTACTATCTAAAAATAAATCTAGGTGAATGAAAGTCACTCACTGTTTGCTTATTTAATTTTCTAACTACTATTTAGTCCCAACATTTTGTGGTGGCACTGCTTAATCTTGGGGGTGTTCATTCCTATTCAACATCACTTAATTCAGTCTATTTTTCTGTTGACTTTTTAAAAATTCTAATAATATCTCCCTTCCACAGTCATACTGTACAGAGGTAGCTATACTCATCTTCTACTTCACCTCAGGAAACATTACCACATTAAGTTACTGCCTTATAGCACATCCCTTTTATGACAGTATCATTCA